>NAGG01000034.1:0-600000 GCA_003031705.1 Calonectria naviculata
CGCGTCTTCGTGTCCGAGGAAATGGAAATGTCAGAATTCCTGCCCAAAACCACCTTGCGGGAGATCCTTTGTCCCTGTCTCCCCCCCACGAGCAAGAGGCCGAAAATCCTCCCACCCCTGCAAACCCACCCTTTAGTCCCATCGTGTTGATGAGCAAAACCCCAACTCCGGGAAGAGACACATCACCTGACTTTATGCAAAAGCAGGGCATTCCCCAATTATTTCTCCAAGTCTTACGAGCAGTTCAAGTTAAGCTTATCAGGGCGGAATGCACGGTAGAATTGATGAGCACCCCAAATGAGTCAAGTCGCGTCTTTTGGTGGGTGGGCCTGTAGCCGCGCTTACCCTAGAGTTCGACACAAGTAGCGAAGAACAGGAACTGTAGTGAATCACCATGAACATTAGTTGTGCGCTGCATTTTAGCCCAGTTGAAAGAAGAAGAAAAAATCAATACACAAATGATTTGTTTTAATTTTAATAGATGAAATTAGAAGAAAGTGATTTGCGCGCTCGCTTTGGAAGTGTTCACAAGATGTTTTCTTGACCTTGCACATCTGAATCATGAGTTGGGCCTTCAGAATCGTACGCCTTGTTTTATGTAACTGTGCATTACTGTCATAGCCAATGACTACAATAAACTTATAGACATATTCCATTACTATAATAAGCAAGGTCTGAGTTGCCACCTTGCTATACACTTTGTTCTCTACCCTCTCCATGACGCTGGCTGATACTCTATCACACACCTTACAAAGTCAGTGTGATTAGTCCTTATCTCAATAAGTAATGCACGGCACGATATATCTGTTCTCACAATTAGATTTGTACCGCTGATTGTGACTGTGCAGTGTGTTCTCCCGGACTGGAGCGGTCCAATCTTATAATTCAGACGATGCACTCGTCGCGCCCGATAGCTTGCTTTCTCGAATAGGATTTTTTTACCATCAGGCTACTAAGATGCATGATTGAATCGTAGAATTCAAGACCGGTAGCTCAAAATTACTTTTCTATCCTCTTGAATTCATTTCGTGTATTCTGTGAGAAAAAAACAAAACAGCGTCCTTGATTCTTCTAGGAAATGGTAACCGTTGTACATTGATACCTGGAACAAATTTTACATGCACGCACGGAGATCAAGACTTTACTTGGTCCAAGGGTCCTGAAATCACCTAATTTCCCTCTCTATCTTTTTGACGTTAAGGGCCATTAACCCAGTTCCTCTTTTCAAATTTTATCGATGTTAGACCCTGGTGATATCGATTAGATTATGATGAAACTCGACGATATCCACCATCACTATGGCCAGCAAGATTTCGAATCTAGGGACTATAGTCGACCCAAGAAGATTGATGTGATCATCTTACGGTTCACTGTTTTTTCACCATCAGGCTGGTCTTTCTACTACCAAAGATGGCAATACGAGTATATGCAGAGCTATCATGCCTATTTTAGTGTGTGCACTTTCATAAAAGCCTGTTGGCTGAGGACGGTCTTAGATCTCAAAGTTTGGTTATTGACATATCCCTCATGCACAGGAAATATGACAACCATGCAGGACGTCGTCAAAGGATAAGGCACAGATGACGGAAGAAATAATAAGCTAGACCTAAGATCGGGCATTCAATCGTGAGAAATGTTGCGACCGCCTGAAACTGGATTAACTAACTGACGTAACTTGTTTCTGATATGCATAAACGACATTAATAATTGGATGCATAAAGAAATTAGACTTGGATATGGTAGTCCGGAATATTGAAGGAGAAAAATGGGCAAAATCATTCCCGTAAAAGCGGTTTCATCTCCGGCAGTCTCCAACAACAGTTGACTATTCAACGGTTAGGCGTGGTGGCAGAGTGGTCTAATGCGTATGACTAGAAATCATATCTCTTCGGAGGCGTCTGTTCAAATCAGGCCCACGTCGCATGAAGTCTGTCCTTTTTTTTTCTTATATTTTTTATACTTTAAATAGTGCCATCTTAACTTTTGGCAATACAGGTTACCATAGGTATGCAAGGAATTGATTGTTGTAAACAGCTTGTCACTTGAGACTGGACACTACGGCCATACCCCACCCACAAGGGAATCTGAGCGGCTGTCCTATCGTATTTAACCTACTATATCAACCTTGTCACATAGCTGTTATATATTAAATACAGAATTTCTCTTGAACGCCTATATTTCGCAATGGGGGTTGTTGTTTCTAATTCTGATAAAATCGCACCATATCAGAGCCACGGGAATTATCATGTGGTTTGAAACCAAGTTCTATTGTATATTCATAAATACGTATTACTACATACACATGCGACGTGATTCATGAGATGCGCGTTGAAAATCGTCGACGGCTCTGGCTCTAGTTCTTGGGGGTGTACTTGATGCCGGAGGTGGGGCAGGAGCTCTTGCTTCCATCAGGGTTCACGGCGACAAACTCGCCGTCCTGCAGGGAGCCCTTGACGTTGAAGTGGTACCAGACCTCGTTGAGGGTGCTGCTGGAGCAGCCAATGGTGACCTCAGCGCCGTGTCCAGCCTTGAGAGCGGCCAGAATCTCGGCTGAGGTGTAGGTCTCAGAGTCGGAGGGGGTGATGCCAGCCTCCTCGAGCCACTTGTAGGTGGGGAGAGTCTTGAAGACCTCAATGGTCTTCTCGACGTAGTCGGCGGCCTCCTCGCCGGTCTGGTAGTCGCTGTAGCAGCTGGGCTCCAGGGTGCTGATGCAGGTTCCGTGCTTGTTGAACTCGTGCTCCCAGAGCGACTCGTCATCACCGTCGTCGCTGACCCAGTACTCGTTCATGTAGGTCAGGGTAGACTCATCAGAGTACTGGCTGATCAGGCTCTTGATGCTGGAGTACTCGCGGCTGGAGTCACAGAACTGAGGGTAGGTTCCATCACAGTAATCGGGCCACAGGCCGTGGATGGTCCAGGAATCTGCACGTGCGTTAGTACAATTGAGCATAGTGAGACATGCCACAGTCAAGACTGACCGGAAGGACCAGCAACGGGGTTGGTGTCCCAGAACTGAGTCTGGAGAATCTGGCCGGCGGGGATGAAGCAGCAAGTGTCGGCCACGGCGGTGGTGTTCTGGCAGGACAGAGGCGAGTCGCTGGGGCACGAGTCGAATGTCGCCGCGAGGGCGACTCCGGCGAGGGGAATCATAGCGCGAAGAGCGGCCATTTTTTCAGATTGCCTCTTTTTCTTGGGGTTTAGGAATGTTGAGAGTTGCAATTGATGCAAGGCTGTCGCGTCGATCCAGACTTTATTTGGTCGGGCGCAGGCGATGAAGTTATACTCGCTTGATACCTCGGGACGTCGGGGGAGGCCTTGTTCGCAGCAGGGGTCACGAACAAAAGGCCTTTGCACATGATTGGGCCCGGTGGTTTAACGAAAGGATCAGGCGTTTGGGACGGACGGTGCATTTTCCAGAACCCCACGTGCGACCGTATTAGCAGGATGTCCGTCCAAGGACCCCGCGGCCAATGGGGCCCAGGAAGAGGGCGATGGCCGACGGCGATCGACACAGGCCCGGGCCCTTTTGCAGGCGTCGAGCAAATACGGTTTCGCGCGGGCGAACCTGTAGGAACCTGTAGGATGCTCTATCCAGGTTGTGCCTGCACGACAGCGTGTTTTGCTGCGAGGGACAGAACCCCAACCCGCGGCCGCGACGCTGCCCACGGGCCCAGCACGCCCGCTGGTGATTGGCAGCGCAGGGGTCCGGCCGAGATGGACCCGTGCAGCGGTGTGCCGTGCTTCCCGCCATCTCTGGCCCCGATTACCTCACCGAGGGGCGTCGTTGCTGAGGTGCAGCTTGCAGGATGCCGGATACATCATGCCAAATGCCTTGACCGAATGTCTTCCAGCCGGGATTACACCGCAGAGCAAGAGGCCAACGAGACTTGATTGAGGGCACATTTGTCTTGTTTCTCCGTCCGATCGTCCCCTCAGCTGCTGGGCGGGCGCCAATCAGCTTTGCCACCTTCCTCTTAGGGCCCCCAGCATTGATAATGAAGTGTCCAGTGTTCCCACCGGCAGATCAGCAACCACGTCGCACATTGCCGAATGGCAGCGTTGATTCCTTTGTGGAGTTGAGGGGATCGCCCCCCTCCGGATACGCGGTTGCAACCTTTGTGTGTGTGTGTGTTTGTCGCCATGGATTGGCTATTGAGGCACGCATTTCATCTCACATTGATTTACGACGCAGGTGGCGGTTTCCAGGGCTCGCATGACGTTTCACGCCGAGGCCAGTCCCTTTTGAGACTGGCTATACCTAATGGATGCGAGCTGAATCGAAAACGCTATTTAAGCTGGCCGATCAAGTTCATTGGGCTCAGCAAAATGTCTTGCTCGTGTGGTGTTGTGGAGGCTTGTTGTTTTCGTCCCATCTGAACCTCGTGTCGCGCCCACGTTTCTGCGATCTAACGTCCGTGAATCTTACACCAACGTGAACAATAATGTAAGAAGGATTGAATGGGTCCGGCAAAAAAATGCCTTCGTCGCTAGTTACGATGGGTTGTCGTATTGTCGCCCGAGGATTACAATGCCTGCATCCGTCTATTCACGCGTTTACGACCCGTTTCCTGCAAATGCAAAACTGGGGCTTCATCTGATGTGTTGTCGAGCTCTTGACCAACAATGTGGCCCATGAAATCGGAGAGTGAATTTAAAATGTCTCATTATAAGACATCTCCTTAAATTATTACCATGTTTCCAGGCTTGTCATCGGCGATAACTCTGGCGAAAGAAATGTTTCCTTGCTGTACCGGTTTCGGATACCAGGAATCGGCGGCCAAGTTACATGTAGAGTAAAGTCTCCGACACTTTGGGTCTTACTTTCCACTGTAGAGGTGCTCTCCTGCACGTTCGATTCGGGGCCGGAAATACACCTGCACCTCAACCACGCATTCGCACCACCACAAGTCCTTCTTTCAAACCTCATTATTTGGTATGGATGAGGAAGAAATTGGCTCCCCTCGCCATTTAACAACAAGCTGCACCTTGTCAATGGCCCAGCTCTCTCGGCTCTCCTGACTCCCCCGAGAGGATATGAATTTGGCTATCCTAAGCTTCCCTGTGAGGGATATCTTTTCTTTTCCTTTAGTAGCAGTCGAGTCCACCATCACATCTGTCGAAGCTGGTTTACCCATGTGGAATCCCTTTGTTTTCTTGTAGAATATTGGCCGGATACAAATCTTTGTTTCTGGTGAGTTCTCCATTTCCGTAAGAAGATTACGAAGCGCATGAAGCTTTGGCATTTCCTCGACACCTTCTATGAGCGCGACATCAATGGCCTCCATTACCAATGTAACTTCACCGGTTAACGATACCTCTCCGTCCCCATCTTTGAGGAGCTCAAAAAAGGGATGTGTTTGAAAAGTGAATACGCACTCTTGTTTCGGCGCACGGCTTTTATGGTGAATGGCGGAGACTATGTCCTTCAATTTCCATGACCGCTTTGGAAGAGATGGGAGTGGCGTATTTGTATTCCTAGCTTCATCCGTAGATGGCCCGCTGGTAGTATCGCGGTCTCTGATAATATTGATGTCCGAGGCACTGAGTCTAGATAACGAAGGTCTGGGATTATCACGTCGTTGCTTTTCCTTGACAAACATATCCTTCAGAATCCTTGCGCAATTATCGTAATAATCGTCGTTGTCCCTCACAAGACCCCAGCCATCAATCCTAATCACATAACTCTTGCCGGATTCCCGCAAGAGGTCAAAACAACAGACTTGTTGACCAAAAGCCATTGTGATTTTTCTGGCAATTTCCTTTTCTTCTCGATTTAAACTTGTGACACGTCGTACTTCTTTGCCATGGGCATTTATTCTTTTTACACCATCGACAACGGGGCTCTTTCGAGTTTCCGCATAGGAATAGTTTTCCCCAATAGCGTATACTTTTACATCCTCAGCATTTTCAACCTGTATGAAGCGTTCATAGATATAGCTGCTGTTCGGTTCGGTAATGGCGCGCGGCACAGTTAGACCAGGGACATACTCGGAGTCTCTGTTTCCTATTTTCCTGAAAAGCCTACGAGCTCCACCTCCAGCTTTCTTTGGGAAATAGATAATGATATCATGGTGATTACCGTCGATAGGCTTTTCTACAAATGGCTTCTTTAGGATTGAACAGTTGACAAGAAGTGCATCACCATTGTCAACTAACTCCACACTCGGGGGAGCAAAGTAATTTGGAGAGTAGACTTGTTCCATGGAAACACCAGAAACATCCTTGATGTGTTGGGATAGTTCTGGGCAAAGCTTTCTGGGCCCACCATCTCGGTTCACCTCGAGGCGAGTTGGTGTGGGAACCTGGATTTTGTCGAGCAAACGGAGATAAAGGCGGCGATCCCGGAGGATCTGCTGTATGGGGACCTGGTTCACACAAAAAGGTTTGCGGGCCTCTACATAGGCAATGGCCTTTTCGAGAGGAAATCCGTCCGAATAGTAACAAATGAGATAATCACTAGGCTTTCTCAGTAATTATCGTGAATACAAGCTACTACAGGAAACAATCTCACCATATCGGCCAATCGATAACGTCTGTATCTTTGTGATTAGCGTAATGGTATATATCTTCCTAGAACCACTTGCCTTCATCAAGTATAACCTTGTTTCCGAATACAACGACGTCAAATTCGTGATTGGCGATTAGTCGGCTGATAATTTTCCTACTAGGCCTGCTTCTGGCCTTGGCGTCAAGAGCACAGATGCCAACAACACCCAAAGGCGGTCGTTTACCTAATTTATGTCAGAGTTACCGATACAAAGGCTAGTCAATTATCTAGGGATGTGAAAAGCAAAAGCTTTCTATTATTTTTATCCGGATCGGACCGGTTACTCCTCTTCGCCCTCTTACCGAATTTTCTTGCGCCCCGACTGCGGGAGCCATGGGGCTCACCGACAACTTCACCAGAACGCTGCCTTGCTAAATCGCTGTATCGCATTTTAATCATTTTCTTTTCCTTTCTTCCCGTCCCAGGTGGATGAGATACGCCACTGTCGATGCTACCGAAGGAAGACGCTCTCGATGTTGCCACGCTGGCAGGACGACTGTTGGGATAGCTGTTTGGGTAATGACCTAGGTCTTTACTTTCGAAGTAATTTACCTCGGTGTGCTTGCGACTATTTGGGTCTGGAGTGCTCCGGAACTCCCAGGATGATCTTGTGGCTTCTGGTTTGCCTCTCCAGTCACTAGAGCGTGGCCATCCACGCCCTTGCAGGTTCACACCCCTTGCAGGCTCTTGGCTTTCGGAGTGGGTCGCAGATGTAGTAACATGAGGTTTATGAGGTTGACCTGGCATTGTGATGAACCGAGTCACACCTTCGAGTCAAGGGCAACGAGGCGGAGCTGGAGTCGGAAAGTGAGCAGATCGCACTGTTCGGTGGATGTATGATGGGATTTTATAACAACATAGCCTACGCTGGTAAGCTGGCCTTTTTTGAGTCTCGCGAAGGGATTTACTGGATCCTTTGTCACTCATCGACTGTTGATTGTCCTGACCATGTTTTCCATGAGCCTGTCAGCTTGTTGGTAGGCACCTAGGGGTCATGTGATGCAAGCTTAGATAATCTGAAACATCCATTGTTCATTGAATACTTGAAATTCTACTTTCATTCGAGCTGGTCTAGCATAGTTGGCTGTACAATAAATTATTGAGTCATCGCTTCTGAGAAGTTTAAAAAATGGCATGGACAGTATTCCACTCGTAATCATTATTTGATTGCATCTCTATCATATCTCGCTTGTCGTCGACACTGAGATGACCTTGTATCTATCCTTTGTAATCCTTTTTTTGTTCCAAGTCCAGGGTAATGTCAAGTTGTGCACCTCGGAAAGCCGCACCTTTCATCTTTAGTCCCATTATAGTAAAACCCAATTAAAGTCTAGCCTTGTTCACTTCCTCTCCGTGGCCATTGAACCAGATCTTCTGCCCTGTGATCATGGACTTTTGAAGCGCGGCACCAATTCTCACCGCAGCAACGGCAGCCTCAAGCTTAACAGGAACCGCAACATCATCGAGACAGCAGTCGGTAAACTCAACGGCTTCCTGCTTGAATGCATTCTTAAATCGTTCCCAGTAGTTCTGTGGAAGCTCGTGTCGAATTCCTCCAGGCTGGTAGATGCGAACCAGGTTGGAAGTGGGGACGAGGTTGACACTCAACTTGCCCTTTGTACCAATAATCTCAGTAGTGTCTTCCTGACCTGCAGCCATCATGCGCGAGGCGTAAAGGTGAACGATGCGCCCGTCGGAGAACTCGATAAGGCCAACAGCATTATCTCGGTCGTTGTGCTTCTCCAAGTCAGGCTCAACTGCGGTGATTCCGACAGCTGAGACGGACTTGATCTTGCTCTCGCCATCCTCACCAAAGAACCACAATGCCAAGTCAATATCGTGAATGGAGCAATCGACAAAGATGCCACCGCTAAACTCGGCGTAGGCAACGAAAAAGCCAGTAGGGTCCAACACATCACATGTCTGGCTTCTGAATACTGATGGGCGACCAATTAAACCGGCGCTCATCTTGGCGTAGGCATCCCGGTAGCTCTCATCAAACCGACGGGAGAATCCGCACATGACCTTTAGGTCAGGTCTCTTGGCTGCAGCGTCGACAACAGTTTGCGACTAGGAACTTCATATTAGAATATTAAACCATATGATAATTTTACGCCAATACTTACAACCTCTGGCGTCGTTGCCAAGGGCTTCTCGCACAACACATGCTTGCCTGCATCAATGGCAGCAATTGTCTGGGAAGCGTGGACCGCGGTGGCTGAGGCAACACAGACTGCCTCAAGTCCCTCATGTCGGAGCATGTCATCGTAGTTTCCGTAAACCGAAACCCCTGACAAGGTTTCCTCGGCCCATTTCCTCTCGGCCGCGTCTGGGGAAGAGACGGCGACCAACTCAGCGCGGGGAACCGACTCAAAGAGGTTGAGGGCGTGACGTTTACCCATGCGGCCAAGGCCTGCAACGCCAATCTTTAGCTTTCTGGGGGCCATTTCTGCGGCTTAAAAAGGATTAAGAGAGGGTCTAATTGATCAATGCAGTGAAGGATGGGGGATCCAGCTCAGTTGCTCAAGAACGGGATCCCGTTTTATACCACATTTTCCTTTCACCGTCAAATTGCTTTGGGGAAAGGGGCTCTGCGAGTTTTGTGGAGGCTCATGTGCCCGGATCCATCACGGGACAGATTTGCGTTCGTCGCTTGTCTACGCCATGCATATCCAGATGAGATCTCACTGATGCTCGATACACCGGTTTGTCGATGTTGAGGCTTAGAGCTCCACTCTGAGGTGATCGCGCCCGGGACGCTTGGCCTGTTCTGGAATTCGAGGTTGAATGGCCCTGCCGGGGCAATTTGCCCCGGTGGACACAGCACCATTCGTCGGGCGGGCGCTATTTCCTCGCCGGACGCTTTTGCCCGCTCAGCAGCTTTGGGACGCGGCGCCTCGACTCGAGCCATATTTCGGACTATTTCCGTTAGTCTCCAACCGCTCAAACCGGGCTAGACGCTGGCCACTCCGCTCTGTTGCAACCGTAGACCATGCTGACTGTGGGGAGTGGCTCGCCCGCGAGGTGACATGATTCATCAATTGGGGTAAGGATGCGTTTCAAAGGTCATGTATCTTGGTGCGTGTGAACAATTCTCCATTTCCGTATTCCGTATTCCGGTGCTTAGCACCCTTTTCCTGCTCTTACTTACTCCCAGCCCCATGCCCTCTTCAACGAAGTCTGGGCGCCCGCCGTGGGCCAGAAGTGATCCGTCTCGGTCTTGATGAGGACGTCGAGAAGCGCGGCCCTCTCCTCATCGCGGCTAAACCTATCTCCACACGACGCAATGCCGAGCGACGCTGTAAACATTGCGGGGATGGTGCCCCGGTTCGACAGCGCGATGCCGCAGAGCTGTCTGATTTCCTCCTGCACGGCCTCCTCTCGCCTGTTCTGGGCATTTACGCGCGCCGGTCCCAGCTTGGGAAGCGTCGGGTCATAGCACTGCAGCAGGGCTCGCGCTAGGATGCCGTGGGCGACTCCAATGACTGGACGAATTGTTTGCCGTCGGTTAGTTGCCAGCGGACCCCACAGGTGCGTGTTGGAGGAGGGTTGCGAATACTAACCTACTGCATGATTCATGTAGATAATTTGGGGAAAATGTCTTCCAGCGCCAGCATTGGCCGGTCCGTACGCGAGAGGCAGGAATGATGCGGGTCGAGCGTGCAGCCAGCCCTCATCGTAATCCTTTAAGGCTTGATACTCACTGGCCGTCTGGTCTCCGTCGCCAAAGCAGAACTCGATGACGTTTGCGCAGTGCACGATGATCCGGTTGGCCCACACGTCGTCGGTCCCGTCTGTGAAGGACTGGTCGATGAACCGATGGCTGAGCGATATTTTAATGGACCGTTGACTGGCAAAGGCCATAGTCACTTCCTGGCGGAGGCCGATCCAGAAGGCTGCCTTTCTCAGCTCCGTCGCCACGGCCGTCGATTCTTGGGCATTCATAAAGACCTGGATCCCAAGTAAATGCCCCTCGTGGTCGGTTCCGAGCAGGGGGACTAGCAACCACCATGTTAGTTAGCTGTGGGCCCGGATAGCAGCGGTCTGCCAGTGGATCAGCGCGGCTCACCGTCTAGCTCTTCCAGGGTGCGCAGCAGAATTGTGGCCGCGAGGAGATCGTCATTTTTGAGAGCCGACGAATCACTCGAGATGCTCGATAGCTGACGTAGGCAGTTTTGGTGGTACCGCGTCGAGGCGTATTCGTCAAACTGCTCGTGCATGCTCAGGTGCCGGCTGGAGAGGGCGAAGATGGCGTTTAAAAGCGTGGGACACTGCACGGCTCTCTTGGGCACCTCGAGAGCAAAGTGTCGAGTTGAGTCGCACAAATCAAACTATCCTTGTCAACATCGAATCGGGCCGCAACGTCTCGAGTCGACACACGTACCCATGTGCACATGTATTCGAGGTAATACTTCATCAACCTGGCTTCCTGAATGTTCTGCAGCGGGAAGCAGACGTCGTCGTATGACCCGGCATCCTTGTGGAGGCCCAGGCTCGACCCGGGAGGAAGACGAGATAATGCTGCCTCCTCCACGAGTGGAGAGAAGGTTGGCTGAATATCTTTCCTGACGTGATTGATGACAGTTTGCTGCTCTTTTACTCCCTGTCTGGGGTGCGGATGTGGATCATGGACGGGTGATACCCCTGCCAAAGACTCCGGGGCAAAACGCAATGTGACTGCGCTCTTATCGTCGACATTGTAGAATGACGCAAGGTCATCCGTCTCATCAATGAATCGTACTGTTAAAAATTTGATTCGCGTGTCAGTTTCTCCACCTCATTTTGGGGTTGTGATGAGGGGATTGAAACTTACTCCGACTTGGGTATTTGACCCAGTGCTGTGAATTTGATGGGTTTAGACTATAATTTCGATTTTAGACATGCCTAACCGTAGAATGGAAACAACAACCATACTCGCTCGAGTGGTGCTTGAATCGCGTGTTATCGCAAGGACTGCACTTCTCACCAAGCACAATGCATTTGTCGCATGACGCGCTTGTCTCGTGAGGTCGTGCTGAATCAACGGGTTGTGTCCATGTACACTTGGAATGTCTCTTCCGGCAATTCTGCTCAAACGTTAGTGGCCCAGTCGATCAACAAAATGACACCCAATGAACTGGGGTCTAGAACCTCCGGAGTGTTCGCCGAAGGATTCAATCGGGGAGAAGTCCTTACCAGACATGCCGTTTGGGAGACGTAACTCTTTTCTGGAGCCATCACATCTCCATGGCAAAAGGGTGATAACGAGGTCTGCATCCACGGGGGAAACTGCCACGACGAGACGATTTATCCACTGAAAAAGCAGCCCGACGCGCAAAAACTTGGGGTCAGGAGTAAGATTCCCCGCAGCGCGAATGCAGAAATTGGCCGCGCCATTGGCCAGCCCGCGGTCGGCGTCGGGTACAGGGAAAACCGCGCAGCGCCTGTCGCAAACCCCACACGCAAGTTGGAGCGTGCTAGCCTCCCTGAACCTTCCCCAAACATGGCCCCCTGTTAGCGTTGGGGAATGCTTGTGGGCTGACTCTAGACGGCATGGGGTATCGTGACAGGCTGAATTCCCTCCCCGCGGGGCCCCATGATGAACGGTTGGAGCTAGGCACAGGAATTGGGTCATTCCCGATTGGTGATTTGGGTCTTGCGTGGGCGTGGTCTTGGCTGGTCTTGGTGCCTTGCTTTGGCTCTGGCTGCGCAGTGACATCAGGTATATAAGTCTGGTCTGGGGACCGCATTGAAAGCCTGTCTCTGCATCCCAAGCATTCGGTTCAAGACAACGCCTTCAAACCACAGGATCCATACGAGATCCACCGGTGCCCTTTTTCGTATCGATCCATCGCGGCAAACGCATCCATCATGGATTCCCAGAAGCCAAAGCTCGAGACCGAGCACGATGAGGGCGACTACGCTGTCGAGTGGGACGTTGAGTCCTACGGCCCATCTGGTACGTAACAAGGTCCATCGAATATTTGCACAATCCAACTCACACACCAGGCTTCCGCGGTATCTTTAGCTCTCGCTATGTCGCTCTCTGCGCGTCTTTCAGCGCCATCGGTGGTCTTTTGTTCGGATACGAGTAAGAAAATACTAGGGGAATAAAGTTGGGATAGGGCTGGCTTGCTGATCCTCCAATAGTCAGGGTGTCATCTCGGTGACTCTGGTCATGGACGAATTTCTCAATCGCTTCCCCGAGGTTTCAGACGGCGCTTCTGGGGCCGGTTTTTACAAGGGTCTCATGACGGCCATGATTACCCTTGGCGCCTTCATTGGTATGATCGATTCGGCCTCGATTCTCAGATTGCAGCTAACACGCACCCCAAGGTGCTATGAATCAGGGTTGGATCGCGGACATGTATTCTCGAAAGTACTCCATTATGGTAGCCGTTGTCATCTTTACCATCGGATCTGCCCTTCAGACCGCTTCTGTCAGCTACGCCATGTTGGTTGTGGCTCGCTTGATTGGTGGCGTGGGTATCGGCATGTAAGTCGCATCAATATTGTCATGCCCATGATAACCGCACTCAATACTAACGCGATGTAAGGCTGAGCATGGTTGTCCCCCTATACATTTCGGAAATTTCGCCGCCCGAGATTCGTGGTACTCTGCTCGTGTTCGAAGAGCTCAGCATCGTCATCGGAATCGTGATCTCTTTTTGGATCACCTACGGAACTCAATACATCAAATCTCATTGGTCATGGCAGCTTCCATTCCTTATCCAGATCATCCCTGGTCTGCTTCTTGGCTTTGGTGCAATTCTTTTGCCATTTTCCCCACGATGGTTGGCTGCCAACGGCCGCGAGGACGAGGCCCTGGTCAACCTCGCCAAGCTTCGACAGCTGCCTCCTACCGACGATCGCGTTCAAAGGGAATGGGTTGACATTATCGCCGAGTCTCGTTTCCAGAAGACAGTTGTCAACCAGAGACACCCCAACCTCGTCAATAGTGGAGGCTGGAACAAGGTCAAGCTCGAGTTTGCTACCTGGGTCGACTGCCTCCGACCAGGCTGCTGGCGACGAACCCATGTCGGAGCTGGTCTGATGTTTTTCCAGCAGGTAAGAGCTCGAAATAAACTGGTGTCAAATGGCTTGACCGACAATTTATAGTTCACCGGTATCAACGCCCTGATCTACTACTCGCCCACCCTCTTTCAGTAAGACTACCTCTCTAAGTCTCTCGAGGCTGCAGTCGGCTAATCACTACTTCTCCGAATTATAGAACCATGGGATTGGACCACAACATGCAGCTGATTATGTCTGGTGTCCTCAACGTAACCCAACTCGTCGGTGTCGCTTCTAGTCTTTGGACCCTGGACCGTTTTGGACGTCGCAAGATTCTCATGACAGGTAGCATTGCCATGTTTGTTGCTCATCTCATAATCGCTGTGCTTGTCGGAAAGTTTTCGAACGACTGGCCCTCCCACACCGATGCCGGCTGGACCAGCGTCACGTTCTTGCTTCTTTACATGCTTGCCTTTGGTGCTAGCTGGGGACCAGTGCCATGGGCTATGCCGTCTGAGATCTTCTCCAGCTCTCTTCGTGCTAAGGGTGTTGCGATCTCCACGTGCTCCAGTAAGTTTTCCTAAGTGGTATCCTATTCGATGAGAACACCAGCTAACACATCTACTAGACTGGATCAACAACTTCATTATTGTGAGAAAACCAGTTTTTTGACTCTTAATAGCACAATTAGCTAATAATTTCTAGGGTTTGATTACACCTCCTCTTGTTCAGAACACTGGATTCGGAGCGTATGTGTTCTTTGCCGTTTTCTGTCTTCTCTCGGCCGTCTGGACTTTCTACATTGTACCCGAGACAAACGGAAAGTCTCTGGAGGATATGGACGCAGTCTTTAAGGACTACGGTGGTTCTGACGACCTGGCAACTAAGAACCGCCTCTTCATCGAGGTCATGAGGGAGAAGCGAGGAGACGAAGCCTTGCCTTAAGCATCATCGGACTCCTGCTTCCTCTACCATCTAGTCTCATACCTAAACTACTATATACCTACGCAGGTAGACTAGGGTAGCTAATTTATAACTTGATTATGACATACCTGGCTTCATGAATACTTGTGCGCCATTATGTAACGATTTAATTGGTTGCTCGAGCTTTTGAAGGCAATGAATCTCGTCACTGGGATTGAGGATGGAGTTATCAGTGGAGTGCAGAACGGATAACTAGAGAATAGAACCGACTCGCCCACAAAGGGTCAGTTTCTAAATCAGGTTCGTATGTTGGACTCATGATTCGATGGTCATTTCAGCTCATCATATCAGTTTCATTATTGTTCAAAGAGAGTAAAAAACCAATGTACATTTGCATGTAACTAAAGAAATCTAGCTACTTCTCAATTTCGGAAGACATGCTTCCACAATTGTGCAATACAAGCATTGATGTAACATGGAAAACAAATAAAAACATATGTCCTTGACAAAAGTGCAGCAACTGACCCTATCCACTGCAACCCCGCTCCCACAATTTGAACCCAGTCTACCTCAGAGCTTTACAGTGGGGGTAGCAACCATTCAATTGGCCGAGGTGCTTGAAAGCTGGTTGATAAGAAATTTAGGAGCCGGACCTGAGGCATCTGCCGTATACAAAAAGTGAGCAGGCAGGATAAACAGCGTGCCATGACAGACAGCGTCAGTTGCATCGCAGTACACCTTGAGACGCTCAGAGGGAAAGTTAGGGATGCCTCCATTGTTTTGCTGGTTTTGCGTATATCCAAATAGAACCACTCCCTTGATCTGCTCCCTGACGGTAGCGTTGGACTGAGAGATGGAGTTGCTCATCACAGCTGTGCCTTGGCTGCAATTACTAGTTAGACAGTACCGTTGCAGAGGAAAGGATGAGACATACCTATAACCACCAGCGACGACCGGGGTATTGGGGCACTTGGTGTTGGCTAGTGTAAATAGTCGTTTTGCTTCATTGATGGACGCCTCGTTTGTTCCACCAGGGAGGAAATTTGGTTGCAGTTCTGCGGTGTATGGACCGCCAACACCCTGAATCCAAACCCCATCATTTCCGTATTGCTGTTCAAGGGCACTGACAACAGCTGGGCCAGCGCTTCCACCCTAAATCACAATTAACATTAGGTTATTGAATGGATTATCCGAGAAATTGCTCACCATATTGCCGGTTTCGGTAGAGGCTCTGGCAAAGATGAAAATGGCTTTGGGACACGCAGATGAACTGCCAGTCTCGAGATCGTTCCTCGTAGAAGACAGCTGACGAGCTTCAAGGTTGTGACCGGCTAGGTTGTTGTGAACGACATCGATAGGAGTGCCTGTCACAGCAGCGACGGCAATAGTAAGGATACCAAAAAACTTCATTGTGAATGATGGCTGTCGAAACTTGGGATGTAGATCTGAATAGCTGGCTGCAAATGGTTTCTTTTGGCTAAGCGAGTGGAGGGAGATGATGATGAGCTGGGAGAATGTTCTCTAAGTGCAATGTTCACGTCTATATATCTGTTTTCAGAGACCCTTATGATTCATGAGAGAGTCCTTTGAAGTTTGCAATTATGCTTAGCCACTTGAACAGATTCCACTAAACCCGATAACCGATCTTGCCTATCCACTCTGCAAGTTATTCCGATTGGCGCCGTAATCCAGTCTCAATTTGACATCATCACTCCAATACATCGGCCAAAAACTCGACCAAAATAGGAAAATGGTGCCTCGTGCGGTTTGCTTTCATTGGAGAAGCCCCAAAAGAAGCTAACAGTGGGTGGGGTTGCAAGTTGCCGAGGTCCCGTGCTTTTAGCTTAACCCCCAAGTGCATGCTTCTAATGTGAAACTGTTTTGGCGGCGAGGTGGTGTGAAGAAGAATGCAGTAGCGCGCACCTCAAACTTGAGGGCTTTGTGAGCCAGTAACGGAGGCTGCAAAAATTTCCGTTCCCCTCCCATTTTCGCTTTTCTACCATTTCAACAGCCTCGGCATGACGGGACCGAGGTCTTCTGCCATCAGGCATAGATTAAACCTGATTCTTTGACCCCTGTCATGCAAGATGCTGACTCGAATTAATTAACATTCAGTTATGCACGAGACGGAGCGAAGGATGGAATGGCGCGGGAACATCTAGACTAATAATTACCAATATTTGGTAGAGTAGAATCGTGATCAAATAAGTGTTTTTCAGCAGCAAAAGAAGTGTGAAAAGAAACCAGAATAAGGCAATCTGATGTTTCTTCACCAAATGAAGACTCATAGCTTAATATAGTCAATTGTGAGCCCTCCTATAATCTACTTTGATCAAAATGGTCTCCATGTTCTCACTCGTCTTGTCTCTGCAGTTTTCTGCACGCCCCACTCGGAGAAGAGCTTTCGAATTGGTGGGCTCTCCACCCCGTGGAGCTTGGCCAGACCCTTAATTTTTCTGTGTTGTTTCAGGACCTATGCTAATTGCAGCTAGTGCATCGTTCAAAGTCTAGTCTTTGTGCGACTGGGCTTGAGGATGATTGATCTTTAGAAAAAGCCTTGTCCATGCCAGAAATCCTTTGGTTGTCATCCGATGTCAGTGACTCGATGTGCTAACTAAGCCCTTACATACACGAAATTGAAAGCATGAAGGAAAGAAAGTTTGTTCGCTCTGTTGACTAGTTTACCAATGACTGCTAATGAGCTATTTCAACGTGCTGCGGGGGAAATGTGTATTGTGTTTACCCGTTGATGGTTGATGGCATAAGTGAACTGCAATATTGGTCGCACAACCCCAGGTCAGCAAACACAACCCAAAAAGACAATCAAAGAATTAAATTACGGCTCTAAATGATCATACGATAAGATGTCTAGTTTGCCTTTAAAATGGCGACTTTCATCATTATTAATTTTGTTTCATATTATTCTTAAATTTATATTAGTTGAATTGAAAAATAAAAATTAAACAATGCTCAGTGTAAATCATAGCTTGTATATTTGTACCTTAGGCTGATGACCAGCGTCTATTGGTTAGGAAAAACAGAGAGTCCATTAAAAATACTTACGTTTCTTTGCCATAATATTCTCCCTATATTCCCAGAGCCGATGTCTTGCCTCTTCTGCCTCAGACACAATATGGCCTAGACCATACTGGTCAAAGTCCTGACATATGGGACAGAACTCTGGCTCGCAATCATCAAGGGGTTCCGCGGGTTGATGCTCCCTGGCATCGAAGTAGCGGTCCCCGTCTTCTGGCTCGTACCATATGTCCGCCTCATCGTCCATCTCGGCGCGGTAACCTGCAAATTGGAGAGCATCGCAGAGTGCGAGCACCATTGGAAAACGTGTCAGCTTCCTGCGGCCCTCCTCGCAACCAATATGCTGGTGAAATTGGGTTTGAGCCCTAAAGAATGTTTGGGTTTTGCATTCATCCTCAGTGCAGTTTAGCCACTCTGGGGCCGCATCACCCCACCAAACGGTACTATTGTGAGATTCAACCTGAGCCTTGTCTGGGACCTTGAAATGAGTATACTCGCCACGCTGAGCAAAGTTCGGATAGGGAACTTCTCCCTCCATGACTTCTGGTGGTTGAATGTGCCTTTCAGGTACTGAGATGAGGCCAGACTCAGACCAAGTGAAATTGAACAAGATATCTTGATTTTCATCTCTCTCGTTGAAATCGGATGTCCATTCTCTTGGAGCTCTTGCGAATCGAACGCCTTGGTATAAGCCGTAACTCCAGCTCCGTGCAATCTCTGGTGCCCCAATAAGTTCTGATTCAAGGTACGAGTAGCGACCTTTGTAACTGAATGGTTCAAATGGATCAGATCCGTGACAAAGCAGATGTGCTAGGGTTCCCTCTAACTGGAGATATGACCAGCTAGTGTGCTTTGTTGGATCGCTGTTAGTAGCGGCACACCATGACTCCTGCCATGCAGATTCAAACCAATGATTCCTAACCCGTGGGTTGGCTCTGTGGAGTAAGAGGAAATGGGCCATGTTGTTATGCCACCTATAGCTCCCATGAAGGCTTCTGAAAAGCGGTGTTCCATCTGCCTGTCCACAGGAATCTACCTCTGCACCACATTCAAGCAGGATAGCAGCCCCCTTTATAAAACCCGTCTCCGCAGAATACCACAGCGGACTACGTCTATGACGGCATTCCGAGTTTGGGTCGATGGCCGCAATTTCTAAAGCAAACATGGCATCTTCGAAATTCTTTACCTGGCAGGCGGCTTGTAGTAGATTGCTGGCGCTGTATCCGAGATCTGACTTTGTTTTCCAATCAGAGAACCCCATGTCACGTAACAGTTGGATTTTCCATTGAGAACCTGCGTTCAGGTTCAAGAGGCACTCTGCCAAAATGCAGCCGTAGGAAACAAGGTCGGCCCCATTCGCTAACATAGCTGAGAGCACAGACGAGTAGCCAAGATCAAAGGCAATCAAAGCCGCAGGTCTTATAAATATATGTTAGAAACAAATAGTTTGACCCAGAGAATGACTATAATACTTGCCGTCTATTTTCCTCAATATTACTGTAGAAGGTATTTGGGTCACACCCTTGATCTAGAAGATGTTCGACAGTAACTCGCATACGATTGAGCTCAGCTGGATCGTATGTGTACCAAGTAAAAGGCTTTTCGCATTGGACAGTATGCTATTTCTTGTTAGTTTACTGCTTATAAAAACTTCAGAAGTGTACCAACATCATTTAAAAGTACATACCTCGAGTAAGCCTCCGACTTGGTCATCGACATCGTAAATACTAGCTTGTCCGCTTTCTAGCAAATATCGAATCTGGTAAACGTCCTTTTTTCGACAAGCAGTAAATATCGGCGAGTCGCTAGGCCGTAAGTTAAACATGGTCATGGTACAGTTGAATTTTGGCATGCCCATCCACTGCCGAGTCGTCTGTTGCACTCTTAGTTCAAATTGGAAAATGTGCTGATAGAGGAGAGTAAAGCCGAGATTGCACACAAGCCGGATTTTCCGGCGATTTCTCTTTGTCTGTATTGCTAGAAAACCCGCGAAGGTAGGTTCTTTCAGACCACCTGCAGAGAATACTGGGGTGCTGCCTATTGTACCTGAGTATTGAATAGCACTTTTTCTCATGTCATGTTCCATCAATCGAAAACCAGGGTCGACCTGCTCGCCCAAGTCTCCACCAGAAAGTACCTCTGAGTTATACTGGACAACTCGATGACGCATCTCTGAGATTATATTGTGATCAATAGGGCTTTGATTGGTTTGGATGTGCAACTCATTCTGGGCGAAGTTGCTTTGATTCTCGGATTCCTTTGTTTTCTCATGTAATCCAGTATCTGTAGAGTTATTTTGGTCTTCTTTTGCTGCAGTATTATTGGTCACCGAGTTATGAACTGGGGTCTAAAATAAGTTTAGTGACGCATTCATTTTAATGACTGTCATCTCGCTTACCGACGCGCCTAAAGCTTGGATTTCCTTTTGCATCCACGATTTAATCTCTGCAGTTGACTGCTGCAAGGCTGTATGCAGAAGCTCGTGGCTCTCGATGAATGTTTCGAGTGACGTTTGGTGAAAAGATGCCATGCGCCTGATGATATGGTAGATATGGTAAGCACGACTACTTTCCACTGGAATATGGGACTAAAGGGCTGGTGTGACATTCACGTACACTCCAAGTATGACCAATACATTAGTTACCTCAGATTCTGCATTCGCCACTTCTTCTAGTATTCGAGTTGCGCGTTGCTTGTTGAAGGTCGCCCACCGTAACCGAGTCGTTGCGTTTTTGGCCGTTGTAGATCGAGTGAGGCATAGACTCTGAGCCATTTGGAGGGCATTGGAGTTGGTCTGGAGACATGCCGAAAGCATGGCTTGATGCTCAGGCGGTAGAAGAATGAACGATTGGGACGTAGGCAGGTCCGCGAGTAAGCAATGAACCTGACTAATGCGCATAGATAGATGGTCGAGCTTTGATGCTAGCTGCAAGAGTTCCGTAGGCGCATTGACAAAAGACTGAACAAGGCTCTTGGCAGTCTTGCTGATTTTGATGGATGCACCCACGAGCTCGCTGATCGCGGCGGCTGAGCCGATACCTTCCATTTTGACGAAAGAAAACCTGTGGAATATTGAAGAGGATGTAGTTCCAAATTAAAGTTATAGCCGTGTCGTGGAAAGTAAAATAAATCGCCAGATGGGTACCCAAGGGTCTGGTCACAGGCGCGAAGCAAGAGGACCTATTTCCTTGGGTGTTTTCAGGCAACTCTAAGTACCTAGCCCTGATCACTTCAGGGGCGGGATTGGCCACTTCCGCCACTGTATGATTCGGCTGGGATGCAATGCATAGAAAGTTTCAAGCTTTACTGTTGGCTGCACGTCCCTGCTGATATTTAGATGCTGCCTGTCAGTAATCAAAGAGATAATCATGGCATTGAAAATTGAGAGAATCCTTCTATTGGAGAAGAAATAAAATATTATGGATAAGATAAGAACTATGAGTGATTTATCCACTCATCTGCTCATCTGTTCATCAAATCCCTTCCCCAATGCTGACTCCGCCCGGTCGTCTATGAGCTTTTTGATGTAGAAGCGAAGGCACCCGTGACGTGTACAGATTTCACTGGTTTCTGGAAACCGAACGCAAAGAAATGTCACATATTTTACATACGAAGGCCAAAGCGGGCACCAATCATATCTTCGAAGTCAGGAGGAAGTTAACCCAGCCACGGCTGACTGACATCCTTGGTGGAGCTTCTAGGAATCCTTTATCTTCAGGTGTCGTATCCGGACTAACTATTCTCCTCTGTCCTGTGTAGAACAGGGGTGGGTTAAAAGTCCTTATGCCACTGGGTTTGAAAACGATTAACCATTAGAAAAAGCCTTGTCTATGGCAGGAACCTTGTGGTTGTCATCTGATGTTAATGTGGGCGACAGGTGTCCGATAATGCTCCGATTGTCAGCCTTATGGTATGAGTTGGCATTCTCCGTATTGTAAATGTTGAGGCCACTAAAGGAACCGCAATAATTAGCACATCCTTAATTTGTCCGAGCCAATGATGTATATTGACCTTGACTACCAATGACAACTTAACCCCAACCCTTGGGCTATTCGCCTCCCCATGCATCCAACCAAGGGTGGCGAAGCATTGCCTCAATTGAAGGGCGCTCTGAAGGGTTAACCTTCATCAAAAGTTGAAGGAAAGAGACAAATTCTTCCCTGAATTCTTCGCTGAGGCCAGGCATGAACGCTTCCGACGAGAGACTGGGCCGTTTCGAAACTTCTCGATCTTTGATGTAGCCCATACCATCAAAGTACTTGTCAACAATGTCCTTTTTTCCCCTTTTGAGGAATTCTTTGGGAAAAGGGCCAAAGAAGTCCACAATCTCAATTAGATGATACTTCAGTTCATAGTGTCCATCGCGGGATGTTCGACCGTCGAATAATCGCACGGAGCGGTAAACCTCCTGTATAACAGCGCCAAGATTCCACCAATCGACCATTTCATCCCAGGAAGCACCAATGAGAACTTCGGGAGAACGGAGGGTGACTGGTTGGATTGTTTCACAAATATGCTTATCTTTCCAGCTAGCCACGCCCCAGTCTCCAAGGCAAATGTCAAATTCATCAATGAGCTTGCTATCAGCTTCGGTAAAGTAAAAACCGCGTAATGAACAAGAGTGAATCACTGAGTACTTTGCCTCTGTCCTGTCCTGGTTAGGGATATGAATCTTTTCCAAATAAGATTCGACAAGCGAATAGTCCCTGAAATTGACAAAAATATTATCCGGTTTAATATCTATACATGTTTGTCAATTGTAGAGCATTATAACGAAAGAGTCAATCATAGGTACCTGTGTGAATGACATTATTGAAATGAGCATAATGTAATGCAAGTATCAGCTGAATGGTGAATCGCCGCATGACTTCCCAGGGAACGCGATTCTCCCTGAACCAGGCACCAAAGCTACGAAGAGTTTCACCCATAAGTTCAAAAACCAGACATAAGTGTGTACCATTAGGACCTTGATGCTCAAAATCCTCGATCAAATGACAAATGCAGTCATAGCCTGTTGTATTGCGATCACCGTCTCGCAGGTGCTTCAAAATTTCTCTTTCGAAAGTGTCATTTTCCTTACCATAGGTCTCAGCACTGAGAATTTTGAGGGCACGGAAGGTACTCTCAGCTCCCCCTCTTCGGATGGGTGTCAGTGGAACTAACGAGCGAGTGCAGTGGTAATGGAAACATACTTGTTTTTTAAATCCTTTACAAGCCACACAGTCGAATAGACGCCATATCCGATCTTGTTGAGGACTTCGTACCGATCATTGAAGATGTCGCCAATGTAGACTGGGTGGAAGCCACCAGGCTGGTACTCAGCACTTCCCTCCTCAATCTCCTCATTTTGACTATGACATGGCCTGATCTGGTCTTTGAGGGCTGATTGACTAGAAGAAGTGCTATGGTGGGTTTCCATGGCGTCGTAATCGCCAATATTGGCTGGTTGGAAAGTGAGTGTTGGTTCAGTTGTAAATATGGCGGTGGAAGCGGCAGATTTGCATTGAGAGTTGTGCCTCATGCCTGAGGCAGCAGCAACACAGAACCAACACGTCGAATCTATCTCCACCAACTACATCAGCTCTGGCTTTCGCACTATACAGAAAAACATCAAAGTCTAGACTGGCATGGATAAAAGGCTATAATTATTGAAGGTTATTTATAAATGAGAAAGAAAACAAAAATAATAGACTAGCTCCCGCCTTGATCTGACGACGCCTGATTGAACAGATGCAGTGGGTGAGTCGGATTTGGGTGGCTCACAAAACGTCTCCATCTCTCGGGATCACTAGCCTGTCGGGCTCTTGCATATCTCAGCAAAAGGTCTGCGCATTCCTCAATTTGGGCGACCACATCCTGGCTGCCCGTGTGAGAATTACAACATGCATCCGTCCGATCAAATAGGGTGTCATATGTCGTGTAATGGTACTTGTGTGGCTTGAAGCCCCCTTTCCTTCTCTCCTTCCTATTGGCTGCAGCTTCCTCCTGCAGAGTAGTGTACCACTGAGGTCGCTCAGTGTCTTCATAGGAGGATGACGAATCCGAGTCTTCGGCGGGGTTGGCTGAGAGGGATTCCTTGATGGATTTCCACAAACTTCGCCTTGGCTCTTTTTTACACTCGCACGTCTTGACCCCCCGAAGGCCATTATTTCCGCGATCACCCTCGACCGCGGCGACATTGAAGCGAAAATAAGCTGATTGGCTCGAATCGGCCACATTTTGTGTGTTTTCATGAGCCTCTTGTGTTTTTAGAAGCTCATTTTTACCACGCTTAAACACTTTATAGAGGAAATACACGGATCTAGTGTTGCCAAATAATTCGACCTGCTGTTTCTCACCGCAACCCAGGCTTACGAGTGCTGCAACATCGCCTTGGTGAGGTTTATGGTAGTTTGACATCCACTTTGCTTCATTCCACGCAATGGTACTTGGGTTGTTATTGCCCGCACCACCATCAAGGAACTCATCATTTCCAATTTTCATATTGGGAAAATAATAGGGTGCTGCAGAAGTGGCACGACAAGCCTGCCATATTTTGACATCATCGGTCACGCTCGGGGAACTATGAGGGATGAATTCTGATGCATGTCTCGAGAACCGTGGCATATGGTGATAACTCCGAAAAAGATGCGTGACCTCTGACTTGTCTGCCTTTCGTTTTGCGACGAGTACCCTGTCACTATCGGGTTATTATATGTTCAATATCCCACATGGACGAAGGTTACATCACTTACACCTTGCATGTATGATTACGAGTGGTGGGGTCTTCCCTGAAAGAGATATCTGCAGCGTTTCCACCTTCAGAATAGTCGTACTGTTGAAGCAGCTCTCTGTCTGGTTGACAACGACGCGCTCCGTGACAACCACAATTATCTTTGACAACGTCTAAAATTGCACTCCTTAGCTTCGTTGCACTATATGGCCTGGCGCGTCGACGGGGTCTGAAAACTCTGTTCCCAAGTCGCCAGTATGCCTTGATGGCTTCATCTACACTCATCCTCAGTCGCCCTAGCATCACAGAAATCAGGCTAAGAACATGTCAGCATCTTGCAATCTTCTCGGGTGTTAGATCGTATTACCCTCCTGTGCTGGTTCCGACCATGTAGTCAAAAAAGTAGCAGGGTAGTAGTTCGGGTGGGCTAAGAGATCTAGCGGAAGAATGAGAGTTGGCTGTGTCACTTCCATCGAATGGTTGAAAGGCAAGTAGCACAGGATTGTTAACATCGCCCTCACTAAGTTGCTGGATTCTCTGCATTACCCTTTTCAAGATAAATAACTCAGAGAGTCCCCTGATCCCACCGCCATCTACCACCCATTTAGCAATCGATGGATATACACCCAGGAATGTTGAAATAATCCCTCAGCTTACCTAATGATAAAACGATGGGGGTCCAGGGATCTGGCTTTAAATTTCTTTGGGTCCTGTTACCGTCTTCTCTTATGCCATCTTCGGATCCTGGCATATGATTCTCGTTGATTTGAGAAAAATTCATATCGCTCACAGAAGACATGTTTCATTCAAGTAGCGCAAAGAATGTGACACAAATCCAGTGCTGAAATTGACCAACCTGCAGGCTGGCCAAACCTATGTGAAACCAAGGTGAAGCGATGGTGACATTGATAATGGCCCATTTTAAGGATAATAGCTCAACTCAACTAGAAAACCAGGCTGTATTTTCTTGATCATAAATCTGCCCCCTCAGTACCAAACAGGGCACATGCATCTGAATTGGGGGTGGCTGCCATCACGCATCAGTGCAAATATAGGCTATGCAAATTGTGTGCTGTACTCATTGGATAAAGTTTTAATCTTATGAACATATTTGAGACATGGAATGTCCGGATTTGGAAACTCGAGTATCCAGCTCCGCGCTAGCAGTTTTCATGCGGGTAATGACTATAAACTGTGAGTCGGTCTGGCGGACCGTTAAGGGAGGGTAGAAATGACGGGCTTTGCTGCTTGGGGGCTTTTCTTGGGGGCTTTTCTTGGCCACCAACGAGAAGGCCCTAGCGCTATCAAATAGTGTGCCTCAATCCACCTCGGCTACTGGATTGCTGGATATGTCTTAGCATTTGCCGCAGCGGCTAGACTGCGGGGTGGAGTTACAAACCATAAACGGCCCACGAGTGAGATGGGCACAAGACAAAGCATCAGGTTGAAAGATTAACCTGTTAGGCTTTCCACCGGTCGGTGCCAGGGTAATATCTCTTCACAAATATCTAGGCCCCCCCACCCAAGAATTACGAATGCTACACGATTGATTCATACACCTTGTCTTTTGGACGGCTAAATAACATCTCATCGCAATGTCGCACCAGAGGACAAACACGCAGGCGTCTGACACTTCGTCCTCGTCATCAAACTCATCGAAAAGCCGAATTGTCATATTTCAACTTGACAATGATAAGAGACGGACTGTTAGTCGAAACGAGCTTAATGAAGAGCAGATAAAGCGCAAGTTGCCTAGTCACCCGTGGTCGGGCCGGCTTGATATGGCTCACGGCTTACATATTCTCTACAGACAGTTATCAGTTCAGCATCCAAAGGTGGCAGCGGCATGTGAACGTCAACATACCCGGAGACAAGAAGATGAGCGAAGCCAGCGTTCATGTGGCAAAAGTACCAATACCGGCACATGCGTGGGTGGGACGCATATTTGGGTTCTACAAAGAAATGTGGGCTATACCAGCAGCATGATTCACCATTATTACCATATCTTGACGTTTTTTTTATTAAGATGAGAATGATTTGTGTTTTAGTAGTAGCGATGAATATACCGTTGTATGAGTGAATTTTCGGAAGAATGATCGTTGGTCTGCGCCCATTTAATGACCATCAATGCCTTACACCATATTCGCCCGCCTAACCTGTATGCAGTAATTTTATGTACGGATTGAGAAAGTGAACATCTTTGGGGTGCCGCGTGTACCGGAAAACAGCCTGGAATCTCTTTGCGACTAGCGGTGGCAAGTCATATGGCTGCCCTACCCTAATGAGGCACACATGTTTCACCACAGAGCGCCAAGGCAGACTGTCAATGAACGAGGCCCAACATCCACCACAGCCCATTTTATGCAGCATTTTCTCCAAAGGGCTATTGTAAATTCAGCCTCAAATGAGGGAAATACAAATATCATACCAACAAAGCTCTTTAAGCCCAAAAGAAAGGGCAATGTCAGTGTCAATGTGCAGGTTGCGATAGCTCTTTCGTAACCAGGCAGTCCGGTGTGTTAAGCGGCAGGATGAATTGGAAGTGGAAGGTTGACCCCTAACTTGATTTGGAAATTGCCAACTCCTTAGCTGAACGATGTAGCAACCGGTATCGGCGGTCAGCTTGGCGGTCACCATATCTGCCGGCCAAGCATCACACCTTTAATTATGCGCCCTCCTACTTGGGTAAAACCTCCAATACGCGCTGGCTAGCTACGACATGCAGAAAGCCTCATGCACTCTGTCATTTTTGATTCGAAGGGTATCACTCCCATGACGCCCATCGTATGATCTTTCATTTGCAAGTATGACCCGGAGATGGAAGCGTCTGATATCCCCGTTATTTCTTTCCCGGCTGAAACCGTCATAGCCAACTGTGGGGCTGACGCGTTATCGATGTTCTCTACTATCTATTTGTTGAACAGACCTCACCATGTGTTGGGCTCAGCTACCTTCATCCATGAATGCCACCGTGGCGAGCGCCACCCAGCCACTGCCTCCGCTTCAGCCTAAGCACCTGCAATGTCCACACGTGCAGCATTGGCAGCTGAAGTCAGTCATTTGCGAACTGGTCAGTCTCTAGATGCAAGTGAGCTTTTAGGCTGAAAAATCCTGATCAGCATTCCATCAATGTGATGATGGGTTGGTATTTGGGCTCAAATCATGACTATCATTCTAGTTTACGGCATAGATTAAAGGGGGGAGTGCATTCTGTAGATGAACAGAGAAGGTAAAGTCAGAGTATGAACTATTTCACTGATTCGTAACGTATACAACACTTGCACCAAGGTAATTTACGTGCGCATTTCCATATTTGAGGTGGTACCTGAATGCCAGTTTATAGATTCGTATTTTTTTTCCAAGCAAACATAGAACCTACTGACATCTTTAATATGAAAAACAAAATTCAATCCTCACACTTGAATGGCATTATTTGTCATAATTCTAAAAGCCTTATGGTATAATCGCTATGATCTCTTGGTTAGAACTATGCGGGATGCATCAAATCAAACCAATACATACAAACACAGCTGAGTAGCTCGCTCAATCCAAAGGCGACTGAGGCACTTAGCCTAATCTACTAATCCAATCCAAAATTCGCGTAATATCCTTGAATTGCCGCATTCTTCTCCCCATTTTGCCTGAGCCTCAACACGCCCCTTTCCCGCCATTTGAACTATATCTGCCTAGCCAGGCTGTTCATTCATTGCCCCTTTCACCAAGGATGTTTATGGGTTAAGAATGAAGATATTGGACCGATCAAGATTGAAGTTTTTGGCACGCTTTTCTTACGTCTGGAGGAATTGGATGTTGGATGCAAGGGTCATGCCATTTACCCATCAGCTCGAATTTAAGCGAGTTGCGTGGCCTCCAATGACACCATCTGGTCTTCTCAGTAGGTAAGATGGTGGTTTGATTAAAATGCCTTTGAACATGCGTTGTAGTTACCCGAGTGTTGATGATAAACCTATCAGAGGGGGCATCATGCTACGTTTTGGTTTATCTTACATTCCAGGGTTATTCGATGGCTATATCAGTACTGATAATTGCAAGGATTGCATTTTTTGACCAATGTTTACCCTTTGGTGTAATCAAAAGCATAGATTTTGACAGTAGTAGTCAGGCGAGAGAGCAAGGACCCCTGCCCCTGCATCAATGGGCTCTATCCTTCCCCCGCCCTCGTTACATTGTGAATCAGCATTGCAGACTATTCTACCAATAATAATCTAATCCATAGTTTATCAATATGTTAAAATGCTCCTGTAGTATTTCTTGGCAAATTCATTGCCCTATTCGTAAAGAAACAAACAGTCGCATGATAATGAGTTGGCCTTGCATATTCTGGTTGTGCCTTTTATTTGTGAAATCTGACCAGGTTCCCCTCATCGACTGCAGTCATGTCAGCTTTATTGGATGTAAGTCGTCAAGCCAAAGTCACATGTAACGTCTAAATTTCACTCTAACGAGCCCAAGTGAACATGGTATCATTCCTAATTATCATGCATAGGAAGAACGCGCAATGTAATAGTATACCTCTATGAACATATATAGAACACGGCACACTGCGAGTTATACGGTCTAAGGCACATCATTCTCTACTCACCATCGTAAGCTTATATGAGACTGAATTGAGCTCTAGAATCAAGAAATTTTGGAACACTTGAACCTCCAGTGCGTTATAACTCCACGACAAAGTGCCTATTGGCTAACATGTTGACGATAGTTCGCCAATATACTTCTTCAACATGGTCCCCATCATGATATTTGGTGTTAATGGTATTTTACAAACCGATAACAACTCCTACAACGCCAAGCAGCGTGGTACAGAGTTGGTGGTCTCGAGGGACAAAGAAGGTGAAACTGAAGCAAAAGTTTTATTTGCTCTACCCCCGTTCGCTAGCCAACAGCCAATAATCTTCAACCGAGTAGTTCTCAGTGTGGGACTGAACGGTCTAAATCACTTGAACGTTCGACTTGAGAGCATTACATTTGGGGCAACCGAATGGCCCCATAGTGTAATATGTACCACGACCTCTTTAGGAAATAACCCGCCGGATGGCAACCCTAGTAGCGCCTCCAATGGCACTGGGAATGACCACACCAACAACAACCACAAAACAACGGCTAAATACACCGTTAAGTTTGATCCTCATCTTGGCTGGAATACTTTAGGTACACCGTTAGCTTTTATGTTTGTAATTGCGGGTTTGGTAGCGGAAAACCCACTTCACATCAAAAGCATGGAATTGAAGCTGGAGTAAAGCTGGTGAAGCCACGATCACTATGATCTACTGGCATTGAGGCCACTCAACATTTAGGTGACAATTACCTCTCAACAGATAATTGCGCTAGGGTCAGTATTGCGTTTCAACAGCAAAGGATTTTGATAGTTATGGATTTGCATAGTTATGTTGGTAAATTGTGCAGAGGTTTGGTTCACTAGTAGCCCAAAAGCCTTATAGATCCTACTCATAAGTGACTTATCAAGGGTGAAAGCACATTCGTTTGGCGTAGTGAGATTAGTATCACTTCCCCTATCTCTTGGACCTTCTATCTCAAAGTCTTCGGAGACAGATATTGTCATAGAAATTGAATCTTGACTTAAATCGGTAGCTTTTGACATATTTTGGTGTATATGTAGAGTGCCATTCATCCTGAAAGGCTATTAAACACCACTCCAATCTCCATAATCCAAGTTATGATTTCCGCGTTTTGAGTCCTATTGCTTTATTGGGATAAGTGCATTCAGAAATAGACAGAGAAGGACAAATAAGGCTACGAACCAGTTCACTAGTTCATAGTGTATATAGCTCTGAAACAAAGGTAATTCACATGCGCATTTCTACCTTTGAGGTGCCCGAATGGTCAAGGAACATTCGATCCGCAAGTCAATCAACAGTCCGGATATCAACCATTCAGAGCAGTTGAAAGCATCCAAATCTCTGACAATGAATTCAAGGCGAATTCGGAGCTTTATCCACAAGGACTAAAATCAATTTCAAATGTCTTTAAAAGGACTCTTCAGTGGGTCTATAACAACCAAGAGACCTGTACCCGTTGTGTGTATCGATATTAAGTGAGTACTCCGACAGGTCGGCGTTGGATGTGCGGAAAATAAAGCAGGACTCAGCAGTATTTAATACGAATTGCGAGTGTTGACAGAGCTAGAAATTTATACCATCAAAGTTCCGACGATATCTTTGCCCAGCATTCGGTTCAGGCGAACGAAGGATTGCACTGGGCCATACAAAATCTTAGTGGACTAGATTTTGAGCGAGCTCCAGCTATAAATATCCGATATGGCTTTCCATAGAGGTGCATTTTACATACGTAGACCATACTGATTACATATAAAACTCCCGAGCATTGTGAAACTGACGATTTCGCCAAGATAATAGGCTGGTGTGAAATGCCTAGGCTCGTTCTTCGCCCGATTTCGGCTCAACCTGGCGACACCGTCTCATTAATGACGTGTAATCGCATTATTGTAAAACACGAGGGCCAATCGCCTATGGCTTCCGACACCCGAGCCGATACGGCCGCGTTTATTCCATGTCAATTATGCATAGGTGTGCATCCGATCGGCAGTAACCAAAAACAACCAAAGCTGTACCCCGCATGAGCTTCCCCACGGTCTAGCCGTGTGTCATTTAAAGACCAGCTTGCAAGCCCCAGATTTCACAGTTGAACCTCCATAATCCCTTTCACAATTTTGTGTTCCTCTTGTGCAACCTTACTTACGATGGCTAAGATAACCAATATTGAGTACTTCCGCGTCCCTCCACGTTGGCTCTTTGTCAAAATTACAGATGATGCTGGGAATGTGGGCTGGGGAGAAGCTTCGCTGGAGGGCCACACACAAGCTGTTGAGGGATGCCTAGATGCTTGGTCCACCCAACTCAATGGCATGGATGCAGAGTAAGTCTCCGCCCAAAGCTTTCTTCGCTGCTGATATAGGTCCAGTGACATTGAACATATTTGGCAGAGGTGCTGGCGCATCGGCTTCTACAGGGGTGGTTGTGTGTTGATGAGCGCCCTCGCAGGCGTCGACATAGCCCTCTGGGATTTGAAAGGTAAGTCATTTTGGATGAGTGCTTGTGTTGCGGTAGGCTAACATCACGGGTAGCTAGGAAACTTGGAGTCCCCATTTATCAATTGCTTGGGGGAAAGCTGAGGGATGAGCTGAAGGTTTACGCTTGGATTGGAGGTGACAAACCAGACAATGTTCGGGAGCAAGCGTAAGTCTTATCCAGAAACATGCGCATTTAATGGCCACTCAATCTGTTGACCCAGAACTAATCATTGATAAGATTATCCCGCAAAGCCCAGGGCTTCACTGCCATCAAAATGAATGCCACTGGAGATGTAGGCTGGCTGGATTCCCCTAGTGCGCTGGATAGTTGCGTGGAGAGGGTTAAAGTTGTTAAGGAATTGGGTATGGATGCTGCAGTCGACTTTCATGGGCGACTCCATCGCCCAATGGCCAAGCAGTTGGCCGCTCTCCTAGCGCCCCATCGCCCTTTATTTATCGAAGAGCCACTATTGTCTGAGCACCCCGAAGGCATTAAATTACTATCACAGCAAGCCACATCTCCCATTGCACTGGGAGAACGTCTTTACAGCAGATGGGACTTTAAACCATTTATGGAGGCGGCCTCTGTGGATATTATCCAGCCCGACATATCTCATGCCGGTGGCATTTCCGAACTACGCAGAATTGCGGCCTTTGCAGAAACATATGATGTGGCTGTGGCCCCGCACAGCCCTCTTGGACCCATTGCGTTGGCAGCAAGTCTACAGGTTGATGCAGCGACTCCCAACTTTGCCATCCAGGAAATGAGTCTTGGAATTCATTATCATGCCGGTAGTGAGGACCTGCTATCTTACGTGAAGAACCCAGAGGTTTGGAATGTAAAAGACGGGTACATCAAGCTCATGCAGGGTCCTGGTTTGGGTATTGAATTGAATGAGGTAAAAATACGAGAATTCTCCAAGAATACCAAGCCATGGGTTAACACCGGGTTTATTGGTCCTGGAGGGGAGTGGCGAGAGTTTTAACGCGGCTGTTTATATTTAGTAATTGAAAAATGAATCTTCAAGTTCTGGAAATTTATATTTCATGTTGGCAACTCGTTCAGTTTGCTCCAGAAATGCCATTGTGATTACGACTTTGATTGGCTGATATCTTGATGTAGGAAGTCTTAGCCCAAAGACCAGCTTTTATTTATAATCCGTCATGATGCCGCTTAGCATTTACAACTGGATTCTTTCAGGAGATATCCATGTCCTCTGCATCATAAACGCTCTCTCCATCCTCCATACTTTCTTCATCGTCCGTGCTCTCCCCATCCTCCATGCTTTCTTCATCATTCATGCTCTCCTCATCCATACTAGAACTCGGATTGACCATCTTGATACCAAACTTCTTCATATCGCTCCTGAGATCCTCTATTTCTTCGTCGTCTATTGCTTCATCAGAAGCTTCTTCATCAGAACAATCCTCCTCGACATCAAAGAAACAGCGGTATTCATCATGCAGAATCTCCTGAGCTTGAACAATTGCATCGGAAAGACAGTCAAACTCAACCTCTTCCATCCGGCGGGCATGCTCATTCCCAATATCGTAGTACATCAATAGTCTCCAAGCAGTGGCAAATATGTGTTCGAGGTCATCTTCGCTGTTCTCGGGCCACTGACGGACGGTCTTGGATAATTCTTCAAATAAATGTTTCGTTTCGACTGGACTAATTAGTATATCATCGGGGTCGACGTTGAGTATTTCTTGCAAGATGTCTTCGGCATTTTGCATATGCTCGGATGGTGATTCTTGACTCTGCATGTTTAGGTTGAATGTACTGGAGAGGATGAAAGAATGCGAAGAAAGCATTGATTCCTGGATCACATATTTATAAATGTATCGTTGAGTAAGTCGAGCCTATTAGTCATCACCGTAATGCCTGCAATGAATGATTGTTCGTTTGTGATTCACTTCGACAGGAATGCGAGGTTAAATCTAAGCCCGATACATTCAGTTCGATGCGGGCAAACATAAAGTGTCCGTAATGAAACTTTTATTTGGAAGTGAATCATCTTTGTTTTCCTTAAATAGTGGCTCCCTTTGTTTCCTATGACTAGGGGGTTGTTCTTTGAACAGACAGTGGCGCTAGATTGAACAAAGGACCGCTCGCACTGCATCATTTTGACCTCGGCTGACACACAAAAACCCCATGTCAAGGTTAACAGCTTGAAATGACTTCATAAAATATCTAGACGGAAAATTCAAATGCCCACGCAGTCTTCCAGTCTTCTTCAGTTTGATATATACCAAACGTGATCTCATCGTTAGAATAGGCATGTGTGGCAACGGCACGGTTACTTGGCGCGTCGAGCTCTGTTTCGGGAATTACGTATGTAAATCCCCAAGTTTGAATAGACAGATTTCCAGACGGAGGCAACCCAACCGCGCTGAGATTTTTAATAGTCAGAGCCCAAGTTCCTGTCTGTACACGGACTCCAGCTAGAATCCGCACTTTGTCTCCAACCGTGGCGTACACATCGAATAACCTATCCTCAGACCCTGTTGTATTGACGCGGTATCCAGTCATGTTCGTGTTGTAGTATTTCAGAGCTTGCCAATCGCCGTTGGGGTGATACGGAAGATCTGAGCTGTCCCTCCAGAGGAGACTGGCTAGAAAATCGCGTAACTGTGTTCCGTTGTCTCCACCGCGCCAATTTGAACGCAAGCCAGGTACATTGTACCTCTCGAAGCGTGACAAGTGCCATACTGTGGCTGCGGGGTTGAGCTCATCCGCAAGATTAAGATACTCGTTGATGCAGATTTGGCTCTCTGGAGCCCCAGCAGCGACTCGCATTTTGTTAAAAGTGACCAAACTGTTTTGCAAGTCATTGTCCTTGTTATCAAGAGCCTCAATATGATGCCAAGAGTAATAATCAGGCACCGTGTTGTTTTCGGCCACGTAGCTTAAGAAGTTGGACCAATATGTGTTGTCTTCGTTGGGTGGGAGGGAGAGTGAAGGCCCAACCATGGGAACACTTCCAAGATTTGGGTCATTTCTGTACATAGTTAGCGAACCATGGTCGCAACACAGATAAAAATACCCATCTCACCGGAATCTGTTGAAGGTTCTCCCGAAAAGGTCCAGCCACTGGGACTGGGACCGCAGCCAAAAACCCCATTCGGGCTCATTCCAGATATCAATGTGAAGACCTTCAGTCATATCGTTTGCCACAATTCTTTCGATGACCGTGTCCAAGAATTGGTCGTAGCTGGACCAGTCCCCGTCGTCACCAGGCCAGTACATTGACGCATCGGCAAAGTCAGTTCCCCACAAGTCATGCAGGAGCAGCTGAAACTTGCCTCCATACTTGCGGACCGTCTGATAGTTACTCAGAGTCGACTCCCAACGCCCGTCGAGTTCGCCGAAGCTCCAACCACGATTCGGCGCACCCATTTGGGCACCGCCAGCCCTAAACCAATGCAAGCCGATGTCGGTGTAAAAATGGTCAGGGATCTGGTTTGGAGTGTCTGGAATTCCGTAGATAACTCCGCTTGCATAGTGCTGTGGCTCGCCGCGATTGACAGACAGATCAACAGTTGCGACAGCATCAGATGTCCACCGAGGTACGAGATGAGCATTTGCCCCGATGGCAAATATGAGGACAAGACTCTGAAGGGAGGGAACCATTTTTGAAAGAATGATTAAGCTTTCTTTATTGCCTCGAGGAAGCTATGGTGAAGGGGGATGAAGTGGATGGATTGGATCATCACAGCGGTCGCTTTATACATTCAATTCTGAATATTTTACAAGAGTATAGCCAAAATTGATAAAAATGACCTCATAAAGATATTAGCCAATACAATACCCCACCGGAGCTCAGTTGAATCGCATCATAAATCAACTCAAACAACGCGACTTGGCGCGTCATTTTCGCAAAATAGTCCTTGTGGTTTAATCTCTTTCAGATGTGTTCTTTGGCAGCTTGTATTGGCTAAATGAGAAATTTAATGATGGGAAATTAGCCAAGGCTCAGCTTGCCACCTGCGAACGGAAAGTCAAGGTGGTCGTGATGAAGATCCCTGTCCAGTGTAGCATTGCGAACCCCACCGGAGATGGCCATGTTACCAGTTACCAGATCCCGGCGGCTATGGTACAGAACTCTACTGTAAATGGAATTTCATACTATTTACTTCGTCTACTGCGCGACCTCTAATTAATGTGGTTTTGATGGCAGCTCAATCTTGAGAATCTAACCTGATACTGAAGAATGATCAGGGGCTAAGGGCCATTCGTGGAGCTGTGTTCATTCCTGACTTCGCGTATTTCGATAAGAGATGTGCCGAACGAATTAGAAATGGACAATGTGTGTTAAAATTGTATGCAAATTCAATCTATTGGTTAGGATAGGGTTTGGTATCAGGGTGGAAACTGGGACGTGGGGTTGGTTTCCAATCGAAGGTTGGCTCTAATAGGTCGGTAGATTGACAGCAAACTACTAGTAAGGACTAAAAAGATGGTGTCTCTGTAATACGTTGCGTTGAAATTTATAGACAGTAATTATTTGTACTTTCAATTCAGATAAATTTGATGGTACGTGTAAATGAAGACAAAAAACTAAATCTAGGAGTTTATCGCTAGCCAGTGTACAACTGAGCTGGGCTAGTTACAGCCACCTTCTAGCAGACTCATTGCCCAAAACCAAACTACCCAGAAATTTCATAGGCAAAAGCTGTTGAATTGTCTGGCGGGTTCACCGTGATAAAAAGCTATGTTACAGTCAGTACGAGGCTAGGCTTTCATAAAGGTGGAGGCAAACAAAAAAGGAATCGGAATCAATTAGTGAAATGGGAATCCTTACCGTGTCGTTGGAGTAGGTGTACTGGCTGTAACCAAGGTCAACTGGACCGTCGATCTGGCCTTGAGAGCCGGCCCAGTTGAACTGGTAGGTATGGACATCAATATCCCCTTCACTGGAAAGCCCAAGGCTTGAAAGGCCCGATACACTGATTTGATAAGCACTCTGAATGGTCCTAGTACCCGCAATTATTTTGAGCGTCTTGTCCTCTACTGTAGCATAGACGTCAAACTGGAGGTCAGAAGACGCTGTGGTTGCTACTCGGTCCCCAGCCATGTTTGCGTAGTATTTGTAGAGTTGCCACTCTCCGTTAGGGTAGTAGACGCCATCTTGTTTCCAGACCAAATTGGCCATGTAGTCGTGCAATTCGGAGCCACCGCCCCAGTTGGCACGAAGGCAGCGGATGTCGTGCCGCTCGCATTGCGCCAGGTAGTACACTGAGTTGGCTGGATTTTGCTCCGAGGGCCAAGCGTATTCATTCACGTGAAAAGGTCTTTCTGGTAAGTCGTAAACGTCCCTCAAACTATTGAAATCGGGGATTGTCATATCAGGTTCGCGCTCCCATGACCCAATCTGATGCCAGGAATAGATATCTGGCACGGTGTCATTGCCAGAGACGGAGGTCATCCATGCCTTCCAGTTTTCGTCGCTGGTGGATGGAGAGTGTGCCATTGAGGGGCCACTTATAAGTGTATCAGGGAGCTCAGACCTGGGAAACTATTCAATATCACCGTGTACCGTGTGAGTCAAGATAAGTGACTTACCTTACCAACTTCGTAGCACGGACAAAGTACTCGACGTATTGCGACCAGGAGCGGGCCCAGAAACCCTCGAGGTCTGGCTCATTCCAAAGATCCATAACCAGCCCTTCAAGCATATCGTTGTCCTTTATGTCTTGAATAAGCTGCTTGAGAAAGGTTTCCATTTCTGTCCAATTGCCGTTGTCACCAGGAAACGGGGTTGTGGAGTCAGCGCCACCTTGCGCGCCCCAAAGATCGTGTGGTAACAGAATGAACGTGGCATCATACTTGCGTGTGGTTTTGTAATTTGAAAGGGTTGAATTGAACCGTCCGAGGTACTCGTCGTAACCCCCATAGGCCCAGCCAGCAGCGGAGATCTGAGCTCCACCTGCTCGACTAGCACCGAATTTGATGTCAGTAAGGAAATGATCAGGAATAGAAGAGTCTGCAGACGTCCCATTGTCTGGAAATCCGTAAATGAAACCAGACCCAAGGAATTGAGGTTTGCCAGTCGACGAGCTGAGATCGACCGTTGCCGTATCTGTAGATGCTCGAGCTCTAGGAGCACTGGCTACAATTGAAGGAGCCAGAGCCAAGAAGACCTTGGACACAGTTAGGAGTCTCATGATTAATATATGTCACAGGAAAGAATTTCATTGAGTTGAGGTAGTAGAGCGTGAAAGAAGGGTGGAACAGAAGCGCCTAGAGGCTTCATTTGAGGTGTAAACTATGATCTACTATCTTCTTTTCCCCACCGGAGCTTGAGAATATCAATAATGAAGCATTTCAGATGTTGAGGTGGGCGCTTTGACTGCCGCGCAATGGAAAATTACTTAATTGATCGGCTGGATCCAGTTTAACCCCTGGAATTTGCAGATTAGGAAACACACTACGAAATGTAACCATAATCAGCCGACGGAATGCCGTAGAATGGATTTCGGAAGGTGGGGCAAAGGCCTCGGCATAACAGTCTCCTGATCTTATTTAGCCGTTACTTGGTTGTGTGAATGACTCGGTGTGTTGCTACGAGATCTGACCTGTATAATTCACACCCTTGTATAGTTGGCTGACGCTTGGCGCAAAAATGAAAATGGGTTTCCCCGTGGGGTAGACGATGGGACAATACGTTTGAACCGATGCAAGTTGCTAACTAGAGCCGGTGGGGTTTTTTGGTCTCCTGATCAGCCACTTGCTGTAGATCAACGGAGTGAAAGGGGACGCTGATTGCTCCAGATGTGGAGATGAAACAGCCCAAATTTGACTTCCTGGTCGCGTCGGAACGTAAAGACGGAAGTAGTTAATGGAGAGAGGGATGTATGCTCACATCATTACACCGATAGGCTTCTAGCATGATGTTTTAGAACCATTGCGACAAATTTGAAATAAAACATCTACAATAAGATTTTTATATGGATGTCAGAGGTCATTGTCTTTTGTTGTGCTTTAGGATTGTAGTGGTGGTCAATGTTAGTGAAGTAGCAATCAATTCGCTCAATTAGGCTTCTCACTATCTTTTTCAAGGTAAGCAATATAGATAGAGTAGGCAGTGTTATTAATAGCTCTCCATCTCAATTTGACAACTACAGAAGTGATTGTTCCCCTTACTATCTCAGCGTTCTCCGGATCAAAAGAACTCTACTATCACACTTGCAGCCACGTTTCAGTCATTCTTAGTCAATGTCTCCTCCCCCTCAGCGTAAGCATCGACCTTGTATTTCGCAAATTCACGAGCTCCAACTCCGTGACCAAAAAGAATATCCAGTTCCTCAAAAGTCTTGCCCTTGGTTTCGGGCAAGCGGAAGAATGTCCATACGAAGAAAGCAAATGCGCAACCGCCCCAAAAGAACCCAGTCTTGCCACGCCAATTGCCAGCGGTTGGGTTGAGCATGTATGGGTTGATGACGTTGCAGAGAATCTGAGCAATGTAATATGCGATGCGACTGATGCAGATGCTCTTGTTTCTCAAGCGAGTGGAGGACACCTCGGAAATGATGACGTAGCAAACTGGACCAACCGTCATGTAGTAGACGCCCAACCAAACAAGCATCATGGCAGCCTGGGCGTAGTTACCAGCCTCGGAGTTGCCTGCGCCAACGCTGATGAACCCCACAGCCATGAGGACCATGGTGAGAATGCCAAGTCCCCAGAGGTACAATGTGCGGCGGCCAAAAGGAGCAAGGAGCCACCAAGAGATAATTGTACCGAGCGTTGCGATGGCAAGTCCACCAACGGACATCCGGAAAGAAATGGATTCTGGTAGACCCGCCTGGACGAAAAAATAGGTGGGAGTTCCTCCCATAGCGGAGCCACAGAAAGGCTGAGCTGCAAAGGCCATGCATGCAATCTCTGTGCGACGCAAGTCAACACCGCGGAAGCAATCCCAGTAGGATGTGCCATCGTCCATGCTCTTTTCAATTTCGTTGGTATGAACCATCATAGCGACCGTCTGAGTGGCATGACCTGGTTCCGAGGAAGATGCAAGGCGTGCAACTGTCTTTTCCGCAGCCGCAAGGTCTCCGATTCGCACAAAGTACCACGGAGACTCTGGTGCGAAGAACAAAACGGCAAACAGCGGAACAGGCCAAACCCATTGAATGGCAAATGGAATACGGTAGGACCACTGACCTACCTTGTCCGAGAAGCCGGCTTGTACACCGGCCGAAATGAGCTGGCCCACGCTCCAGCACAGATTGACATAGACGGTGAGATAGCCGCGCAGTGCCATGGGACAGACCTCGGATGCGTATGCTGGAGCCATGGTGGCAAACACGCCCCAAGGAATACCGCAGAGGAACTGGCCAACGAGTAGGACGGGGAGGCTTGGAGAGAAGAATGAGATGAAGATGCAACCGACAATGGCCACAAGCGAAGCCAAGAGAACTTTGCGGTAGCCGAACTTGTGGGTGAAGTAGCCGTTTGCAAATGCGCCAATGATGGTGCCGACGCTGACGGCGTTACTGAGGCCATTCTGCCAAGAGGCAGTAATTTGCCAACTGTCAGTATCGGCCTGATATTCGCCGTAGTGCTTGCTAAACGATGGCTGGGCATAGAAAGAAGAGATCAAGACGATGTCGTATCCCTCCATGATAATAGAAGTCGAAAGCAGGACGGACCAAATGACGGCTTTCGGATATCTACGAACAGCTTCAAGAAATCCGAGGTTATGCTCAGCTTCGGCCGCCTGCCTGGCAATAGAAAGGTCTTTGGTGGCATTGTAGTCGGCGGGTTGGTCGTCCTCGCTGGCCCTAGCCACCTTGTCCTCGGTCGGTGAAGACATGATGCGCAACTGAAGTGGTTTTTAGGAGTACGTGCTTATGTCTCTGTCAATTGAAATATTTGCGTTTGGTCTCGATATTCAAGCAGAAGCGGTTATTTTGCTTCATGTGGTGCAATGAGATTCATTATGAAGCTTTTCGAATGGGAGGTGGCCCCGACACATCCCAATCCGACCATGATGGCTTCCCCAATCCAGGCCGTCGAGCTGACCTCATTAGTTGGAATCCTACTACCCGAGCTTGAGCCCGGCAAAAGACACACGCGACACTAATTCTCCCGGCTAATATGCTGGTGTCGCGCCACGTCTCTCTTGGAGACTTGACGCGTTACCCCACCGGAGTTTTGACCATGAACTCTCCGGTGGGGAGGAAATTTCATGGAATGTTCCATCCTGAGTCGACACGCTCTCGCGGCGTCATATTGGATAGAATCTAGTATTGGCCAGCACGATTAAACCAACGACCATTACCCGATCCTTACCTTTGGTTTATTTCGAAACAATTAATTTCAGCTGGAATAGGAAAAAGTTATTTACTTCGTCCCATTCCATTCATTGTGGTAAGCCTCTGCTATGATGACATTTTGGAGAAACGAGCGATTCGATAGTCGGCAGGAACCTCAAACTAGACAAAATCAGTATTCGAAAAGCAAATTCCTATCGTGAATGCCGTAACTGCGTAGTCAGAAGTAATAATTCTTCCATGCCAGATCCTTTTGATGGACACAACAAAATCGACCCAAAAAAGGCTACCCTAAAGTCTCCACTATTCTGCTCTCTTCAAGTTACTCTACAAGGTGATTTCCTCTTCTGGTAACTCTTGCAGACTGAACAGGCTGTAATTGCTGGGGTATATCTTGGCGGAAACAAAAAGACAAAGTGGGATGTTTAGGATCGGATGTGGCCAACTCTTCTCACCATTGGCAATTGCATTCTCTTGAAGCTCTGACAAAACGAGCTACAAACCCCAAGTTTGGTTGTGTCCTGCACAGGAGCCAAACCGTGGTTTCGCGCGACTCACAAAAGCAAAAGGAAACCATGGCTGCGATAGGAATTTCCCGTGGTTCACTCTACTCGAGGTCTACAACAGATTCCAAGAGATGTCTCACAGGGCCGTGCAACGAGGATCGGCTGGAAGGGGCGTCCGCTCCGACCGCCCTCAAATTTGATCTCACGCAGTATGTAACCATTGGCCTTGTCTGGGCTTGTTTTTCAGCCCTGGCTGCAAGGCTGTAGCATCCGCCAAGGGTCGAGGTGAACACTGCTACATGAAGCTGTCATGGGAGACGTAATCACCAATAATTTATTTTTCCATCCCTGGTCTCATCTATTGATCAGAGGGACAAGCCCCGCCCCCGCAGAAGTCGATTTGCGCTATTCCCAACCAAGGTGTCCGTTAGCGACCTAAAATCTATCTCCATTGACCGTACGATGCGGCCCAGATATGCTATCGAAACAATCCAATCGCTAATATTTGCTTCTCGAAAATGGCCAACCAAGATGGCCAGACCGTCACGTTCAATTGTCACATTTGTCCAAGCTCGTTTGCCCGGCAAGAGCACCTCACCCGACACATTCGAGGCCACACAAACGAAAAGCCATACAAGTGCGCCGAGTGTGGAAAATGCTTTTCGCGCCAGGACGTCTTGAACCGTCACATGCTGTCTCACGTCGCCGAGACTGATGGAACCCGCGTCGCTTCACGCGCTTGTACCGAGTGTGCAACCAGTCGTGTTCGGTGTTCAAAACATTTGCCCTGCACCAGGTGCCAGCAACGAGGTCTTGAGTGCAGTTATCCCACCGCAAGAAAGCGCAAGGCGTCCGTGTCCAGCCAGCGTGACGGCGTGACCGCTTCGCCAATCGAACAGGAGGCTCTTCGAGCGAGCGGAGACGACACGCCAGGATCCGGGGGCGAGCAGCAAATGGCCGGTGCGGTTCATGACGAAACTTCCGCCGCACTGAGGACTGCCAATGAAGAGGGCAGTTCTAACGAGTTCGGGCTGGAGAGGATAGCACCCAACGCATTGGCTGGTCAATTTTCCAACGCCATGGCTGGGCCATTCGGCCTTGAAGGCGTCAACAATGGAGAATTGCCACCAGAAAATATATCGGAAGCGTTCCCGGTCTATGATCTGTGCGGGTTTGGTACTGACCCCTCGTTGAGCAATCAGATGGTGAGCACGTCAGCGATCAACTGGCTCTCTCCACAATACCCAAACACGCTTGATTGGGAGGCTCAGCTGGCGGCATTGCCTCAATTCAATAACGAATATGGGTTTACCGCTGGGCTTTACCCCCCAGAGACTGCTGATGGAAGCAATAACATGATATCGCAACCTGACATGGGTGCCCTGCACCCAGCGATCTCGGCAGCCACGCCGACAAGCGAACCGACAAAACAACAGACCCAAGAGAAGGCAGACAAGAACTCAGGCTCGTCATCTGTCAGGAGCGGCGATGCTGCCTCAAATTTCTCCAAATCAACAGAAGGAACGTATTATGTTGAGGGCCATGTGGCGAGAGCCCCGTTCAGAGGTCGGATTATCCGCCGGTCTTCGTCAACAAGCATCGTGCCGCTCGATCATGGAGAGGGCAGAAATGTTCCATTATTGGAGGCGACACACCCTATATCGAATACGCGCGCGTCAGAAACCTCCTCATCTCTATTTTCGGATTATGCGTACGAAAACATGTGTCGAGAGATTCAGGCACGATCAGCGACCCTATCTGCTGGCCTGGACATGACCGCTTTTCCATCATTAGTGCTCGTGAGACACTATACACAGATGTACTTCGACAATTTTCATCCATCATATCCATTTGTTCGAAAGCATATCTCGGTTTTTGAAGACGGACATAATTGGATTCTGGTCTTGGCCATGTCCGCCGTAGGGTCGCTGTATGCACGAGAGTCACCTTCTACCGCCATCTTTAATATATTTGACAAAGTTTTAGATAACAGGATAACTAGTTCAGATGCGATGGAACTGAATGACTTGTGGGTGCCTCATGATTCAGATCAAACACAACACTATTTTGACCTTCCCATGACACAAGCGCGGATTCTACATCTGATATGCCTCGTTCACAGCGGCAAAAGAGGACCTACAGAGCGGGCTCTTAGGGAAAGATGTATTATTATAGACCAGGCCAAAGGAATGAGTTTACTTTGCCGAGCTGAAAGTGACTCCGAAATGGATTCCAATTCTGACGAGGCGGCTTCAATTTCAAGATGGATACACGCGGAGAGCAGAGCACGGACGGGGATGATGATATGGGTAAGTTCCCAGTAGCTTTGTAAAGCCTCTCAAGCGATTAACAGGGTTACAGCTTCTGGATGCGATCATCGCTTTTGAATTCGGCCGTCCCCAATTGCTACAACTTTATGATGCGAAAGTGCCACTTCCTGCGCGAGACGACATTTGGGACAACCCTACTATGAAAGGGATCACCAATAAAACGCTTGCTACCGGTTCGTTTTATTATTTTAACGTCAGTGATTAGTTAAAGGACCTTGCTGACGAAACAACTGTGGTAGTGACTATTTCCGAAGCCATTGACATGCTATACATGGAGAAACGCTTGCCGCCGAACCTTAGCGAATTTAGTAACGTCTTATTAATATATGCCGTATGCAGAAGAACCAATGAGGCAAATTATCAACACCAAACCAGGCTCCCAAGCTGGGTACCCAATGAAAAGGTCCAATCTCGTTCGCCTTGCGAGCACTCAGCCGAGACCTGGCCTCCATCTTTGCAAATCTTATCAAAGTGGAGGAACAGTGCATGTGACTGTCTTGACATCTTGCACTGGAACGCAAATGGTATTGCTGCCAAAGCAGGAGGCTGGGAGCATCCCACCATTCTACATCTTCATCTGTCGCGCCTGTTGCTTCTTACTCCGACACAACACATGCAATTCGTGGCTGCGGGGTCAACTGCGCTTGCCAGAGGAGGCAAAATGGACAACAAAAGGTACTTGGAGGCACGAAGCCATATTTTTCAATGGGCGATTCGTGATCAGTTCAAAGCGAGACTTTGCATGGTGCACGCAGGCGCCCTGCTCTGGCATGTTCGACGCTACAGTGGCAACAATTTCGTGGAACCGTTTGCCATCTACCTTGCCACTCTTGCTATATGGTCGTATAGTGTATCAGCTCAATCAGTGAGACCGCAGGCAAGTGTAGAGTCGCAAATCCCAGGCTCCACGGGCGAGTCTGCGGGTACGAGCAATGAGAACACGACACCAAGCCATATCAACACGACATCACCGAATGACGACATCGACGAGGAGCCAGAGCCATCATTCATCCACCTTGACCGGCCTTGTGATGATGAAATGGTCCAAGTGTATGTCCGATTAGGACACAAAATGAAGGGCTACATGTTGAATGTGGGCGATATCTGTCGCTCCGGGGCACAGGAAAAAATTCTTAAGGAAGGTGTGAGGCTATTGTCGATTGATCGCAATCACCACTCTAAAGATCGACAGCCAGAGACTACGAATCAGACTAAAGATACATTAAACACGTGGGAGATTGAGAAATCATATGCCGAGATATTGAATTGTTTGATGAGGGTGACAGCAGCTGATCCAATGGCGTAGCCTCGATGACAAGAAACGATATACATATGTTGGTTAATGTTTAGGAAGGTAGGCTAAAGGTCTTGTTAAGCCTTAATAGCAGTCAGAAACATGAAACACGAATAGTTATTGGGAAACCTTTATAAGTAGATACTGTCTTCGTATTAAGAAACCTTTCTTTGCGCACGCTAGCTAGACCGCCATCTCCGTTGATGCACGAAGCTCACGACGTCCAGAATAATAGTCGTCATGACGGTCTATACCCTGGAGCATTATACTCTATCTCTAACAAAAACTGGCATCTCGCTCAGTGGACATTCAACGTCAATATCTGAACCTGCTGGGTACGTGCGTTCGCCAGACAATGAAGTCCAGGTGGCACCCTCTGCGAGGGGAGGAAAGTACACAGTCATCCTGGTCTGCCCAGGCTGAAGAACTGGGCAGCAGAGATACTTGTCGCCGTACATGTACTGGAATGAAACGTCCCAGGATCTTTGATCATTTGGGAACTCGTAGAACAGAGGCCTCATGATGGGTGACCCCTTTTCATGCGCTTCCTTCATGAGCTTGCGAGTGTAATCCCTGAGTTTCTCACGGATTCGGATATATCTCACACAGATATCGTATACCCTGTCTCCATACGACCACACTTCATTCGCCGCGCCGCTGCAACATGTAGCACCGCCGCTGTCTCCTTGCTGAGGTTGGCGTGGTTCACGATCACCATGCAGTCGCATCACGGGGCAAAATGTTCCCCACTGGAACCAGCGCACGAAAAGCTCGCGGAATGCCTCGTCGTTGGGATCTCCACCATGAAAGCCACCAATGTCAGTGGTCCACCATGGCAGACCAGAGAGTCCCATGTTGAGACCTGCGACGAGCTGGTTCTTGAGGCTTGACCAGGAGGATGCAATATCTCCACTCCAAACCAAGGCGCCATATTTTTGACTGCCAGCCCAAGCGCATCGGAGGAGGTTTACAATGTTCTTTTGTCCTGCAGCCTCTTGACCTTCATAGAATGCCCTGGCATAATCGACCGGGTAGATGTTCCCAATGGTCTGGTTGGAACCAAGCCAGTATCTGTAGTTGTCAAAATCGTAAGCCGTGTATTCAGGCTCCGCCTCATCCAACCAAAAGGTCTTGATTCCCTTGGAATAATAATTTTCCTTGGCCGTTTGCCACAGATATTGTCTCGCCTCTGGGTTCGTCGCGTCGATGTGAATTGTTTCGCCTTCGAAGTCAAGCCCGGTACGAACACCACGGTCTGTGCGAATGAGGTAGCCATTCTCAAGCATGTGCTGGTAGTTGTCCGACTTCTTATCCACGGTCGGCCAAATAGACACCATGAGCTCAATTTTCATGTCGTTGAGCTCCTTTACCATTTCATCTGTATTTAATTAGAGAGGTTTAATTCACACAGGTACACTTCATCTTACCTGGGTTAGGCCAATAATCAGAATCAAACTTCCAATCGCCTTGCCGCTTCCAGTGGAAAAAGTCAACCACAATCAGATCAAGTGGAATGTCTCGGCGCTTATATTCTCTGGCGACCTCTAACAGCTCCTCCTGGGTCTGATAGCGCAATTTGCATTGCCAGAAACCAAGCCCATACTCCGGCATCATCGGAACCTTACCTGTTGCATTCGCATATGCTTCCATAATCTCTGCTGGCGTGTCTCCGGCAACGACCCAATAGTCCAGTACGTTAGTCGAGTAGGCTTCAAATGTGGTGATGTTCTTTCCAAAAACTGCCCGTCCGATGGATGGGTTATTCCACAGAAAGCCATATCCTCGCGACGAAAGCGCAAACGGCACGCTTGCCTGCGAGTTACGGTGGGCGAGTTCAAGATCCTGGCCTTTGAGATCCAGCCAGGGTTGTTGGTACTGGCCCATTCCAAAAATCTTTTCATGTGCATCAATGCTTTCGAAGCGCATGGTCAGATGAAAATTCTCCGTGCCTGGGATTCCCTTGAACTCGCGCCCCTCCACCTCGAGGGCACTGCATTTTGGGTCGACAAGGTCCCGGCGATTGCGAGCATATTCTTCAAGAAGAAGCTTGCCTTCGGCGTTATGGATTGACAATTTTCCAAGCTTTGAAATTGATGCTTTGATCTTCCCATTGGTGATTGTAGCCGAGGCATCGGAAATAGAAATTTGAGGCTCGACTGCGGATGGTGGTTGGAGGGCCCAATCCTCAAATGCCGCGACTCGGGATTGCACAGCACGGACTCGGAATGCATTTACCCCCCAAGGCTCAATCCAAAGCTTCTCGGCATCGTATTTGTAGCCGAGAGAGTGATCTTTTTGATAAAACATGATGAGTTGCAAGACGCAGAATCTGGGTGTTCACGTCACAAGTACGGAATATTATGTTTGGTTGCAACTTGACGAATTGCTACCGAGACAATAGCGATATTTAATCTGTATAGAATTTGAGGAGCGGAGACCTTCAAAACCTGCGATCCATCGCTCTAGCTCTCTATAGTGTGACTGAACATCTAATCGGCGTTGATCGCACCGGAGTTTGGGCAAAGACCGAGAAGGCAAGATCTGCCGGCGATGCTGTCCTTGGCATGGTGCTATTCGCCATTGGTCGCATCAACGACACACACGCCCGCCCCCACCGCGATTCCAAACCCCACCGGAGTTACCACCGGAGGTCAGAGCCACGTACACTGGGCTGACGCTGGACTGTTGCATGAGGATTGGATCCCGGGATGAAACCTCACAGGAATTCAATGTGCCTTGCCAAGCTCGCTATGGGTTACATGACATTGAGTGACCCCAATACCACGCCACACCCAGTGCACTCCTTGCCCGTAGTCTACCCTGGCAAAATGCCCACCGGAGACGACCAAACGTGATCAGAATTCTATGCAAACCTCCCCTGCATATCCTGTGTAACATGTGCATACCACCAAGTGAATTGGATGACGGGCATACATTTGCGCTTCCTGTGCCGCTGGAACTGCCTCATCCATGTCGAGGATTGCAGGAACTGAGGAGCAAATCCGGGGTATGCCGGGGCTGGACTCCTGTTCGAGACAACCCCACGGGGCAGATGCGAAATTGTTTGCAAGATATTTTGCAGGCTATTCGAGCATAAATGCTTCAGTTTATGAATCAGAAATGAGGGATCGATCTCATTGCTGTCTTTTACGCTTGAAAAATGGTAGTTTACTTTGAGACAAGCTGGGCTATTTTGAGCACCATTGGTGTGGCCAATTTCTTGTATTCATTAATTGTGGTGGCAATCACAAGATTCAAGTTTATCTCAGTTATTCCATCAATTGTTTCTGTATCCGGTGCCGTTGCAAATGGTCTCTGTTACTATGCCTGGTATGCGGAGAACCGCCCATTCAGAATGGCAGCCGCCTACGCTGTTGCGGATGTATTATGGATGGTCCGTCTACCTGCTTTCTCCACAAGCTGCTAATTGCTAATACTTATCTGAAAGGTTCAAGAAGCAGGCCTCTCGTTCTATAGCTATGCAATTCTGCATCGCATCTTGCGGAACCGTGAACGCGTTGCCTTTGTCACTCTCTTTTGGATTTTCATGACCTCCATTCTCACAACAAGAATGATTCTGCTGGCATTCCGAATTAAAATGATCATATATGACAAGGTGCTATTTGAAAAGGTGGTCAACGACGCACACATCAGCTACTTCATTCTGCTGGCCTCGGTTGAGTGCTTGAGCGCATTCTTCCTGCTACGGACATTCGCCAGGGCGAAAAAGACTTCCGAACAAGCATCAATAAAGTCCGGCCTGTTTAAACATCTCATGAAAAGCACCGAAGTGCGACTGGCACTGCTTGCAATCATTGGTGTCTCAAGAGCAGTAACGTTTTTCTTTCAGCCTGCTATTAGCAAGTCGACAAGCACATCAAGTCAGATCGACACTTTTCTCTACACCCTTGAGTGTAGCTTTCCCGTAGTTCTGTTGTGAGTTTCCGCATCAATCCACTTTCATCATTCGGCAGCACAATCTGACATCTAGTTTTAAGTATCGACTTGTTGGCTTCCAAGTTGGCTCTGGTGGATGGGAGCGAAACCCAATCGTATCATATCTCCAATATTCGACCCCCACGCCGTGAACGGCTGTACTCGATGGACAGGTCAAGACCAAAGCACACGCAAGTGGTACCCAACGGAGGTGGATCGGGGCTTCATCAACCAATGGACATGCCAAATAATCATTCAACTACCAGCGATGACATCGGTGTTTTTTTGGATGAGAATCAATACGGCATCGTTAAGACAATTGGCATCACGGTTGAACATTCATAGCTGGAATTTGTAATAATCCGACAGATCCAAGGCTAGCAGTGCAAGCCTACTCCATCAATATGTTTGACGTGCGGCACCATAATTTAGATATGTTAATCCATTTCACCAGTCGCCTTGGACTGGTGTCTGTTTAGCTTATAATATGTGCTGTGATGTAATATTTGGATGGCCAGGTTTGGATATTCAGTCTCGTATTTAATCTTGCTTCCGTCCAACTTTCCCTATCTTCTGTCACGTCGAGATAGGCTGGGCCATTTTGAGCACCCGCTTCCAAATTTCCGACTATTCGATGGGTATACCTCAACTTCCCCTCTGTAGACATATGTCCACAATTTTTGCAACGGCGAGGCATTCTTCATCTCGCATGCGATAAGTAAAAACTTGCACTGAGCAAGGCAGTCCTTCAACAAGCTCTCGTTTGTCTACCATCTGTTAGAGTAATGGTCCTTGAATAGCATTCAAGATCAAATGAAACAGCCTGCAAAACAACAGGCACAACAAAAAACAAAGGATAGTGAGTTAGTGAACTTACAAGGAGGACCAGATTGGCCATCTTCAACGTGAAACTCGTCCTTCGGTAGCGTCTTTGCTCTGCCATGGGGAATAATACATGCGGGATACTCATTCAGATGTCAGCGTATGAGTAACAGATGAGTTGGCTCGCCTTACATCTAGAACATTCAAGAAGGTAGTATAGGGAGCCGAACCGAAGAAATCATGCTCGACTGCTGTATTCTGGGCACTCGGTGCAATTACTGCATCCAGTCGGTGATGATGTATTAGCTTATGCCACGAGTGGGCTATCTCAAAACGCTTTCGAGTAAGCACTGCAAGCCTTTCTAGTCCAGTAGACGAGGAAAGGTCGGGCATGCTAGTTACCAAGCGCCTTTCGTTGTCATGTCGCATACGCCGCACGGATGGCACAAAGGGCTCGCCGGCACTTGCTATTATCTCGCTTGCGGTATTGTCGAGTTGGAACAGTGATGAACCAATCTCATCCAAGGCATCAATCTGGCACTCCTCGGGGGCAAGTCTTACTAGATGATGGCCGTCTGTTTCTAGCTTTTCGATAGCATGAGCCAGGTTCCGCCGTACTGCAGGGTGGAGCGGGAGGCAAGGATCTTCGGGCAGAATTCCCAGCCTCAATTTCCGCGAAGGGCTGTAGGTAACCGTCCTCCACGGAACATCCAGGACTGTGTGATCATAGGTTGCAGGACTCGGGAGAGAGTTGAGGACGGTGGCCATAAATATCTCCAATCCTGCACAGTCGTTCGCCAAGGGCCCTGCGCAAGATTCGACAAACTTTTTGCCCCTGTCGCTGCAGGCCTTCTGGCCTCCATATGGTACTCGGTTGGCTGTTGGCCTGAACCCATAGGTTCCGCAACACAAAGCTGGTATCCGAATAGAACCTAGAGTTACCAAATCAGATTCTTGGTCTTACTGTATGCTGGATATGACAGCCTCTATGTGTAGCTAAGGGAGGGTTGCCTACCGCCTATATCAGTGCCCACACCGAGTGGAGATCCGCGAAACGCAATCAAAGCGCCTTCTCCACCACTGGACCCTCCCGCGCCAACAATTGTATTCCACGGGTTTAAAGTGCGACCGAATATGTTATTGTGCGAGTCAGTAGTCTAATGTATATAAGTATTGGCCCCTGCTCGTTTTGCTACCCACTTACCATCAAACTTTGCGGCACGTTTGTCTTGACATATAAGACTGCACCGAGTCGCAGCAATATATCGACCAGAGGAGAATTGGTTTTGGATTCGTCATATAGATTGGCAACAAGTCCTATCGTTGCTTGTGTTCCCGCAATATGAAAGCCATCTTTAAGACTAACTGGGAGGCCATGGAGTGGGCCAATTGGTTGGCCACTTTCTCTCAAAGCATCCAGTTCGCGCGCACGCTTATCGGCTTGCTCGAAAAAGGTTTCGGTAAGGCAGTTGACCTGCGATTGTTAGCTAATCTATTCTGCCAATCGAATGAGGACCTATATACCAATTGTTGTGCAATGGCGGCTCGTTTAGAAAAAGCTTGGGTGACATCAACAGCGGTCAACTCTCCTCGAGCCAGTTTATCCAGCAATGTAGAGACGTCGTAATCTTCAGTTATAGTTAATTCTGTTTCTGTAAGTATACCTGAGCGTCGAACTATGTCAAGCTCAACAAGCTTGTTGGTGTTCTCCTCCAGAGGGCGTTGCAGACAAGCAACAGCCTTGTCTGAAAGTAACCATTCCTTCGGGTTAGCTTCCCGAGCTTTTGCCCGCTTCTTAGCCGCTTCGAACTCCCAGTCACTAGGACCTAAAAGAGATGCAACATTTGGATCGTAAACAGCCATTCTTCAGCGTGTTCTTTTTTCTTTCAAGTGGATAGGAAGAAGCGGTAGAGGGGATTGACGGGCCGGTAGTAAAAAGGACTTGGTCCATGCGCAGGACGTCTTGGTTTGTTTACTGTGATAATTATACTACTGAATATGTGGATGAAGAACCTATTACTGGGCGTTAAAATAATTTTCGGAAACGGCATTCAATGAGCGATTCCGGTAGGTTGTGTGACATATTATGATGAAGCGTATGACTTGTTGCAAGAGGGCGCATATTGTGAGAAGGCGCACACCCAGTTGTAAGCTGGTGTGTTTAAGTGACTGCGCGCTAAACTAAGTTACCTTCACGATTGAAGCGCGCCTTCTCATTACAGGTGCTCCGCCGGAATTCGTTTCTCGGAATCATCATCCCACACCACGCTAAAACCGCTGCTCTGGTACCAATAGAAATGCGGGGATGGGATGAGCTGCTATAGCGAAGTTTGCGGGGATCACCAAGGCCTAGAACTCTAAGTAGCGGAGCTTGATGACTACAGTGGTTTCCATCTACACCGCATTGATTAATAAGAATACTTAAAGAACTCATTCTCTTCTCCCAAGCTTACATATGTTGCTCTTGCAATTCCCTCCCTTATCGTTATAACTACAATTCAGCTGATCAAACTCAATATGGGAGAGAAAGAGGATATCGAAGCTACTGAAGCCGCGCCCAGCCAGGCTGGAGAAATTCATGACCAAGGTCTTATAACTCACGATGCTGTTTTTGGGGACCTTACTGAAGAGGGGCCAAATTACCGTGATGTGAGTGACTGGGCCGTAATTCCGCACAATTATTCACTTACTGACTGTTGGAAGGTGGGGTGGTTGGGAACCTCCGTTCTCATGATTAAATCTCAAGTTGGGCTGGGAGTCTTGTCGATTCCATCGGCCTTCAGTCTATTGGGTCTTATCCCAGGCATCATAATCTTCATTACGATAGCCGCTATAACGACTTGGTCTGGATATATGGTTGGCCAGTTTAAAAATCGCCACCGTGAGGTGTATGGTATTGACGACGCCATGAGATTGATATTTGGGCCTGTCACGGGTTCGGCTTTCACGTTCATATTCCCATTTTGTAAGTTGGGTGCTCAAAGTCCCCTATATCACAATTTCCCTAAAACATATGATGTCTGACACTGATCAAGGTTGGACATTTGTTGCTGCTTCGAGTATGCTCGGTATCTCAACTGGCCTAAATGCACTCTCGAGTCATGGAGCTTGTACAGCTATATTCGTCGCTATCGCGGCTATCATTGGGTTCTTGCTCTCTAGTATCCGCACACTCGGGCGCATCAGCTGGCTTGCCTGGATTGGAGTAGTAAGCCTACTCATCGCCAGTGGGTCTGAACGATTGCACAGTTGTAAACTCAAACGCTGACTATTCTCAGTTTTGACAGTCGCTATAGCTGTTAGCATCCAAGATCGGCCAGCTGCTGCCCCTCAACATGGCCCATGGGTTTCTGACTTTAAACTATTTGGTACTCCAAGCTTCGCTGAGTCTATGACTGGTATTTCTATATTTATATTCGCCTGCGGAGGCACGTCCCTATTTTTCCCAATCGCCGCCGAAATGCGCGACTCGCGCCACTACACTCGGTCACTGCTTCTTTGCCAGGGCGTCATTACTAGCCTCTATCTTGCCATCGGCACTGCTGTTTATTATTATTGCGGATCTTATGTTGCCTCTCCCGCACTTGGCTCTGCTGGCCCTCTTATTAAGAAGGTCAGCTACGGGCTTGCGCTTCCCGGGCTGATTGTTACTACTACTCTTGTTTCACATGTAGGTGACTTCTTGGAGATTTTTGATCCGCTGCTTACGCCAAACCTAGGTCTGTAGTAAACATATCTTCGTCAAGATTTTACGCGATTCAGATCATCTTGCCGCAGACACATTCATACACTGGGCTACCTGGCTCGGCTGCAATCTGGGAATAATTGTGCTCGCCTATGTTATAGCTAGCGCTATTCCCAATTTCGGTGGCCTTGTAGCTCTTGCCGGGGCTATATTCGCCACACTCCTAGCATTCCAGCCAATGGGGTGCATGTGGCTCTATGACAATTGGAATGGAGGTCCGATCGGGAAAACACCAAAGTGGTATCTTGGAGTTGCCTGGGCTTTTTTTGTCATTATTTCTGGGTTCTTTATCATGATTGGTGGCGCGTATGGATCGACTCTGAGTCTGATTGATTCTTTCAAAGAGTCAACGTTATCGCCCTGGTCATGCGCTGATAACTCAAATTCCATATAGACATCCATGTGCGGCTTCATCAACTGAGGGAGTGGCGTAAAGTCCCAGTATACCGCCGGAATTAATTACCTTGCATGCAGGCTTAATCAAGATTGTGGCTTGTGTTAAAGGTGACTAGCCAGTACCTGTCTATCATATTAGGAAATAATACAAAAGCTGACAAAAGCTTAATGAGTTGCCAAATATTACATCACATGATTTTTTATTTTTTTTATTTTTATTTCATTGTAGACATCTATCATCAGGTTCACCTTAAAAGTTTCTAGCTGTTTGGGGTGTTGGATTGAAGCCATCTCCAAGTTAATAGTGAACCTATTTGGCAGCAGAATTGTTTCGGCCGTTTACCACAAGGGGTACCAGTTCGTCACTAGGCCGGCAGATTTCAAGGAATCATTTAAAGCTTTTGCCTCAACGGCAACTTTTATCCCTAGAGAGTGAAATGGAGATGGCAAGGTTACTTGGGAGTTAATAGTCCATTTTCACAGGCCAATCTGTCTCAACATATATCCATACTCTCTCCACCATCCATGTCCATTCCATTTACATCAACCTTCTGCTTTTCACTAATGGTTGAGCTGAAGAACTCAACTTTGTGATGATCAAAAAGATAATACTCTTCATCCGAATCTTCTTCCTCATCCGAATCCACATACGGGGGATCAACCAAATGGGCTGGATCTATCGTACTCCTGAGGGCTTTTATTTCTTGCTTGTCTATGACTCCATTATCAGAACATTCTTTAATTTTGTGGGGTCTTGAAATTTCCAGATATTCATTGAGCATATTATTTCCAGCTGAAACGATCATGTGGAAAAGACAAAATGCCTCGTTCTCTGGTAGTTTGCCGAAATATCGCTTAAGGCGGTTAATGTCGCTTAATAGCCTTTCTGCAATATCAAGCACTTGCTCCACATCCTCGTCAGTGCTGTTGGGCCAGAAGCAAATGGCTTCGTCAAAATCTTGAACCAGTTTCTCGATTTGCCTAATTTTATTCTTTTGAATTTTCCTCTCAAATGCGCTGCAATTGATTATTTGGATGATAATATCTGTAGCATCTTGAACATGCTTAGGTGGCGATTTTTGACTCATCATGGTTATTCTAGGTTTAATGGCGAAGATGAAGGGATTCAGAAAGAATTCCAGTGACTTTACTTGCGCATTTATAGTTATATTAGTTGTTATATACAGTGTCTTTGTCATTGTGATGATGACTCTAATTAAAGATCCTCAACTTGTGATTTACTTCGGCCCGACCGTGAGGCTTTCTTCCTACTATGTATGGCCACTGACCACTGTCCGTAAGCAGTGAAAGGTATCGGAATTCTTTTTTTGTCGGAAAGTAAATCGCTTTGTCTGATCTAATTTGAGCACGGTTCTTTGCATGAACTATTGATATCGACTTAACAAAGCCTGGTCGTGCTAGATGAGGGTATGAATTCCGCTCTGGAACAAAGGCAACCAACCACCAGCAAGACAAGATATACGGGGGTAAACATCAAAGACTTGTTTTATAAACGGAAACTTTACGTTATCACTTGAAGACTAGGAAATTCTCCTCACATCAAAGCACAGTTTCATGGCCATATAAATCCAAAGCAAAATTGTTTAGTTTGACAGACAAAAAGGTTAACAGTAGGTGATAAGTCTAGAGCCACAACCAATGATTCTTTTTGAAGTCAATTTTTTAAGATACATCCATGTCATCCCCATCATCGGCAATATTGCACCTCCACATATCCATATCAAGAGCGTTTATTCTTTCCTGCAAAATTTCCCGCCGACGCGACTGTGCGCTTCTGCGATTTTCTTTGATTGTGTAAAATTGTTCATGTACATATTTCCGATTTTCACAAATCAGATGGCGAAGGATTTCGTCCTCCATGATTGTAAGTGGGCTACAATCCCTATTAAAGAGGCTATGGTAACAAGTCAGTCTTTTTGTAGCCTCGAGCATTTCTTCAACATCCTTGTCCTTATATTTGAACTGCAGAATGACGGCATTTGAGAATTCTTGAACAAGATTTTCGATGTCTGTAGTAGTTAGGCCACCATCAATTATATTGATGCCGAGTATTTGTTCCAGGATCACTCTAGCACATCGACGGCGCTTTAGTGGTGATTCTTGGCAATCCATGATTAAGCTGGCTTTAGTGAGGAAGATGAAAAAGTCCACAGAAACTACCAGCGCTCGTGATGTATTTATAATCATATTGGTTATTACGCCTGAAATTGTAGAAGATATTGTAGTGCTTACTAGCAATTTTTCTAGTACTGAACACGATGTTAATATCACAATGCCGCAGCCAACCTGGGCATATTTGTTGGTGTCGAGGCTAACGTCCTTTGTGGGTTGTAAATTAGCGGTGCTTTGTTGAATGGATGGCGGAGCTTAATTGGACAAAGACTACTGGCATAAAAACGTAGGGCCCTAGGAGGGAGAAAGATAAACGCCACAATTGATTGCTATCTTTCATCTGTCAAAGAAACAGGCACATGTATGAAAGAGCTACTGGTCAAATTTCCATAGCAACTATTGTCACGTTAAAAATTTAGCGAGTTCCCGAAACCCCTGCCACAGCCATGAGCTGCTCCAGCCAAGAAGCCAAGACCGAAACGCCATTGAATATCTCCATCATAAGCCAGAGACCAAGACTTCACCGATTCTTCCCAGAAATATCTTGTCGACCACGTCAATATGCCACCTCGGCCCATCTCCAAAGCAAACGCCACTATCATAAAGTTCACAAATCATGCCGCCAATCATTCCTTGCAGAGAAGTCTCTTCATCGCCCCTCAAGGCGTCCTCAAGTATCCCAAAGGCATATTGACCAAACATTCTTCTCACATGTGACTCAATAGATGCACATGTGAGCCACAGGGTCGGATCTTGGCCCTTGGCCTGATACTCTTGGCTGACCCGGGTGTACAATACCGTTCCCAGATCCGCTTCGCCGGCAGCCGCGTTTTGCGGGCTAATCTGCCCATGTTGCTTGTATTCTAACCTGGCCTCGACCATGGAGACAACAAATGGTATTGTCACATCCTTCATTGTGTCTGAGTGCTCCAGGCTTCTCTGGATGAAGACGCTTGGTTCGGCATGTGGCTGCTTGCATCCACTCTGGAAATGGCTCATGATGGACCAGAACAGCAGCCCCGCAAAAGTCTTGGATCCTCTCCCTAGGTACGGCATTATATCGTCTGGTGGTAGCGAGATACTCATGTAATGTAATGGATCCAGCCATACATTGCCGATGACGCGTTGCGGTGGAGCTGGTTCGAGATTCGCAAAGGCAGACCCATCTTCTGTTTCATAGCTCGATGTGTACGGCAAGTCCTTGGCGGTACTGTCGGTGGCTGTATCTTCATCGACGTAGTCGGGTGTCTCAAGTTGCTGAAAGTGTTTTGATTCCATGCCAGCCGTCTTCACCAGGTTACGTATGGCGTCGAGTAGTTCTGGGCGTTCATCTCCGCGAGTAGCGTGTGCTAGCTTATTGATTCCATCTCTGAAAAGCTGGTTCTGATCTGTGATTCTCCGACTGGCTTCGGCCTGCCGTTCGCGATAAGCGGCTTGGGATCTCCGTCCCCGTTCCCGCCGGCGCTGTGACTGCGTTAGCCCGATCTAGTGGCACTTCTAGTGGCACTTGGGACAGGTGGACTCTTACCTGAATCTCATCATCTGCAGCCGCCATATCGAGTTGTGTACGCTCTTGATTAGCTGCTAGAGGGGTGTTTAGTGGAGGACGGCCACTTTATTGTTATGTGATGTTATGTGAGGGCATGAGCAAAGTTTGTCAGCCCTCCGACGGCACCGAGCAAGTCTCCTCTTAGCGCGAAGCCTTGGTTCCTCCGATCACATAACCGGGCCAAAGTTGGCCCATATGCACGGACCAGTGGCGTGCTCAAACCCGAAAATTCATGGGATTGCAATTGACACCACACGTTGCTTATGGTATTTTTGGATGGATTCACTAACGGCACGATGGAATTGCCTAAAAATATGGCTTATCTGAGTGCCTATAAATGCAGCTTATCCAAGGGCCGAGGCCCCCATTCAATTTTCCAAAACACAGAGAAAATCCAATTCACATAACCCACGAACAAAATGACAAGAATCGCCATTGCCGGAGCCAGCAGCGGTACGAAATTACCCACTGTAACAGGTTGGATTTGAGTTTGTGCATGGGCTAACATCTCCATCGCAGAGCTCGCTAGAGAAATCCTCGACATCCTAGCGGCCACTGAGGAGCATGAGGTGGTTGCATTGGTCCGGAAGGTAGCGGCTTGGCACTCTCGGTAAAGTTTCGTATTAATTTGAGAGACAGGACCCCGCACAGTTTCCCTCCATTCCCGGAGTTAAATGGGTGCAGACGACCTTTGAGGACAAGGATGAGCTGGCCAGCTTGTTGAAAGGCGTGGAGACTGTCTTGTGCTTTATTGCTGTGCACCTGGACCCGGGCAATGAGACGCAAAAACGACTCATTGACGCAGCGGTTGAGGCTGGCGTAAAGCGATTCGCGCCGTCAGAATGGGCCACGTGAGTAACAGGCTTTTTTTTTTACGACTGGCTATAACAACTAGATGGCAAATGGAATAACTAACAAACATCAGGGGTGTCAAACTGGAATCCTCACTTGATGTAGTTCCATGGTACGGTGGCAAGGTCGAGGTTAGCCAGTACCTCGAAAGCCTCAACAAGGAGAAGAAGGTCGGTTTGCAGTCTTGATTTTCTATCTAACAATCTGCTAACCACATTGGAAAAGGTCATCGAGTATACTCGATTCCAGCCTGGCTTCTTTCTCAATTACCTTGGTCATCCGCACAAAGTGTCAAAGTACATTTCAACCCTGCCGTTTCTCATGGATTTCGAAAAGGGACGCGCTATTGTCGTAGAGGGCTCCCTTGATGATGAGAATGTTTACACGACTGTTTCGGATATTGGTCACGTGGTTGCACGGGCTATTGACTACAAAGGAGAATGGCCCGCAGTGGGGGGAATTCGTGGAAGCCCGGTGACTATCCGAGAGCTGCTCCGGATTGGAGAGTCTATTCGAGGTATGCACCAGTCATGACGAGACACGAGTCATACATGCTAACCTAATTTGCAGGCAAACCATTCGAGATTGACTGGCTCAAGATGGAAGATCTTGAGAAAGGAGAACTCAAGACTGACAATTATACACGAGTTGAACTTCCTTCTATCCCGGATGACCAGGTCGAGGCATTTTCCAAAATGGCCACAAGGGGAATTTTGATTGGCATGAGTCGCGGACTTTGGAATGTCTCTGACGAGTGGAATCAAATCCTGCCGGACTACAAATTTACTTAAATTGAGGAATTTCTAAAGGGACTTTGGGAGGGGAATTGATACAGCGCAGACTATCAAGTACTTCGAGAGAGTGATCAAATTAATTAGTCTCCTCCATTTCATCATACAGGAAAAGATTGCTGAGTGAGAGCCCTTCATGACATTCTTGGAAAATCATCTCGTGTTTGTCACCGTAGGTAGCATAACCCTAACCCTAACCCCAAGTAACCTGAGAGGTTACGAAGTTGCGTGTTGCCAAGATCATGCTGATAGATCAAACGTAGAACATGACGTTAGAAGATTCTTGACTCTATATATGCCTTCACAAAGTTCTAATTATAGTGTTAGATGTTTAGTTAGCTCATAGTGACTGCCATTGGGTATCATTTTTCCGGCCGAATTGTGCCCACATCCCGAGTGCTTGGGCTCGACGGGAGTCTTGCAATCAACACCGAAAGCTCCATCAATACAGGCGATAATTGAAAAGAACAAAATGGCTTTGTTTGTGGAAAGTGTTGGTCTTTATATATGGGTCTTTTCTCGGGGGTGCATCTCGAGAGCGGCTTGTTGAGTAAGTTGGCGTGCAATCATTAAATGCCACCCATCCATACATGAACTGGTAACCCAGTGAACTTGCGACGAATGCACAGAGAGAGAGCTAATAGACCCTGGGAAAGAAACACCCGACCCGACATCCGCGTATTCTAGAGCAGTATACGAGTAAAATGGACGATTCCACCCCCTGGTCCCAGCAGCTGAGATCTCACAGGAATGTGGGGGACAGCGCCCCTCCACTTCGTCCAACAATGACCCACGGTTCCCCAAAAGCTCGCTCTCATTGGCGACTCCCTGCTCAACCTCGTGGGCTTCTATCCCGAATCCGCTGGCTCCAGCACCGCGTGAACCACGCGTTCGTTTGAGATATTGGACAAGACTCGTCCCAGCCACCGCCTCAATCATGCAAGTCGTGTCCGTTGGCGCCCGACTCCCTCGTGCACCGGCAGCAGTTTTCGGCTTTTGAACAACCACCAGCACGAACCCCACATGCCAGGCCCTTGTGTTTGCGGGGCCCCGGGCACTTTGCGGGAGGAGGCCTGGGCGCGCTAGGAGCCCCAGACGGCATGGATTTAAAGCCATCTGGTAGCAAAGTTAGCCCGAATGGCGCTGGAGTTGCTCAGCCAGCCACAATCCGTTCGTCCAGATGGCTAGAGTAGGGCCGTGGAGTCGGGCGAACTGCACCCGAGCCGTGCCGTTCATGGCCCGTTCGGCGCGGGGATAGCCTTATTGTCGGTCTATCTTGATTGCATCGTGGCCGTGCCGCGGGGCCTTCGACGGGCACTTGATGGGCTGTTTTGCTCTTTGGGTTATCTTAAGCTTATTCGCTCCCCGCAAAATGGGTTTGTCGTTTGTACATTTTCGCTTTCTTAGATCTATACATTGGAAAGATCTCCTTTGAAGTTGCATTTGTGAATTTGATCAAAGCAAATAACCTTGGTGATAAATAACAACGCAAACCATGTTGGGACGAAAGAAGCTTAAGGCTGATAACGACGTTGCCACCGCCGTGCACTTGACCGTGAGACAGTCATTTGTGCCAAACTTGTCTGGTATGACTTTTCAACTCGACCCAGTCAATCGCCGAGTTATCTCTGCAAGATATTAACCAGTCATCCCAATAGTCACAACTCTATTCTTTCTCTGGGGCTTCGCCTATGGTCTTCTAGATGTCCTGAACTCCCACTTTCAGTCCCTGCTAAACCTCAGCGGATCTCAATCCTCTGGTTTGGCTGCAGCTTACTTTGGTGCCTATTTCATCTGCCCACCCACTCTCTCTGGGTGGATCCTTCGAAAGTATGGTTTCCGCACCACCTTCATCACTGGCCTTTCTATTCTCGCCATTGGCTGCCTTTTATTCTGGCCCTCTGGCTTGAAGAAGTCGTTTGGTGGATTCTGTGGCTCCATGTTTATTGTGGGATCCGGCCTGTAAGTGGAATCTGCTGCTGCCATTGTCCAGGACACATCTAACCTGTCGGTTTGCACAGCTCCACTCTCGAGACCGCCGCCAACCCCTTCCTCTCCATTTGTGGCCCTCCAAAGTACTCGGAAGTTCGACTTAACATTGCGCAGGGTGTCCAGGGCACTGGCTCCTTTGTTGCTCCCTTGCTAGCCTCTCGTGTGTTCTTCGCCTCAACCCTTGATACAGCCGATTCCCTTGCCAACGTCCAATGGGTCTATCTCGGCGTCGCAGGATTCGTCGGATGTCTAATTGTCATCTTCTTCTTCATTCCTCTCCCCGAGATCACTGATGCCGACATGGCTCTTCTCGAAGGCGAGATTGGTGAATACGACCCCGGTCCGTTGCACAAGCAGTACAATCTCTTCCTCGCCGTGTGGTCCCAGTTCTGTTACGTCGGCGCCCAGGTCGCCCTCGCCAACTACTTTATCAACTACTGCATGGACCACGGCAAGACCAAGGCCCAGGCCTCTGATCTACTTTCTGTGGCCCAGGGATTGTACACTGCGAACCGATTCATTGCTGCGGGTCTCATGATCCTGCCCGCTTTCAAGCCTCGTCTTGTGCTTGCCACCTATCTTTCCATGTGTGCCGTCTTTATGGCCGCGGCGATCGGAACTAAGGGAACAGCTGGAATTGGCGTCTTGATTGTTGTCTTTTGCTTTGAGTCTGCCTGTTTTGCCTGCATTTTCGCCACTGGTAAGTAGCTCAGATCATTCCATGCCGTCATGAATCAAGCTAATTGTATTTCACCAGGTCTTCGTGGTCTTGGTCGCCACACTAAGCGCGGAGGATCGTTCCTTGTAGCCGCCATTTCCGGCGCCACCGTGTTCACACCCGCGACTGGAGCCGTTATGGATGCCACCAACGCTTCTACCGCCATGGTCATTCCACTCGTAGGCTACATCCTGGCCATGGTGTATCCCGTCTACATGAATGTGTGGAATAAAGATCTTCTCGACTCTCATCGGGCAACAGAGGTTGGGGTCAGGCCTGACGAGCCAAAGGATATTGAGTTCATGAGCGCGACTCACGACGAGGGCCCACCCGTGAAGAACCAATCGACTGTCCATGTCGAGTAAATGGGAACCATGCGTTGCTATTGAAATGCGTGGATTTTGTGAAATTTTAATAGGCTATCGAATATTGTTACTATGAAATTGCAAACTTATGATACATACGAATTCTTGCGCGAAATACTATTTGTTTCAGATGAACAATAACTGAATGACTCGTTGGTTGGCTTTAAGAACCTGCACCAAAAGTCACCACTCGAGATGCCTATTCCCACATCATGCCGCGTAATTCCATGTTTGGAGTCTAAGTGAATCCCTTTGGGCACTTAAATTCTGGGCGCCAAAATTATCACGTCGAGAAAGGTCCGCATTCAAGCGGTAATCTAGGCTGGGGTCTACCCCGACACCACAATATGTCTAAAGAAAAATAGCTAAACCCTATTATGGCAATGACAATAATCTTTGAATTCATCTACTCTACACTTTTTATCGGCCCGAGAAACAAAATCTACGGAATGTGACGCTCATTGCCGTATCTCGGGCCGGTGTGCACTGGTGCGTGTCCAGTCCAGCGACCGACTTCGCATTGCCACACCTACCCTGCAGAAGATATGCTTGACTGGATAAATGCTGCAACATCAGACATTTTCATGAGAAATAAATAAAAAGTATTAATTCTTATCAATATTATCCCTATTGATGTTGCCTTATTTAGGCTACTCAATGCAAATGAATGGTGACCAACCAAATTGAGAGGCCCACCAAATGTTCGGCAAGGCAGATTGGGTTTGGCCAGTCAGACGAGAGCAACCACCCTTCGAGTGGCCGTTGAAGGGCCAACACCACAGCGTGGCTGATTCTTATTGGGGTTCAAGAAAACAGCTGACCTAGTCTGGTCGGCCTCTCTATGTTGTATTTACAACCAACAATGCACTTTCAATAATTGCGATTGAGGATAAAAAGGAATGCGATTCCTTAGTTTAGTCACTGGCAGGTTTCTTCTAGCAGTAAATGGGTTATGTTGAAGCTTCTAATTTCGATTCCATCGCTGCGCTTCCAATATATAACGCGAATCAGGAGTGCGACACCGACCAAGGTCAAAAGAATGCCTGAAGCGTTTTATGCAGTGGCAATTGGAAGGGATGTTGGGGTATTTCGCGACTGGGAGTAAGTGATTGCACGCAAGGGGACAATTTCTGGCATACACTAACACGTCGAAATATAGCACAGTTAAGCTATCTGTGACAGGATACAAGGGCAACAAGCATAAGAAATTTAGCACAAAAGAAGAGGCGACCGAGTTTGTTAGGATGTATAGGAAAGACAGCGATGTTCCGTCTCCCTTAAGTGTCAAGGAAGTGGAACTACCTCCCGTCGACCCTAGTGAAACATCTAGTCAAGATTCTGACCAATCTGGGCAAGTTAAGAAGGAAGAAGAACCAGAAGATAAGAGCAAGGGGTCTCGCAAATGGAAAAACAAAAAGCTTGGGTATAAAAGGAACCGAAACAAACAAAATGTAGAGGTTCAGGTAGTTGTAAAGACTTGAGCTGGAGTAGTTTTAATGTCATGATGCTTATGCGTCCTAGTCTGTCGTTATGTTGGGTTTTGTGTGTTCATCGTGACAGGCGCGTAGTGAAGTGGCGAACGCGTTACATGACCTACGGCCGGCGGCTTGCTGACGTCATCAGAATTGGTATGAGCTAAATGCCTCGCGGTTTTCTGCGGGTGAAGAATCCACCATTTCATTAATTTTACAGAAAAATGGTGCATTGTCGTTACGAAACCGGCGCGAGTCACGTCGTTTGCGTCTGGGTGCCAAGCTCGTGACAATTTTGGTCTGGCGTGGGCTGTTGGGAGGTCAGGGTAGTTTGTGCCGATATTAAGCGCACCGCGATAGCACTGCAGGGGGCAGAAATAGCGTATTTTTGGACAGGGAGGGAGGACCCTTTGGATTGGGGTATCGTGCCGGCATGGGAGCTGTATCGTGGTCAAGCGTCGCTCGATCCGAGATGTGTAGATATGACAGCTGTAGGGCGGGACATTTGCAGCGACATCGGCGGGGGTGAAATTGACTGTCGTGACAGGTATGAAGGGTGATGTGTGTTGGAGTAGGGGCTGCAATCGATAGGGGAGGTGTAGCATGGTGATATTTGTAGATACAAGTAAACATTGGCATTCCAACCGCCTTGACTATTAATTGCCCGCCTCTCGTTGGCTCTCGTCCCTCTCCATCATCACGACGCAAATGCACAAATTGTTTTTGGTGGTGCGGGGTAGCAGCCAGCCCACGCCCCAGTCTGTGACTAATGAGCAGCTCCCCCACTTTGCGCCCTCGCACCCTGACCGGCGGCCGGCGGCGCAAAGACGACGACAGCCGAATTGCTCCCTGTTTAAAACCTGCACGAGAACGAACAGATCCGTCCCAGAAATTACACCGAGATTCAGATATCCAACATGGCCCCCACACTCAAAGAAGCCCAGATTTCCTTCGTCGGCGGCGGCAACATGGCCGCTGCCATCATCGGCGGCCTGCTCGCCAAGGACATCCCCAAGCAGAACATCTACGTCGCCGAGCCCTGGGACGTCAACCGCAACAAGATGGCCGCCCTGGGCGTGCGCGTCACCGAGTCCAACGTCGAGGCCGCCAAGGACGCCGACATTGTCATCATCGCCGTCAAGCCCCAGGTCGCCAAGACGGCCTGCACCGACCTCGCCGGCATCTGGGCCGACCGCAAGACCCTGCCGCTCATCATCTCCATCGCCGCCGGCGTCACCCTCGCCAGCTTCATTGAGTGGTTCAAGCAGGGCGGCAGCGCCGCTCCCCCTGTCGTCCGTGTCATGCCCAACACCCCTGCCCTGGTTGGCGAGGGTGCCTCCGGTCTGATTGCCAGCGACGCCGTCTCCGCCGAGGAGAAGGACCTCGCCACTGCTCTCCTTTCCAGTGTCAGCCGTGCCACCGAGTGGGTTGACAAGGAGGAGCTTCTTGACGTTGTCACTGGTATTTCTGGTATGTGAACAAAACACCTCAATTTCAACCCAATTGCGATACTGACCAACACCCCATAGGCTCTGGCCCTGCTTACTTCTTCGCCTTTGTCGAGCACCTCATCTCCGCCGGTGTCAGCCTGGGTCTCTCCGAGGAGCAGGCCTCCCGTCTGGCCAAGCAGACTGCCCTCGGCGCCGGCAAGATGCTTGTCGAGGCCACCGAGCCTCCTTCTCAGCTAAGGAAGAACGTCACCAGCCCCAACGGCACCACCCACGCTGCCCTGGTCAGCTTTGAGAACGACAACCTGAAGGACATTGTTCACCGAGCCGTCAAGGCTGCTACCGACCGCTCCGAGGAGCTTGGAAAGGCGTAAGGCACTAGACAAAAATGAAATTTATACAACGGGAAAAAAAAAATAGGGAAAATATAGACAAAATTCAATATCCTGGTAGATGGATTCTCAAAACAGGCCCCACATAGAGTGACACTTTACAGATATGTATGTGATTCGTCGAGTTGGAACGGAGATTGTTATGGTACCAATAGGGGCTGGTTCATCAATCAAAGATATAGTAGAATTAAATGAATACTGCCCATTAACAACTAGACGTATGCAATGCTATACTCTGCTCGTATTGTGTTCCACCGTTGGATTCAAACTGATAAAGTGGAATTTCCATGCCATAACTCCACTCGATGCCAAAACAAATGCTATCGTTAACCATGGGTCCATGTCCAAGTGTTATTTCCCGCGCTGCTCGGTTGCAATTCTCATTTCTGACTCGAGACCTCAATTATTTGCCCAAGGGTCATTGACTGCATAAAGAAACCCTAGTGTTACAGTTTACTTGGGGCAGACTGATTTCCCTGCGGCCTGACTTGCTGCCAGGGCTCCACTGAGTCCATACTGCGATGTCACGCCTTCAATTCGGTGCGTCGAGTTGAGATTCTTGACGACTACAATCTGATAACAGGTGGCAGACCCTTGGCGAGAAGCAATGGTCGAATAGGCGAGGAATAGTTCCCAGATCTGTAATTTGTTAGCCGTAAATTTGGACCATCCAAGGGAACTTCATACTCTGAACCACCGCTGGCCATAGGTGGCCTTGACCTTGTCTGCATTGCCCAGCCAATTGCGGTACCATCTCCAAAGAGTCCCGGAGTAGTGGACTCCAACAGTATCGACACTAACCAGAGAATTAGTCTAAACAACAAATCATAGCTCTGCAAGTCTCACCTCTTAACCTCGAAGCCAGCACTTTCAAGACAAGCAACATAGAAAGCCAACGGGGTCGATGCATCTGCGCCTGGGAAAATGTACTTGTTGAGGAACAATCCCCAAATGAAATCCTCATACTGCCACGCCTTTCGCAGCCCAGAAAGCTGCACGTACATCGACCCGTCGTCCTCGAGCATCTCATAGCACTGCCGGAAAAAGGTCTTCATCCTCCGAACCCCGACATGCTCGGCCATCTCCAACTGCGTAATCTTGTCAAACTTGGTCTCCGGGATGTCGCGGTAGTCGCTGCACAGGATCCGGCTCTGCTCGCCGGGAACACCCGCCCTTCTCAGTGCGTCGTTGCCCCATTGCGTCTGGTTGCGCGCGAGCGTCACGCCCGTGACATTCGCGCCGTAATTGACGCTCGCAAACTTGGCCAGCGTGCCCCAGCCGCACCCAATGTCCAGCAGGCGGTCGCCTTGCTTCAGGCCGATCTTCTCGCAGACGACGGCCATCTTGTTGTCCTGCATCTCCTCTAGCGTCTCCTCGCGCGTGGGGTCGGAAATAATCCCCGACGTGTAGATCATGCGGGGCCCGAGGAACCATGCATAGTGGTCGTTGCCGCGGTCGTAGTTGGGGCGCACCTGGTCCTCGTCCTGCGAGCGGTGGTGCAGGAGCACGTCGGGCGCGAAGGTGAAGAGGATGTAGCGGAACAGGTCGAGGGTGAAGTTGAAGCGCGCCCAGTCGTGCCGGTACTCCAGGACCTCGAGGCAGTCGCCGTTGAAGTCGACGTCGCCTTTAAAGTACAGCTCGAAAAACGTCTGCATGGGGATCCTGTGCCGGCCGTTCCACCGCGCCCTGTCCAATGGCTTCTTAAACGTCAGGTAGTGCTCGACCGGGCGTCCCGGCAGCTGCACCTTGTCGTTGATGCGCGGGCTCACGGTGGACATGACGGCCCAGAGGACGACCAGGATGGGGACGGTGGTGAAGAGGCCGAAAAATATCGACGTCTTCAGGCTGCCGCCGAATTGCCATGAAAGCCATGATGGGATCCAGAGCAGCGCGAGAATGAGGAGATTGCTTGGGAATTGTTCATTTCCGGGGCCGTCGGCGGGGAGGGGAGCATTTTTAATGGCAGGCAGCTTTTGTTGTTTTGCTTGTCAGTGGCCATTTACAATGACGCCAAAATGGAGATGGTGATGTTTACTTACATTGGTGACTCGCACTCCACAATCCTTCCCTGTCTCGAGAGCATCCTTCGGAGCTGGGGGCGTCTTGATAAAGTCGATATCAGCTGTGAGATGGGCGTGGCCATTGCCATTCGCGTGGCCGTTGCCATTTACTAGTGTCGCCATGGCTGGATGTCGATCAAGCGGGAACAAGCACAACAGACGAAGGAAAAAGAAAAGAAAATCGCTGGCTACAATTTTTTTGGAAGATGAAAAACACCAGATTCATTTCGGATAAGCGGTCAATGTGCTTCAAACAGGCACCCGAAAAGCACCTGAGCTCTATCACACACACACAGCGGGGCCGAGACGCGACCCCCTGTGAGCCCGTCAGCCCAGGATGGACAGACTGCAGACTGTGGGTGCCAAGTGTCAGTCACACACACCCCCCAACCAAAGACAAAAACGAGACGGAAATGAGGGGCAAAAGAAATATCCCGAATATTGGCACCAGCCTAAAAAGTCATGACGTACGCACGCCAGAGCGATGAGGTGCATCGTGTTAAGCGAGAGGGGCCGTGGTACATGGCGTGGTGAAGCGTTTCCCGTCACCCATCGTGGTCCCTGCTGTTAGCCCATTAATGAGGCCACACGGCGGTGCCATGGACACGCCGCTGTGCGAATAGGGGAAAAGCACGTTTCCAAGACATGCAGGCACCTACATGTTGTGTGTGCCGTCTTTGGAATTGCGTGGGGGAGGGGGAAATGGGAAATCAAGTATGCGACTCACTTGATGTGGTGGTATTTTGGCGTCATGTCCGACGGGACCGAATAAGAGCGCGTGGTAAACGAAACAATCTTTGGCGAGGTAAACTAGCGGCCAAATTATGCCCTCGTATCGACCTAATTTCTATCTTACCTCATTTCCTCCTTTTTTATCGACTTCAGGGGATACAGCATTGGCCTGATAGACCATGATTAGCTGTCGGATTGACCGGATGTTGTGCTGCCGGACTATGCAGCCACTATGCACACCGAAGTTGCTTCAACACTCTTGGCACAATACAACACACGGACGCGTCACGTGAGGTTCGAAGATTCATCCGAACCCATTGACGAGAGTGTCGCGTGCCGCCCTTGAGCTGCGAACTGTATTACGCATGGCACAGGTTAAGAGATGTTCATCTAACAATTGAGCCGTCTTGCTATTTTGGGAGATTATGACTGCGTGGCTTATTTCAGTTTTGATTGCAGGACACATCACCTAAACTATGCAGTGTGATCGAGCTGCAGGCTAATTTTATGGGATTTGGCATAGAGAGCAACCAGTGAGATTTTTGACCTGGAATTAGATAAGGACACTACTGTGACTGTGTTTGGTCAATTTATCTGGCTTGAAAGCAACCCCAACGAATGCGGATTGGAACATGCACTAACAATATCCAGAGAGGTTATAGGCCCTTGGCGTAGTGCGGCTGACGGTGAGTTGCACTTTCGGCCAACTTACATGAGGCAGGCAGCAGGACGCAGAATCCAGAAACCCCTCACTGATCTCACGTCTTGCGCCTAATTATACATCGCGAAAATGTCTGGCCTTGAGGCTCTTGGCCTGGCGTGCAGCATCTTCCAAGTCATTACCTTTGGAAGAGAGGTCCTCCAAGTCGCAAAAAACATCTACAAGGATGGTTCCCTCGATGATTCACTTGCCGAGCAGTCGGTCATTCTGGAAAATATCTCATCTCACATTCAGACCATCAGCATAGCAAACAGCGCCAAGAAACATGAAAGAGACCTGACAAGGATTGCTGAGAAATGCCAAATTGTTTCGCGTGACCTCAGAGAGGAAATAGCTTTCGTTTTGGGCGAGTCATCCAAGGGCAGTCTGGCTAAGACTCTGAAAGTGGCAGCTAAGACGACGTGGAGGAGACGCAGATTGAACAGGTTAGAGAAGGACTTAGAAACTGCCGAGAGGAACATGAATACAGGGTTGCTTGCATATGCCTGGTGGGTCTTCTTATGCCAGAACGCCAGTGAATTTAGCTTGATGAGTCACTGACTGGTAATTACTTACAGCGACAAGATTAACGCTATAGAAGCCGATAAAAAGACCAGCAACGAGGATATTTTGCACTTCATCAGGCAATATCATGCGGGGTATCGTGATTCAAACCACCTTATTCGCCAACAGAGCCAAGCTACGAGGCGTCATACCACGGCTGAAGCCATGAAGCTAAAGGCGCACATATCGACAGAAGCAAAGAAGGCCGAGATCGCCTTAAAGCGGGATTTCAAATCCAACATGAAAGCCACTACGCAACAGATTACCAAGAGGATGGAACAGCTTGATATCAACAAAGTTCAGAGAGCTCAGAGCGAACGTGTTCTTGACAGTTTTAAATATCCCGACATGAATCAACGTCGCAATGAAGTACAAGAAGCTCACCCAAAAACTTTCGAGTGGATATTCGAAGATGAAATAGCTGAAGACTCCGACATTTATTCTGATTTTGACCCCAATGACGAATATGAAAGAGAGCACAATCACCACGCTTTGGGCAGCATGGACCTGGAGAATCGATCTGATGCATCCTTTGATTCTGTGGGCGATGCCGCTAGATCCGATAGCGTTCATGGCGAACCTGAAGCTAAAAGTGACACCCACGCTGACGAGGATGAAGAAAAACATGAAGACATATCCTCAGACCTCTCATCAAGTGACCTAGATCAAGGAGCCGCCAAATCCATGGATCAACATTGGAACAGCTTTCCAGACTGGCTGAGATCAAACGAGAAGATGTATTGGATATCTGGCAAGCCCGGATCTGGCAAAACAACATTAGCCAAGTTTATCATATCCAATCCCAAGACAAGAGCTCTTCTCGCTGATTGGCAACCCGAAGCTGTTGTGGCTTCCCACTTCTTTTGGCGGCCAGGAACTAAGGCGCAGCAAAGTATAAAGGGAATGTTGTGCTCCCTTTCCCATCAGCTTCTGAGCCAAAACAAGATGATGCTTGAGTTTCTCATTTCCAACGTTCCTGGGATTGAAGAGAAGGATTCTCCTAGTGATTGGTCACTTAAAGAGCTCTTGGGGGAAATGGCCCTCGTTATTGATTACTACGGAAGGCCAATTTGCATATTTGTAGATGGTTTGGATGAAGTGAGGCCTGAGGATGGAGTAATTGAACTGTTATCGACATTGGATCAGCTCAGCAAACATCCAAACATAAAAATGTGCCTCTCTAGCCGGCCGGAGCCACTTCTTTTGAAGCGGTTATACAACTACCCCCAACTTCGTATCCAAGACCTCACTTATCCCGACTTGAAGTTGTATGCTGAAGATACACTCGGAAGACTTCTCGCTAAGAAACCCAGGATCTACTATACAGGAGTATATGATACTCTATCTTTAATCATATCGAAGGCAGAAGGTGTCTTTCTATGGCTGTGTCTTGCAGTCAGAAGTGTAAGTCGAGGTATCGAGTATGACGACGACATCGGAGAAATTAGAGCTCGAATCGAAGCATTACCAGGCGATCTTGTGGAGCTATACGAGGATATGCTAGAAAGGGCAAGTGAAGATATCTCAGTTTATCGTCAAACGGCAGCCGCTATATTTCATCTTGCCATGGTACTACCAAGTTACAAAAAGCAACCCTTGGCCCGGTCGAATCTGACCGTATTTGAAATGATGGCAGCATCAAGATCACTAGATGATAACTTCCCGGAAGACATCACACTCTCCTTTTCGGCGGATGAGATCTTCATTCAATGTCAAAAGCTTGAACACGCCGTTTTGAACCGATGTGCCGGGCTTCTGGATATAGGTGTCGACTCCTATCGAAACCATCCATCCCAAACATGGCGCGAGGGCTACAAAGCTTTGGCGCCATACGTTGCCCAATATACTGTCAAATTTATTCATCGTACCGCTTTAGAATTTCTAAAAGATACGAGTAAAGGGAAACAAATTCTTTCCCATGACACGAGATCAAAAGTAGAGTGGGCAGCCAGGGCTGTTTCGGCTATCACAATCTCTCATAAAGTATTGTTCAACCCCCCGCATGTTACTATAGCTCCCCCTTCCGCCTTTGATGGTGAAACTCGTCTAAATACCTTACTGCGCCTCGCCAATGATCTAATATCTGATAATGAGGATCGGACGGGTTTAAATAGATACCTACGGCAACAGGTTGTTGAACAATTACGGCTTTGTAGCCGACACCTGTTCATTTTGGACAGTCTAGCAGACAGCTTGTCTGGATCTTGCCATGGCGTGGATTTTTATGACGCCTGTATAGCAAACGGACTGTCTGAATACGTCATGGATATGGTATTACACAACGACTTCGACCAAGCAACTCTTTCCCGTTGTTTAAATTCATCCATGCGCAAATTTCGGACTATATTATTACAGTTTTGGTCTGCGTCATGGTCAGACTTTCGACTACGGGATCATTTTGTCGATTTACTGATCCAGAAGGGCGCCGATCCGAACCTGAAGATCCTGGAACCTATTTCTGGAGACAGCACATACTCTATATATCAAAAGCCACTCGGGGCCATGGCCGCTTCTCTCTTGGGCGCTCCTATGTACACCATGGCATCCCAGGTCCATTTGACAATTTTTCGAACTGTAAAAAAGTTAGTAGATGAAAGTTCAAATCTTGATGAACTCTCATGCCTCGCTTTGATCATTATGAAAGGCGGCCGTCGTTCGAAAATTGGCTCCCTTTCAACTTTATTAACTATTGTGACACCTTTGAATTGTTGGGTTGGGCTGGTCATATTGCCAACATCAACCGCACTCAGTTTATCAGTCAAAAAGTTGCTGAAGTATCGGACTGAATTTGGTTGCCACCCAGAGGTTGCTAAAATCTACCAAGAGCTCCAAGAACGTTCGGCATCTGCGAGCTCGAATGCAGGCTTATTGGCCATTGTCTTTGAATATAAGGCAAAACGAGAATTCGATAATTATTTACAGTTTCAGAGAGTTATGGATAGAATCCCTTATCGTCAGGTTTTAGAAGGCGAGAAATGCCGGGCCCTGATCGATGAGATGCAGCTATTCCTGGAGGAAACTGGCCCGAATTCTGACGCACGGCTCCGAAAGGAATTAGTAGAATGTTTCCATAATGGAAAACCTGGCCATGGACCCATTTCTAAGCGGCTATTAAACATGGGATTTCTTTGTGAAAGAAGTTTTACTGACGAGAATGGGACCGTGATGACGTGGAAACAAGCACGGGAAATTCCTGGCAAGTTGCCGCATTGGCGCAATGTCTCTGATACTAAGCCTGCACTTTGGCCAGAAGCAATTGAGGAGATGGAAAGGCACCGAGAATGCTGCAAGGAGTGGGTTCAAGAGGTGCTCGATGAAAAGTAGTAAGCAACAGAGAGCTCATTCAATCTTCGCGCAAGTGGCCGGCATTGCTTAGATGTACTTTTGATGATTTGTTAAACTGGGCCATAGTAGATATAAGCTTTAATAGGTATAACGCCTATCATTAAATCCTTCTTGTTTGAAATGTCCAATGATATGGAATCTCTCTGCTAAGCGTACTAAATCACAAGTTGGGATAATGACTGGATTAGGCCCTCTCTGATCCATTATGGCCTCCCAGCACCTTGACTAATATTCATTGTCGTGGCAGAAGGAAAGTCCTTTCATCCTTTTTGGTCTATGAATTTCTCGATTAGCTACCATTGTTGCAATCCTCCATTGTAGGTAGCCCGTTGAGCGCAAAGTTATTTAGTCCTTTCTGCTAGTCACTTCACATGTGATATCAAATTACGCTTGGAACCAGATTGCCATTTTGATACTTCGGTTTGGAAAAGATTTTGAAAATAACACCAGCTATGTTCGTCCTGAATGACGCATGCAACCCTCTGCGATAGTTCATTGGACCCTTCTTCAATCGCTCCACAGACACCCCAGCATCAGTTGGGGGCCAAATTGCATAGTCAGCTGAACCAGGCTGTGCACGAGGCGGATTACCTACATGAGGCCCCCCAGTCAGCATTGGGCAAACTGCGGACCCCGCATCTGTTGTGTCGCCTAATCGTTGTCTGGCAGAACTGAGGCATCCAGCGCTCGATTTTTCCGAATCCATCAGTTGGGCGTAGCCGACGGGCTTGGTACCATGGATGTCATCGGGACCGTCTCGAGCTGTTTGACACTTGCCGAAGTGTCGCTGAAGACGGTCAGCTTTCTCCAGGAACTTTCGGAAACCCAGAGCGATTTTGCAGAGCTGAAAGAGCAAGTACGCAATCCTGCGGATTATGAGACATCACACTGTGTTTAGCAGAGGTCTGACACACCAGTAGATTGTTACGATTGATCTCATTATAAAGGGATTCCAGAAAACGCATGGCTTCTTCCCCGGGGGTCTCGGCTCCTCAAGATCACCCGAACCTTCATTATTTACCCTGGCCGCTGGAAAGCTGCAAAGCATCAAAGATGATCTTGAGGATTTAAAGACTGCATGTCAAAGAACTCAGGGCGATGAGTCGTCAACGGCAAAAAAACGGAGATGGGTTCGACAGCGACACAAACTTCCAAGGCTCTACGAAAGAGCACGGGACGCGCGACTCAGCCTGCAAACCGCCATGGAGTTTGAGGTAGTTTCTATGATGGCTGCCCACGGAGAGAATCTCAAAAGGTAATCGTTAACGAGTGACGGAAGTTCATTTCATGTGGTCGACTTCATTATGTGGCTGGCAACTAACTGTGCCAGGTACCATTCTGACGTTGAATTTGTCATGCAGGTTCACGCTGGCACTCACCATATTTCTCCCTCATCACCAAAAATTGAAGAGCTACCTGAGGATTCAGACGATGCAGAGTCAAATTTTTCTGATGACACTACTCAATATACCCTGAGCGAAAGCGATGGTTCCCATGCGGGAGGGTTGATCCTGCTAAATCCGAAAACGAATACGGCTAAAGACAAGACTGCCATGTTTTTGAATGATAGGAAGCTGGTCCAGCATGATTCGTTTCAGCCAATGGCCAATTTCGAGCAAATAAAAAGGTGTCGATGTCGTTGTCACCTCAACGAAAACAGCCAACACTCTCCAACCGCATTGCGTCAGCTACTACAATCTTTGACTTTCAGTCGACTTTCGACCTCGACACGAGCTCAGTGTTCAGACCCCGAGTGCAAATGCGCAAGAGATAATTGGGTCCAATTACAGTTCCAGCCGCCTCAATGGCTTTGGGCGAAATCCTTCTTGCTAAAGGCAACTTATGGCATCTCGGGATTGAATATTGCATTGCGACCTGCCAGAGTTCTGAGTGGCTCAGAACTAGTGTGGGGGTGCATTGAAAACTCATACATTTCAGTTAATGATTTGGAGTCCATTCTAACATTTTACCCCGATGACGCGGATGAGAGTCAGCAGGGACTCATTGATGTAGGTGCCGTACCACTGACATGTTCCCTTCATGGTTTAACATGGTGAGATAATAGTATGCGATTCAGTATAATGCATATGATACCATCGAGCTGTTCCTTGGGGTATGGGGGAACTTGTTATCCAAACAAGGATTGGATAGGTATGTTCTGAACCCTCTTCTTTTATGGAAGGGTAGGCTGAATGATGAATACGTGATAGTAAGGTTGGGTTCAAAGCAAGTGAATGGCTAGAAGATGACGATGGTACGCTTGATGACCGCCAGAGAAGCCTTTTAAAGCAGGTTGTATCACTGGCACACGGAATGCCCGAGCATAAATCGACGACAGTGCACGACGCTGCCTCCCAAGTTTCTGGCATGGAGGAAGCGCTTCGAGAGGAGAGCTGGGCCATAGATGTGTATGATCACGCTGGACGAACGCCTCTTCATATTGCCAGCTCTTCTGGGAACTTGGAGGCATTGAGATTGTTGGTCGATGCAAAGGCGAACATCAATGCCCCTGACCACGAAGGGTGGTCGCCGCTAATGTGGGCTGTCAGAAATGAACATTTGGACTGCATAAGCTTTTTGCTAGATGCCAAATGCAACATCGAGCAAAAGGACAAGAGCGGGACTCGTGCGCTACATCAGGCTGCTGAAAATGCCCGCCCTGGGGCTGTTGCGCTGTTGTTGGCGGCGGGAGCATCACCATCAGCCCGCGGTTGGTGGGGGAAGACACCAATGCACTATCTCGCCGAGTGCTCGTTAAATGCAGGCTCCGAAAGAATCCAAGACGTCATAAACCTGCTCCGTGCAACCAAAACTGCCGGCATAGAGGACCCAGACAACTCTGGGCGTTCTCCGATCATGTCAGCTATAGAAGAAAACAACTTGCCGGTTCTGCGTGCTCTTGTCGAAGCCGGAGGGAATTTACACGCTACATATGCCAGCACAGCCAATATTCTACACCTGGCTGCGGGCTGGGCCAATGTTGAAATCGTGCGCTACCTCGAAAGTCTTGCGATCACCGGTATTGACACTGAGTGCCGCGACCGATTTGGCGATACGCCAAGACAGGCGTTTATGTTTTACATTCGAGCCTCACCCTGGGAGCTCGGAAGCTGTAGGCGCCCTAGCTGGGAGGTCAGGGATGCCTTCGCTGAACTGTATGAGGGCATCCGGGACAGAAACCTGAACCGAGACGTAGAGATATTAAGACACGCCATTGAGTCGTTACAAAAACTTGATGGAGAGAGCGCAAGGGCCCAGCTTGCTCCACTTATCGATCAAAAGAAGAAGTGGCAGCAAGACGACACCGCCTCGTGGTATAGGGGTATAGATAAAATGATTCAAGAAGGGGGCTATGACTCCGCGATTAAAATATTAGCGGAGGATGTGGACGAAATATCGGCCACGGTCGGAACTTCGTTCTGGTCTACAGATGACACATCATCTAGTTCATCCATGGATCAAGATGATAGATCATGGGAAAGTTCTAGTGATGAGGATGATGAGGAAGTCTCTGGACATGAAACAGCCAGCCAAGACGATCCCGAGGAATAGTGGGCCAACATGTTGGCTTGGATCACATTCAAGCACTCTGCACATCGACCACTGGAGCTAAGCCGCAAGAGTGAGCTGTTGATCGTTGTCCATCAGATTATCAGACAGGATACGAATGGTCTAATTCTTTGTCTATCGCCATTTTGTCCCTATGTACTAACAAATTATGACAGATTACCTTCACATAGATGTCTATAAGCGTACTTGAAATCCTGCCTTGCATGATCCGGAGTCTTGGTTCTTGTTATAAATACCATCAAATTTTCTTTTCAGAGCTAGCAGTGTCTTTAAATTGGATTTTTCTAGTATTCTAGGAATTTCTTTTGATTGGAGTCGTTGAGGATTCAACGAATATGGATGCGGTACCCGAAATCCTTTAAGCTAGTACATCCATGATAAGTCGTGGGTCATGTGTATTAAATAGTTTATTTTATTTGCTATTTTTGCAGTAGACTGCGTAAACTGGATTCTATCTCTGCAATGAGCGTCTATTCTTATCTGTTCATGTGCTATGATAACCCCGAGGGAAATGTGCGATTAGTCTCCCACTCTAACCAACATTACGATCCGGGAGGGTTGTGAGCGAATTTCGCATGATGAAAGCTGAATCAAGGGTACATGCAGCACTTACTGCACAGTTTTGATGAAGGTGTGGGTATACTGTACTGCGATTGGTTACTTGACATTAGCCTCCAATGGCAGTTGATAATTAGTCCGCAACGTAGCACACCACGATTAATTTAGCAATCCTTTTGCAAGCCATGATTATGCCTGAGACATATCAGCCGACCATGGCCCCGCACGCTATCTAAAATGCGTTTTCAGCTGCGGATAATACTACACATTCTATAAAAAGATCGCAATGACCAGTCAAACACAACGTGATGCTCATCAAGCCTGGGTAAGATAAACATGGATCCCACAAATGTGCTTTGCCAGCCAGGGAACGGCGAAGACGGCGCCTCATCGTCAGCTACCAGATTGCGCGACGAGCCCGCAGATGCACCATCAACTGTGACTCACGATGTAAGCAATTTACCAGAGATAAGCATCAGCCAAAAAGAAATTTATGAGGTAATCGAAAATTCAAAATGGCGGAAAGCCTACCTCATCGATGGAGTGCCGCGATGGGCAACAAACGAAGGGAGCGGCATCGGCGACCCAATCGACACAGACGTCACATGGAAGATGCGACAGATTGGTGATGTACTTTACCTCGCGCCAAAGGAGGCACAGGTGAATGAAGAGGACAATGTGGAAGCTGCGAACGAAAGGCGCATAGAGGCGTTCCTTGACAGGGCCGTCGCAGACCTGGTCGCGAAGAGCACAAAGGACCCGCCTCCAGTTTTTGAAGAGCTCAGATCCATATTGTCAGACAATCTAGACGCCGCACTTACCTTGATCACTCGCGATGGTATCATTGCCATGGATAGCCACGGCTACCTTGACAACGATTTCGACAATCCAGGTCCATGTTTAAACAGGGAGACTCAGTTCATCACAAGAGGGTACCATTCTCTGATGAATCGCGACAAGGATCCAGTCTTTGAACGATTGAGCAAGCAACTAAGCGAGACATTGAGGCCTCTCGGAAATGCCGAAGGCAAGACCGGTGAAACTGATGAGACAGAAGTGGGATATGAGTCCGGGGGATCAGATGTGTCGCAAGACCGTTGCCGAGAATCTCCAGCATACCCATTTTGTGGAGATGATTGCTGGCTCAAGCAAGCCTCTTCCATCCCACGCTCTGCCCCCAGATCCAGTTATATGCCTGTGAAATTGACGATTTCAGAACTTGTTGATATATACACCAAGCTGGAGCCCGGTTTCACTCGCATACTTGTGGTCGAAGCAGGGTCACTCGGTGAAAAAGTCAAATGCACACTTGAGCCTATGGAGATCCTTGGCGCTCGAGAAAGAGACGAAAACGCCAGGGTTGAGCGACGTTCGTATGAAGCCTTGTCCTACACCTGGGGTGACGCGACTAAATGCCGTGTCATCGAATGCAATGGCAAAAGTTTTCCTGTCAGCCAAAATCTTTTTGATGCATTGATCAATATCCGCCTTCCCGACAGGAGCAGAACCATTTGGATCGATGCATTGTGCATTAATCAGGAGAACGACGCTGAAAAAAGTGAACAAGTCCAGTACATGTACTCAATCTATCGAGCTTCCACTCGAGTTGTCGTTTGGTTGGGAACAGAAGCAAATGACAGCGACTTTACACTTCAGACCATGGCGTTTATTGGAAGCCGAAAGAACAGGACAACCATAATGAGGCGTGATCATAGCAACGAATGCTTGGTACAGCTTGCAAGGGTCATCCAGGGTATTCAAAACTTGACGGAGCGGCCGTGGTTCTTCCGTAGCTGGATTCGACAAGAAGTTGCAGCAGCGCCCAAAGTGATTGTCCAATGCGGATCAAGGCAAGTACCATGGATCGCTTTGAAACGGTCTGTAAATGCTCTGTCTCGTTTACGCAGCAAGTATATTGCCTCCTGGTCCCTGTTCAAAGGCACCAAGGATGAGTTTCAGCGCCTTATCGGACCTTACAAGCCAGAATCCAGTTCTTTGACGTTCTTGAAGAAGGACTGGGTCGTCGGACAGTCTTTGCTGGCCACGGCCGGGGACTTGAGCAGCATTTGGTACTACCACACAGGCGGAATGCTAGAGCTGCTGATGGCAGGTCGAGCCTACGATGCAACAAATGCCAGAGACAAGGTTTATGCTATTCTTGGCATGGCTGAGGTGCCTCTGAGTCCCCGAGAACTAAGCCCCGGCCTGGTTTGGGGAAATGAAAGAAAAGAGCGTCCAAGGATGAAGGTCGACTATTCTTCCAGCGTCTCAGGAGTATATCAGCACACGGCAAAGTATCTCATCAACCGAGACGAGAATCTCGACATCCTGTGCATCTTGCCTACTCATCGCGACGCGACATCCAATGACCTTCCCTCCTGGACACCCGACTGGCGCGTCAAATTGTCGTCAAGGCCTTTATACGACAATTGGGATTACATATCATACAAATGGGGCGCATCGGGCTTTACAAAGGCAGAGCCTCAAGATCAAGCTGACATTGGGCGATTGACCGTGAAGGGCTTCGAGATCGCTTGTATTGAGCAAGTCATACCACTCTACCCGGCCCGGCTGCCGCACCCGCCCGAGATCCCGACAAGTACGGCTGTGTTATTTGAGGAGTGCAAACATATACGTAAATTTGCGGTAACTACTAAGGGTTCTTCAATCGTGCCCGCAGCTGCGGTAGTTGGTGATGCCATCTGGATCCTTTATGGGTGCAAGATGCCGATGGTTTTGAGGCCAGCTGGGGGGACATTTGACAAAGGGGAGCTGGAGGTTATTGGCCCTTGCTATGTTGCTCCGATAATGTTTGGAGAGGGTGTGGAGTTACTCGAGAAAGGTGAAGCCGATCTGGAGTTGACGTCGGTTGTGTTGGTCTGATGGACCGCTGCGGTTTCCATTTTCATTTGGTTTTCAATTTGGTTGATCCCCAAAGCTCGGTATGGGGGCAGGTTGTTCATTTTGAATGAGAACGGTATTTACATCAACGTATACTTGATTTCTTTGACAAACTTGTCCTCTCCAATCCTAATAATGATCAAGACGCCATGTTGCTATCCCAAAAAGTACATAACCGTTCGTGTTCGTCGCGCCGGTTGCTAGCCAAAAGTGGCCATAGTTCCTGTTTACCTATTGTCATATCATAGTGCTATGCAAGAAACAGTGATCGCTAACAGCTGTCAAAATTTGCTAAAAATCCCAGGTGACTGGTCCGTTTTTGTATACCAGATTGCCCGCCCAGCGTCCAAAATAAAATTTAACGAAAGTTTCGGCAAAGTCCGCATAAGGTTGTGCGGCTCGTCCCCTCCGAATCCATCAATCAACTCGAGAAATGCAATCAGTCAGGTCCTTTGCTCACCCCGGCGATCCCCAGGTGCTATTATATGATTCAACGACGCTCTCCACAATTCGTTCACCGAGCTGCCGTAAGGTGCCACGCAGAAACATTTGAACAAAGGGGATTAAAAGCTTATTTGTATGAATAAGAACTTCTCCGTGTAATTCCCACGCTTCTATATTTGTTGCTGGGCTACTAACTTCAGAGTATGGGCTGGATGCTGCCGCATCTTGGCGAGGATGAAGAGTCCACTTTGACCATGAGGCGACACCGGTATTTGTAATTGATCGAAGCCTGACACCTTCGGGAATATTTTGATAGACTGAGCACCAGGTGGCGGCTCTAGTTAAACCGGGGGCGAGGTAAATGCCCCCGGATATATTTAGTGCCCTCGTAGTCTGGTCGTCCCAAGGCGTAAAGAAATCGTCCTCGGAAATGAGCCCGGGATCCGGAGAGAGCTCGTTAAATACTGGGTTTTCACAAACTTGTGTTATGACTGGTGCATTGGTCTGTATGTGCTCCAGGGCGAATTGAATGGGAATGTGGACAGGTATAGGAAGCACCACTTCCATGCCACATTGTGACCGCATGTCTGGATTGCTTTTTGTCTTCTGTTGAAATAGGTCAGGCATGATTGGTCGCTTGCATGGAGCGGGCGATGCTTACTTACCTCTTAACGGGCAAGCCTCGCGCCGGTAAAGCTACGTCTATGCGCGATTTTTCCGCCGCCTGTGGCGTCTATCAAAGGCCCTTAAATCCTCCGGGAAGCGGTTCGGAGTGATGTTATCCGGAGGAAGACAATAGAAAATAGCCGAATACGATGGACGCCAGAGCCCTACGTCTCTTGCTTATGTGACACGGCAGATGCAGTCGATAGTGTATCAGGTCAGGGGCAAATGCCGTGGATCCAGGAGAAATGGCCTGATGTGAGACACGTGACCCGGAGATAATTGAGTTCGTGATGAGCAGGGGGGTTGTCAGCACTACCCTTGAGGAATCAGTTTTGGGAAATAAATTCATGCTATCTTTTTTGTATTAATTTTGAAGGAGTCCTTTCAATGCGCTGTTTGAGTTGGTTACTATGGATAGGGTCAAGGATTGAAATACGAAAAATAGGCCCAGTTAAATCGACATAGTGTGGAGGGCTTGTAAGCACCGCAGCCACAATAACTCTTTCCACCTTCAATTCCCGATGTAAGTATGCTAAGAAACATAATTCCTGGTAGAAAAATGTGGATAACTGATCTACTTCCGCAATATTTGCAAACAAAATGCACGATTTATTTAGTGACATCATTTCAATGTCATGGCAGTGTTGTGTTTGCTTCGAGACGGAGAGTCTTCTCCGATAGTCTTTTCACGCATTCAGCCTTTCGCAACATTCCAATATACCATCTTTTAACCCTTTTGGGACTCATATGCGAAAAGCGAAAATTGACTTTCGATCGTCTCAAAAGCGCCGTCAATCCACCCACAAGCGTGTCGTCGCGTATTTTCATTCTCCATTTTCAATGTGATCGCGCTCATCAAGTCTCATCATGAAACGCATCTTATCTTTCACAACAAAAGCGACGACAAGCGAAATGGGTGATCCAGACCCAGAAAACATGTCTAGCATTGGCCATGGGATTTCGCTGGACATAGAGGAAAAGCAACCTGCCAAATGCGGTCCTTCGAGCTGGATCGATGGCTTTCGACGCGCCGAGCCACGTCGCGTGGAATCCGACGACAACCCATACCAGAAAACCATCCCGATGGGAATGCCGGTTGGCAGTGGGAGTCATTACTACGATGTGGGCGCCGCAAACACCAGAACGGCCAACACAGCTCTCGCGAGGGAACTCAAGGGACGACATCTCCAAATGATAGCATTTGGCGGCGCCATAGGTAAGTATGATTTGGGATGTGGACATGATTTCAAATAAATTCTCCACATTTACTGATGTAGTATTCCAGGAACTGGCCTATTTGTAGCTTCTGGGGGATCGCTGTCTACCGGAGGACCAGGCAGCCTCTTTTTCGCATTTGTTCTGCACAGCATTTTGCAATACAGCACAATGCAGTCACTAGGGGAGCTCTGTGTTTTGTTTCCGGTAGCTGGGTCCTTTTCAGCATTCTCAACTCGTTTTCTCGATCCTTCCTGGGGCTTCGCGATGGGATGGAAGTAAGTCTTTTGCCTCATTTAAGCCGAATCCACACCCTGCGATATGACTCGACTTGATTCATCTGTTCTCTTGGTATTAACTGTCGATCCATCAGTTACAGCCTTCAATGGATCTTCGTCCTTCCCATGGAAATAGTCGCGGGTACCTATACAATTTCCTATTGGAATGATACCTTGCACAAGGCCATCTTTGTCGGCATATTTCTTACCATAGTCATCATTATCAACTTATTTGGCGTCGAGTCCTACGGTGAAGCAGAATTCATCTTTTCAATCATCAAAGTTACGGCAGTCATTAGTTTCATGTATGCACCGAATCAGATCACGGGCACTAGTTGTGGAGCTGACACATTCCAGCTTGCTCGGTATAATTATCAACATAGGCGGCCATCCCGATACTGGGTATATTGGCTGGCAGTACTGGTATAATCCGGGCGCTTTCAATAACGGCCTAAAAGGATTTTGTACCGTCGTTGTGAACTCATCTGGAGCTTTTGCCGGAACCGAACTCATTGGCATAGCCGCAGCGGAAACCGCCAATCCACGCAAGTCGCTGCCTACAGCCATTAAGCATGTCTTTTGGCGTGTTTCCATCTTTTATTGCACTTCACTATTGCTAGTCGGGCTATTGGTTCCTTACACGGATCCTCGTCTTATAGGTTCCAAGAGCATGGCGGATGCACGAGCTAGTCCCTTTGTTATTGCTATTGAGACTGCGGGCATTCAAATAATACCGAGTATTATGAATGCCGTTATTCTTATCGCTGTTGTCAGTGTTGCAAATTCTGCCGTTTACGGGTCGTCTCGGATGTTGCTCGCTCTAGCTGAACAATCTCACGCACCTCAGATATTTTCATATATCGATCGACAGGGACGGCCACTAGTTGCTATTCTGGCATCTTGCGTTATTGGACTGGTGGGATTCTTGGCGGATCTGGAGCAGAATGGCATTATACTTAACTGGCTCCTTTCGATAAGCGGTCTGTGTATGTTGTGCACTTGGGGCAGCATCTGTCTTTGTCATATACGCTTTCGCAAGGCATGGGCTGCTGCATCAAATACGCTGGAAGAGCTCCCCTTCCGCTCATCTGTCGGCATCGTCGGCTCTTGGTTCGCTTTCACCGGCTTTGGCACCATTCTCATTGGACAGATCTGGATCGGCATCTCACCGATAGATGTATCGGACACCTGGAACGCAAGAGTACAGGGTTTCTTTCTACGCGTAATGGCGCTGCCGGTTATTCTTGCGTTTTATATCTTGCACAAACTGTGGTTCCGGACAAAATTCGTGAGGATCGCCAATATGGACATCACTACAGGTCGACGGTACTTCCGAGCGCATATCATGACGGAGCAGGAGAGGGAAGAGAAGCGAGCGTGGCCCATTTGGAAAAAGATTTACCGTCATCTTTGCTGAGCTGATATTAATCTCAATTAGGCTTTCGCTCCATTTATTCTCAATTATGCAAAGCACGTTGTTCTAATCCTTTCGAGAAAATGAATGGGAAAGCTGAGTCTAAAAACAGGCACGAAGTCACTTTGGTCATAAAGGTATATATGTATAGGAGACCAAAATACTACCTGCCGTTCTCTGTATTCTTACCCTGATCGACAGGGACCTGACACCGGTGATGCAACGCAATAAGCTTTTGCGTATACCCACCATAGTTCATCTTGATCTCACAGACAGACATGGTTGCCCTAATGACGATGTTACGACCGACGGCCGTGCAGTTCAAGACATCATAGCGCGGCATTTTCTATTTTTGTTCAAAGTTTTTTAACCCGTCAATCAGATGTCGACGCTACGGATGCACGTCTGTTGGCGAATGCGACCGTGCTCGTGTTGGCAGCGATGATGTGGCCACCCAACGTCATTCTCGCCCAAGCTCCGTGGCTCACAGACCAACCATTTTACGGACTTACGGACCCCGTCCCCTTGAGCTCTTGGCAGGGCGCCAGACTGGTTTTTCGCGTTTCAGCAACGGGGCAATCGCATCCATCACCGCACCAAGAGCCTCCTGGGGCGGGATGCGTTTCATGTAGATGGCCAACCCTGGGGTAACACATTGTCAAAGCCGTGGAAAAGGACCCTGGCCGGCAACTTTAAGGGTGCGTGTATGCAGCTTTGTGGGGTTGAATCGCTGTAGCCGACCCGTCACTAGCCCTTTCAGGGGCCCAGGGATCCCGTCTTGGGTTTCTGCGGCTGACTTGCAGTGCGGTGGCTCCGCGCGTCCCGGCTCCAACAAGTGCAACGTGCCGCTCGTATTCCTGCTGAGCCGCCGGTAGGACAAATTGCACATTCCCGTCCAGATTTTTCCCCAGGAAAATGGGAACAGAGGTGAACCGAGAGGTGTGAAGGATGCCACTGTCATGATAATCCCCCTCCGTCAAGCTTGTCTGCCTCGAGTCGCGCAGCTTGGGATCAAAACACTGGTCCAAGATGGATCCGCCCCCGGTCCTGGGCCTCGCTACTGACATCGTACAATTTGCCGATTTTGCAGCCCGAAAATGCCGCAGCGTGCAGGCGCTTTACGAGACCGAGGACGGTTCTCTAATTCAAGAGATTGCATTTGAGCGTACCGCCGCCGAATTTTCGCAATTTTCAGCTTTGCTCAAGCAGAAGCGAAAATTCCATCACCGACTGAGCAAATCTGTCGAGGCCAATGAACGCGTAAGCTTCCTGTCATCACCCTATCGAGTCTGACTCAGCTGATCGTCGCATAGGTAATTGGCAAGCTCGCCGATGAATGTTCAGGCGTGGCCAAAGAATTGTCCAGCATTTTCAGAAAGCTGAATGACATTCTCAAAAAGGATGGCGCCAACTCAAAATCGTTCGCAGCAATGCGAACCGCTTGGAAGGATGAGGACATCACCCACCTGGTTGACCTAATGCAAGCCTATCAGAACCAAGTGGCGCTGCGCCTGCTGCAATACCTTAATACAACGGTCAATGAGGATAAAAAGCAAAAGGCGGAACCTCCCAACGACTCAAAGATCATTGAGGTTTTGGCAGTGTCGGAAAATAAATTGGACCTGGTACAGCCGTCGTCATCCCGTCGAAAACCCATTGATGAGACCGAATCGAGAGGCATCATTCATCATGACAAGACTCTGGCTGCCGCACTGACCCTGCAGAATGGAGATAAAGAGGTCCTCTCCTCGGAAGAAACACCTCACGCCGCCTTTGAAAATGCCCCCCAAATGCTGATGGCGCTTAGAATCGACTCAAAGTCTGGTGGGAGCTGTGTCAGCATCAATGATTTCAGACCCGTGCAAGATATGGTGCTGCGAAGCCTCTACTTTCGAAGTTATAGTGACAGAGTCGAAAGCATCAAGCCCAGGCATAAATCAACGTACGAATGGATATTCCAATTGCCAAGGACCGACAAACCACGACGGACTCCATTGAAGGCGTGGCTGGAAGACGGACATGGATGCTTCTGGATTAATGGCAATGCTGGGTGTGGAAAGTCGACTTTGATGAAGTTTATCTTGAACGATTCTCGAACCAAGAAGGCCCTCAAGAAATGGGCCACGAAAGGGGACCTTGAACTTGTCACGGCCGACTTCTTCTTCTGGAGCCTAGGATCACGCCTACAACGATCACAGCACGGACTGTTGAGATCACTTCTTTATAGCATTCTGCTCAAACGACCGCATCTAATATCTGTGGTTATGCCGGAATTGTGGTCCGCCTGTGTTTCTAAAAAGCAAGACGGTGCCACAGCTGCACCCACATTCTCAGAACTTTTGCAGTGGTTTCGTCGGCTCCTGGAGGTTGCAACATCCCGATACCGTTTATTCTTTCTCATTGATGGACTTGATGAGTATGAGGGAGACTTTTTCAATCTCACCGAACTAATCAAATCAGCTTCAGCAAACGAGAACGTCAAGTTCCTCGTGTCCAGCCGGCCGAATACCGTGTTTGTCGATACATTCTCCACGCTTTCTAGTTTTCGCCTCCATGACCTAACACGCCAAGACATGCGTAGATACGCCATGAACCGCTTAAGCGAGGCACTTCAATCGCGGGATGAGACGAACTGGGAGTCCGTCATTGACCAGGTCGTGGAGAAGTCATCGGGAATTTTCCTTTGGGTGGTTCTTTTCGTCAAAGCCTTTGAAACGAAACTTTTGCACTGGGACACAATCGCCGAACTCCGCAGTCGAATAAACGACCTTCCTTCAGATCTGAAGGGGTTACAGGCTGCAATGCTAAATCGGATGCCTCGTCCAGACAGGCGAAAAGCGGCGGAACTTTTTCAAATCGCCCTACTCGCGTTGGATATGCAGGGTGAAAGAGGCCCACTAACACCATTGCAAACATATTACGCCACCCTGGACGATTCAGCTTTGTTAGAAACCCCACTGGAGACGATTACTCCCCAGGAAGAGCATCGAATTTGCAACGTAATTGGAGAGAGACTCCAATCTCAGTGTGCCGGACTTCTCGAGGTTCAATCCGTCAACTATCGAATGGAAGGGGAAGTGTTTCCATCGATTTTCAAACATCAAATCGTGGGATTCGCCCACAGAGCGACTGTCGAATTCCTCCGCCTGCCTGAAATAGTGGGTGTTCTTTTTAAACTGACACAAAAGCTGTCCTTCCACCCAGCGTCGAATCTTTGTCGATCATCAATACTGCTGTGCAAGACTGCTGAAGTGGAAGACAATATCAAAATTAACGAGTCCGGGTTATGGTACTTCATGGATCGTGCAATGCGATATGCATCCATGGCAGAGGGTGACAAGCGCCCCGTCTTGGCGCAATCCATAAAAGAGTTGGACCGGGCTCTTTCTCACAAATGGGAAAGGGCAAGATCTTGTTCTTATGGCTCGCAATCTCAGAGTACGAAAGGACTTCATTGGACCAGTGCATACAGGCTCGGAAGTGAAAACGTGGAATACAACAAAGAGCATCTCGCGGTTTTATTGGCACCGGCAGCAGCGCCGTTATGTTTTCACTCCTTGGCAGTTTTCCATTGCCTTGCGGACTTTGTGGCAAACGTTCCTGCAAGTAAAGTCTCCGCGCCAGCAGGGAGTGAGGCGACCAGAGTGCTCCATGACGCAACGAGAAATCTCCTGTATGACCATCCATGGTCTGAACCCAAAGCTATGATCTTGAGATGTGCCACAATATGCGAACTGCTCCTCGTCCAAGGAGCAGACCCGAATGCCAAATACGGCAGTCTACAGGAAAGCGCGTGGGATCTCATGCTCAAATTTGGCGTCAAACAACTCGCCAAGAAGCGTGAGTTCAAAAAAGAATTTAACCGACAAGGCATCGTCTATCTCTTCTCCAGGCTTCTCGTCAGCTTTGTCAAGTACAACGCAAACGTCAACGATGCAGTGTTACAACCGGACACACGCTCCGAAAAGGCAGGCAACAATGAAGAGAGGTACTATTCGGCATTCAAAGTAATAGATCTACTGTTTTCCGATGCGGAGGTTGTCGATGGGGTGCCAGAACCGCTCAGTCCGTCATATTACTCTGAAGCAGAGTCTCGCAACCCCGAGATGGTAATGATATATGATAATTTGAAGAAGATGATGAGCCAGAAGGGCGCCGTTGCGGAGGCATATACGGAATCCAAGGAGATGCAGTGGCAGGCGCCTGACAAGACGCAAAACAACAAATGGTGGGAAAAGGTTAAAAAGGCCAAGAGGAGGTCATTCGGTGCCGTTCTGAAAATGAAAAAGTAATGTCATTGGGGGCTTAATTATAATTAACGCATGATGTCATGTTATTTCCAAGTTTATACCTTCTTTACCTTTTAAGATAATTGAAACCAGCGACTAATTTGGTCTGCAACCGAGTATTGCACGGTGAATCATCCCCAAGATAATATTCAAAGCCTGAAACTTAGGCCCAAGCCCACGTTAACGACCTTTTGCTAAGGTACTACACTGATCAATAAGTGTCGTTTAGAGTTGGCCAGTAAATGATGAATAGAGGTTTCCTAGCAGTTTCTCAAACAGGGTCGGCAGAGAGCCAACATATTAATAGAACATCTCCCATCCCACCAGAAAGCTTCATGAAGACTAATGTGATAAATTGTCGCTAAGAATAGTCAACTGCGACAAATTGTGATGAATCGTCAAGAGCAAGCAGCAATCCGTCCTGACTGACTGTGATTAATTGTGATGAACTGTGATGAACTGAATAACGGCAAACTAGAGAACGGATACCAAGCAAAGTCTCATCACATATTCGGAACAACTTAGGTAGGAATCTGACTGGATGACGGATTTTCCATACTTTCCGCTGCATATATTCTCGTATTTGTTCTCCAGTGTCTGTCCCTTGCGTTCTTCCTAGCTATGATCTGCCCATATGGCATTTGGCTGGTTACCCGTTTCACCGTCTCAATTAAGGGCGGTGCTGGATAAATTTTCCAATAAAAAAATACTATAGTTGGTACTAGAGTAAGCCGCTGCACGACAAGGAATGGCGATGAGTGAAAATATGAAGATCCATCGTAGCTATTCCACCCAGAACGGGACACTTCTTTTCCATTTCCTTTTAGGTGAAAGTTACTTGGAAAATACTATTGCAATGTCTATTTTGCGGGGTCAGGTACATAGGCTCTCCATCTGTCATAGATAGACGCGCAGGTACTTTGACTTCAGGGCTCTCTGGAAACCGGTGTTTCAGTCATTAATTGGCACACCATGGTGTATGCACTCAGCTGTCAAATAAGCGCCCCGTTTATGTTACGTGTTTAATTCGAACAGCTGCAGATCTTGGATCTAAACCTTATTTTATGCAGGAACGTGGTTGTTAAGGTTGGAGCCATCCAGGGCTTGGCAGTCTTGGCTGCCGTCACCAGAGCAATTACGGCGGAAATTAACTGAATTTGGGATGGATGATCTGTTCAACTCATTTGAAAATTCTAATATGTGAACTCCGGCTAGAGGCGGCCTGCAGATAGTTGTGTTCATCACTCGGAAACCCGGAAGGTCAGCCATATCCAGACTGCAACAGTCGCTGCTTTGTGTTGGACTGTATTAACCAACATTAATACAACATCAATTTCACATCTAGATGTGTCTTTAATTTACCTTTTTTTTATTCGCTAATTATTCTATGAAACTATTCTATTATATCTGTTGGCTTGCGTGAATCGCAGTCCCTGTATATCCACCCGGAATTACAGCATTTTGAGGCCCTCTAGCCAAAAGGTTCAAAACCCAAAACGCCAAAAATACAAACACGGGGCGCGAGCTTTGAGCAGCGCAGAATGCCCTCACCTTGTTTTTGAGTTTGGCATATCTAACATCCCGGGGTTGCTTTAGCAGCCCAACCCATGGACCCGCCTCAATGTCGTCGGAAGATCTGTCCGAGCCTGAGTCCGTGTGGCTTGGGCTTTCGGGATAACTGTGCTTTTCCACGTCGTCTTGCGCATCTGCTAGGTTTGAGGACGGGATAATAAACTCCAGTACTTGTTCGGTTCCTGAAGCTGCCCACGAACTAGCCAATAGAAGAATTGGCGCAAAGACGACGAGGTCTCTCCATCTATCCCCAAGTAGTGATCCATCCCCATTGTATGCGCCCGTTAGAAGCACGCCCTGGTTGTCCGCCGCCATAAAGAGGTGGAAGTGCAGCAGGTAAAGTTCGAGGGAGCAGTCGCCAAGCCAGGCCATCGCAGTGGAGTGGTAGTTTCGGAATGTCGAAGAAGCATTACGCAAGGCAACGTACGCAAGGATAGGGCCGATCGAGGCCACGTCATGCCAATGCCAATACTTCGAAAAAGGTGTGTCGTCGTCCAGCCAAGTCGTGTAGAATCGCTCAAGCGTTACGAGGCCGATTGCCGCAAAGAGATATCGAACATAAACCGGGAAGTTCGGGACGTGATGCTTTGCGACGGCGAGAAGCATTCCGACAAAGGTAATGTAAATGTCCTTTGACAGGCGGTCCTCCACTGCCTCCGCATCCCAGTGGACATTGGAGAATATTCTGAGGATGAAAAGACCCACTTTGATCATTGGTGTGAACTGAACAAGGCAGGCAATGAAGGCGGCGCATACACATATCTTGAGAGACAAGAGCTGGACGTCGCGATTCGCTCGCTCGTGCTGGAAGGCCATGATTGCCCACACAGAAAGGAAGGAAAAGTTGAGGAGAATGACAAAGTAATAGTGGATATAGCTCGTTTCCATGAAGAAACAGAGAAGGCAGGCCAGGAGGTTCTGGCGGAGCAGAACCTTGGCCATGTACATAGGGGAATAGTCTTTTGTGGCAAGGAAATAAGATGTATGTTCGTAGCCAGAAAGAAATAGGTAGGCAGAAATCAAGATGGAAGAGAAAATCGTCAGAGGAACAGACTTGAAGCCGTCGACGTAGTGGAAAAGAATAATGACCAACTGCATCCAGCCCTTCCACTCGGCTACTTGGCTGCTGGAAAGAAACGGCGCTGGCTCCACACTCGTTGAAATCTTCTCAGAGACCTCGGTCTTTGTGGTTGTTTTGCGAACGGTGAGGAACGCCGTGATGACCCAGGGAATGCTGAGCAGGACAAAATTCTTCATCTCCCAAATCTTTTGGCCCTTGGCCAAGATTTGCGTGCGATCGGCGTAATACGCCATGAGGAGCGGCAACACGATTGCTCCTGCAGACTTCATGCTAAGGAGCTCGGTCGGAGCAGAGAATCGCGTGGAGAATCGCGTGGGGACCACGCTCAATGTGTCGTAGCCGAGGCACACTGCCAGCAGTATCATGCCAACGAAAACAAGCATTTGCTGGACGAAAGGCTTGTTGCCGTAGTCTGTGCAGCAATTCTGGTGCGTAGGGTATTTTCGAACTCGATCGAGCTTGGCGTTGCATCGCAGGTTGAGGAGGATGTTGGCCCTGGCCTTGGAGATGTGGTCAGTGTAGTGCCACCTATTTCCATACGGCTCTACAAAGGTCTTGTCTTGCTCCTCCACTGTCGCAGGAAGCGCCCACGCCTCGTGCATCTTGAACTGGTTGTCGGTTTCGCGGATCCACTTCTGCATTCGGAGGATCTCGTTTCGCTCGTTGCTCTTCGAAGTTCGGTTCGAGTCACCCGGATCGTACAAGATGTCTCCCGGGACAACCGGGCCAGACGGAGGAACAACAAAGGCCTGGTTGCCGATTCCATCTAGTTTGTCGAATGGGGTGGTGTAAATGTTCGACCGCTGGCCGCCGAAAACATTAGACACATTGAACAAGGTCTCGGTGTATCGCTTGAACCACATATCCCTCAGCTTCGCGTCGGCTCCAGATGCGAACCAGGCGCCGCCTCCAAAGGCAATCAGTGCGGGGCCTTGCTGGTCGTGCACCGACACGGGCGTCTTTTGCTCCTCTGCAAAGGTTCGGATGTACTCGGTAAATTCAGTTGTATTCACCTGCGTCGGCTCATTCGGTCGAACTCCCCAAGGGTCCCAGCTACCCGAGAGGCGGACAAAGGGATTCCAGATGTAGGTGACATTTTGTCCGTAGTTGCTCGCTGTCCATGCGTTGTGGCCCCCGAGGATGGAGCGGCTTTCGCTGTCGTTGCGCAGCTGTCATGGTGCCAATGTCAGTTCCATGTCATGTCATGCATTCATAGCAAATCGGCTAGCTGAATCTGCATCAAACTTACCAGTTGTGTCAGTCCCCAGGCGACCTGACGAAGCGTAGAATCTCCGGTAAACACAAAGTTGCGGCCTTCCATACACTGTCTGATATCGTCGGATGTGTACTGGTGAATCAAGCAGCCGTCGGGCTGCCATTGGTTGAAGGGCTCTCGGTCTCCATTTTTGTCGGCGGGATCGACCCAGCGGCCGGTCTGGATGACGGCTCGGCACCGGTAGGGGTCGTCGCCGGGGAAGACGGTCCAGTAGAGGACAGCGGCAAGGAAGGTGTAACCCCACGCGGTGACTAAAACGCGAGAGGCCAAGGACACCATCTTTGAATGCTGCTGAGTAGTGTGTTCCTTGGGGGGGAATTGGTCAGGAAGGAAAAGCTGCAGCGGCAGGATTCGAGAGATATTTCAACGACCACTCTGCGAACGCGTCATGAACCAGGGGTGGCTGTTGGGTTGAAAGCATCAGAGCGGGTCATTTCAAAAAGCGTGTGTGTGTGTGTGTCGGATGTACAGTGTGTCGGGGGACCTCGTACCGGTCGGCACATTGGGAAGGATTCGCATCTGCATCCGGCTGTGATACAGAGGGTGGCATGTGCGGAACCATGGTATTGAAGGGGGGATTGGGGGGGCTACTTGGCATAAGACAATGGGTCTCAGTGTACGCGGCAGCCTCGATAGTGGCCACCAATGACGAGGAACTGACACATGTCTCTACGCGGAAGGACGTTGAGATTGGACGTGATGGTCAGACTCAACCGATCACCATCCAGGGTGCGGTGCAGATCAGGCTGATCGAGGACGCCCCGATAGAGTACTCGCCGTGATAATTTGTTGATCGGACCATCCTGCTACCACTCATCGACAGGGTCCGAGCCTGTCTAGTGCAAGCGCTAACTCACAAACAAGGCTGATGGCGCGCAGATCGAGGGCCGACCGTTGGTACAGTACTCATCGGGAGCCCAGATACCTCGGGGAGTATGTCGTCAATGGCGCAGCAGCCGGTACTGGTGTTAAAAAAGCCTCGAGGAAGGTAAATTGACAAACCCCATTTTTCCTGCCCCGGCCAGGCCGGCGATTGGCCTTCATTCAAGGTGTGGCTTGCACTGGCTTCGTGATATTCATGCTTCTTTTTTCGTTACTGGCACACCCTTGCTAGCACAACTCGGCTGTGTTGGCAGAAGCGGCAAAGATTCCGGGGCACGAGTGGAGCGAGTCTGCACCTCCCAAGGGGGCTTATGTTCAGCTGTGGGTACGCACGAGCGCAATACCACCCTCCAATTACTGGGCGCGCATGTTTTGGGACACGGAGCGAGAGGTTCGCCAGCGCCACAGCATCCATTAGCCCGTCAATCACATCGAGCGAGAGCTGCCGTGGTAAATCAAAGGAAAAAGTGGACACGTAATCAAATGGCACTCTCTCTGCCTTGGCACCTCCCATGCATTGATGCGATAGATAAGAGCTTGGGAGCCCGTTTTTTGACGGGATTGCTGCTGGACATGGATAGGATCAAGGAAATGGCGAATGACAGTGTGCAGTGATTGCGTGATCGGCATTGGCTTCAGTGATGACGACCACTGCCTGGCTCGAGCGTTGAAAGGAACAGTGCCACGTCAAAGTACCAACGCCCGAAACGGCACCAAATTCTTACAGTTTACAGTGTAATAAATACAAAACCCAAAGACCTTCCTTCTCGGCTGTTTCAGCCCAGCGAATATTTCTAGTGTTTTGAACCAAACAAACCAGACCAGGATCACCGTACTAACACCAACAAGCCTTCTGTCAAAGTCATCCAACTAGCGTCCCCACCCATGAGCATCACCATTATCCTAGTACAGGTTCAACCAGGATGAGAAGTCTTCGCTTCTCAAGTACTCTTCAATTCCAGTAGTGGGGCAACCAATCTCCTTGGGTATCTAATGCCAATCTCGCGTGAGCCATCCGTTGATCGAAGGATATAGCGGTGGGGACGTACCTGGTGGGGATGGAGTATATCCGGGCTGCTCATGTCCAATTCCAATACGCTCGCAAACGTCTCTGCAACCTGGAGCCCATGGGGCCCGCCCTCAAACTCGGCGGCTTCCTGAACGGATACCTGCTTGAGCTCAATGTTGGAAACCCCTAGGACTGACTCCCATAGCCGCACGTATTCGCGGTGGTCGATGTAGCTGCCATATCCAAGCAGCGTTGTTTTAGGTGGTAGCTTGGTTAGAGCTCTGACAAATTGCCCGATATCCTTGCGAGGAACCACAATGCCTAGTGGGACGTCCAAGCCTGCTGGAAGGATGTATTTGAAGGAGCCATCCTCTTGCTACAATGACGTCAGTAGATGTAACCAAGTCCTGAACTAATTGCAGTCAAAGACAATCATACCTTGATCGGGCGCCTTATCTTCCAAATTTTCCAGTTGGTCGCAAACTCGCCAAGCACTAGCTGTGAAGTCTTTGCGGCCAGTGTTGGCCAGGATTCTTCGATGTAAGAGAGGATTTCAGCTTTTGAATCGAATTGGTAAACATTCAAGTATTTTCCCTGGGTAATCCTCTTGATGTTGGGCAATGTCGAGAAGATGAATCGGTCCAGAGTATCCACGCCAGCGGCAGCCTCGGCGATGTTTTTCCCACGCTTCACTTCCAATTCATAACACCACTCATTGATTGTCTGACCTGGACGGAGTTTCGCATAGTTGAACTGGTTGTACATGGGACCCCAGTAGTTGGTGACTGCAAAGATGGCGTTGGCTCCTTCGAAGGCCCTCTTGAGCGATTCCAAATCATCTTGACTGGCTGCTACCATTTCAACCCCCTTATCTTGCCAGGCTTTACTTGATTCCGTGGTCAGATCTTGAGTAACACCTCGCAGCACCCAGCCGGGCTCTTGAAGAAAGACATCGGCAACGGAGCCTCCCTAAATAAATAAATCAGCAGGTTTTCCACGTGGACAAAAAGAGATCATATTCACTTGAGTGCCATTGATACCTAATATGACAATTAGCTTCGACATGGCTGGGAGTGGCGGGATATTATGATTATTTGAAGTAGTGAGACCGCCGAGATGGATGGAGAGTGTTGAATCATAGTGCCAAGTCATTATTTATAATTATACGAGTATATCCGTTAATAGATTTACCGTGGAGTATTCTCGAGTCATTTTCACTCCCATACCCCTAAACCATCACTACATTGGGCTTAATTGTGCTGATGGGCATCTTACCGCCGGCGGATTTTCCGCCTCGAAAGTAAGCAAAATGTAGTTTGGCCAGCGCTAATTCGTTGGCGGAACTTCCGCTTGATTACGTCATTTTGAGTAGCGTCCCCCGCTCACAGTCTCAAGGTAGTTTTGCGGACGTTCCGCCAGCATCTAAAACCCATAACTATATGGATTCTCCTCGTTCTCACCGAAGCATAAAATCAACTAACGGAGTGGCTCTGAAGCGGAGACAGTAAGCTGATCCTGGGTTAGCACCAGCTCTCTCATACCTAGCGCTAACATATGTACAGTTTATATACGCACGCATCACACTGTGGGCCTACCCTATCCCTCTGAATTGTTCTTGGCATAATTATGAGTAACTAACTCATCAGTAATTACTTTATGAGTCATTCATCTGCAGGATATCAACGAAATTCCATTAAAATTAAGCTTATTGAGACATCCATCGACAATGAAGGCAAACAGGTTTCAAGATTGGTTCCCATGGACCACAACCCCCGTCGTTGGGAACGCCCCAATGATGGGTGCTGCTACTCCACGATTGGCAGCCGAAGTGACCAGGGCCGGAGGTCTCGGTGGGTGGCTCTTATCCCTGCTTCATTATTGACGATGGCCATGATTGCTTACAACATATATGTCGCTCAGCCTTTATCGCTTCCATTGCAGACCTGACCCCTAATTCATCTGACCTCGCAAAACTCGAGGCCGACATTGATGAAGTCAGTGGGTATTTAGGCGATGATGCTTCGAGCACCGTGCGTGTCGGTGTCAGTTTCATCACCTGCCACTCTTCCGTGAACTATTTTGAAGAAACTGCACTGCCAATTCTGAAAAAGAAGCGCCTTGCTGCAGTATGGCTGTTTGCACCCGACGGTGAGGTTAAGCCTCATCGTGCCATAATCACGGCGATTAAGTCTCTACCAAACCCACCAAAGGTCTTTGTGCAGGTGGGAAATGTCGCTGCAGCAAGAGAGGCTGTCGAAAATGGGTCGGATGTCGTCGTATGCCAGGGAGTCGATGCAGGCGGACACCAATTCAGACAAGGGACTGGAATAGTCACCCTTGTGCCAGAGGTCAAGACAATGCTGCGGGAGGAGTTCCCGGATAAGGCAGTTGGTGTCCTCGCTTCGGGGGGCATTGTAGATGGAAGAGCAGTCACAGCAGCACTGGCTTTAGGCAGGTTTCGCGCGAAGAGTGGCCCAGTATAGAATGCTAACAGTGACAGGTGCCGAGGGAGCCATAATGGGGACTAGGGTTTGTTGACGTGTTTCTCCAATTTGGCAACCTACTAACGATTGTAGTTTGTTGTTGCCGACGAGTCAATGTATCCCGAATATGGCAAGGAAATAGTCCTGAAAACCGTTGACGGAGGCGTCTCCACCCTGAAGTAGGCCCATACCTTTTCAATATCGCCTGAAAGCTGTCACATGGCTAACAATGCTAGGTCACCCTTCAATGATCGAATCAACAACAGCACCCTTTGGGGTCCTCTATATGATGGTCGTGTAATCATGGGGCCGGTCCATGAGAAGTTCCTCGCCGGTGCAACCCTCGAAGAGTGTCACCAGTTCTTGAAAGATGGATATTCAGCCGAAGACTCGGGCAAAATGACGAACGTCTGGGCGTAAGTTTGGTGTCGAATTTGCATCTTAGTGGGCAATCACTGACGTCAATAGCGGTGCCGGTATTGGGTTGGTTAGAAAGAGGCAAAAGGCTGGAGAAATTGTGAAGGAGGTGCAAGAGGAGGCACAAGGAGTGCTTCGGGACCTGGCAGGTCTGCTGTGAGTTTGGCATGTTTCTCACTAACGGATAGCCGGTCTGTGGACAATGCGGATTAACTACGATGGGTGGCTAAGCTAAAATCGGTACTATGGCGCGCCGAAGGTAGGCCGCTTTATCTAAATTGACTGTCTGATTTTGGTGGTAGGCTACCGAATATCCACTCTTAATGACCCCTATGAATGAAAAAAAAGCCATGGTTGGATAGAAGCACAGTCTGTATGGGATCCCGCATGTCGCAGGTGGAGTGCAAAATTGGCTGCACAAAGGAGTCTCTAGATTGACATTTTTGTCGCAAGATGTAACCCAAGGCTATGCATCATGACATACATCAATCCTCGAGTACGCGTGTACACGCCGGGAATATTGGCCGTTGGTCGGCTATCGGATTACCATACGAGCTGTCAGCTTATTAATTCTTGATGCTGACTATGCGGGATGAGCAATTAGCCAATGGCGAGCATCGTGTTTTGCACCAACGTGTTTTGATTAGATGACTAATGTGATAAAATTAGATACGAGATGTTGACCTCAACTTGGTTAAGGATACGACTTCCTGGAAGCAAGAAAGAAAAGCAAACTCGAATGGAGAGCGAATTATCCAGATCCTACATTTTTGCCACCGAACCTAGTACAACTCGGCATAGGTGTAGCACAGAAAGTCCTCACGAATGTCCATGACATCTCTGATTTGGGCGGTAACGTTGACCGTGGTTCCTGTGTGGATAGGGTAGTCCAAAGTCACATTGCCACCTTCGCCAGCCCAGTCGTGTGGCACGATGGGGCCTGAAATATCAGTTAGTCTTTCGTTCAGGTCCCTTGACTGCCAAGACCACCAGGCGCGGTCGAGATTTGTGTGGTGAAGCCAAAAGATTGGGTCGGCAGCTGGAGGAGAATCAAGGTTAGTCGAGTTGGTCAATCATTCAATAAAGCACCGGTGAGTTGACTTACGACTGGTGTAGGTGTCGGTGATGGAGCCATACAGTCCGCCAACAGCGGGGTGTCCAGCAACATGGATGCTGGCTTCGGTGTTCTTGCTAAAGTGTCCGAAATCGGGGTATGCCATACCAGTTGCTACCACTTCCTTGTTCCCAGAATCTGCAAACAGTTGGGGCACAAAGTCTCGGCGAACGCATCGAGGGTTGGAAGAGGTATTGAGACCAGGTCCCATGTGCGTTGTCAAATTGGCAAATGGACCATCGGGAATACAACCGCCGCCAGTGCGACCTTCCAGGGAGACGGGCACACCAGTTGCAGTCACCTCGACGTTGGGATCCGGGTTCTCCCTGGTACCAGGGACCCATTCTCCGTTTCCACCGAAGCCGGTCACTGGGTCCCAGATTTTAGACTTGTTCATATCCTCTTTGGAATTAGCATCGAGGGACCAGTCCCAATAGGGCTGACCTCCCTGGTAGCCGCAGTTATGAAGCTCCCGCTCATATGTCCACACAAAAAGACGGTGGAATGGATAAAAAGTCCCCTGAATAAGGTTAGATGATACAAGCGATGGTGGATTCGCAGGTTGAGTGTCTCACAGTGAAGTGATTAACATCTGTCTGAAGCATGTGATCTCCAACATAATCTTCGTATCTGCTTGTTGAGCTGGGAAGGTCGTCCTTGGAAGTCTCTGGCGCCTTTTCCATCACGCATTTCACTGCATTGATGTAGGACTGTTGCTCGCTCGCCGACAGTGAACGCCTAGTTTATGACATTAGAACACGCTCTAAAATCTGGTCTGGAAATCTTCATACCACTCCTTCCGGATAACAGGGTTTGCACATGCTGCTCGTCCAAGGTGGACAGGCCCTGCAGTGGTAACAGCAAGAAGCTGTGATAAGGAACAAAACCACAAAAGGAGCTTCATAATCGCGAGGTTAAGGAAGGCAAAGTTGTTAGGGGAAAATTTGGAAGACTTTGACAAAAGCCAATAAAGCTGATGAAGTAGAACACTGTGAGAATGCTGAGGAGAAGGAATCCTGAATTGTGGCAATGGTCAGTTATATATATATGTCATTCATTCTACAGTCTTCACAACTTCTGTTTCCCAGATTCCCTATACAAGCCTCGATCAGGTTTGTAATCGGAGCTCGCAAGTCTCCGGCGCGGATTTGGTAATGCATTGCAGTCTCTTTCGCCGCCCCGCATAAGACCGTGCCTTCGGAGTTTTGATGCTGGGTTCCGACCCGCGCATTAAAGATGTTCTCGGAATGTCCCAAATAGACGTCAGGCTGTTTACGGAAGGCACTTTGGTAAAAGGTATCTGGACATGCGCTTCTGACATGCAAAAATAGAACGATATAGGAAACTGTCCACCGATTTTGTCTGAAAGTGCAAGTCGTCAACTCAAAGTTCGACTACAGGGGTAGTCAAGGAGCTAATCGACACGAACCAAAAGATCCTCCTAAATACCTCAGTTACAAGGAAACCACTTTTCGGCACCGTAAGAGTCTCCAGAACTCGCCGGGACCATCATGCTGCCTGCGCATGTGAAGAGCGGGAGTGGCCGTTTAAGGTTTTACCATCCCGGTGGCATCGGGGTGATAAATCGACGGTGGGGCCGCGCTTTGTCTGCCATAAATGGAGTCAGGCATCCCGTATTTGTTCGGACCATGACTAAGCGGTGCTCTTCGAAGAACCCGTTGGTAGAGGCCCGAGACGAGATGCAACCGAACCAACTCGTTAAGCGACGCTTAGCACCCTGCCGAAATGATTCTCGCCAGAATCATTGCCAATATCTACAGGCGTATCCATAGACCTTGTGATTGGCAATGTCCTTCGCCTGACCCCGGCACTTGACAGGTCAAGATGGGAAAATGGGCACGAGACAACGGCGTTGAGAGAGAGGTAGCCACATGTGATGGGAAATCTATCATCAAAGCATAACCAATTAACATAGACAAACCTAAAACTCAACGAAGTTGAAAATTGCAAAAAATTCTAGGTTATGCTCTCATAGCTTTCGTGCAAGTTTCGCTTAGTCATGCCGAGACGCACCAGCTGATTTGCCGCTTCCAAGCTAGTGGCTCCGCCGGCTGACCCGTGTTTTGACCACTTCTCTCCTCCGAACACACATGCAGCATTACGAGAGCGGAGGCAAGATGGACGGCAGCCGCAATGAACCCAAGAAGCGTCGCGCACGTTATGCTTTGCGTGCCTGTCTCGAGTGCAAACGTCGGAAACGCCGGTGCGATGGGCACATGCCGTGCCATTATTGCCAGAGTCGTTCAACGGAATGCCACTACGATGCGGACCCCAGATTCTCTTCGAACGGCATCTCGGGCCAAGCCAAAGGCTCTACGGGACCGCTATACGAGGGCGAAAAGAATGAGGAGTACGTATTATCAAGAAATTTGCGTGGATGGACACTAACCATGTCTCAAAAAGTCAAGAGAGCAAGATTCAACAACTCACGAGTTTAGTCGAAAGTATGAAGGCCCAGATGGATCTCTTAGCTGGTCTCGTGACATCGCAGACATCTTTATCGACCGAGCCCCAACTGGAAGTCTGCGGAAGCCCAAAGGGGGAATTTGCAGAGTCCAATGAAACGGTACGTCTTGGTTAATGTTTGTGCCCCACTGGCTTCATACTGACCGATCAAAGACCTCGGTCCCCAAATACCATGGCGCAAGCAGCTCTGACTACAGCTTCAATACGGTCCAGCTTTACATGCAACAGATACAGAAGGGAATTTCCCCTGCGGAATCTACCGCAACTAATAAGACCTTACCATTTTTCGACGACGACCAGACAGAGTGTCGCCAGAAGCACAAGCACATGGGTGCTCAACATCCCGGCAAGGCCGCTCAGTCCAAGAAGGCGTGTCTATGTTCAACCTGCACAAAGCCTTTGAAATTGCTTAAGAAAGAAGAGGCAGTGGAGCTTGCAAAAACATATCAGCGAGTGATTGGAAATCTCTTTCCCATTCTCGACAACAATCGACTTATAGCTCAAATTGAGAGTCTATATACACTGCTGGAGTCACCAACAAGCCCTCAAAATGCTAATGAGACAACTGTTGACTTTGAAACCATGGATAAGATAAAAATGGTCCTTGCAATTGCACTGAAATCCCGACATAGTGAACAGAGTCAAACTGCTATTGTCTTATACACGAGCGCGCAAGAAAGGATTCGGCTCATTACGACGTCCCCAGCGAGGAGCATACAAAATATCGTTCTGCTCTTGCTAACGGTGAGACTTCATGTCATATAACATTGACTCTTCAGACTGCTGACGATTTACCAGAGCATGTATCATTTTTTTAACTACGAAACACAGCTGGCTAGCCGCATATGTACACTGGCAGGCCGGTTAGGTATGGAGCTTGGACTCCACCGACAAGATACACGAACTCATATGGTTGAGGATGAAGCAATGCAAGCCGAGGTGGTTAACATTTTGTGGACTATTGTTGTTCTTGACCGGCAATGGAATTGCGAAGCCGGGCTACCACAAAACTTCCGAGATTGGGATTTTGCCAAGTCTCTGCCGGACCCTGTTGGGGTAAGAAGACCATCACATCATTAAAAAGACTATTGCTGACTGCGGTGGTGTCAAAGGCCCCGTATCTAGAACCCATGGCTTCCTATGCATCCTTTGGTACGCGAGTCTGGGACTTATCGAGTCGCCTTGTCATTTCCGATGCTCGTGAAGATGAGGAATTGTTCGACTGGTCTAACTTCCAGATTGAAAGATGGAGAGACAAGGCACTTGCAGGGTTCGATTTTATTCGCCCCAGTGATCGTGGCCCTCCTGGGTCAAACGGTCCTGCTCAGTCTCTACCTACGCTGCTCTACCTCCGCGCCAACCAGCTACGGGCTCTCATGTTCCGGTCTTACTTCCTAGCTGGTTCCAATGTAGTACAAAATGAACAGGCTACCCAATCTGCGGTAAGGGTAGCATGCGACACCATCGATGTACTCTATGATTTGGATGCCACGACGGATATCTACTTCAACCAACATGCGATATTTCAACATTTTTTGGCTTCTTCGGTGGCGCTTTTGTTCCTAATCATCGCTAATGAATCCACCAATCAATGTAACTCATCTCCTTCTGGCACAAGTCGATGCACACGGGCCAATCCGAGTGAGAGCATCTCCCGAGCTTTCAATCTTGCAGCCAAACACACTCAGTATTCTCCCGCTTCGCGCCGATTGTGGAAGAGAATGTTATCGATGGAAGAACCTTTATCAAGACTTGGTATTACATACCATAAGAAGAATGTTGCAGCTTGTATTACCACTCAATATCAGATGAACCCTGACCCCATAAAATTAGTGGGTGATATTTCCTCGAGCGGTCCACATTTGAATCAGCCATTTGCCCATGGCGCAACAGAGAGTTCGATTTCGAGTATAGGAAACCAGAGCTATCACCCATGGCCCTTGTGTGCAGACACTCAGCTAGACTCAATTTTCAATGATCCTCTTTCACACTTGGACTTTACAGCATTTGAGTCGACTGCAGATGTTGAAATATGGAATGAGCTCAATGCGCTTTTGTCGGAGGACTGTTGAGTTTCAGTACTTATCTACGCGTATCTTAAAACTTTACATAAAAAGAAATTATCTTACAAATGCCATTTTATTTTAACACGCTTGCTTCTCTCATTTGAATGGAACAAATAATACGCGACGGAATTCATATTGGTGAGTGTTATTAGGGCAACTATGCAACCCTATCGCTTGAACATTCATACCTAGTTCACTGCAGGGAAAAGTAGAAAAAGAAATTATGCAGAGGAACATTACTAGCCACGTTTACTACATTGTTGTCTTGCTTATGTGGGGCTCCGGACAATCTAACTCAGCAAGCTGAATGAATATAGGTCTAGCGTGCAGCCTCGTTTCGTTGTGTGCGGCTGGAGTCAGCCCAGCCTTAAAGTCCACATTGCCCGCCTCCCCCCATTTCTACTGAACATTTGAGAGCCTTATCCTTCACCGAGTACACGAGAAACAAAAAAGCGCAACCACCATCGGTATCTCTCACCCGTTTCCGACACCCGAAACTCCAGTCGACTGTTGCAGAAAAGAAGGAGGCACTGTGTAAGAATGCAAGATGCCGAGTTTTCACCTGGAAAACCTCCCAGAGCTCGTACGAGACTCCAGGCTACCGGTGACTTTTGAGTCTGACGGACGAAATCACTACACCATCCACGACCGAGCGGGGATACATAAAGGGAAGCAGAGCCAGGTGTGGGTTGATAAAGAGAATTTGGGAAGCGGCGGGCAGGGTTCCGTCGACTTGCAGGTCAATGACCAATCTGGGAGACGCCAGTTCAGAGCTGTCAAAAGCATCAGGTTCTCCCAGAAGCAACTCAAGGAGAACCCCAAACTGTACGTCCGCGAGCTCGAGGCAATATTCAAATTCTCACAGGCAAGAGTGAGTTTGTGGTGAAAGGCCGGATAGGCTCTGAACTTGACGATGTGACACAGTATTCGCCGCTTTTCGTTCAGTCCTATGGCTGGTTCACGAGCAACAGCCACATTCATATTGCGATGGAATACTGCGAGCTGGGGGACCTCTACGGCTATCTCCAGAATCCTATAAAATGCCCGAAAAACCGGCTATCGGAGGATGAAGTATGCGAGATTGCCTCCCAAATCTTGCATGCTCTACAGGGGATGCACGGGGAAAGCTTCGCCCACAGAGATATAAAACCAGCAGTAGGCTTTTCAAGAAACCAATGACGACCTGATCGGCTCACATGACCGTCTCAGAATATCCTCATCGAAGCTCATCCCCCGAGCGCTTGGCGGGTCAAGGTGGCCGACTTTGGGCTCAGTAAAAGGAACGGAGATGTAGATTCTACTACCGTCAGGGGAACGCCGAGTTTTATGCCACCAGAGCTTCACGGCTTCCATCAAGAGCCTAGGGCAGCAGACCCATATCCTGTCGACATGTGGTGCCTTGGGGAGACTCTATTTAGAGCTCTTGCCGGTCGAGCTACATTCAACAATGCCGCAGAGATAGCGATGTATTACAACAGGCAGAAAGAATTCCCGCGTACGGTATTAGAGAAATTATTCGTGAGTGAGGAGGCCATTGCATTTTTGCACTCGCTTATCCTACCCAATCCCGAGGAAAGGCCCACCGCCAAAGATGCATTGATGCATCCTTGGATTGGAATCGACTCTCGTTCTTTCAGTCTGACGGAGACTGGCAGCTCTCTACATGCGCCGCCGTTTCATGGCGAGAATTTGTTGCAGAGTGAGTCGCAAGAACAGCAGATATCTATTGCCTCAGCATCGTGGACAGATGAATTCCCTCTAGATGGCAACCGCTTTTCAATTACGGGGGAGACGGACAAGCAGGAAATAAAAGACGACTTTGATTCTATTAATCATCAACAGACGCACGTAACCGTGGCGCCGGACGGCAACTCTGATTTAGAGTCATGGGCTGCTGGAATTTCCTTTGGAGACTTGGACCTTACAATCGGAGAAGAGCCACTAAATTCTATCGAAATCGAGAATAAGCTGCCCAGGCGGCCAAAACGATATAGAGATGCAGCATGGAGGAAATCCGCGACTATTCCAAAAGAGATGACTGAGTCCTACAACAGAGCAAGAAGCCCTTCGCCCCGTGCTTTGGATGAAGAAACCGCTGCACACTCTGAGGTAATCTATGATGAGATTGCTGCGGACAGAGTAGAGAAATCAACCTCACACCATCTCGATGCATCGAATAGTGTGCACAGCCTCCCGAACAGTATTTACACAGCAGATCGCAATCAAAACTCTAATACCACTTATCAAGAGCCTATTGATATTGGGACAGGTGTACCAGAAAAGGGATATCAAGGAATACAAGGAAATAAAAGAAATTCAACAGCCCCAGGTAGTGAATTCAAAGACCTGGGCAAAACAAGAGGCAGTCTGGCATTCAAATCATCTTCGACATCCAAACTACCTCTACTCACAACAGAACACACGTCCAAGATAGCAAAACTAAGGTATAACTTCAGAAAGGCAATAAAAGGGCATGATTATGATGGGGCATTGGCATTGAAGACAGGTTGAAATTCTCAACTTTCTTATGGTATGGATTTCATTTGCTAAAATATTAATAGCCATCAGCAGCGGCATATCTGGCCCAAAGACCGATCAACTGGAGGAGATAGCTCATATGACACACGAAGAGTCAGTCTATCTTTATAATTCATTCTCCCTAATTAGCTGACTATTATATATAATACAGGAACAATTGTCTGAAAATAATGCGAATAATCATACAGCTGTTACTGGCACACGAAACAGATAGACAAAGTATTATTAACATCTTTAAAATTCTGAATCACTGCCTATTCCGAGGATCTGACCTCATAAATCAATTGGCCTTCTCCAAGATGCATATCATTCAGAGATTCGAATTTCTGTTTTTCGTTGATCCAGAAGGCCAGGATGTGTATTGCGAAGGTATGTGCAACATACGTTTGCTGTTATTCTTGAATACAATGGGCCTGACATATACCAGTTCGGGCTGCGGCAAAGCAAGTATTGGATATAATTCGAGAGAGGAATAGGATAGCCATTGCACCTGAGCCCATCCGCCTAACGGGCGATTAATACATCCAACTATTCAAGATACAGCTGATTAGACAAAATAGAACGCCAAAGTTCTTGTACGGATTGGATAGTGCAACGCAGAGGTATACAGGCTTTTATATCAATATTGTTCATGCGCTGACATGCTTAGAGGACCGAGTTTGAGGTGTACCTCAGAAGATAAAGCTATTTCAAAAGAATAGTATTATTGGTATTAGTGCTAGTTTTAAGCAATGATCTTTGAGACCTCGCAGATGAGGTACTCCTTAAGCATTCGCATTCGTAATTGTAGTCTTGAAGTCCTCTGGTTCGCGGCCCAACAGCTCCTTCAGTGTCGGTGTCACGCAGGCTCCCTCGCCATGGCGGAAAGCCTCAAATGATGAGGTCCATTCCTTTGAATAGTTGATGCCGTGGTACTGGAAAGAGCCCTCTGCGATGTACTCCTCGTTAGAGATCTGCTTGATGGTGGCTGGCTGCTTGGCAATCTCGCTCAGAATGTCCACAGTCTCCTGCAGCGACAAAGCCTTCGGACCAGAAAGAAGTACCGTCTTCTTGCGAAGGTCGAAGTTTGCTGGGTCTCGAACAAATCGAGTCATAATTTCTGCTGTGCCCTCGCCCAACTCCTCTCGCTTGACCCAAGCAATGCCAGGGCCCGAACCATCATGAGGAATACGGACTTCCTTAACAGGGTTCTTGGGGTCATAGGCCGCAGTATACATTGGGTATGACTCGGAGTAGAGGCCCTCGCGAACGATTGTGTAGTCGAACCCGGGATGGTCACGAGCGCACTGCTCGAGATATCTTTCAGTGTCAAGATGGGCTTGCATGACATAGGCAACGCTCTCATGGCTGTCTGGGGGTCCGGCATAACCCAAAGAACCGTAGAAAATGTATTTGACACCGCTCTTAATGGCGAAATCAATTACAGCTCGGTGGCGCTATCCAAATTGGTGCATTAGTAACGTTGTTCATTTATATAAACATGTTTCTAGGTGAGGGCAAATTCCTTACCCTGGTTCTGTCTTCGTGCTCTACTGATGCATATGAAACCATAAATAGAGTCTCGATTTCATCGAAAGCATGCTCGAGAGAAACGGCATCGTTGAAGTCTGCTTGGCGGACAGTTGCACCTTGGGCAGCAGCAGCCGCCTGCTTTTCAGGGTATCGTGCGATGAGCACAACGTTCTTGGGGTCAAGGCGCTTAAGAAGGTGGATGGCAGTAAAGCCTCCAATTCCGCCGGCGGCGGGGAAAATTCCAACCTTGTGAGTATCCATTTTGAGATTAGATGTATGATGGGAATAATTGTACCTCAATGAGATGAAGACTTTGGTGGATGAAAATAGAAGCGCTGAATCTCTGCGCCAAGCTTGGCAGATTCCGCCTACATTTATACGCCGCGCGTCCCTAGTTCGAAATGGCCCGCACGAGCGGTCAATGGGTCGGCATTTATCTTTTGCAAGTGGTAGAATTGATGGGTCAGTCCACCTTCCTATGAGCCTATTCCGATTTCAGCAGCGTAACAGTGGGTTTGTTTGTATTGGAGCTACGTAAGGCCAGGGTGCGATTTTGATCCACCTTCGAGTTTTCAAATATTTACTCCAATGACATCACTGTGAACTGAGTCTACAGTACAATCACCTTTGTGTCCCTAGTTGATGAATGGAGCATCCGTTTACATCTTCGGCCCGCGCCGGCCAACAATGCCGAGAGATTCTCCAATTCTCACACCATAGTGCAATAGATGTAAATTCAAAAACCAATCATTGGCTTTTCACTGTAGTAGAAGCCGCCTCATATTTTTAAAAATGAATTGCAGACGTCCAGGTCCTAGTAGTAGAAAGTTTTGCTGAAAATCCGGGTTACTGATATGAAAGAACCTCCCTTACTTCCTCTCTAGTCGTTTGTGACTTGAATATTCAGGCAAAATCATTGTTATGGTGCTTTTGAAATATTTTGATTTATCTGGGCTGTCAAAAGGTCTTATGACCAATGATCTCAATTGTCAGTTTTGCCACCTCCAAGTCCCATGTGCTTTTTTCGTCTTCAAATAACGATGGAATATCAACTTAATCACCAAGCTATTTTATATCACTTATTAAGTAACGAATGAATGTAGTGCACATATTTTACCTAGCTTGAACTCGGTGACTTGTTCCAGATTTAGGAAACAGCATGATCGCCGACCACAACCTTGCAGGGAGCCTTCAGCGAATATGGAACATGTGTGTGCATCCGGCTATATTACTTGGTGCGGTATTTAACAGCCTGCGCCTTACGATTTTTACCACTGATTTAACAATCAATTAGTTATATTCCTTTTTGGGAGCATTTGCCAATCAAGTACTACTCTGGCTATTCCGCTAGCCGTTCCAATTGTGGCCCCCAATTATGGATGTGGCCCAAAGCAGCCAAATTCACGAACAACCGTGACAAAGTGGAGTAAGGGCTCTGGCGCAGTGCTGGGTATTATGGGGACTTTGTCTCCGCCTCAAGCCGTCGAAGTGACAGGCCCCTGTCTTGCCCTTGCCGCAGTAACATGTGGGGAGGGTTGACAAAAGCAGTAATGTCCGAACCAGCATTCCCGATGTTCGGCGATCATCAAACATTTTAAGAGCGTTTGCATGAATGCTGTAACACAGCCAAGTTGGGAGTGGTTTGGCCATCTCCCAGCAAGATCGGATATTTCCAGATATGGGTCGGTTAAGTGGCCCATGTGCTCTCACTGGATGGCTCAGCGTGCTCGCTATGAGTTGCGCAAGGATCATGATGCCTGCCCGTGGAATGAAGAGTGCTTCGATAATGCGAAATCATGATTGGCGAACTTATAGAAGGATTATCTGCCAAGATATATTTGAAAAGCTGTGATGGCATCGAATTCTATTGATTCACCAAGTCAAGCTGTGTTAGCGATCTAGAACAAAGGGGAAACTTCAAAATTGTTGATGAATTAAAGTTCAAGTAGCGTAAAAATACGGATAGAAAAACATACCTGTGCAAACTAGTGTATGTTCAGCGGGCTTCGCCAAGGATTCAAGCCACTGGGGCCTCAACAAGCATTTCTTGGCACAAAAAAACAGGACTTGGCAACTTTGGGGGCCAATGTAAGAATTCCTGTTGCCTAGTTATGCCTCTTGCCACATCAAGATTGACATCAGCACTGTTGATCGGGAATGTCGTAATAGCACCAACACCTTTGTCATGTAAAATCAAGGGGATATTATGGTGCTCTCATAGAATGAGATAGGAGATGACCGAGGTGTACCAACATAGCCAAACAATTTCATACCATTACTATGTCCCATGAATCTTTTGATCACGAGAACAGGGGCCCTTCGTGCTCCGCCTCCCATATGGAAGCCGTACTGTCACCATGACATCAAAACAGAAGTTCATGATGATCTGCACTAAAATGACCAAGGAATGTGTAAAAGATCCTTGGAGTACTGGGATGCGATCCTTCATGAGGCATGAATACTGCACGACGCCGCAATTATGGATATGCATATGCTTAAACCTTAAAGTGTACAGGCTATTTTAGACTGTAGCACACACACACAGAGACAAATCACAATATTCTCTCATTGTGAGAGAATGGTAGTAATTATTGCCACTTAGAGAAGGCTCCAGCCATCTTGTAGAATCCAGAAGTATAAATATCCAGTAGTCCTCCTCCAGTTTGACTCAAGTCCAGTGCTCCTCATCAGAAAGCAATATCACCACCATCACATTCAAGATCATTCTGCTACTTCTTTCATAATGAGACTCTTGCCTCTCTTGTTCACCGTCCTCGGCCTTGGTGAGGTCGCGCTCGGTGTTCCTACCAAGGAGGCTACAGAAGTCAAGTCAAGTGGAATCCTCCACGACATTTCCTCTTACGAGGAATGGAACGGAACCGACAAGAGTCCTTCTTGTAAGTCCCCATCATAGGCGAGCTCAGCCAAATCACGTCGCATTTCCAAGGGGAACCACATGTTAGAGATGGCTAACATTAGATGGAACAGTGGAAGCGCGTGCCGGTTTTGGTGCCGGTGTGAACTGCAACCAAGAGTATGAGAACCGATACTGTTGGTGCAGCGGCGCCATTGGCGGACGCGACGACGTCTTCAGGGGCTTCGATCAGCACTGTGACGAAGTCGCTGTCGATCGTGGCAATGCGGGAGTCTTGCCAAACACTTTTAGCTACACGGTCAACTGGTTGCCCACCGTCAAGATCGAGTACCGTATTCGCAACAGCTGCGGCGAGACGTACACCCTGCGCAGGGACGATTGTGGTGCCAACTTCCGCACTCTCGTCGAGTGGTGCGAGTGGACGTGGTCGAGCCACAAGGGCGGGTACTGGGACATCACTCCGTGCTTCCGTTTTGAGTATGATGTCAATGCCCGATAAATGATGACAGAAGAGAACGAGCCGGGACATCTGCGGATGTTGGGGCTAAGTAGAAAGTAGAGAGAAGAGATCGCCAAATCCCTACGACTCTAGTCTCACAAAGCAAGAGCTCGTTTTCATGGAGGTTCTTAGTAAGATTAGGATTAAGCCTATAGCCGGGAAATTGAATACTAAGCAATCGCCATTTATTTATATCTACTAGTTTTCCATGTTGAGATTCCCTGTTCATGTCATTTTCCGCCGGTGCCAAACAGATTGGGAGAGCTTATTGCTAAATCGCTGCAAGAAAACGCTAGTTTGGCTGCCACCCACATAAACTCCTCCCAATACACATATGTTGCGTCTATATATAATATATGATGTCATAGAATCCGTGCCTCTGCCTTTTCTCAGTCAAAGTGATTCCTGAAATCCAGTAGTTGGCGCTCACGTGTAGAGTGATGATGATACAGGGTAAGGTCTTTTGTTTCATTGATACTTTGCCCAGGGACAAAAAAAAGTATACTTGCATAGGCATCGGCACAGCATCAAAACATAGACAGAAATTCTGAGTTCCACTAACACGGAAAAAAGGATCCTTGTCTGCAGAACTGAAATCCTGCAAATCTTGGCCAAACTCTTAAGCTCGGCAAGTGGGGAAGTTTTAGGGAAATATTACCCGTGAGGATGGAGATAAATAGTAGCACTATAAATATTTGTACAAAGGCAGCGATTACTACTTTGGCTTTATTAGAAAGGTTCAAGTAATATTTCTTTTTTAACCATCAAGTAAAAAATTCCTACCAAATGAAAGACAAGGTCATCGTCATCACCGGTGCTGCCTCTGGCATTGGGCTAGAATCCGCCAGACTTCTGGCTTCGAAAGGCGCCAAATTGTCTATTGCAGATGTCCAGGAAGATGCGTTGAATCGAGCTGTGGCAGAAATCAAGGCAGGAGGCGGACAGGTGATGGGGACAGTATTGGATATTCGCGACCGTGCTGCAGTCGAAGCATGGATTAAGGCAACCGTCGAGACCTTTGGAAAGCTGGATGGCGCCGCAAACCTCGCCGGAGTGATTGGCAAACATATCAACGTCACCCCCTTGGAAGATGTGCAAGATGATGACTGGGATTTTGTTGTTGGTGTCAACCAGAAAGGCTTGCTCAATTGCCTTCGGGCGCAAATCCCTTACTTCAACGACGGGGGTGCCATCGTCAATGCGGCTAGCGTCGCCGGCGTAATTGGATTCCCCCGTAATGCGGCCTACGTGGCATCGAAGCACGCCGTCGTAGGTTTGACCAAGACGGCGGCCAAAGAGTTGGGCAAGCGCCAGATTCGGGTCAACTGTTTCTGCCCGTGAGTACATCTGCACCGTATCACCAATTAATCACATGCTAACAAGGAAAATTCCAAGTGGTCCAATTGAAACTCCCATGTTCCGCGCATCTGCAGGAATCCGTGGGACAGAAATGAATCTTAGCCACATTGCCATGGGCAGAAAAGGACATCCAAGAGAGGTGGCTAATTTGGTGGAGTGGTTGATTGGCGATGGATCTACTTTTATTACTGGCACAGTTCAAAACATCGATGGTGGTTGGGTATGTTAATATGCCATCGTGGCGTTTATGCGGTAGAGTCTAAATGCTACTTATATTGTAATTTTTTTCGAATTGATGAACTCAATGTTTTAAGTGTTTATATTTGTAGAGGATGATTATTAAAGTGAGGTTTTTCGACCTTGGCAATCAGTCTCGTCAGTAATCTTAGTGAGATTACCCGGAAGACGTCAACCGAGTTTCCGCGGCTGCATCGGAAATAGCCATATGCTCGGTTGAGGTCAAAATTGACAATGTGTTTACATGAAATCGAATCATAATATCCAAGGAGGAACATTCAAAGGCAAATTTGTGTTCAATTAGTCGCGGGAATGTGATACACCATCACCTGCTTGCGATGCGATTTTGGGAATGGCAAGATTTTCTAGTATTCACTACAGATGTCTACTGACATTGGGAGTACCCTGAAGCGTTTGTTAGCAAGAAATCGTCAAAAATATTTTAAAGAGAGCACATACAATCGTTTACCTTGACACAGGTGTATGGGCTGACGCACTATCAAAACAAATCAGCATCGTGTTTCAAGTCCAATCTTTTTTAAATCAGTAAGTACCTGGGTCGAACCGGTCCAGTTGAGCCCACCGCATTGTCCCCATCGCGGTACCGTACCAGATCCTCCGGTTCCCGTGGTAGTTGATGGTTTGGCCGTTGTAGTCGTGGCCGTGCCTCCAGCTGTTGTCGTTGTGGTATCTGAAGACTGCATGATAGGTCAGATTGGTACGCAAAAAGTAGATAGTGCTCCTATTGTTTCTCTTACAATGAAGCCGAACCACTTGAGGTCCTCCTGGGGAAACACATCGATTGAATGGCTGACGCCTTCGCCTAGGAAAGTCTGCATCACAGTGTTATTAGTGTTCCTATCCCTCACTGAAATTGCAGGCGAGTCTTACCTGGAGCTTATCCCCAAACACGTACTTGGTGTAGGGGCTCTGCGGAAAATTGGCGACAGTGGATTGTGCGGTGGTCGAGTACCCGAACACACCCGTCCACTGCTTTATCGTCTCGTAGTAGTTTTGCACGTTGAGTACCGCGTCTGCCGTTCCGTGGTAGATTTGCATCTTTGGCCTCGAACCAGTGTACCCCGGGTACATGTTGTATACAACGTTGGCCCACTGCTGCTGTGTCCAGATGGATTGGCCTGTCGAGCAGGTCGAGTTCCAAAAGTCGGGAATATTATCTGCACTCATGAAACAGCCAGCAGGGACACCTGCATAGGCGATACCAGCCGCAAAGATGTCTGGATAAGTAGCGGCCATGACGTTCTACAGAAATATTAGCTTATTTGTCAAATTCGTTAATGAATACAACGCACCGTCATCATAGCGCCGGATGAGATGCCAGTCACAAATACTCTACTGTCGTCGCCGCTGTACTGCTCGAGGACAAACTTGACCATGTTCGCGATCGAGTTGCTCGCACCTCCACCATTGTGTGTAAGCGTCATCTTTGAAGCAACATCCCAGCAATTATCGGTGGTGTAAGGCGTCTGAGGGTAAATGACGATGAAGCCGTACGTCTCGGCAAAGCTGGCCCACCAGCTACCCTGGTAGAATGCCTGCGCGCTGCCACTGCACCAATGGATCCCCACAACAACGGCAGGGTTGGATTTCAGTGTTTGTGGCACGTAAAGGAACATGCGCGTGCCCGTCGGGTTGTCGCCATAGTCCGTCACCTCGGTGAAGGTGGAACGAGGGACCACCTCAGCACCGAGCGCGCTATGGACGAGGGCCAAGACCCAAAGGCTGAGCAGAGTTAGCACCTTCATTGTGCAATTGAGTGATGAGCTGCGGGCGACGTACACGCATCTCCCATTCAGAATGCGAAGACCAGAGGTTTATTTATCTCAAAGCATATTTCCCGTGTCCCGATGCAGGGGCCGAGTTGGGTTTAATTGGCGACACGGATCAGTAGCCTCCGCTTCCCAGGGCATCACGGCAATCGGACGCCGATCCCGTTTGCCCCGTCCTTGCTGTCCAAAACCCCCGTACACTAAACAAATCTGCAAGATCCCCGGCTTTGGTGGGGAAAGTCCATCTTTAGGCCAAGTTTGCGAAGGAATTAGCGGAAGGTCGGCCCGGACGATCGTGGGACGATTGAGAGGGGGATGAATATACCCTTGAACATGAACAACCCCGCGCCTCCAATGGGGAAGGCGGATTCTCGTTCCGCCAATGGTTTTAGTGATGATGTTTTCATCTATTGGGCTTTGTTCCATTTCCACATGTTGGTTCAGTTAGTTTACAAAAGATTTTGCATATTGCATCCATATGTCGAGAGCTATTTTTCAAGTAGCATCGGGAGATTCACCACCCACTCACCCGGACTAAGCCCAAAAATCACCTGATCTATCCAACTGTGGATGTTCCCATTTCAAATATGACCACTTCATTATAACCCTATATTGGCCTGTTGCCTTTTCCGGATTCTCAATCATGACACAGAGAATCTTTCTCAGTAATAAGGCCTGGTGGGGCTGAAGTGGATCGTTTGCTTCGCCAAGACACCTCTCATCTGTCAATTTATCCAGAAACCGGCAATAATTACATCGGCTGTTTTGATGGTTCCCAACGTACCTAATACGCGCGGCTCAGCTTTCGAAGACATTCGTTTTACTGGCAAACTGTCTGGATTGTTAGGTCCTCCCTTTTGTCTCCTATTTTCTAGAAGATGTTTGAATCTGCCAGTTTTGAACAACTGCAAATCTTGAAATGTAGTATGCAGACCCTTATGTTGCGAAATTGCATAAAGAGAGCCAATGGTATCGCAATTACGGATGCATCGATAAAATATTTGCTGCATTGCATAGCTGCATGATAGGGCCGATCAGGCTGCGTTATTTGCGGAGTATATTTCTTTATAAAGCCAATCGTATAGTAGCTGAACCAGAAACCTGCCCGCGATTTCTGTACTAGGTGCTTCATTGTTCAAAGGTCAATTTCTAGGTTATAAAATTGAATTAAAATCTCTTAAGATTGGCAATGGCAAAGTTCATTCAAAGCAACGAACAGGACAATCCCTCGTGTCTAAGAATGCAGTACTTTCTAGAGCATCAAGATATCCTCATCCACTATTTAAGAGCGCAAAAACTCATTCATGGAAAATTAACTTCATTGAGATAAAGGCACTCGTCGACTTTGCTTTAGAGCCTTGGTTCTGTTGTACGTCACTAGGTCTCCGCCTTGGCACCCTTTCCCATAACGAATACCACTCTACCTTGCCTGTTGTCCCACTCCTTCTCAACATCTTCGAACTTGACCTCCCTGACATCTTCCTCCTTAACACCTTCAAGAACCTTCAGCATGCTTGGGAATTCCTCTCCAAGCTCAGCAAGGCGCCACGAACCGGGGCCTGCACCTCTTATCGTCACGTCCCTCTTCCGAAGCCCCGCCGAAGCCACCGTACCAAAGTTTCCGGCAACCGAGCCGATGCACACCCAAGTCAGGGGATTCTCCGCTTTTAGAGTAGACCTAGAAGTGAAGAAATTCGTGAAATACGGTCCGTAAAGATAATCCAGGACCACGTCGACATTTGCAGCGGCACTGAAATCGCTGTTCTCGGGAGGATCTTGAAGGACAATTTTCTCATCAAGGTCGAGAGAGTTGAGAGCGGCCTCGTTTCTCGCAGCGCCAACGATTCGTGTGGCCCCGAGACGTCTGGCAACCTTGATCGCCATGCGGCCACTCATGCTGGTTGCGCCCAAGATGAAGCATGACCATGGCTTAGTCTCAGTTCCGTATTTGATAAAATCGATTCTCTTGCGAAGGGCCATCCAGCTGCTCATGACTGGATTCATCAAAGCGGCAGCCTGCACCGGGTCAACATTTGGCGGAAGTTCAATCACTTTCCGCCTCGGCACATTGACAACCTCGGCGAATGAGCCGCCTTCTTCCTCACCTCCCAGGGTGATGAAGTGAACCTTCTTTCCAGTCTTGACATCTGTGCCGGTGCCGTCAACACCAGGTGTGTGTGGGAGTGATGTTGACGTGTAATGGCCCCCTTCGGCCCGACTGCGGGTAACCTGGTGAAGGCCAGCTGCGATGACTTTGATTTGTACAATGGAGTCATCGGTGGGAGTTGGAGGCGAGGGGACTGTTGCGACTTTTGGAGCAGAACCCCACTCCAAAATCTGAGCTGTGAGCATACTAATGATGCAGGTGTCGACGTTATGTGTGTTGTGTGATGTGAGTAAGCTCAATGAGATGGTTGACAGGTGCAGAACAAAGTGTGCGCTAACTCTTCTTGCTCCCGGGAAGATAAATTTGACTTTTATACTTCTTTTTGAGCATCAGTACTTTTTCTAATGCTGCTGGCTATGGAGCCATGAATCGGCATCGGTGATTGCCGTAATATCCGGCGGGGTGCCGCGTCCCCAATACCAGGACGCGAGGCGTGGCTAGCGCCCTTCACTTGGGAGACATCATTGGCTTCGGTTGATCTGCACTTAGGCAGCTGAATATGTATGCAGATCCACGGAAGCACGGCAAGATGAAATAATCTGATCAAAATACTCTAATCTTAGAGTCCACAGTAGCCACAGCATGTCCCTTCTGTGGACTCGTGACAGATGGCAGACTGATTAGCAATACCTAACATGGGTCGCCATCATAAGCATTCCGCCGATCTCCATTCTTTAAACGATTTTAACCTTATTCTATGATTGGGGTATAAAGATGGAAAATGTCAATCCTTCAATATTTTACCGTACAGCAGCCGCGCATCATAAGGGTGGTGAAGGTGACGTTTACGATACATGTGGAGACGATAAAATGACGCGGGGATGTGAAGCAATGAGGCCCATGCTTAGGTGCTTACATTCCAATAATAGCAGACGTAGTGCTTACATTCAAACTGCTGAAAACATTGCGGCCTATTCGAAGCCGCCGGCCGGTCGGAAACCGGCGACCTTAATGAGCTCCTGGTCCGAGGCCGGGACCGGGACCGGCGATCTTTTTCTGATCCGAGGTGTGATTTTGACTCGCAATTGACAACAGCATCAAGTAATGCAGGACGCAGCACGTTAAAAAGGAGCTCCAATTCATAATGAGTATTAAGAATGAGTCTGTAATAGATTTGGTTGGTAGCCATTTTCTAATGACTGTACTGGCTAACAATACAAGCAAGAAAACACAATGAGACAGGGCTGCAAAACCTTACAAAGGGCCACTCCCCAACGTATCTCTAAACAGTTCCTGTGTCCAAGTCGGAAACCCTCGAAGCAGCGAAACATGCCAGATAGAGGAGGGAGCGAATACATGCCCACCACGGCAGCCAAAAATTTGGCTTAACACAGCCCTACTCACGTCTTCAGGCTTCAACAAGGAGCCATGATGTTTTTCAATCTTTTCCTGGTGGCTGGCTGTCATGTTTGTCTTTACAAACATGGGGTGCACTACTGTGGTCATGATGCCGGGGGCCTTGTAGATATGTTTGATCTCCGTCGTCAACCCCTCGTGGAAGGCCAACGCGCCGGCCTTTGTTACCGAATAGTCGACGTTTCCGGGCAGCGCAACATAGGAGGCCACGCTCGCAATTGTGACAACGTGGCCCTTGTCTTTGAGAACCATGGTTGGCAGAAATTCTTTGGTGGTTGTCCAAAGAGCATGCAAATTGATGCCCATAATTTTGTGTAGTTGGTTCTGAGAAATGTCCAAGATCGACTTGGAGAGTGCGACCCCGGCGTTGTTGATGAGAATTGAGGGGTGGCCGAGCGTCTTTCGAATCTTATCTGCTGATTCTGAAACAGCCTCTGGTGAAGTGATGTCGCACTGCCAGTAGTATACTTCGTCAATCTTTGCCAGATCTGCAGGCAAGTCTGCAATATCGAGGATGGCGACGCGAACGCCCTTGGCAACTAAGCCGTGCACAATACTCTTGCCAATGCCATTACAGCCGCCCGTAATAACAGCTATCTCGTTTGTCCATTTCCAGCCTGGCTGGGATAAGACACGCCAATTATTGCTAGCGACACGGTTCCAGAACCCATTGAGAACTCTTCCGATGCCAAGAGCTAAGAGAGCCTTTAGGACCTTCTTGATCGTGTGCAGCCCAACGTATTTGACTATTTGATGATCTGCAACACGGCCAACGAGATCAGGGCGGCCAAATGCAAGGAAAACCAGGGCGGAGGCCGGGACAACTGGCTGCAGTGCAAGCCCTCCGACTCCCTTGACAAGATTGATGGTGAACTGGGAAGCTGCAGAGGTCATGATGAAAGAGGTTTAACTAGAAAGAAGAATTTTGGTTAGCCACCAAGCGCCATCATAGTTTTGAGATGCAATCTTGGGTATTTATTTACAAATTAGCCGTGTTGAGCTCCACCAACTGAGACCCAGACTCAACATATGCAACACATGACACATCTTATCTCGGTGCCGAGGCTGAGAAGCCAGACTCCGGGGCTTCGCTTCCAAGCCACGCTCAGGCTGCCTCCGAAAAAGGACGCTGCGAACAAGCCGAATTTACGCATCGTGCCGTTGCATGTACAGTTGGGCAACGACGCATGAAGCCGATTGGACTATTCCAAGATTCCTTCACGGGAACTTCTTTCCCAAATGGGTATAGCGCTATCTTCTTGGCCAAGACTTGCCAATTTGTGATGGCTGTGTGTCGCACCCCGCATTTCGGGTTTGATGACGATCCGAGCCTCCGTCTAATAAGGTAGACCAACTAACGAAAGCGGAAATAAAGGGGGGATGGGGCTGGGTAGTTGTGCCGAAGAGAGGCAAAACTTTTCTGGGAAAGGAGGATATGGTGATGTCCGAGAATTGTGAGAAGCTTCACGTTATCCCAACCCTGCAACCCCTGTCAGCGCAGTGAGTGGAGCGGCCTGTGGGTAGCGGCACCGCTAGCAAGAGGGCCCGACTGTCTGGCTCAAAAGCATGTGTGGAAAGGTGCATGGTTCCTCCAAATCAAATGCCGTAAAGTATGGGGTAATTTTTGTTTTCAATCACATGCGCCCATTCAGTCAAATGCCGAAATGGCTCGAGAATCCTATGATGCATCTTACGGCTTGGTGTCCATGAATATTCTCTTCAGACTAAATACGAATATCTGCAAATTCATGAGGAGAAATAATCGCAGCATATATGGCATCTAGCTATCCTCCCGGCGACTCTTGATGAATTCTCCCGCCTTGCGTGCTGCTTCCTCCGCTTCCTTCCGGAATCCCAAGGTATCGCCAATCAAAATGATGTCGTGTGGGGATGCATCATCCACAACCCATTCGACGTCCACCTTGCACTTTTCTAGGTGCTTCACAAGCTTCTCGTTGTCGTCAAGTAGTGCTTCTTTGCCACCAGTGGAAACCCAAATTGGCGTTTCACTATAAAAAGACGGGTTTGAAGTAACCGTCAAGTAGGGATTTGAGGGTGAAATTCTCCCCGAGTCTAAGAAGGTTGATGTTCCCCACTCGACAAAGCTCAACGGGATATAGTCGACGTGAAAGTTCTTCAGGCTCCGAAGGTAGGGAACGTCAGTTGCTGCCACAAGATCTGCCCAAGGAGACCACATTGTAGCAGCGACTGGCCAGGGGATTTGAAGCTCTTCACCAAAATCTGCAATGTATTGCAGCAGTGCAAGAGCTAGGTTTCCACCAGCAGAGTCGCCCCCAAATACTACGCATGATGGCGGGATTCTCAGATCCCTAATAAGATAAAGGTAGGCCGAGAGGGCGTCTTGGAGGGCTGCTGGGAATCGTCCACCAGGGCTGCTTGACAAGCGGTACTGGGGAGCGAAAACGTGTGTGCAAGGTGTCTCTTTGAGAATTGTTTTCGCGAGAAACCCCGTGTTGTTATCTCTGCCATCGCCAATCACATATGCGCCACCATGGAAGTGAAGCATCACAAGCAGATTTTGTTTGTCTTGTTCCCACGCTCGGTGAACGGGCCGTGGCGCCCATGTTCCTCCGGTGACTAGCGGTTTAATGTCGCTGTCATCCAGAGGCCCCTTGTACATTTCAGCAGAAGCGGGTAGTATAGTGCTGAATCTCTCTGCTTCTTGCTTTGGTTGTAGATTCAATGGAGTTTTGACACGAAGAACAGAGACATTTCCCAGGATTGCCTTGAGCATCCGGTTTGCAAGGGCTTGTTTGTATGTCCATGACGGGTGCGGCCTGCCCCACGGGAGAAGCCCCAGAATGGCGGCTCGAAGAAATGTAGAACCCACATGGACAGGGGTGACAAAAAGCAAGTAAACAATTTTGAAGAGGGGATTAAGGCTCATGGTCGATGTGAATATTGTAATCAAATTGTTTTCCGTGTTAAAAAAAAAATGAGTGTAAGAGGAAGGCAGCTTCGGGCCTGGCGATTGAGCAGCGATTAAAAGGGAGCTTGGAGACTCGACGCAAATCCCCAAAGTCTTCCTCATCAGCCTCGGGATAACCTTTGCCATTATCGCCCATGATCCCTGCTCGCACTCTTCGGATTCCGCGCGTTGACTTTGGCGACCTGGAGATAGAATGGCGGGGAAAATGCCACCCCTGCTATTGGCCTTGCGGTACCAACTATGGCATGCTCGATGGCCACCCTCTTGGCACCGCGTATGCGCCAGTGAGCGGATCCTCGGATTCACACGGCTCAATTGTTCAGCCGCCTTGACGTAACCTCAAGGGTCGGCCCATTTCCCGTCACTCGCTTGGCAGGGCACGCGCCGCCTGGACATGGGACCCACACAGCTGTGCGGCCGGCGACATAGTTCCCAATAGGGTAACAAGTGGGAATAGTTGGTCTGCACGTCGATGAAACTGTGAGCTCGAAACAGCCCCGGCTGCCTCGGTCTCCATTGTTCAATCGACGATGCAGGGGATCAAATTTGTGAGCTCATTACGGCCTGATGTCCTGATAGTGTATGGATATAAATTGCTGGATGCCGAGCAGCCGTGATGTTTGGAGTTGGGCATTCATTCCCTTACAACATTCTACTCCAATCACACCTATATTCTTTATTAAAATGAACGGAAACGCTACTCATAACACCAGCTCGGTAAATGGCGAGTTTTTCGATGTCATCATTATCGGCGCTGGCATTGCAGGCATCAACATCGCCCATACAGTCGCAACAGAAGCACCATCCGGAACCACGTACGCTGTCTTAGAAGGGCGCGGTCGCCTTGGAGGCACTTGGGATTTGTTCAAATATCCTGGCATCAGGTCAGACTCTGACATTCACACATTCGGATACTCTTGGAATCCATGGAGGGGTGATAAACCCCTCGCCGGCGGTGAGCAGATTCGCGCCTATATAAGTGAATCCGCAGCCATCGATGGCGTCGATAAGCATATCAGATTTAACCACCTTGTCGAATCCGCCTCTTGGTCATCAAAGTCTTCTACTTGGACCTTGGACACGGTGGTTGAAGGCGGGGAACGAAAGACCTATGAAGCTCGCTTCGTCGTGCTCGGTACTGGATACTACGACTACAACAAGGTCCTAGAAGCCAAGATCCCTGGAATATCCAACTTCAAGGGCCCTGTTATCCAGCCACAGTTCTGGCCCGAAGATCTTGATTATGCCAACAAAAATGTCGTTGTCATTGGAAGTGGAGCAACTGCCATTACCTTGATACCAAACATGGCCGCTGATGCCAAACACGTAACCATGTTGCAGAGGAGCCCAACCTACATCAAAGCTCTCCCCATGCAAAGAGACACCATTGGAAAGATAATACATACTTCCTTACCCTTCTTCCTATCCAGCTACCTCACACGAGCGCGCCACATATTTTTGGGCTACTTCTTTTACTGGTACTGCAAGACCTTCCCCAATTCAACTCGCGATGCTCTGAACAAGGAGAACTCCGGACTGCTTCCAGCCAATATCCCCATCAACCCTCATTTCAACCCGCGCTACAACCCGTGGGAGCAGCGGCTGTGCGTCTGCCCCGACGGAGACTTTTTCGCAGCATTGAGATCTAGCAAAGCCAGCGTCGTCACCGACACCATCAAAGAGGTCACTGAGAATGAAATTATTCTCGATTCCGGGAAGACACTTAACCCTGATATCATTATCAGTGCAACAGGCCTCAAGCTACAATTTGCGGGTGGCATTCGTATATCTGTCGACGGCGTCCCCATCAACGTCGCCGAGAAGTTTGCCTGGAAAGGTTCTATGCTCCAAGACGTGCCCAATCTGGCTTTCATCATTGGCTATGTCAATGCCTCTTGGACACTGAGCGCTGAAACGACCGGCATTCTTCTGGGCCGTCTGTGGCGCCGGATGAAGTCGACTGGCGCGACTGCCATAACCCCAAGATTAAAGAACCCGGGAAGCATGGAGTCGAGATCCATTCTTGACTTGAATTCGACTTACATGCAAACAGCTACTACAATATTCCCCAAGGGAGGTACTGGCCAGTGGCATTTCAAGTCAAATCATTACACTGATTATGCTCGATTGAAATGGGGGAACTTGAGTGGAGACTTGGAGTTTCGATAAATTCTGTTCTGGGAACTGGGAATAATTGCGGTGGAGTTTTGTCTCACTTTTCATTGTTTTGCCACTCTGTTTTACTGATGAAGGTTTTTTCGCTATATCTAGTGTAGGGTTAGTGTTTATGGAAAGCTTTTTACGCATTGACATTGACTTGTCCGAATTTAAACTGTTGCTTTGACCGCTCGCTTTCCTACGCAAGACAGGGATGCACTGTCGAAAACCCAGGCTTGCGAGAAGCTAACAGGCCAGCACCAGCGAAAAATCCCAGCCGGAGAGATTCACTTATCCCGACCCCGATTGGGCTTCCCCGCTTCTCTACGATGTCATGATTTTGATTTGCCAGTTAAATGCCGAGCCCCAGAACCTGGGGAAGTTTGTTACTTTCATTTTATTCATCTACTTGCGCCCTCCCATCACCCTTTCAACTGACCATCCCCAGCATTCAACCAACGAATCCAGCACAGCGACACGTCAAAATACGTCACCCACCGTCGTCATATTCAATGCCTGGCAAAGCCTGCGACGATTGCCACCGGAAAAAAGAGAGATGCCGCTTCGACCGTGGGGCAAAGAGCTGCCGCACGTGCATTAATCAAGGGACGCCATGCTCCTTCGTGAGGCGAAAAAGACGGATGGGCCGTCCACCAACTGCGAAATCCCTTCCGTACGGCACCTGCGACGTCATGGCCTTTGACAAGAACGAAGAATTAGAGTCATTAACCCAACCTCCCCAGCCCACGCGACAAGTGCATCCTCCAGCCATCATCAGCTGCAGCCAAGACTCCAATGGAGACGACATTGTCAGAATCGTCGAGGCCTTCACGCGCCGCTTTCTGCACCCGGCTCGGGCGAAAAATGTTCCCGACGCAGAAAAGCTGCACCAAATTCAAGAAGTCCTGTGCAACAAAACCAACTTTTATATGCATCATCGCCATTTTATGGTCGGGCCCAGCTTTTCAGACGGATTCCGGATGGCCATATTGCGAATCGTGACAAATTTGCATGGCGTGATCCTGGATGCCTACCAAAGCGCTCTGGGTGCCTGGGATACCGACAAAAATACAAGAAAAACTCCCAGCGACTTGGAAATTGCAATCGGGGCAGATTGTTTAAAACACCTGCAGTCGGCACTGATGCTGTGTTTTGAGGATGCCGCAGCGATAATGATGCTGGGACAGGTTTTATCTGTTTATCACGTCATGGCCATGGGTACTTCTCCACATGCAATTGTGCGAAGTTCATTACATATTGCAAAAGGTTGGTATCCAACTCTACTGAGCCAGCCTGAATTATTCCCAATCATTATTACCCCAGTCTTGTGGGATACGGTAGAGTGTCTAGTCAGGCGCCAAATTCCCGTGGTTCAAATACCCGCCTTGAACCCCTGCAAAACAGATCGATCCATTGGTGTATCAACCAGTCTCTTGCCTATCTTATATGATTTGTGCGTCATAAGCCATGCGACGATGTCACAAACCGATAGACGTAGCGAACAAAGTCTGAATCTAGACGACGAAGATCCATATCTTCAAATTGAGGGCCGAATCCTACAATGGGAACCTGAAATTCCATCCAGTCTGATTTCTGACTTTACACTTCTTGAAATTTCGGCAATGATGATGCAGTCCAGGCTCTATCGAATGGCGGCATTGCTCATCGTACACCGTCTGCGATATCCTCTGGGCGTTGAAAATGACGCAGCGAAGAAACTGGCCACAGCTATCGCAGCTGAGATAATGAGCTTTGCTAAATGGGTTCCTGATGATATGAAGGGTTTGTGTGTTGGATTTCCCGTTTTCTTGGCATTGCTAGAAATAGAAGGATCTCATGAGAAGTTGCTGTATGAAAATGCGCCTTCCATGTTTTATCCAAATTATATGGAAAACGTGACTAGGTTTGTTCAATCCGCAAGGGATTTAAGGGACGAAGGATTCTCTGGCTTGTGGTTTGACATAGTAGGGAGAGTAGCTGATTTACCCATGGTTCCGTAATGATTCTCACAATGATTCTTGTAGTAATAAGATTTATACCCAGCTCTTTCAGCTCGCGATGCATCATAAAACTTTGACTGCAGCTACAGCCACAGGCAATAGCCCGGTGACTAAGGTGGCTGCAGGAAGGTTTAAGAGCCGTTGAAGTATTCGGTTCATTATTCGTCACTGGCAAAACTTTGGCAGAAGTTTATTGTTTCTATTAGTCATTTTTGTGTTCAGCGATTGTGATCTTTTCGAAAGAAAAGCTTCCCTCCAAAGAGGAACATTCAATATTATTCGATACCCAGCTCTTTCCAGTAGTTAATATCTGCACCAATACTTAGGAGGTTCTAGTCAATAACTAATCTTTGCGGCAACTCGTATCAGGATCATTAAATATGGGCCAATTAGCTAGCTATCTAATTCTACGGCCTGCAACATATCTCTTGAGATATCTCGGTTGTATCCACGCCCGAAAAGAAACGTAAATGGCCTACCTTAATGAACGATACGCAACCTCAGTTTGTACGACTGCGACAACAAGAGAAAGAAACGCCAACAAAAGACTCATGACCCCAAAAATGAAGACTGCCCGAAAGGTGTGAAATTCGAGAGTGTTCCTGCGATCGCCCCATAATTCCCACAAGGTACGCGGTTGCTTTTTGTCCATGTACTCTCTCAGCTCCTTGATCCTTCCTTGGTAATTAGGAAACAGACTATATTTGTAGCCGCCCTTCTTGGACACATTGTATTTGTGCTGGTTTTTGTGAAGATGCTGCTTGATGTCGAAGCATACCGAGTCCAGCCCTCGGTCCAGGGCAAACTGGAGGGGGTGCTCAGATTCTAACCTTTCCTCCATCTGAGAGTGAAAGTCCTCGTGTGGGCTCTGTGCTGAGAGAAGCTCGGCAGAATACTCAGTTGCAAGGTAATTACTAACCCAAGGAGGCATTGGCAACATTTTATATCTCTGTTGAATCTTCTTTTCGCTGTGCCCATGGAATAAGAATGACCAAGTCCTTCTTACTTCCAATGATACTGATTGAAGATCCTTTTCTTCCGCACCCAGGAGAAGCCTATGTTTTTCGAGTACATGAGCACATATACAACCAAAATATTGTCAATGTTGAAGACTTACGAGCCCAAGCGTGACATTTCGTACGCATCAAACCAGAATAATTTCAACGTCGGTCCGGTTATATACGAGCGCTCCGATCCATCGGAATTATCGTCCTCGTACCCGCCAAGTTTTAGAGTCAGATGTTCCGCCATCGAAGCAGTCCACACAATTTTGATTCCTCCAAAATCAATTATCGACTCGATATCCATGTTCTCTGCCGAAAATGTCTCATTCAGGTCCGATGAAAAAGAAGGAGATGAGGAGGTTGATGAAGAGGAGCTTGACGAGACATCACTCAACCAGTTGCTGCCGTATGAAGGCTTGGAGAATTTTCTTTTGGGCTGGTTGATGGATATTTGAAATAATTCAAGCAAAGATTTTGCTCGGTGGACAGTCTGCTGTCGAGGATGATGCTGACTTGGACTTAGCCAGATATCAAAACAATCGAGTAGTTCGAGCACATATTCGGCTTGTTTCCGAGCCATCTTTAGCTGTGAAGTATCTGGACGCTTGAGAAATCCTTGGCGATAACCCTCTTGTAGGAAGTGGCCTATTGTAAGATTGTTATCCTGGGTGTCATGATTCAACACCATCGCTATGGCAGGCGCCACCATCAAGTGTTCCTCCTCCGACAGGCCATCCAGCATTGGATGCATACCAAGTCGGCGTTTTACATGATAAACGTAAGGTCCTGATTTATCGAGCGAAAGCCCCATATACGAGGCGATGAGACACGGATCTGTCATATTAATGGAAACTAGGCCAATATTGTTGCCATCGCTCACGCCGGCGACTTTTCTCCTCCAGGGCAACAGTTGCATATATGAAAAAGCTTCTCTTCCCACGGGGGTTTTGGGATAGGTTGTCTTCCATTGCTGTAACTTCTCATAATGACCCGAAACTATAGCAGCTCGATCAACGATTTCGACTACTGGCCAGACGGAAAGAAATTCTTCGGCGGAACTATGCTGATCCTCCACGTGAATGGCCGATGTTTTGGGGGATCCGTAGTTTGAAAGGTCTGTAGTGATCATATCAAGAGTCACATTAATCAACATTCCACCACATACCAGCTCTTCGTAGAAGCCTTTGCTAATGAGCTCATTCTTATTATTTGTGAGAGTCCAGTCGAAATTTGGTGCAGGTTCCCCCGATCCATATATTAGTTTGTTGATTACACTAGTCAGACCCTTTCTTATTGTTAGGATCATTCCAAGTAGTAGACATCGGAGAAGTATTTACCGGTAGTGTCGACGCTCTGTTCCACGGTATTAAATGAGTTGTGCCTTGCAGTTTAATCTTGAGTGGAGGTACCATCAACGTTGGATTGCTTGGTTCGTCCATTGTAGGAGCTGAGAATGCAGAAATGTCTGTTAGCAGATATGGGCACAACTCGGGTAGCTCGAACCAACTGGTATTCAGCCCTTTCATCTTTTCATCATTTTCCGGATTTACCTCCGCTGTCACTACGCTTGGGACTACGTCAACCGCAACATGCTCTCCGAGATATGTAGTCATGCTGTGAGAGGTCAGACCAACAAGTGCTCTTTATATGCGAAATGTGGCGACCCAAATAATTTCCAGGACTGGAGCTCTATAGACTTTGCTTTTGCTCGTAGGAAGGTATCAGTAGTAGGATTAAATAGGCGAAATAGACAAAAACGAGTTTTCGAAGAGGTGCCTAACGGGCGCCTTACGCTCAGCCGCACATTCGCATATCGCATTTCATGGCGCGCAACGCCTCGTTGCCTGAGGCAGCCACGACGCCACCAATGTGAGTAAATGGCGCAGCCTCTTGCACAGCTTTTGAAGGGCAAGCTTTATTGCTGAGAGAATACGAAGACCACTTTTTGCTTGTTTCACTATGTGAAGAGTTGATACGCAGAAAACTTTGTTCCCAATGTAAATGTGCAAGCCAAGACAGCTCCAACAGAAAAGTGTCCCAGCAAAAAAACATCTGCATTTGGTTGTTTGAGGTAATTGAGGATGTGCTGAACCTTCATGGGAACTATAGTATAGTTGGATAAAGCCTTTCATAAAACATGCAATGTTAGCTGAAGCTGCTATTGTGATGTCTCAATGAGTTAAATGAAAAAATCCCCCAGACTTAGATGCTCACAAATTCGCCACGCACAGCAAACACAGTCAAAAAGAATAGTATCGTATTTTGACACACCAAGCCTCTCAATCAACACGAATGCCCGTTTCGGTGAATACAATAGCGGGTTCACATGCCACGTCAAACGGCATTTAATGGTAAGAATAGGAGATTTTCAATTTCGGTTAAAAGAGTACTCGATTGCAAATTTACATTTCATTCCACTTCATGTAAATCTCTAAGATACCCGAGATTTCCGTGCCCGTCAGGTCTCACTCATGTAACTAGAGATAGACATCAGAAGAGAAAAAGTCGTCACCTATATCTTTAAGTCAGTAAGCGTCGACTTGAAAAACTTTGTTGTATTTGCAAGTGTGATGTTTTATGTATCTCACCTTACTAACTATCTTCAGTTATAGCCTGAGCGGGGATCTGATTCAAAATCAAGAATTCATGAGTGGCATACTTGTAGGGTTCTTTGAGTGTTTTCTGGACCCTTTCCATATCAAACATGTGTATCTTTCCTCGGAGCGGGGAAGTTTCAATTCTGTAAACTCGTGGAGAGCGGTCCTTGATTTTATCGCAGTTTGCCCAATTAGATGCATGTTTCTCATCGCTAAAAGTCGACAAGAAGCAACTCGGATGTCGATTATACCAATGAATATGTTTTTCAATTTCTCTCTTCAGTTCACATTTGCCAGTTGCACATGTGCAATTAAAAACATGGCTTTTTGCTGCCACCATACCTCGACTAGTGAGATCTTGTTCCGATTGAGAATTGTCATGAATCACCCTCCATAGATAGTCTGGAGGTTTGCGGCATGGCGATATTTCAGCACAAGGCTTTGCTGCTTTTGAACGGGTACAGTTAGTGTATGTTGTTTTGGAGTCCATTTTGCAAGGTTAGTTCACTACCTTGAGGGCTCTTTTGTGTTCCAGAGTAATCTCCAGGACGTCCCAAAGCTATAGGTTCAACTAAATGTGGCTGGCTTTGTTTGTCTTGGATATGCAGAAGACGGAAGTTCAAGTAGCTTGGGAAGTGCGACCCAGTGGCAGAGTTTCTAGCTCCGGTTCTCCAAATGTAGGGGCTAATGCGATGGTACATTTTGTCGATGAGAAGAAGGCAGATTTTCCTTTTGTATGATCAATAATAGAATCATTCATTCAGAGGAAAGGTTATATAAAAAAAAGACGGCAGTTAGATTAGAACGATAGCAAACGTGCTTGAGGGAATTCATGGCCTTTTAAGCACAACCTCTATTGAGTCACAGGAGATTATAATCACAGGCATTTGATCAATAGGTTCTAATTCTTCGAATATTGATGAGTACAAACGGATCCCGTCTGAACAAGCGTTGTTCTGAACCTATGGTACATAGCCTAAATTCAAGTCAGCATCTAGCCTGGCTGCCTTCATTTGTCAACCGGGGATGACTGGAAAGCAACAAAACAAAACTCAGGTCGGCACGAGTAAAGAGTATCAGCAGCCGCCCTGTTCGAAGAGCCTATCATAAGAACTCTAACAGTCCTAAATCAATCATTTGTTGTCTCTACATTGCAAAATGAGACTCAGCAGTAGCAACGGCGGCTCAGAGAAGGCCCCTTGGCAACAGCCCCTGTGCACATTCCGATAATTTCTTTCCAATCAAATGCACTCATCTTTCCACACACACTGAACCAGATGTCATGAGCAATCAGTGTGTTTTGTCCTGCGAGGGCCCGCAACGGCTCAATGGTGGCTCACACTGGGAACTAAAACTGGTGGCTACATCAAGCGATACCACACAAAGGAATGGGCTGTTTTGCTCTGACCAGTGAGACGTGTTGCCATGTGAATGTCTGCGCCCCCTCTGACGTCGTATGCGTTGCAGGAATACCAATAGCATGTCTGCCTCGCCGGTTGTGTGTGACCCCTCATAGAGGTCATGTACCCAACCTTCACAGGGCTACTCGTATATGGCTCAGGGATGCAACGAGTTTGGACCTACTCTGAATTCAATACTCTTGCTTTGAAGGTTATATTCACACGGGTTTAATTAGAACTTCAATCAAAGCAAAGCACTAGGATAAATGAATACCCCAAGCTCATCAAGCCCTCGTTTACGAATTACCCCACCCTCACTCTACCTTATTCAGCACCACTCCTACCCTATTGTGGCGGATGCGGCTGAGCTGCAGGTGTACCCACCCAAACCGGCTTATCATGCTAAAGTTGCAATGTATCAACCTCACACAATTCCCTCCTTTACTTCTCACATAATTACCAATGCCCAATACGCTTCCCCAGACAGTACCAACCCTACTACTCATTGAGTATCAGCCCCATGTTCCGCCTTGCCCAATGATTGGGCTTTGTCGTTGCGCGAACTCACTACGCGCCAGGCCCGGCTGATGAACCCCGCCGCTCTTTACTTCAATGAGTAGTATAATCCTGTGTTTACTTAACAGGCTTCTGTCAAGTCTCGGCAAAAAAGGCTGAAATATCAACAATGGCGGGTAGAGATGGAGAAAGAGAATACAAGGAGCCTGTGTCTAACGATAGCAACATCGGATATGCAGGGAAGCCATCTCCGCCCCAGTTCGCACACAGCGACTACACCATCGGATGGGTCTGCGCACTACCCACGGAGCAGACTGCTGCGACTTCAATGCTGGACCAAATACATTTGGACCTCCCCAAATCACCAAATGACCATAATGCCTACACCCTGGGGTCCATCGGCAAACACAACATCGTCGTAACCTGTTTGCCAAAGGGGAAGTACGGTACTACTTCGGTGGTGGCCGTCGCGACCCAGATGGTCAACACGTTTCCGTCTGTCAAGGTCGGTCTTTTAGTTGGCATCGGTGGCGGCATTCCATCCAAGGTCAAACTCGGCGATGTTGTAGTCAGTACACCTGTTGATGAGTATCCTGGGGTTGTCCAGTGGGACTTTGGCAAGACTGAGAAGGGTGGCAAGTTTAAGAGAATCGGCGCGCTTAACAATCCCCCAAACGCACTTCTCACCGCTTTGACTAAATTGGAGACTGGATATGAAATGAATGGGTCGAAGATATATCAGTATCTGAAGGAGGTTGAAAAGAAGTGGCCAAACCTAGTGCCGAAGTATACTTCTTCTGCTTCCCTGTATGACCCTGCTGTCACACCAGATGGCCCAAATTACAACCAAGCCGGACATTTTGTCATATTTTCAAGATTGTGGACGATGATTCTTGCTATTCTCATGTCTCTTTTAGGCTGGCATGTGTTCACTCCTAATGATCCCAGGGCCGAGAAAAGCGCCAGTGCGACCGTTGATAAGAACCACAGAACTACCGATAACACACGTGTCCATTATGGTCTTATTGCTTCTGGTAACCAGGTAATCAAGGACGCCAACTTACGGGACGAAATTAATGACCATCTGGGCGGGAATCTGTTGTGCATCGAAATGGAAGCGGCGGGGCTTATGAATAACTTCCCCTGCATTGTTATCCGAGGCATATGCGACTATGCTGATTCGCGCAAGAATAAAGACTGGCAATGTTATGCCGCCTCGGTGGCCGCAGCATATGCCAAAGAACTGTTGGAATGTGTACAGCCAAGGGACATCGAAGCAGAAAACACCGTGAAGGAAACGCTTGATCAAAGTTCGTGGATTTCAAGGCATTGCACCAAGTTAATTGAGTACATTCTTTCTGACAGAATATAGTTCTTCTCAACGTGTCCAAGACTAGCGCAGATGTGGAACAAATAAAAAGAGGTTTGGACACAGATGCAACCAAGGCCGAAGACAAGATCATCTTAAATTGGCTCACCCATCCAATTGATTATGATGCTCAGCATAACGACTATATCAAGCGGCGACAACTGAGAACTGGACAATGGTTTTTACAATCAGAGGAATTCAAACAGTGGAGTCACGGTTTCAATAAAACATTGTTCTGTCCAGGCATCCCGGGAGCCGGGAAAACAATTATGACGTCCATTGTCGTTGACCATCTCTACTCAAGATTCCAAAACGATACCAGTGTCGGCATAGCCTTTTTGTATTGCCAAGTGATCTGGCAGGACAAACAAACCCCAGAAAACCTCCTCGAGAGCATTCTGAAGCAGTTGGTGCAACGACAGTCGCCTCTACCTAGGGAGGTCAAAGACCTATACAAACAACACCAGGCCCGAAAGCCCCCACCTAATCTCGAGGAACTATCGCTTGTTATTAAAGCTGTAATAGACTCATACTCAAAAACCTTCATCATCATCGATGCACTTGACGAATATCGAGATGATGACGGATCCCGGACCAAATTCCTCGACGAAGTCTTTTCCCTTCAGAACAAAACTCAACTAAACCTGTTTGCAACCTCGCGACCTCAAGAAGTAGAAGCCAAATTCAAGAATTGTATTTCAAGAGAGATCTGTGCTACGAAGGAAGATATCGGAGTGTACGTCGATGAGCAGATATCATTATGGGAAAATAAAAACAACTACCCCCCGGATGAGAATCTGCGGCACAATATCAAGGTCACAGTTACAGTGGCAGCTGAAGAAATGTAAGTCGTCCTTTCATTTGATGCGTAAGCTCAACTAAGTACCAATTAGGTTCCTACTTGCCTACTTAAATATGGATGCACTTATAAGTCAGCCAACCAAACGACAAATGCGAAGTGCTCTGCAAAACCTTGCTAAGGGCAAAAATGCGTTAGATAAGGCGTATGAACAGACGATAAAAAGAATCCAGCAACAGAGGGAGGATCATAGGGCGCTCGCTGAGAAGACTTTGGTATGGATTATTCACACGAAACGGCGACTCTCCATTACAGAGCTCTTGCACGCACTTGCTGTCTGGCCTGGTGACACCAAGCTAGATATAGATGGCATCCCGAGCATTCCAATGCTTCTATCAGTGTGTTGTGGACTAATCAGGTTTGACGAAGAGTCCCAAATTCTCGATTTAGTTCACAAGACAACACGAGAATACTTTGAAAGCACGAAAATAGCCGGATTTCCTGATCCTGAAGAGCACCTTGCGACCATTTGCACCACATACCTCTCCTTTCAAAGCGGCATTTGTCAAACGCTTGACAAGTCTGAAGAGCGGCTGCGCTCAAATGTGCTTTATGACTATGCTGCACAGAACTGGGGACATCATGCTCGGATGGCTTCGGCCTTATCACACGAAGTAATGTGTTTTCTAAAGGATGATGGAAGCGTAGAGGCATCGAGCCAGGCACTAATGGCACGAAATAAGCATGCAAGCCAAGAAGTTCCAAAGCGGGTGACAGGGTTGCATTTGGCGGCACATTTCGGCGTGCATGAAGCAGTGAGGCTTTTGTTACTACATGGGTGCCTTCCAGATGCAATAGACAGTTATCTCCAGACGCCACTCATGTGGGCTGTACAAAATGGACAAGAGGCGGTAGTCAATTTGCTTCTTGAAAACGGTGCTAATCCAGAACTCAAAGATTAGAATGACTGGGCACCGCTTTCATGGGCAGCGCGGTACGGGCAAGAGGCGATGCTCAGAGTACTTCTCCATAAAGGCGCTGACTCTGACTCTAAAGACAATAATGGACGGACACCGCTGTCATGGGCGGCGCAATATCAGCACGAGGCAGCGGTTCAAGTGCTTCTTGAGAACGGCGCCAATCCAGAGTCAAAAGACAAAGAGGACCGGACACCACTATCGTGGATAGCGGGTGACATTCATCATAATACGCTGAAGAGGGACAATAGACCGAAGGCGATTGTCAAACATCTACTCAAGAGAGGCGCTGAAATTGAAGCAAGAGACAACAACCATGGACAGACGCCGCTATCGTTGGCATCTCGATTCGGACAAAAGCCAGCCGTCAAGGCGCTTGTTCGTAATGGCGCTAACCTTGAATCCAAAGACCATTACGGCGGAACCCCACTGCTATGGGCAGCGCGATATGGGCACAAGTCAGTGGTGAAGACACTATGTAGGATGGGCGCCAAATCAAACTCGAAAGATGATAACGGTCGAACTCCGCTGTTGGAGGCATCGCGATACGAGCATTTGCCGGTGGTTAAGGTCCTGCTCGAGAACGGCGCCAGCCCAGACTTGAGAGATATTAATGGGCTGACACCGTTATCTTGGGCAGCACGCAATGGGCACGTGTCAATAATTAGGCTTCTTGTCGAAAAGGGAGCCAATTTGGAGTCTAAGGATAATAACGGACAGACGCCACTGTCATTGGTAGCATCGGCACCTCTATTGCCCGCAACGCGGCATTCATATAGGACAACAATCAGAGTTCTACTAGAGCTGGGCGCTGACCCAGCGTCCAAGAATAACAAGGGAAGAACACCGCTATCGATGGTAGCACATCACGGGGATAAGCAGCTAATATGGATATTGCTCGAGAAGAACGCCGCTCTAAAGTCTGACAAAAATGCACGACCGAAACTATTCTCCTGGGCAATGCAACACGGGCATATATCCGTAGCCGAGATCCTACTCCAGGAAGCCACTGACCTAGACCCTGAGCATAGGGAATATTTTCACGAACAGCTATTAATGGCAGCACGGCACAAGCATAAGGCGGTTGATCATATGCTTCCTTGGAAGAATAATGGGTTGGAGCATAAAGACGAAGACGGACAGACCCTGCTATCATGGGCGGCACGGTATGGGCATGTGACAATAATGAGGTTGCTCCTTGAGAAAGGTGCTGACCTGAAGAGTAAGGATAACAAAGGGCGGTCTCCAATTTGGTGGGCAATGAGAAATGAGCATGTGTCTGTGCAAAAAGTGCTATATGATATGGGTCATGGCCAAGAAGTGTTTAACGAAGTCAACGGCAAGCCGGACGGCTACTACCTTCTTGATGATGATTAAATTTGGTGGTAATATGACACTGGTTATAATCAAGCAAATAGAAGTGTGCAAAGAACTTATTATTTTTCTCACGAGCTTGTGACCCCCTCACAATGTTGCTGAATTCACTCGACCGTTGCAAAACTTTCAATATATATTAAAAGTCTACTATATCAGGGGATCACGGGTTTCAGAGCATAGTTATCTCTATAGGGTAGGTTATATAACTAAAGAACCCCTTAGTTATAATGTTAATATTAATAATAAAAGTTAGCTAATTATAATATTAAGCTAAGTATAGTAAATATAAATTTATATCAAGTTGAATTTAAATCTATGATGATTGGCAATGGCAAATATCAATGCAGAAGCGTTGACTGGAACAATGGATAAGGCAATCCCTGGTGCCTTAGAATGTAGTAGTTGGACAGTGACGTGGCCAGTACCGGAGCAGTGAAAAATCTACCCTGCAGATGACTCCATTTAAATCATGCGACATTACAAGCCTTCCTGTTGCTTCAAAATTGCTGCGCCTGCACATCCAATGAGCCTGTGCAACAGAAGGTTCGTGTTTCCAACTACCTGGTCGTCTATAGGGTCCTGCATAGGTCGTGACACATGGTTTATTGTATTATTTATATCTAAAGCTTAGAGATTTAGCTGGATAAGACCTAATAATTCTTATACGTCCTACTCTAAGGCCTTTAAGGCTCTTGAGAACATTGGAATTTTGCTATATTCTAATATTTGGGGTGGGACTTTTGCACCTAAGAAACCCGCCGCACAAAACCCTGCCGAGGCAGCTTTGGCCAGACGGGAAAAGGCCAAGGCAATCCAGGACGCCAAAACAAATGGTCTTCCTGCAGCAAACGGCACTAGCGGCACAAATGGAGTGCAGAAATATGTAGGGGATTGCCCGGTGGATGTCACTCCGATAGCAGTCTGATTGGCTTGTCGTGAGCTGAGGTGATGAGTTACGAGCAGGTATGGCATGCCCATCCACATCCATACGAATTAGAATTATCCTCGTATGTGCTCTTTTGATAAAGTACTGGAAATAGCCCAGCCGCATTGAAATTTGCAGCTGGTAACTCCTTGTGCAGGAATCAAAATTGCCAACAAGCGCTGTTATCATACATACTTGACCGCTTAACGACAACAGGCGCTCGAGCTAATTATTGATGTCCGAGCCTCCCCCCCCTTCAAAAAAAAAAAGAACTGAAATGAAGAGAATCGTTTCGACTCCAGTCTGGACTCCAGTCTCGAGTCCAGTCTCGACTCCAGTTAGATGCATGACATGTGTGGGTGGAGTGCATGGTGAGATGAGGCCCACAGTCGGGAGTTGGCCATCTCCCCAAGCCACCAAGTTTCAACCGGCCGTTTTTCAGCCTTGCACGCCCCCAGAAGAAGTAGCCCTACTGTCATATGTACTTAAGCCACGGTACCAGGACTGGAAGTAGGAGTTCTCCACTTTTGCTAGTTGTGTCGACACCTACAAACCTCCAAGCGGATCATTGACTTAGCTCTTCACTAGCGAGCATCATGGTTGGCTAGAGAAACGAACACAACCCCCACCCATCCATATTCGACCCACACACTATTGGAAATAATGCGATTGCTGTGGATTTTTGGCAAGCCCCTCCGTAATCCCTGTTAATTCCCTTAATATATTTCAAGCCACGCCTTGCCGTTGTGCCGTCTGCTGTGTCTGATCGGTAGCCTCCGGTTATCGTGGTTGTTCCCCAATTAGGAATAGGTGGATTCTTTTTTTTCTCGAGCTACCGTGCCGCTACATCCAGATAAAAAAAAAAAAAAAAGGATAAATGAAGGCATTATCCTCCAAGCCAAGCCCCACATATGTACAAATAATGCTTGCGAACTTTGAGAATTCTGGAATAAATCTGCATGTATTTTATGCCTACTACTAAATATGGTCAGAGCGCTAATTGATGTTAGTATTACCGTATTAACTTGATGGTTTGCAACTACCTCCTGGGGCTAAAAGCCCATGTCCGGACTAACTGAATGTGTCCAATGGGCGATCAATTTTTGACGGGTAATCCACTTGGCCGTTACTGAGTCCGCAGCGAGCAGGAGTTTTTATTGCCTCGACATGGGCCTCAAGACCCACGGGGCTGTCCCAGTCCACTGAGCCAATACCGTACTACTTGACTCATATTATCATCTAGCTGGACTAAGATATTAAGTATCAAGGCTTCCTCATCTTTTGGTTAGTTAATCCACTTGCTTGTTACACGGCTGGAAGCTTACAACACCTAGGAGATATCTAGTTAAGATAGATCATGTTAGCAGAGTCTCGACCCTAGAGAGAACATGCCACAACAGCAATAGTCGTCCAAGCTAATGATCTGTCGCTATTACGCTCATATCGACCCACAAAGGATACACGAAGGTGTTGTGGCTAGGTAAGGTAGTGTCATGCCATCAGGTCGAGGAACATTGGGACACCTCAAGAGCCCGAGCGGTCATTACGGCGGCCTCAGCAGCTAATAAAACAGAACCACACGCCCAATTACATTATTCTATGCTAATGCTCGTTGGTGAGGTCCTCGTTGCCATGACGGGCCAGGGAAACCGGTCAAGGGACGAAATCACGGGAGTCAAGCATTGCATGATTTACAACAGGGCCGCGAAGAAGTTCATTGCAGTTCCGAAAGGGCATTCTGTACGGTCGAGGAGCAAGTTTGAACCCCTAACCCGACGGGTTTTTTTCTGTCAAACAATTAGATGCTCGAAGTGACCACCTAGATTCCACGATCACCAGATTGTCACCAGCGCAAAGGGTGCCATCAGGACGGAACTGTGATTGAGACACCAGAAGTGAGTGCTCCTTAGCCAGGGTCAACGACACCCCCAAATAGGTTGTGATACATGTATCCGGTTATGTAGACTCCCCTAGTAGCCCTAACCCCCCTTAAAATAGCCAGCCTCAATGAGGCCAGAGAATTCGTGAAGCCATCTTTTGTCAAGACACATGCAGTGCGCAGACGGGGTATCACAGAGAGATCACGTTCGTGGTGTCTCCACCATGCAGCCAGCACACCACAATAGCAATAGTCGTCCAAGCTATTTATTAGCTTCAGTAACGCCACATCTAACCAAAAAGGTTAAACGAGGGTCTTCTGGATGGCTTAGATAGACTATGTGAGCACAGTCTCGACCCCCATAGACTGCCATTGAGTATGTTTGGCGCCGGGATAGGGGCAAACCTGGCTCGCCGCCCCAGCAAAACTTCAAGAACAAAACATCAGCTGGTTTCCCCAGATCAGACTTTTGACCACACCATCTCATCCCTCATCTGCGTAGCAATAATAATGGTTTCATCACGATTGGCCTTTCTGGCCGTTTTAGCTTCAGCCTCCCTGAGCGCTGGGCGGCAATGCAAGCCAGCTACGAAATCGCTTGCAACAACCTCCAGCAGCGTTGCTTCTAGCTACACTACGGAAACTTTTACAATTCCGGACACCACCTCTACCAGTCTTTCCGCGGTCGAGAGTACCGATCTTACCGATACCACTACATCCATTGATGTTGATACTACTACTACCACCACTACTGATATCGACACTACCACATCAATCACAACGGATACCACCACCACTACCACCACGGATGTCGATAGCACCACCACTACTACTGATGTTGATACAACCGCTACTACTACCACTGCCGATGTCGATACCACCACTACTACCACCACTACTACCACTACAACAGCACCATGCAATCCTAGTGACGATTGTATTAGCACTCTCCACATTCACATTACGAGTGCCATCGATTTTTGCTCAAGCTTTATCCAACCAGTTGTTACAAGCACAGACTATGTTGCAGTATCTGTTGAAACCACAGCAACTCTAGTCCCTCCCGATGTTACCGTTACCGAGATGGATGTGCTGTAAGCTACATAAACCGTTTTATGCTTTTATTATTAGTCCATCTAATGATCCCTTGCAGCACGCTATCTTCAACGTATACGACAACCATAACTTCCTACAGTACCAATTCCATCCCAGGCGCACTTATGAAGAGGCAAAACTCTGTCAATTACCCCGACTGGCTGTCGCCATCGTACGAACCTGAGCGTGTCAGCAGTGCCTGCTCCTGCTTTTTGGGCGACCCGGTTCCTACGAGCACTACAGTTGTCACAATTGCAACAGCGACAGTTGTTGACACCGAAACGGTAAGTCCATAAAAAGAATTCCTTGCCACCTAATCAAATGGTTTCATATCCATATTAATAAACACCATGTTACATAGATTACCCTTCCAAACCCCACCAGTTTTATTACTGAAACATCTACCGAAGTAGAAAGCGTCCAAGCCACACAAATTGTTCCGCAAGTCCACCAGTGCCAGGTTCCTGGGTGCTGGGGCAGTGTTTCGCCTCTTAACTATCGAAACTTCCCTTGGGGCACACCTCCCACCGCTTGTCAAGACTTCTGCCGCCAATTCAGCGACTGTGTTTCATATCAGTATGGGTTCGATGTTGCAGCCCACCGAGTTAATTGCCTGGCATCCCGGGTAAACATAAAAAGCTGGTATGATTACGGTCTGACAAGTAGCGAGAGTGGTTGTTTATCATTCTACTTTTTCGATGTTGGTTGCGACGTTGACAGTAGCAACCTACCGACACTTTACAATGGCACCGGCTGTTACAATGGGATATGTACGGAGGCATCAGGTAGCTGTATGAATTCTGCAGGGTGTGCATAGGCATAATTATCTTACCGCTTGGGTCACCAGCCAAAGTCCAGCGTGAGCCTGCCTTTACCAGCCGACAACTATTGAGCTTAATTATTGAATTCTGTTGTCTATATTATGTAATCTTTTTTTCTCAGCTAATATCATAAAAATTATTTTCTTAAATTATATTATATACCCTTTCCTCTCTAAGCCTTAGACTTATATAAAACACCTACTATTTCTTAAGCTTAGTGGTGGGTTTTTCCGTGCCTCAGCCTCTCCCCAACACACTACTCTCAACTACGCATGATAAAGCTGTAAAAGATAGCGTGTAAAAAATATTTTACATGTTTGTCACTATGAGCACAACTCCATTGTACTAAACAGTAACCAAGACACGTCTTAGTATCGGCAAAGAGAGAACTGATGAACAGCAGTACCTCAACATGATCTAGGAACTGGTTATTTAAAATTGCCTTAAGAATACCAGTCCCCCTCGGCATCTTCAATTGACTCTCCTTTGTCAGATTTATCCAACAATTCCTGAACTGTCCATAACCTGAATGGATAACCCGGAACCGTGTTTGTGTTTTCAAAGGGCTTCCCGTGAAGTATATGATCAAGGCACGTCGAATAATTTTCGTATGCATAGTTTTCGGGGTCGTGCCGAAGCAGCCATGCCCCTGTAAATTTGGCGATGCTGCGCGGGTTCTTGGCTGCTTCATCCCAGTTAGTATGGTGAAAAGCCTCGCGAGATTTGAAGCCCATCTTCTGGGTGCAGGCTGTCCTTTCAAAACTGAATAATGGTTTTGCATTAGTCATATGCTCACTAGATACTGCAAAAGTATTACTCACCGAAGATGGTTGTGCACCTTTGTAGCCAGCGCACAGGATTGTTTCCCGCCCTTGGTTAGGCAAGCCACCAATGAAAAGGCATCCTCAAGAGCCATTGTAGCTCCGAAACCAGACGAGGGCAGAAATGAGTGGGCAGAATCACCACATTGAACTACACGACCCAAATCAGATACCCATTTGGGATGCGGATCGCGAAAGCGCAGCTTCCAGTCAGTAGCCTCGCTCTTGGGTGTGGACTTGATTACTTCGTGCACGATTGGGTCCCAACCTTCGACGTATTGAAGCGCGCCTTTCGAATCTACGACGCGATTCCAGTCCTCAATTGCAGACCCGTCGTCCCTGTGTGTCAAGCCCCAGCTGAACTCGGTGGGCGACAAACCTATGAAGAAATGTGCTCCAGGGCCGATATGAAGCGAAGTCCATTCCCGCATGTCCCCAAAGAATTTGGCGATAGCAGGTCTCTCGAGAGCTATCTCTGATGGGTAGCTGGTCCTGTACAGGGCAAAACCAGAGCTGATAGGCTTCTCCTTGGTGCCACGGATTAGTCCCCAAGATTTGGATCCCACACCGTCAGCTGCGACAACGATGTCGGAGCTGAGCTTAGTTCCATCCGAAAGAACTACACCGCCCTCGTCCTCGGTCTCGAAAAAGCTTTCGACTGTCTGGCCTGTCCTAATCGGGATACCTTGTTCGGTCGCGTATTGAAGGAGCAAATCGTAAAATTCCCTTCGGCTTACAGACACTGTTGGGAGATCCGGTGACCCAAGGTGCGTCCCAAATAGCTTGTTGCCATCATACTTGAAAAATTGGAATTCTGCTGATATAGCCACTTTGTTCAGTCGATCCATGAATCCTGGCCATTTTGATGGTGTGTGTAATCCTGGCGACTGGATAAAAAAGATTTCGCCTTATTCGTTCAATTCAGTCAGTAAAATTTTAAATATCAACTTAAGAAGCTCACCATAATCTCCTGGCTGCGGCCTCTTCTCCAGAACTTCAACCTTATGGCCCTGGCGGTGTGCCTCAATGGAGAAAGCAAGGCCAGCAATTCCAGCCCCAACCACCAGAACTGAGAGGCCCGAATCAGTGTACCTTAGCATCTTGTGAGATTTCAGTGAATTCGTACGTGGTGATCAAGACTTGGTGTAGATGATGATGGTGGGATCAGAAGCCAAAGCCCTCGACTTGGTTGATGTCAGTGAGGGAGACAACCTCATCACCAGCCATCATCTCTTTATAATGATCCATATCGCCTCGACTATACTCTTCGCGCTTCTAACGGACAATTTTCAATTGCCGATTGGTGTAGATATTATAAAGAAATTACCTCAAATCCCCTATTGACTAGCACTGGAGGAGGTCTGATGATTGCAGAAAAGCGATCGGTGGCAGGGATCTAGTGGCCCACTGTATCAGCCAGCAGTACGGTCAATGCGCAGATTGCGTATGTTCTTGAATCTTGGAATGCTGATGGCTGAATACATGATACAATTAAAAGAAGAATACGGAAGCTATCCATCATCAATATCTCCCCCCAAGGTCTGGCTTTCAGCGGTAATTAACAATAGATTATAGTTCACGTCTGCGCCCTATAGACGAATGAGAAACCGTACACCAGAGTTCCAACGTATGCTACTTGTGGCATTAAGTTTTGGCATTCTGCGGCTACGATCAGGGTTCCGAATCAGATTATTCGACGGAAGACAATACTCTTTCATATGGTTACTTGGCAAAGCCATCCCGCAAATGTCTCTTTGTGTCGATCTCCTCGTCTCCGTCATTTAGATAACACCAGGCAGCATGTAGGTGGATTCGTTCGGATAGTTATTGCCGTTGCACTCCACTGAGGCTATTCCTTTCTTGACCCAGTTGCCGATGAGTCAGCGGAAGATGAACAGAACCGTGAGTTTCAGATTCATACCGGAACATAGGAAGATACCGGATTGGGCAAAAAGCGGCTAGAAATAGAAACGCTCCAATACATGATGAAAGCTTCAAGGTCCAATCATGAATAGTCAAACCTATGCACGGGTACCGTCTCGCACGGGCGTTTTCGCGTGTCGGTGTTTTGAAGAAATCCGAGCCCACCCGGCAGGCGTAGCGCGCGCTTCGCGTCCATCTTCGGTCATTGTAGTCACCGGTTCATTCATTTTTGGATATTCCGCGTCTTATCTAAGTTTTCAAGCTTTGCACTTCGAATGAATTGATTTTCGTACCCTGGCTAAACCAACCATATTACATCGGCACTCAGCAGAGTAGAGATGAACTATGAGACGCTGGTACTTTACCTTTTGAGAGAGGAGAGAGCGACTGTGCTGGGGACCAAATACAATTCTAAAGCCCCAGGAAATACCACCTATCATACATCATCTGGGATACTAATCATGGCATCGCATCTGCTACATAAATTTCCAGAGTGACGCTTTAAAAGGTGGATCTACCCCTGGCGACTTGTCAACCGAATTTTACTCCCGATTTGGTAACTCCGCCAGAGGCTAAGTTTTTATCCAAAAGCACAGAAGAAATTTGCCTCCCACCAGTTGAGTAATCATTCCCAGACTATCTTGAGTGACGCTATGTTGCTATTCATGATTTTTTTTCGAATAGTTATGGATTTAAGATCTGTCAGCAGCGGTGACACGGAGGCGGATCCTAAGATGTGATAGTGAAAACAAAAAACTTTGACTTGTAATCAGGGGCCTTGTTCAAAATCTACTCATAGCAATGTACTCGCTAGCAACGAGATTTATACACACCTCGGGGAAAAATATCCCTCTAATGTGATATAGGGTATGCGAGACGAGCGTATGCCGATCTGATTGAATCTCGTGATTTTGGATGAAATACACCTAATAGTGTCGATATCCCATGCTCAGGACACGAAAAACTACTTCCAACCAATATATTGATGATTTTGCAGTGAAAATGCTGTATTTGAATGATCAGACCAATGTTGGATTGTAACCTATTGAGAAATCAGCATTTCTTGGCAGTCACTCCACCCCCACCGCCCAGGGTGACCCAACTAACAACATGTGCGACGTGCACAAAGCATGTTTAAGAGGTAAGTCCCATCTCAGACCTGATACTAAATTAAACAATTGAGACAGCAAAGAGCTTGCAGATTTCAATTCGGAAAGCCATTTGAGAAGTTCCAAAACCAAGCTTGTATTCTGAATGAAGATGGTTCTAAATCCTCCTTAGCCTCCAAACAGACCAATACACATGTCCTAGACTATCATTAGATAGAGTAATGCTTACATCAGCTCTGCATGCATAATTTAGTCCTATGCCCAATGCACCCGAGCGTAATAGAAGACTGGCAATTGGCTGATTTGTCTCTGCTGAATCTCGGTTGCTCAGATCATCGTGTGAACGCAATCCCTTCTTATGACAAGCCGCTTGCCCATGATTCAAGCAACCATCAAATGTTATAAATAATATAATATGGCCAAGGAAAATATGAATTTTCTTTATTATTTAGCGTGGAGGTAATACAAGCTTCGTTTTAAATCTACGATATTGCTAATCATCAGCCTGTTAGCTAGTAAGCCGAAAACCCAACACCCCGGCACACAGAATTTCTCACTCCCCAGTGACTGAGAAAGTAGTACTACTTCTTGGGGAGCTTGGAGTGAAAGCACGCAATACGCTAAGGTGCTCTGAATACGTCAGGTGAGACATGCACCTACGCGGGGTGGGACTGCTGAACTGCGAGATGGCGTGGCCATGTAAGTTGACCTAAATGCGTGCCGATATCCGGCAACATAAAATCGCCTTCCCTGGCCAAGTAATTGATTGGAGGTCAACGCGATGTGGCGGTGGCTGTGATAAAACCCAGTGGTCCTGCATAAAATTAGGCTGCCCACACAATTCCTTTTCCCCTTCGATCTTCTCTGCACACAAAGGCTTGTTTGACATCATGGCTGCTCCCGGTCTCATTTCCGATGTTATCCGGTCACTGGATGCGGTCGCAAAGGGAGTCGTATTCTTTCAGGGGATCCCGGAGATCCATAACAAGTACGAGAAGTTGCGCGATGAGGCAAGACGACCCTCTCCTTCGGCTATCGACTTATTAACAGGGAATCTAGGTGGACTTGATGAAAAGAATGATGCGCGATGCACAAAGTTCTGCTGATGGTTCGCTTTCGGACACGCCGATAGTGATGGACACGGCCAAAGTCCTCAAGGAGATATGCGATGACCTCGAGGCAATCAAACAAGAATGCACTTCGAATTTGGGTACCGATGTGACGAAAGTGAAGAGATCAAGATGGATCATTAAAGAGGACAGAATAGAAAAGTTACTTGACAAGGCCCAAAACGCGAAACAGAATATGTTGCTCGCTCTTCTATGGCAACAAGGACAGGAAAGAAATCAACAAAAAGATCTACCAGAAGCTATTCTTTTGCAGGAGATCAAGAAACAAAGCACGAGGGTAATCCAAGCGTTGGAAAAACGCGCAATAATGCCTGCTAATGGGGGGTGAGCAAAAAAGTTCTACATTTTGGCAATTCGATTGCTCGTCTCATAAATTTTGAACTCTAACATGGGCCATCAATAGATCTCAAGATGATCCTTCATCAGAGTCATCTTCACACAATCTGCCAGCAATCGAATCTTCGGCTGAGACTTCCACAGCAAGACCAACGAATGACCCCCAGCATAGCGACAGCGATGAAGACGATATCCAAGAGATCCCAAATAGCGAGATTGTCAGAACTAATGAACCAAACCGGGGTAAAAGCGAGGTGATTCCCAAAAGACGCAAGTGCCCAACTGACTGTAGATGTCGATGCCACGACACACCTTGGCGTTTTCAATATCCAAACTGGGTGCAGCCCGTGCTTGGCTTGCTAGCCCTGGAATACCGTTCAAGTGGCGACCAACTCGAATCAAAATGGGATTACAGGTGTAGATGTCATAAGGAAGGACATATGTTGTTGACATATGAGTTCCTAAAATGGCTCCCGAGGAAGTATGTATTTTCCCAAACTGTATACTCTCTGAGATGCGCTCTGCGGCCGGTGAGGAGAGTCGCTGCAAATGATATGAGGATAGTAGAATTGCAACTTCCAGTGGAAAAGTTCAAAACATTGCTTGAGAAAGGTCAATTCTACTTTCCCAACGATGAAGTGACGGGCGTGACGGTCTTGGAGGTAAGAGCTACTAATACACTGCAGTGACCCATTATACTGTATTCTAACCAGACCGGCACTAGTTGATGATTTATACCCAGAACTATGATTTGATTGAGTTTTTGCTTGGGCTTTGGTCGAACTTTTTGGATAAGGAAGGACTGCCGAGGTATGCGATGCGAAGATGCAAGGTGATGGGTGCAGAGCTGATAATATCCAATAGGCGTGTGTCTTACGCGATAAATAGGATTCGTCTAATGAATGATCTCACGGAAAAGCAGGAAGAATTATTAGATCGAATCGAGTCATTAGTTGATGACCAGCCAGAACCGAGGAAGCTATTGCTCCATGAAGCAACGTCCGAACAGGATGTAAAGGAAATTTTGGACAGCGAGCCAGATCTAATTGAGGCGGCGAACTGTGTTGGAGTAGTACCGCTACAAGCAACAGTTATGCTTGGACGGATAGGCCCGATGCAACAGCTCATCGATGCCAACGCCGACGTCAACTGCAAAGATGTGTTGGGCGACACTCTCCTCATGACTGCTGTCAAATATGAACAGATCGAGTGTATGCGCCGACTGCTTGAGGCCAAGATCCGCATAAACGATCAAAATGAGGCAGGCAAAACGGCGTTGCACTTGGCTGTTGGAAAAGGCGATACCGATTCCGTTCGCCTTCTATTGGAGAAGGGCGCATCTTTGCGTATCCGCGACGTTTGGGGCAGAACGGCACTGCACGACCTGCCAGCAACACAGAACATGGCCGAAGTAAACGACATGCTGTATCTGATGATGCGCAAGAAAGACTTTGATCTAGAAGTGCGTGACAATGTCGGATGCACACCAATTATGCTTACATTCGGGCCCGGGAGAGAGCCAGTATTACGCCATCTCTTCGATAAAGGCGCATCCTTGAAGTCGATCGACAAGGAGCGCCAGAATGTACTCTATCACATTGCGGGGAACTGCATTTTGGAGTGCTTGGAGTTCTTGAATGAATTGAAGCTCGTTGGTATTGATACCGAGCTACGTGCTAACGATGGCCGGACACCGTGGGATAGATTTATCTCTTGCATCTATGCGCCAGAAGAAAAGAGCGGCGGTTCGAGATTTCATTGTCTGGAAGAAATCTCTTCTTTTGTGCGGCTATATCAAGGTATTCGGGATCGGAACCACCAGTACGAAGTTTCTCTCTTGAACCAGTTATGCAATGCCTTCTCTGGATGTGATGATGCAGCCGCGTGTGATTACCTCAAGGTACTAATCAGGTGGAAGACCGACTGTCACAATGATGATGCGGCAAGGTGGTATACTGAAGTTACTCAACAAATCAAGGGCAGGAATTGGGACACTAGTGCTCGGGATTTAGTTATGCAAGATGTGCAAAAATTTATCAGGTATATGGAAGATGAAATTGGCACCTCGCCTTGGAAGTCAGACCGATATAAATACAAGTACAGCGACGAACATGTAAATAGTTGGATCAAGGACAGCAGAGATAATTTAGGATAGGGGCTATATCTACTGGGGGCCCCCGCGCAAATAATGGAACAAATTTTAATTGTGCTCTGGCCCCTGCGAAGTCGAAGATTGGGATTCCAGCCGGCCTTGATGAATCCTACGCAGGGTAGAAACCAGCCCCTCCTTACCACGCTCCGTGCGTTCGTTACCGACAAAGTCACCTGCCATGATGCCATCAGGCAAGGCGGCCGTGGTCATTTCTACCAGCCCGGCCACATGGTCCTCAGGGACAGATTTGCTGTAAAAGCTGGCGAGTTGATCCTTTGGAATCGCTACAATCTCCACCTTCTTTCCAGTGACTTCTTCGACTGCCTCTTTGACATCTTGAGCGCTGTAGTTGCGAGGTCCGAAGAGATCAAATGAGTAAGGACTAATAGCGAGGGGCTCATCAACTTGAATCAGTCTCTCAGCGCAGGCAGAGCCCACATCTGGGATACTAATCTGTAAGAAGGTCAGTGTCTGTTTAGCTTATATGAGGTAACGCGTAGAGAATTTAAGCCAAGTGTAGAGTTCACATTATACACTTACCATGGGAATTTGGTGATTGATGGGAGTAATGGTGGAGTAGATGACTGGGGGGTCCTCCTTGATGGATTCAAAGACGTGTGCCCAATTCTCTTGAAAGTATCCCGGTTTCACAATCACCACCTCGGGGGCTCCATCCTTAAGGATCTGATCAGACAAATGGTTGAGCCTCAAAATTCCCTGAGAGCGTTAGTGAGGCTTTGCGCAGCGGAGTTTTAGAAGTTCAGCTTACAATTTCACGGTCAAATTGGGCACCCATGGAAGAGAAAAGGACTAGCCTTCTGACGGAGCTCTTTTTGAGGGCCTCTTTGATATGGCCTGCGGCTCGAATCGCGAATTCATCCAAGCCGGAACCAGTGCTGGGCGGGGGAGGGACATAGAGGACTGCATCCGAGTTGGAAAAGTCTAAGCCAGCGCCCGTTGATACGTCGCCAACTGATGAGGTGAAGTTGGTATTCTTGGTAAATTCGACTGGAACTTTGGATATGCTGCGGTAGATCCCCTGCACAGTGTGTTTTGAGCTCTGCGCTAGTAATGAGCGAATTGTGGCCTCTCCAGCCTGAGTTGACGCAGGCACCACGGTAATTCTGAGAGACATTGTATCTGGTTGGAATCGGTCGCTTGAAGCTTTTAAGCTATGAGAAAGAACTGGATATTTGCGTTATGAAGGCAGTGATGCTGGCTTTGGAGATTGGATAAAGGACTCATCTGGCTGAGCAGGCACAATTTGTATCCCTTCATATTGCGACCATGACAGACTCTTGGCGACACGGGCAAACTGAACACCCGCCGACCGGAGAGATTTCCATCCCGACTTTTTACAAAGCAACAAGTGAATGCTCTGTAATATTCATCATGGTGGAGAAGATACGGCTAATGTTGCGCCGTCTTGCCCCGCGGACTCCCGGGTACGGTACCGCTCCACCAAGTTTGAAGTCCGCGGGGCCCGCACTTCTAAGAAATTAGCGCCCGGGCGGGATGATGTAATCTTAATATTTATGATATCCTAATAACATAACATAGTTGCAAATTGAACCCTTTTACTCCTTTTGGGCTATTATCGTCGTCATTTTGGGTGGTTCTAGCAGCTTCATCCTACACTTCCTCCAGACTTCGGAGCTGGAAGCGAATAATTAGCGATTACTTGGTGGGTCAGCTAAGTAGAAGCCACACTGGAACTTGTCCTCCGCCCCAAAATGTTTCAGCGCAGTGGGTATTAACGGGATAATTTTCCACGCTCGTACCACAATCCCCCCAAAAAGAAATCGGCCTATGAAGATGGATTGAAAATTTGGCTTGTACATATGTCTAATTTTCTTAACGCTAGCTTTACAACGACTTCACCAGCAATACCGCTGCAGGAACCAAGGCCACAGCCATTGCATTTTAATAGGAAAGGCTTCTATGGAATTATTATCAACAGGAGCAGAATAGTGAGACAGGAGTTCAAATTAATACGGGGTGGCTCTAAATAAACTCGTGGTTAACAGTCTCACTCGTTCAAAGTTCGTTGCCAAGGCCGGATCCAAAATGCCACGGGCCTCAAACTGTCAAGCCCATGTATGCAATACGTCACTTCCATCTGCGTAATCACGCTTCCACACTCCCGGACTGCTCTTGGGGAACTGGCTACGGAACCCAATCATGGATTGTGTTCGTTCACTAAGCGAGTCGACAAGCTCCTTCGTAACAAGGAATGGATGTGCCTCCTCGGGGGTCAGGTATGAGGCCTGAACGACGATGACGAGGCCTCTTCTCCAGAAGTCCGCAGTCTTATTGGCGCCACCGCCGTGAACAGTCTTTCCGCTCAAGATGCAGACGTCGCCTGGGTCCATTTCCGCTGGGAGACTCTGCTCTGGGGTCCCGTTCTCCTTGAAGTCGGGCCACTTGTGACTTCCAGGGATAACACGAGTGGCACCGTTCTCTTCAGTGAAGGGTGTTAGAGCCAGCATGAAGTTAATCATAGCCTCAGGTGCGCTGGGGCCGCAATGCGTGAACACAGGGAACTGCCACTGGTCACGGTGCAAAACTTGAGCTTTGCTGCCGGGGCCGATGTCAATGGCCTGAGCAATGTTCATCCAGTATGTGCCCGACTCCTCGAGGAAGACCTTGTCGCAAATTTGATAGAGAATGTCGTTATCCAAAAACCGCTCACGGAAGGTCTTGCTCATGGCAACAAGACCACCCAATCGCTTTGTATTGAAACCATGGAATTCCTTAGTTTCCTGATCTGGGACGTTGGATCCCGCTTTCATTTCGTCCATTGCAGGCTGGATCTCCTCGTTGATGCGCCGAACCTCTTCGGGTGTCAGTAGTCCCTTGATGATGACGGTGCCATCCTCGCGAAGGGCATTGAGAATGACTTCACTTCCATCGGAGGCCGGGACACGTTGCACATCTGTAGCAGTCATGGTGCGAGCAATATGATGAGTAAAAGGCGATAAAATTGGTTCAATTAAGTATTCAGATGATGGTTTCTATCTGCGTGAGTGGTGTGAAGTAATCCTCACTGTGAATGATGTTAAACCAATTTATATGGATGGCACAGGAGCAGAGCCGAACGGGATTGAAAGAGGTCGAACCAAGATTTCCAAGATATTCCCATTACATGGGGGGTCTCATGATAACTCCAAATTACCATCTTGTCTTAGTTCGGACAGACAATCTATGAGTTCACTGGTCATCAGTGCTCAGAATGACCATGCATCACCGATCTAAATAAAATCTCGCCGAATGTGCACTCCAATCTGCAGCGTGATCCATATCACATGAGTCTTTATTCCTATTGTGGCCACTTGCCGCGTTCTGGTACTCACTGGTTTGGCCACATACGTCACACAGCTGAGAGTTGGAACACGCAGGCTGACATGCCGTCTTTACACGTAACTGTCTCGGTTTCTTCATTTCCGACTCACTACACGCAAAAAGTGTGCCAACCGAGCATATACTCGTAGCAATATAGGCCATTTCAGCGATTTCGCATCAAATTAAAGTATGAGTTCCACATCTAGTACTTCGTGCATACCCCACTGTTCTTGCTTGAATTATTCCCCCAAACCACGCCCTCATGGCACGACGCACACCATGTGTCAAGTTTTTGCGGGTTAGTGCAGCCAAGATGACTTTTTCAGTAAAGTTAGTCGACGTGTCACAAATATAGTGCTCAGTCTACATGCAGTAGCGCGTAATAGGTCCTTGGTTTCACGAGCCCATTGGTTGTTTTTCAAACAATCACCAGCATTTGGTGACGACTGCTTGTGGCTTGCATGGATCGTCGAGTTCGGCATCCTATAGGAGAGGCGGTTGGGCGATGAGAAATACCACCATTTTGCTTGGCCGTCATGATGCCACAAGCCACAATCGTAATCGAGCAATGCATGTCGTCAAGAACCAGGCAGGGTCTACGAGGTGGCTTCCTTTAATACAATAAAGCCATCAAGCTCTACAACCCGTACGTAATGATTGCAGTTGATTGCAGTCCGATATCCAGGCAAGTCGTATTATTACTGTTAGTGTGGAGCCCCTGTATGTCTTTAGCATTACTTGAAAAAAGAAAACATTAAAGGAATAATGTGGAGAGAGATGTTAAAAACGCCAGGAAAAGAATTGACGCCTAGGCGTACTACAAAGGAAATGATGCGAAGAAATATAATTTAGCATTTGTTCCGCCGAAGCCCTAGCCACGGCCGTGCGGGGAGCACAAATATAACACATTGGCTGGTTAAGCGTGGTAAGGCAGACAAAGTCGCCTCGCAAAATGCCTCGTGGAAGTTTTGCAGGCAAGCAACACGCTAACTGCTGATGTACGAACTGGATTTTCAATCAGCACAGCCCGTGTTTTCTCTGGCCCAAAACTGGACTCCACATTGCTGCCATCGCCCCAATAACGATGATCTAGCCCCCTGTGCGAGCCTGCCAGGAAAACCTATGTCAGAAATGATCGACCTTGATGCTCACCGTTCACGAATTTGCCTAGATTGTCAGAAAGTTACTAGCGCCCAACGTTATAAGGCTAACCGAACCAGTTGCAGCCCATGCAGAGTCGTTTGCCTTATCACTCCCCAACGCGCCCTGAACAAATTCTGCGCCGCTTAAATCCCTGTCGTGCTGAAGGTATTTGCACTATGAGGATGATTTCAAGCCGAGTTTTCCGTTCAAGGCTTAGAAATGGTTCAGCTCCAAGCTATTAATACCAATGAGCTCTCTGCTCTCAGCCTGGCAAAGAACATGCTCCCCTGCTCCCTTTGATGTCTTGCTGCCTTGGTAAATGTGAGGCGAGCTGCGCCACCGGTTATCAGCTTTGCTTACTTGGTCGCATTCGACCAATTCCAGGCCACGTCATGGTTGCCTCGTTTTTAGCCAGTTCATCAAGCGCTAATTGCAAGGCTTCTTCGGCCAAAGGGTGTTTTCTTTTGACCGTAATATCATGCAGACCGCCCATGTCATTAAACTGCACTTTGGCACGTTTTATTTAATTTCTAGTTTGTTTATTTGACCGCGATGCACTTTCCATGAATGGCCCAAAAACCAACAAGGACATGACGATCCCAGTCGGCGTGCAGTATACAAACTTGAGCGAATTAGCCCCTCAAAAATAAAACTGCCTCAAGCCAACAACTATCTTTGCAGGATACCAAGAGTTTGATGATTGTCACCATGGACGCGCTGGCAGTGGTTGGATTGACTGCCAACATTCTTCAATTTATGGATGTTGCGTGGGACGTCTTTGAACTTGGTATCAAAGTTCATCGCAAAAAGGTGGAAGACTTTAAATTTGACCATGAGAATTTTAGTCCACGTTGGGCTGCCGACAGAATGAAGGAATTTGCGACGCAGATTGAAAGAAAACAATTCTCTACGACAGCCACTGAAGCAGAAGAAACTTTGGCGCGTATTTCGACGGAATGTGTGAAGATTGCAAACCAGCTTTCCAGTATTATGGACACGCTGCACAACAAGTATAGACTGCTGGCGGAAGCTGCTCCGGCAAACCCCATTTCTGTTGCCAAAAGTTGGGTATTCGCAATCAAAATGCTGCGAAAGCAGGACCACATTCAAGATCTCTCTGGGAGGTTAGAGAAATGCCGAGGACTTCTCAGCTCTTCGGTGTTGATTAACGTACTCCAAAGAATGGACATTATGCTCAACGAGCAAAAGCGAATCGGAGCCGAGTGGCAAAAAACACAAAGCAACAACCACCAAGAGACCCTGGGGGCAATTAATTTCCACTCCAAGAACAATCGGCAATCGATCCAAGACATCAAAACCGAAATAGCCAAATTTCAGAAGAACATGGAAGCCAACATGAAGTACCCTCCAATTCCCAGCGCCGTTACTTATATGGATCCATCGCTAAGAACGCCTGCGATGTCTCCGCAAGTCAATCAACAGGTTGGATCCACAATCCTTGCTGATTTGTCGTTTGACATGATGAGTGACAGGGAGCGGAGCGTCAAAAAGTCGTTTGAAAAGACTTTTGGTTGGATTTTTGAACAAGATCGTGATAAGGTAGGTGATGTTGATCTCAATGATTGGCTCCAATCGAAAAGCGGCATATTTTGGATCGGTGGTAAAGCCGGCTGTGGGAAGTCTACGTTGATGAAGTTTATTCGGAATCATCCAGCTACAAAGGATGCACTAAAAACATGGGCCGGTAAGGATGATTTTATTATGGCATCCTACTTCTGCTGGGCAGCAGGAACGCCTCTACAGAAAAACCAGGAGGGGCTATTAAGAGCTCTTCTCTATCAGATTGTCAGCCAAAGGCAAGATTTGATCCCCAAGCTTTTTCCGAGACGGTATGAAGCTTGTATTAATAAGTAGATTTTTTCCCTAAGCAGTTAATTGGCTTTTACTAACATTGGCGGCAGTGTCTTGACAAATAATCGCAGACCTGAGATTTTCTTCTTCTGTGATCGTCCTTCTTGCTCCCAATTAGTTCGCAATTCTGAAGAATTAAAAAAGCACATAGAAACAGTGTGCGTAATTCTCGACGATTCTCTCTTCCCAAAACCAGCTAATCAGATATACTAGCCATACTTTCAAGGTAGTCGCGAATGAAACCGATGAAGAGAAACGGGCGAGAGAACTTCGAGAAAAGGAGAGGGACAAAGAGATTGAGCAAGTGCAGAAGAGAGCCCAAGAAAGAGAACATAAGAAAGCTGCGCAACAGTATTCGGGGCAATTCACACTCTCAGAACTCTCTGAAGCCTTTGAAAACCTTTATCAAGTTCCTCTTGGTCGACTAAAGGTCGCCTTGGTTGTCGATGGTCTGGACGAGTATCATGGGGACCAACGCGAGCTGGTTAAAATATTCGAAGACGTCAGCAGGTTTCCTCATATCAAGGCTCTCGTGTCTTCACGGCCAGAGAACCTTTTTTCCAACGCATTCAGGGAGTGCCCATCCATTGCAATGGAAACACTTACCCGGAATGACATGATACACTATGTGCAAGCCAAACTAGGAGAACATCACAGAATGGAAAGACTCGAGGCTACGGAACAAGGCTTTTTGGAAAGGTTTTCCCAGAAACTAGTCTCACAATCGGAAGGAGTATTTCTATGGACCACTTTAGCGGTTCGGGAATTGCGAGAGGCCCTAGATGAGGGCTGCTTCACCCATGAGCTCGAGAACATTCTCGAGAGCTACCCTCCCGAGCTCGACGATCTTTATTGCCACATGTTCGATCGGATGAAGAATAAACATAGAGGAGAGGGATGTAGAATTCTACGATGTGCTCAATACGCCCAAGACTCCGAAGGCCAGTTCCCAAGTTTACTCAGATTTTGGTTCTTGGTTTCTGAATGTCCTGGAAGCTCCATAGGAGCCGAGAGGCAGCTGATGGATATACTGACCCTCACAAACAATCTTGAGCTAGCTGCGACGAGGATAAAAAGCCGGTGTTGTGGCCTACTCGAATGCAAGTGGGAATCCAAGTCCAACTATTATGAAGGAGTGGTCACGCCATTTCACCGAACAATCTCGGATTTTCTCTCTGGCGATAGAATGAAAGCCATAATCGCAACTGAAACATCCGCGTGCAAGCCAAGCGAATGGCTACTCGATTCGATCGTCTGGTGCCTTAAAACAAAGTGGTTTTATCGAACAACAAGCCAAGAGGAATGGAAAACGCTTAGGGATCACATAGACCACGCCTTCAAATACGTACAAATGTGGGACAACAACAAATTCACAAAAGGAGAATGGATTGACACAATCAACGTCACTATGGAGAGCTTGTGGGGATTGAAAAATCAGCTCCAGAGATCAGGGTCCAAGTCAGCACGTAAGGCGTTCGGCGAGAGTGTGAGGCATTGGTCTGAAGCCTTGGTTGAGACTGCACATCTCAGAAAGACTGACGCATGCAAACATCATCCTATTGCTTGGCTAGCTTTGTCCCTCAATCTACCAGACGTCCTTAGAGACAGGCTGCTGTCTGAGTTGGTTCAATGGGATGAGGGGTGGGGCTATATCTTGGCAAGATTGATTCTCTCGATCATGTTTCAGGATACTGTTCCAGAGACGTATTTCGACATTATTAAGATCATGGCTGAAAAGACAAAGGAATATCTACCAACCAAACCAAGAAAGGGAGTATTTTGGAGTCAAAGTGCCTGGGACATCCTGGTTGCATTGCAGCCAGTGAGGCTCAACAAAACCAGGCTGCCATTCGATATGCAAGAGGTTGTGCCAGACTGCGATGATAAAATCCGACCTTTAGCGCAGTGGAGCAAGATTGTCGAAACTTTTGCCAACATTGGTTCAAATCTGGACCATTGCGGTCTGATGATTCCCGATAGTAACAATGAAACAGCGGATTGGTCGGCAAGAAGGCTCATCATAGATGGCCTGGAGTATTGTTCAAAAGTCAATAAGCAAGGTGATGCTAATTTTGACGTTGCAAGAGAAACTATTCGATTATTGGACAGAATTCTATTTGACAACCCTGTATCCTTCAAGTCAAAAGCTAAGGAAGCTTCCCCTCTTAGAAAGGGGGACATCAATAAAAGAAATACTCGTTCCGCCGTGCGAGGTTCCAGGAACAACATAGCGAATATTTCAGAAAGCAGAAGCAGCCCAGAAAACGACTCTGAAAGCTCTTATACCGAAACAGCCTCGACAGTCACACAGCCGAAACCTCTGTCACAGTATCCGAACTACAATTCAAATAAAACAAACGAGGCAATTAAACAGACCCCAAAACCATGCTTCTCTTGCAAAGCAGTTCGAGAACTCAAGGATACTTTTGATGTCGACGAAATTCTCAACGGTGTTGAAACTGCGAATGTCGGCTCCAATGTTTCTACACTCGCCAATTGGATCCTTGATCAAAGGCGGACAACTGAGCAAGGACCAAGACAAGGCATCACTCTATCTGAGGTTAAGAAGGAAAAGCAGAAAAGCAAAGTTAGCAGCTCCAACTGGTCTAGAGTGGTCCAGTCCAAGCCAGAGAAAAGTAAAGCTGCTGAGAATGTTGTGGGCGCTTGCTACGTAGTGAAAGAAGCCAAGCGCCCAAATCGAATGAAGAAACAAAGGTCGGATAGAGATTTAGAAGGCTCGATTCAAACTGGGCAGAGATCGCTCACATGGACAGTTAGTGGAGGGAAAGGTTTGACTAAGGACGAGCAAATGATTATTCAGGATATCTTGGGGGCTTCGTAGAACATTCACAAAAAGTCTTACTATTTGCCAGCGATGCAATTGCTTTTGATAAAAGAACCAGAAATCCACATGCGCTTACATAGGCCCATTTTTCAGACAATGTAGGTTGAAATGTCGAATAGTCAACTTATTATAAGGTGCCGATTTTGTGATCCGATTTCAGCTACAGCCAAGGCAAACACGAACATGCGATGTAGATAATCTCAATGCTAAAGATTCAAATACGGATTCTCCATCTGTATCCGATATGTTACATTCCAGCACAGCTATAATGATCCGGGGTGTCGCACCACTTCTGCCCGAATTCGCACCGGTGCTCAGGTACAACCGGTGTGCTTTCACATCCGGAAATAGTCCAAATGCGATTCCGGTTAGCCGCAAGTTGACATCAGCCCTCACTCATCCTTCATCTTATTTCTTACTCGCCTCTTCGTGCCAACTCAAAACTAGGCTGCGTTGGGCCTTATGACTCAGCGACATGTTTCCAAACATAGGTGGGATCAACCTGTGATCCTTTGATCGCCGTGGATGTTGACATAATTGTCCGGTCATCCTCAACCTGGTCCAACCTCGGAAGTTTTCCCTCTTTTGTGCAGCCTACAGTTGTAACACGATTGTCCATCGTGACCTAGTTCCGCCGTTTCACGACAGCATCTTTGCACCATCGGCCCTCAAAAGGCCCGATCAAACCTGACTCGCAGTAATGCCTAAAATGCCAATTCCCCCTCTCCCAGACTACTCCGCGTCTCATTCAGCTACAAGAAAATTCCCCAGACAGATTTACTATCCTCCGTCAACTCCCCAAACATGTCGGAATCAGATACCGATCCATCTTGGGCCGAAAAGCTCCGATCTCTGGCGTTGACAGAGATGCGGCATGTAGGAGAAACACCTCACGAATCTGCCGCTCGGATCGGCCAGCTGAAAATCTCCCAACTTAGCTCAGATCTGTCTCAGTATATTGAGGATATTTACGCCGCTGGAGCCAAGCTCTGGACTAAACAGATGCTTCTTCAAATTGAGCAGGATCTGGCAAAAGATCCACGTCCGCCATTCTTCATGGTTCGCAGCAGTACGTGCATCTGTTCTTCCAACCCTTCTCTTCGTGCAGCCCTTCTCTAATCCTCCTTCTCACCACAGTGAGTGGGGGTGTCGTACCAAGGGAGCTTCCAGGAAGACTCAGGGGATATGTGGATTATCAAGATGGATACAAGTAAGTACTTTTGCATTATTATTCCACCCTATACTCGTATTTATAACTACATGGGAAGGCGGAAAAGCTGACGGAACGAAATGTTTTGTGAATTAGGCCCTTCATATCGTTTAAGCTCTACCAATCCATCCTCTTCAATACCAAAAATGTCTTCTCAGAAGACAGTCTCAAAAAGAATGATAATTGGTTGGGTGGTGCATGCATTGACACTGCAGAAACACGAGCGGCTATGACCTGCCCCATGTCTTTGTCATGGACGAAGCACCTGCTGTCTCGCTCGATCGAATACGCCGAATTCCGCGCTGCTTGGGATGAAGCTCGGCAAAACTGGCTCCAGAGCCCAACGTGCAAGGATTTGGTACACATGTTGAAGTACGGGATCAGGGTTCCCAAGTCTGCAAAAAGGATTGTGTGCTTTGGGCTCGGTAACATGGAAGGATACGATTTCGATCTCCTGGCTGATTGCGACGGCCTGCCTCGTCGCAGGTCCATGACTCAACAAGCTGCAGTGTTGACCATGGCAGCTGTTTTTGGAGAGCTACTGGGCACTGATCCCCTTCCCATCCTTGTCCAGGATCCCTCTTACACGTCAAATACAAAACGTCTGCTGGAGGAGTTGGGGGTAGAGGTTGCTGGCGGCTACGGGGCTCTCGCTTTCACCCGCGTCGATGAAGAAACAATTGTAGTCAGCTGCCATCCCGACATTCCCGTCAAGCAGATTGTGGCAGATATTGCAAGACCGGCGGCGATGATATGGAACCGCATCATCCCTGCTGAGGAGGAGAAATCAGAGTGGGTCATCAGAGAAATTGACGGTCAAGAGTCATTATGCTCGTAAGTTGCATTTCTCTTTTTACTTCTTTCCATACCAATACACTAATAACTTGTCTAGGCCATGGGTGACAGACCAGGATTCACCTCGTACGCGAGAGATGATACAAGGCTATGACAGGCATAACTTTCCCTTTGATCCGGAGCGATTTGGGGAATTGGAAATTTTTGTTCGAAAGGATTGAAGAAATCATTGTTTCCCTGTAGTGCAAAACTCTTGGTCGCAAGATTGCAATTTCTCATTTGAACCAAGCTGAAATACTGTTCTTCTATCACGCTCGTTCAGAATTCCAATCAATACCTTGTCACCAGGTGCTTTCATTCTCGACTTGTGCTATCACGGCCTGTGCATGGTCAATGTGGGTTATGGGTATCGATATGTATCAAATAAAGGAGCCCTCTCATTGCAGTAAGGGTCAAGGATGAAGACTTGCTTCGTCCCTCCTAAACAAGCGCATCCACATTTATCCTAGCTTAGTCCAAAAGCCGCACTAAAACCAGGCATTTTCTCAAATAAGCGATGCCCGTGAATACGTGTACAACTAATACTCCGCGGAAGCAAGACTGGCTGTGATACCGAAAGAACGTGCACGGACGGTAGTCTGCGTAAATATCTCGCCTCCGTCAATCGGAGACGCGGTAGTTCCCACGAGACAGGGCATCTGATTAGATCCTGATCAATCAACCAGGGTAGCTAATCCCAGATCTTCGATACGAGTGCAGCTTCTACGAATGTTCCGTGGGGGGCGTTAGTCCCGCGGGAGTGGGATGTGGAGGCAGCGGGATCGATTTGGCTCCACTCAAGCCGAATGCCACCATTCGGAACAGCTTTTGCCGCTTGGAACCCACATCAGAGTAATGGAAATGCGAAGCAGTTTACGAATAGCTGACGCATCATGTCTAAGCTTCTAATCCAGGCTGATAATGGGGCTGAAAAATCCAGTTTGTGCCATAGAAGGATCCCAAATTAAGGGTTCAGTGTGTTCAGCCACCATTACGTAGGGCGGCTCAAACAGAGTTCCCTCGCTAGCCGATTATCCGGTCGTAGATACGACGATATCACAAATCAGAGATCGGAGCCGCCTGGATTTCCAAACCGGGAATAGCAAGGGACAAGTCCAGCATATCTTGTACCTAAAAATTAGCAGTGAATTAACCATATTCTGTTGCATGTAGACTAAAATTGGAGGCTATAATCCTGTTCAAAATACATATCGCCTCCTGGGAAGCCTCACGGTCGACTATTCAACAGAATTTTATTCATGTTCCAGAAATAGCCAATCCCAAGCTGAGGTCATGTGCACTGCTGTGCGAGTGTCGTGTGTAGTCGCGGCAAAGACCACACCCTTTCAGACAGTCGTAATCGCGATGGACTCTTACCTTATCAAATCGACTATTCCCCACCTTGGAGCTAGGCTTGCCGCGATCTCAGCCCCATCGAAGCGACTGCAGAATGCCGGCAATGGGCTTAGCGAGGGCAAAAAGCCGCTTGACATCAAATTTTTCTGGCACTGAATGCCGTTGGACAAGGCTTAGATCACCGCGGTTCCGGCTTGGCGCCCCGATTTGTCCTCCCCAGTGCACTAATCCGGGTTTTACTAGACGAACCCGCGGACAATGGACTGGAATCTGGTAGTGGACACCCAACCCACGGTCCACCAAGGTGGACTGTACGCGGAGGTGCTGCTTTAGGGTCTTCGTCAACTTGATCCTGGTTTTCAGGTGTCAGAAATTGGCATACGGAACCGTCCACGTTGACAACTTCCTCTTTTGCCTTTTCGTCCGTAGAGTGGTGATGATAAGTTGTTGTATAAGAAGATGACGATAATCTTCAAATTACTCACGCTTTCTCTACAGTGGCTTATGGTCTAGTAAACATTCCATCTCGCTCATTTTACAGCACTACTCAGTCTTTTCCTCGACCATGAAATTCATCCGGTCCCTCGTGCTGGCTATCAGCAGCATATCCTTGGTGTCAGGCGCAGTCGTAGCCAGCCCAAGGAACACGGACAGCCTTCGCTTTTACAAAGGCTCCTGCACGTCGAAGAACATTCGCATCCGAAAGGAATGGCGAAATTTGACCAGCAAGGAGAAGAAGGCGTACTTGGAGGCGGAGAAATGCCTGATTGCCTTGCCATCGAAAACCGGTATCCAGGGAACTACCACTCGTTTCAGTGATTTGCAGGGTCTGCATCGTCTTTTGACCAACTACACGGTTGAAGGCACTTTCGTGCAGGACGTTATCCACAATGTGGTAAGTTAGCTCTCCTAAAACTCCTCTTTTTGAAACATCCAGAAATAATAGTACTAATTTTACACAGGGTCAATTCCTGCCTTGGCACCGTCTCTTCATGTTTGCTCATGAAGAGATGCTCCGAAATGAATGCAACTATACTGGTCCTATGCCCTGGTGGGATGAGGCCAAGGATGCCGACTCCGGCAAATGGTTTGGATCCAACATGTGGGATTCCGATGCGTTTGGTGGAAATGGCACTGGCTCCGATAACTGTGTCAACGATGGAGCCTTTGCTGGGCTCATGGAGAAGATGGGACCCGGGCTGCTGGATACCACTTACTGTTTGACTCGTATCTGGGATCCCAGTTGGGCTCAGTATTGTGGAACCGATTCCGTCAAGACTTGCGCAAAGCACAATGACTACTACAGCTTCTGGGTTTGCGTTGCTGGCCACCCTGGTCTTCACTACGCCGGTCACACCAGTCTTGGTGGTGTGGTAAGTTGAACCTCATTCCTTGACGCACACGGATCGCCCTGACAATTATTTTCTAGATGTCTGATATCACCTCGTCCCCTGGAGAACCAGTCTTCTTCCTGCATCACAACTATGTTGACAGAGTCTGGTGGCAGTGGCAGCGATCCAACGCCTCCCGTCTGACCGATATGAGCGGCAACGCCTGGAACTCGACCTACTTTGCCGAGTACAACATCACCACGCCCAAGGGCCAAGCCGAAAACACCACCCTCGATTACGTGCTTCACGTCGCCAACATTCTGCCTGATACCAAAATCTCCAACATTATGAACATTCAGGGAGGATACCTGTGCTACGACTATGACTACTAAAATGCACCATCAAGGTGATCTCAGGGAAAGATGGCCGATGATTCTTCTCTTATTCTGGGGGCTTGGTCTGTTATCCAATGCCAACCCCCTCTAGCCCTAGAGGTTACGTGTGTAAATTTGTACAATAAAATAAACACATAGATAGAAATTATAGAATTTTAAAGCTCCTAGAAATTGAGTGTTGCTGCAAAACGCAATAGCGGCTGAGACGATGCATCTAAAAAGTGGTGAAGGTGAATGAGGCTTGGAGGTTGAAATTCAATCATTGATTAAATATACGATTCTATTCCAAGAAGTCGTTCTGTACATCACAAAAATAAACCGAGAATAATTGACAGGCCAAATAAAATATACGCCCGAGGCAAGGATATCAATCTCATCGCGCCCGAGTCCTCCTCCTCCCGCACGGGATCATCTCCAGCGGGCTCTGCAATCCAACCCTCTGGTATCTGCGTGATGAAGTCGTACCAATAATGCCCCATCTCTTTATAACCCTCATTCGTGGGGTGGATGCAATCGCGCAGAGTGGACAGCGGAATTGTGGTAAAATCAACAGCCAGGACGTGGTGCCCCGCCAGACGGCGCTGTTGCACCACCTGTGGGATCAGGGATTGATACTCCGGCGTTGTGGGCGCCTTGTGCGGGTCGCATGTGTTGATGATGATGGCGACGAGGATGACGGCATCGGGACACGCCTCAACCATCTCGTCAATCAGGTCGCCCAAGCGTTCGGCCGCCTCGGCTGGGTCGTTGCCCTCCCGCCCGCGGCCCGGCCGGTCGTCCATGTCGTTAGTGCCCGCGTGAAGCAGGATTATATTGGGCCGCTGCTCCAGCGATACGCGTACGTGGTCGCCAATGTACTTGATGGTCCTGCCGGGCCACGCAGCCTGTTTCCCCCGTCATCAGCAAACATGTCTCAGCCACGGGAGCGTCATGGTCTTACAAAGTAGGGATCCGACATGGTGCCTTTGGACACTGTGCCCGCAAAGACGACATCATCGGCTGTGTGTGTGCGCGGCGCGCTTGTCAGCTTTGCATTCCATGTGTCTCGGGGCTCCTCGGGCGCGCAGCTGTTCTTACCAGACAAGTCCTTGCGCAGCTGCAGGCGGTAGCCGTTGCCGTCGCCGCCGTCCTGCTCGCTCAGCCAGCCCTGCGTTATCGAGTCGCCGGCGCACAGGATGCGCAGCGTGGTGCCGGGCTTGACGGGCAGGCCGGGGACGGCGTGTGTCCGGTTCAGCGGTTCCATGCCGACTACGTCCGGTCGCTCATGGTGCGGAGGCGCGGGCTGGAGATGGACCAGCAGGGCGCCCGTGAGAATCAGCGACGCGGCCGCGAAGACGCAGAGCGCGCCGACGATTCGTTTAAATGACCACTCCATGGCAGCAGCAGCAGGAGCAGCAGCATTGTTTGTGGATACGGGAATCCAGGAGCGTCAGTGCCCGCAGCAGCTTGATTGATCTACGCTGCTACGGCCCCAACGTGGCCATTTTATTGTTAGTGTTTTAGTGATCGACCGCGTAACCCGGGCAGCCCCGCGCCTCCAGCCGAAAGCATCAATTGGTGGTGCCGTGTTTCACTGCATCTCGCGCCCTGTAGCTGTAGGTAGATTGAAAGCACTGTACCCAAAATAGAGTGCTGTATTTCAGCAACCCATTGAATTCATATTCAATATCATCGGTATGTCCATATCTCATAAAGAATTGAGAATTATCTGCCCACTGAATCATCAAGAATACTCTCATTTCCCACAACGCGCCAAGTGGTCTAGTGCAAAGGGCCGCATGTGGTTACAACCAACAGCCATAGTCGCAACCTTGCACTTCCAAGCATTGCCCAGCTGGACTGACTTTAGCGCACCCTCTCACTATTACCAGTCCACTATTTTTCTTAGATGGGCGAGGTGAAAAGTCCGATTCGGAACCAGACACGAATGGGCTCACCAAACGTTGAATGCGCCAAACAACCTTATCTACTTCCCGTCGGCAGATCATCTTGACAGATCGTTAAAATGGCACATTATTTTCTCCGACCAGTTAGGCTTTATTTGAACGGCATGTCATCTTATTCGTGTCTACCAAATGCAATCTGATCCATCTATCGATGCGCCATCCCTCTATCCCCAACCAGCAACAAGCAGATGCCAAGCACACTTTGTGGAGTTTGCCCAGGCTACTCCGTCTCAGTTCCCGCTCCAATCTTCTCCAGTTTGGCTTGCGTCTCGGCGAGCGAGATGGTGTCCTCCCAGTTCGGGGGTCGAGCTCGGATCTTCTGGCCTATGGCCTCTACATCTGCGCCAAGCTTCAGCAGTGCCTCTTCGCTGCACCATTCTCCGGTCGCCATGAATCCCACGGGAACCTTGCCCTCCGTCGTCTCATCTGCCACGGCACCGGCGTTCTTCTGGCCGTGGGGCACCAAGTAGCCCGCAGGAGCAGTGAGCGCGGGGAGGCCGCAGAAGTTTGCCAGCCACACGTAGGCCATGCTATCCATTGTGCGGTTACCATCGTTGAGGCCAAAGTTGAGCTCAGCTGAACCTCCGAGAATCGGCCATCCGGCACAAGCAGTGGTTGGGGTGATTATGAGCATTCCTGGGTGCTGTTTCCAGAGATATGCCAGGTGCCTCATCAAGAGTCCACGAAGTTTCTGCGCCAGGAGATAATCCGTAGACGGGGTGGCGCGGCCCAGTGCAAGCAGAACCTTGTTTGCAGCTGTAAAAGGAGCAGTGTCAGGAAGCAGAGTCGACGCATCGGTGAGTACAGTAATAGCATGCGCAACTTGTCCCTCGGAAAGGAAAGGAATCTCGATGTCAATGACTCTATACCCGTAATCGGAAACCAGCTGCTGAATCACATTGCGCACAAGAGTCTGCACGCCAGGCTCAGCACGGGCAAACCACTGTTCATGGATACCAAGCACACGAGAGAAGGGCGGGCTGGGCTGGAGCTCGAGCGGTGCAAACTGCGTCGAAGGGTGAGGCTGAGCAAGAACCTTGTACACGGCCTCCAGGGAGTGCATGTCGGTAGCGAGAGGACCCTGGACGGCGCATGTAGGTGAGTAGTTGGGACCGGGGTAGCACGAGACTCTCGAATGACTGGGCTTGAGACCGAATACGCCGCAAAACGAGGCGGGGATACGGATACTGCCACCGCCGTCACTTCCGAGTGCAAATGGGATGAGGCCTGAGCTGACTGCGACTCCAGGGCCAGAAGAGCTTCCGCCTGGGTAATACTTGGAGTTGTATGGGTTTAGAGGTGTCCCATGGTGAGGGTTGTTTCCAGTCGTGTCTAAGTGGCATGTCAGTGGCTGTCTGATACAAGGGTCATGACGGGTTTGAGGCGCAGACGGCATATGTGTAACCGGGTGTCAAAACGTACCAAGACCAAACTCATGCATGGCAAGCTTTCCAAGGATGACGGCACCGGACTCTTGCAATTTCTGGACGCTCCAGTTCGTAATAGAATCGTGTCTCTTGACGGCATCCTCGACGTAGTTGACGACAGATCCAATCTTGGTTTCGTACTCATCGAGATCGTAATCATCTTTGATTCCAGTTGGAACACCATCCAAGGGTCCGATTGGTCGACCTTCCTTATACCTGCGAGTCGATGCCTCTGCTGCCTTCAGGACACTTTCTACCTTGGAGTCGGCCCAGGCTACAGAGTGCTTTCCCTTGGGAGACACATCTCGGCGAATCAGCGGCAGCAACGCGAGGGCCACATCAGTCGGCGTGACCTCTCCTTCCAGGTACATGGCGTGATAATCCGAAATCGAGTAGAATTTTGCATTCGCCGGCGGGTTGATTTTACCAGTCAGGACGCTTTTGAGCGTGCTTCCTCGAGCCTTGGCCGATGGGTCTTCTAATGGAATGACTGTCGGCTCAAACCGCGGCTCATCGTCTGTGAGGTAGTTTCGGATGTTGCGCAGCACACCAAAGCCAGCGTTATACCATGCGTAATTACAAATGAATTGAATCCATTCCATACTATCAAGGGGAGATTAGGACTTCTCCCGAGCCTGGTTACAGGGCGCTTACACAAAAGCCGACGCGACTAGGATGCGTCCTTTGAGGACGGGGTTGACAAGTTTCTTGCCATTGTAGGGAACATCCGGGCTAACAATGTCAGTTGGTCGGGCGGATTCATCAATCTGTAGTTGCGAAGCCTACCCGCGAACTGGCTCTGGGTAGTTCAAAAACCGCCCTTGCCTCTCCTCCAGCCCAGCGGTGGAGCCCATCGTCAAACCCCGGGGGAGTGATTTTTTTCAAGTCGAATTTGAAAGCGCAATATCTGGCTGAATCGTGACCTGGCTGTCGTCTCAAGACCGGTTTTTTCGGGAGCAATTTACCCTTCGCAACCTCTCGATGCCGCAATCCTCAGGGTAGTCTGTACGGATTTCCGGTGTAGCCGTGCGAGTCTTTCGATGTTAAATACGGAAGAAGAAAGGAGCGGGTCCCGCGGCTCGCCGAGGCCTGGGCTGTTGGGCCACTTGGCCGGAGTCCGGCGGGCGGGCCAATGAGGAGAGAGAGCGAGCGCCAGGGGTTGCGAATGACGATCACAACAATCCTTCACGTGTTTAGGCGTATGGGAGAATCTGACCAAGGCAAGTGCGTGATTGGCGAGGCATTTGTGCTGGGCTGGCCGCAACTGACTTGATGATAGTAATGCGTAGTCATCTCGACCGTGTTACATGGTAGAGTTTTGCACGCCGGCGGTGAGAAAGTGTAATGTGGCCCGTTCCTCACGCCTTTGCTTTTTCTGGCTCCCCTGGAACCTGATCAACTCAATCTTGACACGTGAAGTTTACGACTCTAGCGACCCGTTTTTGTTCGGACTCGGTCGCATGATCGGAAACGATGGCATTGTTTGTGGAACGTTTGGCCCGCACGTCGATCGTGCAACAGTGAAAGAAGGCTAACCTATTTTAACACACATAAGCATTCGCATCTGGTTTCAACCCCACCGATAGTGTCACCGTTCCTCAATCTGTCGGCCATTCTCTGGCCGTGATCCGCTGCCTGCGAACTGCTACCCTATACTGAGACCTGCCACAATGTGGCACAGCTACGTGGCTGTGCTGTCTCTCATCATTGACCAACCAGAGACCAGCAATTTCAGTCCGATAACGCCATCCCCAGATAGGAAAGAATATTGCCCAGATCTACACTCCGAGACATGCTTCTTATCTCGCAGGTCAATCACTTTAGCTGCTCGCGGGCGGCAGGCGGCGGCTGGGCAACATATAAATAGCTTTTCCATGCGGGAGGAGGGATGGACGGTTGTATTCCTGACGTAAAAAGAATCCCACTGTGGTTCTAGACTGTCGCCATGGCTGACTCGGTGCTGAAAGACTGGGAGAACTGCGACAAGACAGACACCCTCTTCATCATCTTCTGTACCTGCATCTGCTGGACCATTGTTCCCACGGTAAATCCCCCTATCTCCCATATCTTAGCGTCGATTTCGATGCGGGGGAGTTCTGATCTGCTCTGACACCCGTTCCTCAGGTCGGCATCGCGTATGGAGGATACTCATGGAGGTTCAATGGCCTCGCTAGCGCCATCCCGGCCGTGCTGGTCATCATGACCTGCTCTATCCAATGGTGGATTGTCGGCTACACGCTGGCATATGGCGACGGAGGCGCTGTCTTTGGCAGTCTTTCCCACCTCTTCCACCGCGGTGTGCTGGCTCAGCCTGTGGGGACAATTCCTGCCCTCCTCTTCAGCCAGTTCCAGCTCGTCTTTGAGGCCACCGTCTGTGCCATTGCCGTCGGTGGATTTTGCGAGCGCGGCCGGTTGCTCCCAATTATCCCATTTATATTTGTATGTTGCCCTCGTATTACGCCTACCTGACGCTAGAAACTTAATTAACAACGCTAGCTTTGGTCAACCTTTATCTACTGCCCACTCGCCCATATGGTCTGGGGCGGAGGCTTTCTGGGAGGGACACTAGGCGTCTTGGACTTTGCGGGAGGTAGAAAACGCCATTTCCCGTTGTCGACGAAGAAAGTCGCTAATTGTCAACAACAGGAACACCCGTTCACATCTGCTCTGGTGCCACAGCCACAGCCATTAGCCTCTATCTCTCTTACCCCATTTTTCGGTCTCGAAGATCTAGCATCAGGACCCCATCGCACATTCGAATCCACCGCCCCGGCAACTCTTTCTACCAGCTGCTTGCCCTGATTATTATCTGGGGCTCCTGGCTCGCCTTTGACGCCGGCACCACGCTTACGCTGTCTTTCCAGTCGCTCATGGCTCTCGCCGTCACCAATCTTTGTGCTTCTGCTGGCGCCATCACTTGGGCTCTGATGAACTTTTTTGAGACGGGTCGATGGTCCATCGATGCAATCTTCATGGGCGCAATTGCGGGCCTGGTAATGATTACACCTTCTGCCGGCTTCATTGACTTGCCAACATCCTTCTTTTTCGGCATCATCGGAGCACTGGTTTGCCGCCAGGCACTGCGCATCAAGTTCACGGACTGGGCGAAACGATGGCGATGGGTTGATAACGGTGATACATTTGCCACGCACTGTGTTGGCGGAATTACAGCGACCATCTGCACGGGCCTGTTTGCCCAAAAGAAGGTGGCAGCCTACGGCGGAGTTGACGTTGTTGGTGGCGTGTTCTTTGATGGAAATATCAAGCAGCTCGGTATCCAGATCGTCGAGGCAGCCATTGGGTTCGTATGGGCAGGCCTTGGCTCGTTCATTATTATCGCCTTGATTGACTGCGTTCCCGGCCTCGAGGTTCTTGCAACAAACAAGTGAGTTTCACACTTCTCGGACCCATGCACAGAGTCAGGTTCTAACAGATGATTCACCACAGGCATATTGCGGCTGGACTGGACACTAATGAGACCGAGGAGACTCTGGCCGAGTACCAACACCCTGATGAGGATGACTACTCTCCTCTTGATAGTGGCTCGATTGGGCTCGACTAAACGCAATCACGGCAAAGTCGGGAAAGAGCCCTTGTACAATTACAATTTGGCGGTATCAGTTCGGATTCCCGCGGAGGGCGAAGGAGATGATAAAGAGTGGGTAGAGAGTAAGAGTTGAAGCAATAGTGGCGAAACGGGGATTGAAGACCGAACAATAAGCGAGTGAGGGATATTTTCTATGTGGATACGGGACTTTTCGTATTCGGCCACTGGTGTTGAGCTATGACGTGCCTTTGTGACCTTAAATCGTTGGAGTGGTGCCTAGAGTCAAGGATGCATGGTTACGTAGCGCAGCATAGCCACATCATGAGAAGATCGCTTGGATGCCAGGAAATGAAAGGGAATGATCAGGCGACCTAGCATTCTTAATATCTTAAGCCTTTATCGCTGAAGAAGATCGTAAAACAAGTTTATCACACCATATTCTGCTGAAGAATATCGCAAGACTTCTTTTGTATCATGAGTGAGAAGTATGCACAGCTAGGTGCAAGTGTTTGATAATGTGCTGAATATTTTGGAGACGTCAATTAGTAATTACAAAAGATCAAGCTAGGCCTCTATTGAGTGAATGAATTCAGTGATAACAACAGCACCTCTTCATGATTTAAATATGTAAATGATAGAAAGGCTCCAAAACTGCTAGGTTGCAAACGAGCTGTCATTGGTGACATGAGGGCCTCAACCTTTTACTCCACTCCTTGTGTAGTCTGTATTCAATTGTTCTCTCAACCAATAATTGTTTCTATTTCGCAAAGCATAAAATTTGAGATAAGTTAATGATCCCTGAGCGTATCTCGGCATGCCCCGACAAGTTTCTAAGACTTCAGTCGATTTTGTAAATCGACCCAATATCTCACCCATACAGCTTTCCGTCGCGGGTCAATATCGGCATTTGCTCCCTAAGCGACTCATAGACTAGTTGGAAGACGTCTAATCTAAGCTTGCAACTAGCTCTCGAATTTTAGGACTTCAATGGGACTAGTTGCAGCTCGCTCTCGACCTAATGGCACCTAGCAGCTCTGCCGCCCACGTGATCCCCACCCCTTAATTTGGCCAGCTTCTTGGCCTGCAGCTCAGCTTATTGCGTTTTTTATTTGCATTTTTGTTGGATTGTGCCTCGATATCAAAGGCTCAAATGGCATCTAGTCCAGTGTCAAATGGTGTTACGTCCTTGACGACGTCCTTGTCAGCGACATTCTCCCCAAAGCCATCTTGCGTGAGAGACATCTATTTTGTCCCAGCTGTAAACCAAAACTGCGTTGCTGGAACGGTTCCAGTACCCTGTCGTTATTTTCACCTAGGCTCACCGTCCAGCACTTCCGACTGCTTTCCGTCTGACTGGAGCCCAAGCACCAAGTCCTACATATCACCTGGAGCCTGTCCTTCTAGCTACACAATAGCATGTGCCGATGTAGGAGCAAGTCAGACTGTGGCAACTTGTTGCCCTGATGATGGATCTGGAGGGTATGGGCAACCTTGAAAGGGTCAAGGTTCTTCGGGCTAATCCGCGGCGTGTAGCACATATGCATGTGTCAGCTCGCTTCCTTTCGACTATCTGAGTACAGATCGGTGCTCTCGCAGTGTACCGTCAACTATTGACTTTGTCTACACGACATCGACGCTTGGCGAGTCCGGAATGACTGTTGAAACAAATAGCAATGCAGAGCAAATAATCTACGCCTACGGATTGGAGATTAGATGGGAATCTTCGGACCTGCCTGCAGAAACCTCCACTTCTTCGACTTCTGCAATCAAGTCGACATCCAAAGCTGAATCTACAGGTTCAATTCAAACCGAATCAAGCTCAGGTCATGCATCGAATGGCCTTTCAACCGGTGCAAAAGCGGGGATCGCAGTGGGAGCAGTTATTTTTGGCCTTGCCTTGATGGTTGGAATTGCCATGTTCTGGTGGAAACGACGACAAATGCGCCAAAAACACACTTCCCAGATCATAACTGATCCTAAGCCCGCCCTTGAAGCCGACAGTCACCCAGTTGCTGAGCTGTACGGAAATCACAAATTCTAGGAAATTAACATGGCTGAGCAGCCTTGTATGATCAAAGTTTGCTGAATCTTGATACCCCTCAACTTGGTCATCTGATTTAATCATTGATAGGATAAACTAATGTTTATTAGTAAAGAGACTCTGTTGGTTTGAAGTTCTACCTGACTGTTATTAATCTTGCTTGACTTCAATGCTGTGTTTCATTTCGGCTTGTCTAGCCCTCAAGAAGTCATCTTCTTTAGCCCAAAACAAACTTTCCAACGACGCAAAGCAATGAACGATGCCCCGCCTAGGTCTCTTAGTTCATTTTTGTCGTTACATTGCATCCCAGCTTACCAAAACCAGACCTGAACGGGCACGTGATGAGAACCATGGGTTGATTGGGTTAGCTTGAACATGTCTCTATACGGATTGCTATTGGGCAATCCCCTAGGTCGTGGACTCAATATTGTTGAATTGTGATGATGTAATTGTTATCGAAAAATTCCAATGCTTTTGACGCCACTACGGCTTCTCCGCTCTGCTGTCCCCATTCCATTTGGATTGCCATGTCTATTGCTCTTCATTGACAAGTACATTGACCTCCAGAGATAAAACGCGCCCCACTCTAAATCTCCCTTCCAATTCTGTTCAATCACCGCATTCATTTCTCCTCTGTTTACAACACCTCCGAAAACCAAAATCGTCAATATATCAACCATTAAATGGCGTCCAGTACATCGAGCGAAGTGAGTCATCTTGTAGCGCTTTGAACTGCATACGATATGCTAACCGGGGTTGATGTAGCCAACTTCACGCGGCCTCATTGGGCTCCCATCTGAACTTCAGCGAGAGATCTTTCAGCATCTGTGCGCACATTGTGGTGGCACAGAATTTTTGCAAATATTAGAGCCAAACTACTCGTCACTAGCCAGCCTGTGCCTGGCTTCCAGAAAGCTAAGATGGATTGCACAACCAATTTTACATCACCTTGTCATGCTCAAGGCCCAGGACTTTTGGAGGCGCCTGGATTTGTTTTCGAGGACTATTATTCAGAATCCTCATCTAGCAGAGGAACTACGATGCGTAGTAAGCTGCGATACAAGATCAAACGCCAGTGTTCGAGTGTTGGAGGATGGTTTAGTCGCACTGGACCAATCGGGGGATTTTCTACAAAGTCATGCCTCAGACATTAGGAGGGCTCATCTGGACCTGATTTTGCTGCCACTAGAAAATCCACAGAGTTCTGAACTTGCCGGGGATCTCCGGTCTCTGCATGGGATCGAGTTACGTCGCCTCACGACCCTGCGCTATGAGCGAGCGCATCCACCACCGGTCGACTCGTACAATAGCATTGCGGTCACGACAGAAAGAAGTTTTTGGTCGGCACCGAATCTCAGACGACTCCAACTAGTTGAATGGGACATCAACCACGCGTGTCACGTTATCCTGCAGGCGGCACCGAACATAGAACACCTCCGGATCTCGCCGAGAGGTCGACGGTTCGATGTGATCAATTCCGTAAAGAAGCTCGCTGAAGGTTTACCTAAGCTTACCGTCTTTGAGTTTCACTTACTTGCTCCTGTTACCTATGAGCCAACAGATCTTTTGAGCCTCCTACTTTCACGCAGAAAGGAACTGCAGACCATAAGCATTACATCTTACAACTTCTTTCTCGATTTTAATTTGCTCGGCCAGTTTATCAACCTCAAGTCCCTTACATTCTTTTACCCCATGATTAACATGAAACGGGTGCCAAGTACCAAAATCCTTGTCTCACAGCTTCCCAAGGGTTTGGAAACGTTAGAAATGGGCACCGTGGGCAACGTGCAGGTTTATTTTGGCGACATACTCTTGGAGCTATGTCAAAACCTTGACGAATACAAGAAGTTGAAAACAGTCGTGGTCACAAGATGGGACAACCAGGATGTGCGGCCAGACGGGCAGCGTGGTACGACGCGGGCCTCCTTTTATACCGATAAGGCTGTTGAAGAGGGGTTTCAACAAGCTGGGATTCAATTTCTGTGCCGGGAACTCCCATTCGAAATCCCTATGGCTTAATCTGACTCACTGAGGCAAGTATGGAGACGAACAAGCTTATAAAAGTATGTCGATTAGGAACCTCCAATGGTTCCTATCTCATTGCCCAGTTATTAGTCTAGATGGCATGGGTTATGCGGTCCCTTGAAATATAAAGAACTTTTCATAGCTAGTCCTCGCCCTTGGCAGAACAATATTGCGAGTTAAATCTTGTCGAGCGAATCGCAATGAATAGAATCATTTACTGTCGTCCGAGTCATCCATCCAGCATCTCAAACACTCAACTGCTTCCCAACTCTCATCAGTTAGATTCTCCTGTTGAGATACAGTAGTGAGATTGCATCTGCTAAATAAACGCTCGTGACCTATTGACGTTGAAGGTGCCGTCAAAATATCGATAGCCATTCGAGATAGCATAGGTAAAGTCTTTTCTTGCCGCTTCCAAAAAGTAATTGGGTTGTTGAATTTTTCTGGAGCTCTACCGAGCCACTCTTTCAACTCTTGGATGGCCGGCTCATTTGTGTCGGGAGCATTATCATAAAACGTCGCTGGAAGGAGGTCAGGAAAATCATCCTCACGCCCAGTCGGCTCTTGTATGTCCTCAAGACATGATGCGGGGTCTATATTAGTCCAACCGTTGAGGAAGAAACACCGAAACCTCTCAAAAACGACATGTTCTTTATGCGGCTCAACTCGAGTGACCCAGCTGGGAGATAAAGAGGGATGGAGGATAGCCGCAGCCCAATATACTGGGGTTTGATCCAACAACTGTTTAGAACGCTCCAATTGATCGAGGGCTGATCGACAGCAAACTCGTAAATATCCAAGTACACTCCTGGGGAAGTTTTGGCTTTGAATAAGTGAGCACCGGGATGAACATTCAACTTCGTAGTTACATAAGTGTCCTGGTGTCCCGCTGATGCCATGAGTTCGTTGGCAGTTATCAGCCAAACCTATATCTGATACGAGTTGATTGCATCGGTCGCTGAAGATAGAGTTTAGTCGAAGGAGACTCTGTATTACCCATCCGATATCGCCTGGACTGTGGGATTGGAATCGTATTGTTTCTTGTTGAAAGAGAATCAGGAGACAATTAACTTCTTCTAGGAGCACCCAGTCTTCTTGAGTAAGCCATGCATCTGCTGGCAGCCTCCGGTCTTCCGGTCCACTTATATTATCCTCAATCCAGGCTTGTAGTGGCTCTCGAAGGTGAAGGGCTCGTTCAATCATAGAGAAGGTTGAATTCCATTTGTTATCGTTGTTATTATTGCAGAATTGCATGTTGTTGTGTGCTTCAAATAGAACATCAACGTCATCCAAAGCGTCAACGTTGGAGCTATTCGCTCGTCGTTGGACATGAACGGAAAAGGCTTCCCGATGCCGAGGAGATTGACGAATAAAAGTCACGATATCAGACAGCTTGTTTACTGGCCCGTAATTTAGCCAGCCTGCAAACTGCGCCTGCTCTTGGGAAGACAGACGTAAGAAGGCCTCGCTAGAAAGCACATCTTGTCTTGTTTGTGTTGTGGGCTCGAGGAAGGCGCTTGCGGCGAGGTTGATGAGATGGCTCCAGCAGTATAATCGGACAGTTGCAACTTCCGTGAATAGTGGAGGGTGCGGGAAAAGTGCCAAATAGTCAGAAAAGAGATATTTAAGGCACGTATCATTATCTGTGTGGTTAGTCAAGGTAAAAAAACCGACATTCATGATACAATAGGTGTTGATAACCTCCATGACTAAAGGAGCAATATTTTCACCAGAATAAGGACCAATAACAGGCTTCAATGCAAGCACTTCGTTTCTTGAAAAGCCTTCAGAGTCAATGAAGTGACCAACGATCCCAAGGAGAGTCTGCTTCACACAGGAAGTCCAAGAATTGAAGCTGAGGTTGATAACTGACGTAGCGGTTTGAAGATGACATTTGAGAAGGTTCTGTTTCTGCTCAAAAGCATCCATTATCCATGTCTTTACAATGGAATAATCGGTAGGCAAGGAATTGTTATCCATATGGCCTAATATACGTATTAGGCGTTGGAAGGTATCATCTTCGATGGCAGCTAACGGGATATTCGACTCGATAACCAAATTAAGTAGGGCATCCTTGAGTTCTTTGGCGGTTTTAAAGACCTCGAATTTCTCGCTTTTTCTATCGTCTGACTGGAGAGATACAAGAGCTCTAGCACCCAACGATGACGAGAAACCAGGGATGTCGTTCTTCGTAATTGAATGTTGAGTTCGAAGGTGGGATATTGCAGCCGATGTTGCTCGCTGTGCGAACAAACAGCCCTGGGTTCTTCCACCTTCGTCGCAATAGCCGCACAGCCAGAAAGTATCTCTAGGTGTATTGTCTTTTATTTCCACAAGACCAAATCCGTGATCCATAATGAATGATCGTAGCTTATGACGGCGGGGCAGCCAGGTACGCAGAACAAATCGCCTGGACCCAAATCGTATTCGAGGAAGGGTATCAAGTGTGAGGCCTCCCACATCTTGGATATTGAATTCTTCAATCTGCGCGGCCACGGAACTTGGCTTTGGAAGCTGTCGGATAGAGCTAGCAGAGGTAGAGTCTCGGGAAGGGGTTGTCGATAGCACATAGGTCGGAGAGAGGGCTACTGATGAGGCAGGAGTCGGCGAACACGCATCGGACACGATTGTTTCTTCTTCGTTATTTTCAAAGGACACTCTAGGCACTTCGGAAGTCATAGTCGTAGCCTATGGTTACTCGACCCGCAACGGTGTACGGCGAGGGAGGCGCGAACGTGAAGGGCTCTCTGCAGTTTGGACTTGGCAGGGATCGGATGAGCTAAGATAAACGACTATGCTGAAAACTAGGAATAAGATGACCAATGTAACATGCGATGCAGATGCATGCGCAGGATGGCCTAAACGAAAAAGTCTTGGAAATTGCAGGTGTACATCTAGGAAGGATAGACTTGAGACGGCTGCAAGATACCACAAAATCACACTGCCAAGCTATTCCTCTTTAGGATGCTGACTAAAAGGAATACCTGGCTTGGTTGAATTGAATTGAGTTGGATTGAATTGAATTGAATCGAATTGGAGTAGGGGTGGTGCGACTTGAGCAGAATTGTGACTAATGGAAACCCTGCAGGCTGCCCCTAACTAATTCGGTACGAATGTAAAATGACGGGCTACTCAGCATCAATGCACTTCTTTGATCAAATTAGATGAGAAATTGCACAAGGTGAAAAAAAGGCAGAAAAATCATCTTGGCTATAAGTGTAATGTTCAACGCCATCTCCTAATGAAACCCTCAGAACAAGCCGCACTCCCCACACTTCTATTCAAATTTGACATAAAATAAAAAGAGGATAATATTAATCCTAATACAGGGACACAAAAGCCCTTGAGCAATTTTATCCATTAGGTAAAAATTGACAAGGATATGTCTTCACTCTGAAATCTGCTAATAAACTCATAATCGCGTAAAGTTGAGCCTGACCATCCTTTCACTTGACCGAGGAGGGCAAGATCGGTGTATCAATGCTATGAAATGAAGCCTTTTATACTTTGATTCAATGAAACCATCTAAGTTTTTGATCCTGAAAGAGGGGATAGAATCTGGTCGACTCATGTCATCGGGCACGAACCTGAAGGTGGCTACCAGTCGTATACCATCCCACGACGGGAGCCGCGGGCGAGCGTAGGAAACTTGCAATCCCCAATCGCTACAGGCGATGGAGACTTCTGCGATAGATGATCATCTTACACGAATTCAAGGTGTATTCCGCGGACGACATGGTCCTCACAACTATGACGCTTTTGATCTCAAAGGATTGTGCGCTCCACAACTTCCATCGTCGAAACAGCGTTCGGAGTCTACAGGTTTCGGAGTCCGCGGCCTAGCCAAAAATAGATGACCCGGTTATCCTTCTCACTGTCACAATGACGCTGAATGGTTTGCCCGACTCGCTCCGCTTATTGTTCCTTCGTTGGATATCCGGTTAGACACTGCCACAACGTGCATGGTGGAGAGATAGAATTCCGGCATCCGTTTGCCGAGTCCTCGAATAGAGTTGACGCCATCTGTTTATGGACTTTTCGTAAAAGATGCTACGAAAAATGCTCGCACGTTTCGGGGCCCCGCGGATCACCAAACTTGGTCTAGCGCGCTGCTCGGGTGTATTCGCGTCCTCGGATCCCTCGGGTTGCAACTGTCGGAGGCACGTGTTCCCGCCCAGCACCAGGTTATGAGACTCGCTCAATGTGCACACTGCGCGCACGGCGATATCCACATTGACGAGTCGTGCTGTGGTCGGCCGTATTAAATGTCCTGCAGGTTTCTCCCTAGCCAAACCAAACCGCTTCGCTTTCTCGCAATCCTCGGTTGCCCAGCATGTCCACCACGCAAGAATCCACTCTGCCGACTCGTCGCAAGTTGCGGACCAAGTCCCGAAAAGGGTGTCAGACCTGCAAGGGTCGAAAAGTCAAGGTACGCCAATGAAAGCTGATGTCAGGATGCATCAGAAGTAGTTTACCCAGCTGCAAGATCGGAAATGCGACAATTGATTGGAGGAGAGCCATCAGACAGGACGACAGAGGCTGATGTTAGTGTGCAGTGTGACGAGCAGCATCCTTCGTGCTTGAACTGCATCAAACGTGGTGTGAGATGCGACTTTCTACAGTCCCAGACTTCGCCAGCACCAGAAATTACCGACAGTAATCTAGAACTTGAGCTATTACACCATTTCACCATATCGACAGCCTCTACATTTAGTATGGAGCCGCGTGTGCGAGAATTGTGGCGGGTGCTCATTCCACAAATCGGGTTCGAAACCAGATATATCCTAGACGGCGTGCTTGCTCTTGCAGCGCTCCACATGAGCCGCTATAATGCTTCGAGGCGAGAGTTGCTCCTTGCCCAAGCAACGCAGTATCACACCCAGTCACTAGCGGAAGCTTTGCCGCTCATCCCTGGCATCGCGCCGCAGAACAGTTCCAACCTTTTTCTGTTTGGGGTGCTGACTTTGTATTTCTGCGTCGCAAGGCCGAAAAAGGAAGACGACATGATGATCGTAGGCAACGGGGTCATCCCCGAATGGCTGTACTTGTTGAGAGGCGTGGATACTATAGTGGAAGCTGAAAGCGGCATCCTCAAGTCGCCCGTTTCGCTCATTTTCCGAACAACTGAACACAGCCACAACTACTGGAAAGAACACTTGCCAGCAGAAAACGAGGGCATAAGACTATTGGAGTCGTGTATTAATTCATGCGAAACAGCGGACCAAACAAAGCAAGACGCCTTGCTAGAAGCAGTGGATGCTTTGAAGCGGAGCTACTCGTTTGTGTACACTCCGGGGTTTACAGAAGAAGACAAGTTCAGGGGCATATACACCTGGTTGTACCAGATTGGCGATGACTACCTCAAATTATTAAAGGACGCAGACAACGAGGCGCTCTGTGTCTTGGCCTACTTTTCCGTGTTGCTGAATCAGCTCGAGAGGTACTGGTGGTTGGAGGGATGGAGTTTCCACCTGATTAACAGGATTTACATGTTATTGAACGATGAGTATAGGCTATGGATTAGATGGCCCATCGAAGAGATTGGGTGGGTGCCTGGTGGTTACTAAGATTGTGTATTCGAAAATGATAGATACCCGGATTTATTGTATTTCACTTTCCCGTCAACTTCTAGAAAATTTAAGCTGCTCGTTCCTCTTTGAGCATCAATGAGTAACTGGTATTGTACTACAGATTACTTCGCTGCTAGTCTATCCAACGCCAAAATATTCCAGCGACCCCCCAATTGCGATCAGGTCTAACGAATTGGTGGCGATGTTTTGGGGACTTGAGGGTGTTGCGCGCCCATTGTCATGGTCAGTCAAGGGGAAAAAAAGGCGGAGAAGGCTACTTCTAAATCTCACTTCATTGGGGCCGAGTGACTTACTAAGCGACACAGTTGGATAAGCGCCTGTTACTTATTGCCCCCGACTTCGGGGAGGCGAGTTGAAAAAAAAATCTGTGTAACAGTAAGTTTTGGTCATGATGCCTGGTTTGATGTTACTCTAAAACGCGACGCTGCACTGCCGATACCCGTGTGGGGAAGACTGAGATGAGGCCTCATTCTTTTCAAATCTGTCACAAGACTCAACTGAAGGGTGACTGAACCAATGAGAGTTGCATAATAAGAAAGACGCGGTAGGGCTGCTTCAGCCTCAACGGTCGGGGTGCGAATGGAGCCCGCTGAGCTGAGATGCTGCGACCCTCTGGTTGGGCCGAGGTTGGGTCAGCAGCCTGTCAACCCGGCCTCATTGGCTCCTTGCGTGCAGCGGCTGATCTGGGCATTACGGCGGTGCTACGGGGATTGATCTCTTTTGAGACGCAACACAGTCAAATCATAAGCGAAATGGCACTTTGCCTAGAAGAGGCAAACAGAAACCGGAGCGGGATACTACCTTGAACCAGCCAACCCTGATAAGGGCGCGTGCAGCTGTGGAAAGGAGGCCTTTTTCGCATTTCGTACCCACTTGTTCCTGCGCCACACTGCACGTAAAAGCCGTTGTTGACGCTGCAGGGTCTACAGGGCTGGCATGGGCTAAATTAATTTAGTTTGAATATGTTGTTTATTTGCCTTGAAGGTTGAATGGATTATGACATTTCCTGTAGCGTGAGTAATTAGACGTAACCACGGTTGAAATTCAGCGAAACGAGTGACAAAGAGTCATGAGATAAGGAAAGCTGCCTGCCTACCATAATATTCTCATGGTTTCACTGGGAGCACAGCCCTAAATCCAATGACCCCCCAAGCCCTGTGGGTTCAACCAGTGGCCGGCCCCACCGACACACCTTTACAGCCCTTTCGTTCCTAGCTCGTGGGCCTGGGGAGTTCGAATCTTCCCCTGCAGGAGATCTAACTGAGCCTGCATCCCCGGTCTGACACACCATGGGCACTTCGTGCGAGGCCAATCGGCTTCGGCGCAAGCGAAAGCTGAATATGTGGCTGAGGTTGAAAGGGAGCATCGTCCGCCTTTTTTCGCTTGGCTGACCAACACTATGGAGCCCAACATCGGTGTCTCGTTGTGAAAATTCCCAAAGTGCAAATAAAAAGACAGGTATCAAGAGCGTAATGGACATAAATACTGCGGGCATTTCCTCTCCAAGATTGCCCTAAACCAAACTCATAATCTAATTACCCCTTCCATTCCCTCCCTCCACAACTTCGCTAATATGACTTTCATCAACACATTCCTTCCTGTTCGGCCTTCTCACGTCCCAGAGGTCCCCTCTCCTGAGACTATACTCAAACAACCGTCTGTAGAAGGCCGAAAGAAGGAACTTCAAATCGGTATCAAGGATGTTCCCTTTGCTGACATCGACCCTGGCGTCTTTAACAGTGAACTTGTGAAGCTGGGTCTCTATGTCAAGCCGGATCCCAAGAATCTTGCCAATAAGCCTCAACTAGGTGGAGGAAACATCACAACAGGAACCTACTCTGGCACCCAGGCTGCACTAACTCATGCATACAACCGAATTGAGCGCAGGTAAGTTTATTTATTGGCAGCATTTTTTTATATCGCGAACCTAATGGGGCTATAGTTATGAATCATACTTTGACGTGCTGCAGGTTGAGCCTACTCTACCTCGATACACGGAACTAGCAGCAAAGAAGGACATTTTCAAATGGTCGGCTTATCCGAATAACCCAGATGGCTCAGCTGCCCAGTACCCTCCCCATCTCCAGAGCATCCCATCCAAGGAGGACGTCAGTGTCTTCAAGATTTTCAACGCCCTAGGACTTGCAGAAACCCAACTTTTGCTGCAACAGATCGTGCCGGACAACATTGTTGGAAAGACCACCAAGTGGCTCGCTGATGGTTTCTTCGACCTGGTAAACGGGGATATCAGGGAGGCAGCAAATCAGGGACCAAGCCTCAAGGCATATGAAGTATACAACAAGAAACACCGCAAGTCCGGTACAGATATCGAGCAGGGGGCCAACATTGGCCTACTTCCGGATTGGTACAGCGATCGACGCTTCGCCGAGCAGTCGTTTACGGGTACCAACCCTACCACAATTGAAAAGGTCCCCAAGGATCTCCTCGACGAGTTTATCGCTGCTGCAAAGGCCGGCAAATATTCTCACTGGGCCGAGTCTCTTCCCGAAACGGACCCAAGTTCGCTCTTTGTCCAGGATTATCGCTACATCCGAAAAGCCGCAGGCCTTGGACCTGATGAAGAATTATTCCACAAGGAACCAACCTCTGACAACAACTGGGCATGCGCTGCCGTTACATTGTTCCAGCTTCACCCAAGCGGGAAGATGCACCCTGTTGCCATTGTCTGCGACTACAAGTCCACCATGGCCAACTCTGTAACCATCTTCAACAAGCGACTCCTCCCCACAGATCCTATCGACATTGAAGAGAAGGACTGGCCTTGGCGCTATGCCAAGACTTGCGCCCAGGTGTCCGACTGGATCCGACACGAAGTCGGAGTCCACCTTACTCGGGCGCATATGATTGAAGAGGCAATGATTGTGGCCACCCACCGAACGGTCCCCATGGAGCACATCGTTTTCAAGCTACTGGAGCCGCATTGGTACAAGACGCTCTCATTGAATGCGGCAGCGAGATCAACTCTAGTCCCCCAGGTCATTAAGGAGCTGGTGGGCCTGAGCCCCGATCAACTTTCTCAATCTATTCGCTGGGAATTCGAAAACTTTGACTACGTCAAGAACTACGTGCCAAACGACCTGGAACATCGCGGTTTCCCCAACACTGCCAAGGGTTTGGCTGACAGCAAATACAAGAACTACGCCTACGCCAAGAATATGCTCTCCATGTGGGAGTGTATTCGTGAATATTCCATGAGCATGCTGCAGACACATTACAATGAGGAGAATGCCAATGGCAAGACCGTTGACGATATGGTGCGAGACGACGAGGATATCAAGAACTGGTGTGCTGAGGTACAGACGAACGGCTGGATCAAGACGTTCCCAACTATCCAAACTCTGGATGAGCTATGCGATGCCGTCACCATGTGCATTCATATCGCCGCCCCATTCCACACTGCCGTCAATTACCTTCAAAGCTTCTACCAGTCCTTTGTCCTGTCCAAGCCGCCAACTCTGTGCAAACCACTGCCCAATACCCTGTCGGAGCTTCAAGGGTACACCGAGAAGAGCCTGATTGAGGCACTACCAATTGGCCGACAGAGGGAGTGGCTACTTGCAGTCCAGGTTCCTTGGTTGCTTAGCTTCAAAGTTGGTAGCGAACGAAGCCTCATCATGTTTGCCCAGTCTCAATGGCGAACACACGTTAGAGGTAACGAGTTGGACGTTAAAATATCCAAGATTAGTGAGAGGTTTTACTTCGCTCTTAAGCAGCTCGAAGTTGACTTCATCATCACTAGCAACAACATGGATCAGGGCAGCATCCCGTACATGGTGATGGACCCTAACAATACAGCAGTCTCAATCCTCATTTGAGGATGTGTTATTGAACTCTATTTGTATCTGTAGCTCTAGCGTATCACTGGAAAAGTAATTATAATATTACTAGGAAATTGAATTATGAATTCTTACTTATAAAATATCGCCTTAATCCATTCCACTTACTTTGATCCTTGATTTTATTTTTGGTAGTGGCCTCAGCCTTGCCTTTTGCAAAAGCAATCTCAATTTTCTTCTTAAATTCCTCTGCTTCCGCCTTTGCCTTAGCAGTGGCTTCAGCAACAGCTGCAGCGGTGGCCTTGTCGGACTCAATTTTAGCGGCGGCTTCAGCCTTGGCCTTATTCTTTGCTTCAGCTTCCATTATCTTGATACTCTCGGCTTCATCTGCGGCTTTCTTAGCAGCAGCAGCTTTGGCCTCGGCCTCAGCCTTCATATCAGCCTCAAACATCGCCTTGGCATCAGCCACAGCTTTGGCACGGACTTCGGCCTCCCGTCGCTTTGCCTCCTCCGCAGCTTTAATCTCAGCCTCGAATTCAGCCCGTGCCTTTTTTTCGACAACTTGGCGAATTCTCGCCTCAAATTCCTTCTCTCGTTCGGAAGCCCTGATCGCCTTGATTTCAGCCTCCAAATCATACCTCTTCCTTTCTTCAATCTCTCTAACCCTTTCTACCTCCACCTTCAACTTCTCCACCTCTTTCTCGCGCTCTTGTAATAAGCCTTGTGCCTTCTGGAGCTGGTTTTCTAATTCATGAAGTCTTGGTGCCTCCGCGTAAGATGGAGGATCACCACTGTCTTGGAAATTAAGGTTGTAATACTCGATGCTGTCATATGTGGCCGAGCTGTTGGCTGTAAAATCATAGGGGTTATAATTTTGTTGACGGTGTATTACTTTGCGGACATATTGCGCAACGGTATTTTTTAGGTCGACATGTTTGGCAATTTCCATTAGATCATGATCTGATATTTCATTTGCCGCATATGGCGAAGTTGGAGCTGTGGAAGGACTTGCAAGCTGTAAATTTGAAGTCTTCATCATTGATTGATCGCTAGTTGTTGAACTCATCTCCGAGTTCAAAATCAAGGCGCTATTTGGGTTAAACTCTGTGCTGATTGAAGCATCCGTATATTCACTTTCGTGAACCTCTGGTAATTGCTCCGGTTCCATGTTGGCTGCGCATTGACGATCAGCTCGTTCTGCATGGAGTAAAGTGGCTTTTGTGTTTTCCAGTTGCAGAGAGAGTTTCTCGATTTTCTCTTTAACATAATCGCTATTTAAATATTATCAGCAAACAATGAACCCAAATTGATATCACAGTACTTACTCTATGTCTCCTGTGGTGTTGACGTCCAGGCCAAGAATGAAGAGACTTATTGTTGGTTTCAAAGATTCCAACATGGCACGCCTTAATCTGACCTTGGACTTTACCAGAATCCACATTATCTTTGTTTTGCAATCAATAAATCCCACACCTGACCGCATCAGCGGCCCTAGCGCTTTCTTCACATCTGCAATGGCAGCCTCACAGCGTGCGATAAGTTTATGAGCGATATATCGAACTTCATTGTCAGTTGTTGGAGTCAGACGAATCCTCACTTCGTGAACTGATCGTGTGAGGATCTCCAGGTCAACTGCAATGTCTTGGATTTCCGCTGGTACCTGACCGAACTCATCTACAATAGTGCTTATCTGTTTTAAGACTCGATAGCTTTCGTTGGCGACCGCCACGAATCGCTTTATTACCCATATAACATCTCCCATACCGAAAGAGTGAGGGAATTTGTGTCTCTACTATTCCTGGTTTCGGCAATGTGGCATCACAGCCAGGAGCTCCAATTACCTTTTTCGATTATCGAGTTCTTACTTGGTATAGAAATACTCTGGGGGAAAGTTTCCCGTATATGCGATGCCTGAAAAGCGAGGATGAAGAATAATTCCATATGCGACAATGGAGAGTCAGCTTGGGCGGAGCCAAAATGCTGACATAGCCCCGCTCGTCGATGTGACAAGCCATGACTAAAAAAGGCTGTGTACAAGCCTTTATGCTCCAGGCTGGATATGATGTCAATTCATCGATGAAAGCTTAAAATAATAATTGGGGGTATGTTTTAGGGAGATAGATCACGAATGCCGGATTTTGATGCCTATTTATTCTCATCTCCTCAATGGAGAGTTAGCACATAGCTGCCTACACTAACAATTACAGCTCGCTACCCCTCATCTGCAAGCATTAAATATTCTTAGAGCTTACGAGTTTAGTGATATTTAAATAGCTTCATCGCGCAATGATTAGGTAGAGCTGAGAGTTACAAGAATTAAACTGCTAACCCAAGTGTCTGTTGGTTAGCAACTCCAGTGGGCCTTGTAGTAAAACCAGCTTGGAAATGGTGCCTGTTGATTTGGGTTCAAATGCATTCTGCTAGGTATGGGCCTGCCACTGAGACTTTGGTCAGGGCTGCCTGTGGTGGAGCTTCACTGCAATTCTAGCTGTCGGGAACACTTCGTCTCACGTTGTTCCATTATGCGTCGGGCTGCCCGGCGATTCGATGCTGTCTCCAGAATTGCAGACATGTCTACAAAGGCACAAATTGCCATGAAATTAAAAAAAAAAAAAAAGAGCTAATGATAAACCGAATCTGGCAGAGAGAAGAAATGTTTTGCTTGAAAGCGAACCCTTTCATGTGACAAAAAGACGTTGCGTTATGCGGACAAACGAGGCCCCCATCTGCCCAACGAACTGGCATAAATCTGGGTCAGTACTCGAAAATTTAGATTAGCCTATTATCATAACTTCGCTGTTGATGGTAGCTTTGCGGTTAAAACGCTAGAATGTAGCCAAGATCCATGTCCATTTGTAGGGAAAATATAGATGTTGGTCTGCAAAATGGTGGTCAGCGATACCAGCCCTAGCGATTAAGGAAGGTCATGCAATCGAGCAACCCCGGTCTGCGGCTGGTTAGCTAAACCATGTTAGGATTTAGGTCAAGAAACTTGTTTTTTACACAACGATAATTGCGCTAAGTTTCGCGATATCTTTTCAGCTGAAAGGATTTATCCACTCTCGTGGAATCAGCTGAGGCAACAGTCATTTCGGGTACTGCATCCGGCAAGAGGATTTTATGCGTTGGCGTCAAAATTGAAACGGAGCTACGGACCCCGGACACTAGATGAAACCAACTCGGGCGATTGACTGCCCGTCTGACTTCTGGGAGCCCATCCATAGCATGCACCTTGGAAATCATTGGTGGTTTGCATAACCGTTTTATCAAGCTTAATTTAGAGTATCATACCCCCCCTTTGAGGTGATTAACTGGTATATGAGGGCGTGATACGGCTGTTTTCAGCCACAATGCAGCTCGTGTCGATTACAGTACGCCAACTACGTCGCGATGTGGTCGCTACTCTTCGCCTTTCCTCTCGGCGCTTTAGCCGCCCTCGAACTCCAAACAGGAACATGCAACTACTCCCTCACCTGGCCCTACAACGGCGAAACTTACTGCATCGAGCCCAAGCAGACCGCCTCGGTCGAGTTCGACTTGAAGCCGCTCTTCCCCAAAGGAGCCAAGTTTGTCTACGCAGTGGATGATGTCACCAATGAAGAGCTGCAAGGCATGGAGCCACTTCTGGATGATGAGAAGACCAAGGATTGGGAAGCAACAATGACCGGGTGGTGGCTCGAGTACGACGAGGTTTCGTTAAACAACAGCGATCTGTACACCCTTACCGACATGGTTGTCGCTTACACCAACTCAAGCGACAAGATTGGTGGAAACTACAACGGTTGTGAGGAACTTCTCGGGAAAGAATGCATCGACAGCATAAACGCTACAATCCTGGAACTATGGGCCGACGGCAACAGTCCTCTGATCTACTTGGCTGATAACTTTACCCAATCTTCACGGAATTCATCATGCCCATCAGACTTATTCCTCGGCGTCGAGGAGCTTCAAAAGCGAATTGATACCCAAAACCGCTATGAAGAATTGCATCCATTTTGTAAGTTGGAAACCCAATCACATTTCTCGACGTCCCTTGGCTCTGTCGCAAATTGAGGTCCACCGGATGCTAACAGTCATCATAGACGTCGCTGTGGAAGCGCCTAAAAATGTAGCAATTGATGAGGTTTTTACTCGAGATGGTGTCATGCCATCCAGCAACAAGTCATTGACTTACTCACGAAACCTTTACTCCCCAAGATCACTTGCCTTCCAGGAGCGCAAGGCCACCGTTGCCATCATCTTTCGCTATGCCACGGCCCGTAGTTGGACCAACAGAAAGGTCCGCAACGCCACGACAGCCGACACTACCCTCGTATTGGCCTGTACAAAGGTTTCGGAGTCGAGCTCCGATGACGACAGCGATAGCCAGGATAGTAGCAGCAGCGACTCTAGCAAAGACAAGGACGATGCTGCCATGGCCACTGGTGTGCCGACGGGTATTCTTTCAGTGGTCATGCTGAGCATTCTACTATGGTTGACCGTTTAGTCTCTAAGTATGCTAGTAAAATGCAAATTCGAATTTCTATCTCTTTTTAATGTACATGAAAGTTAATGACGAGTTGCGGCCAGCCAACGCGTCAGAGAGTTTTGTGAAAAGTAGCCGCTGTGATTTGTCCCCATGTTGGCTGCAAGCCGACAACTCTGCTCGGAAGTAAACGAATAGGCGACGCAATTACAATCAACCCATTTTAATTATGAAATCTCTATATAAACAAGAAAAGTGCTTAGCAGCCAACCTCGATAGCATTGGCAAACAGCATGTATGTGTCGGCGTGGTTGAGGTTCTGTGCGGCAGTCAAGCTTCGGACAACCTCGTAGCCGTAGCCGGTGTAGTCGTCGGTACCCTTGATCTGGGTCAGGTGGCTGTACTCGTGAATCGCGATTCCAACCTGGTCTCCGGCGTGGCAGGCGGTGCTGGCAGAGGGGAAGTTGAAGTAGTCATCGCAGTACACGGTGATGCCAACACCGACATCAGCATAGGCAGTCGCTCCGGACTCCTTGCAGTAGTTGGGTGTGGTGTCGACGCATGAGTATCCGGTAGAGCCGCCGGTGGTGCTGCCGCACTCAGTCGCAATCTTGTCGTATACGCCAGCGACAGTCTTTCGGGTCGACGAGGAGGTGGACTTGAAGTACTCGTTCACCTTGGCAGCGGGGCCGCTGGAGGCCGCAGTCGAGGCCTTCTTAGCGCGGGTAGCACAGACCGACAGCGCCTTCTTAGCGGCTGTCAGCTTGGAGCCAGTGCACCCCTGGAGGTTGGTGCGCTTGACCATACTACGCTTGGCCTTGTAGGCGCTGAGCACCTGAGCCGCCTTATCGCCATCAACCTCACCGGTGATGGGGTTTGAGCTGTATGGGATCGTTCCCTCAATCGCGGTGGAGTTCTCCCTGGCCCAGTGGAACGCTCCATCCGACTGGATAGTGCAGTTGCCACCCTTGGCTAGATCGTGGTATTCCGCGACGTCAAAGCTTTTCTCGACGGAGCCGCCGGCGGGGATGCGGACGAAGGCAGTTTCAGGGAGGTTTTCGTAACGCATGAAGACGCGAATTCCGCCAAAGGGCACATGCTGACCTGGTTCGAGTTAGTGAACCCAAATCTTCTTCTCAGTATCAAGAGGAGCTGAAAATTACCTTCAGAAGTAACCTGGGCCTTCTCAACATGGGCATCATCGAGGATGGTACCAGTCTTGAGGATCTTGATATCTGAGCTTCCGGTGTTGCGGATGACAGCATGAATTTCAGAGTTTCCGACTCTGTTAATCTGCACATCAAGAGTTCCCTCCTTTCGGGTGTTGATGGTGGGCAAAGCAGCCGTGAGAGAGGCCGCAGCCAAAACGTTGAAAAACTTCATGGTGGAATAGAAAGCTAGCCCGTAGCTGGATCAATGAATGTCGAGATAGAGATGGAAAGAATGTGCTTGGTGTTGGTAGTATCGTGATGAGATCGTCAGTCTATATATACTTGGCAGTCTACGATTATGTTCTTGTCCGGGTTGCCTTGATCATGCTCAAGGCGATGCTTGACCAATTGCCTGATTCCATTTTAGCTTCGATAGCACGCCATGAATTGTCTATTCAAAACGTCTGAACCGAGATTCCCAAAAGTGACGGGCAAGGATCTACCGACCATCCGAAAGCCCCCAGGGACGTAAAAGAAAAATCCGATATCCCAAGATAGCTAGAGGCCTGCGCCAAGACAACTAGAAACTTATGCCAAGATGTCGGAAGACGCTTCACGGAAATTCACCCCATGGTGGGGATGGAAACAGCGGTGCCGGCCAATTGGATGTTGTTCTCTCTAGCTTAATTCAAGCTTAAGGGATTAGGTTATCATCAAGATGAGACAGGCAAAAATCCTGTCCCAGCCAGATGGTGAGCCTGCACATGGGTTGCAAACACTGAAGATGCAGGGATCCGTTACAAAAGGCAAGTGGGCTCGTATTGTCCTGACCGGGGTTACCGAAATGATCAGGTTCTTTTGTATGGCAGTGGCCGTTTCCTGATCTTGATTTAAGCTTCCGTTTAGCTGGTGTCAAGTCGGTTTTTGCCGACGTCTGGAATAGGCACGCACCAGCAATTGCCGAAAGAAGACCAAGCGAGCGTTTCATCTGGTCTTGATCAAATGCGTGGGGTAGAGAGCGTGATGGGGATTTGTGGAATTTCTCGATAGGCCTCCGTGATCCGAGCTGACCCTGCTCATGCTAAACCCGTTTGGGAACGGAACAAATTTCACGGCCATTCCAAATTAACTGCCCTCATTTTTCGTCCCAGGCCACCAATGGGCAATTACCCACCGTAAAAGGATTAAAAGGAAAGGAACGGAACGTCGAATGATGCAACTTAATGTTTGATGTCTTTTGACATGTTGTGTTGTGGTGGGATCTCGTGTATGCAGTTTACGATACCGTTACGAAAAAATGTTTCAGTCCATTCTACCGGAGAAGACCGCGCCGAGCTCAATCTAGACGACTCCTCTTCCGTGTCTATTATCTGGGGCTTCGATATGGCATGGTAGAGTTATACAAAGATCAGTTGACTACTGCTCCGGGAGGAGCTGACTCTATGTCGAAGAATTTCCATGGAGCGACATTCATCTTACTAGCAGCTGACTCCAGCCGTTGTAAAAGAAACAGGGCTCTTACTTAATCGTCCACGTGAATATCTAGATCAGTTTCGACATACAAAATCACAAGTAGGGTTGTGTAGATTATGTATAGGGTAGTCGAGTGTTGATTTTACTTGACCATTTTAGTGCCATCTAATTGCATCCAATATGTTCCAACGCGTACGAATAAAAGTCCAAATCTTTTTATTGTGATGAATTGTAGTATATCAATTAATTTAGCTATATATCCGACATGGGGAGAGGATTGAATGCTTGGAGGATACAACCCAACAACGTGGTCCCTGTTGGTCGGAATTCATATGAGAAGTCTTCAACAGTCACAAGAAAAAATTCCTCGGAAAGGTGAAAAAAACTCTCACCATTAAAATAATATAATGAGAGATCCGTACAGAAAAAAAGACAGCTCCTGTAGATTTATGGTGAAAATAAAAAGAGTCAGTTTGTTTGTGAGAATTTGGACTGTCTTGCTGGGTCTCACGCGCTAATCGTCATGGATACGTAAAAAGAGGACGTGAAAAGCTAACACAGTGGAGACTGCTAATTAAAAAGAAATAAGACCAAAAAAATCGACCACGCCAGGAGTCGAACCTGGAATCTTCAGAGGATCTCGTATATAACCGAAATCTGACGCCTTAGCCATTAGGCCACGCGGCCAATTGATGGTCTAGATTTGCAGTTCTTGATGATGATAAACTACAGGGTAGTTGGTGTTTGCCGCGGATTGTGATGATCAACAAAACACCAAGCAAATAGTCAAAGTGTGGAGCAAGTCGTTTCATTTTTGTTGTTCATTTTTGTACTTCGAAAAAAAGGTATTCGGTGAATCACTTTGAATCATATCAATTCAGTCTGATTTCGACAACACCCAAGTGATGCTATTCTACCAACCTCTCATGATTGTCCCCCTTAACAAAATATGACCTGAATTACATCGAGTCCTCTGCATTTCCTTGACTTCGACTCTACCCCTGTCACTATTTCGGGTTTCGGATCAACGGCAACGTTTCTTTGATTATGCAAGGACTTTATCCCCCGTTGCCTGACCGTCAACTGATCTAACCAGCGATCACCCGCCGCTAACGGCTGTAGCGCTAGCCCTGGTTTGAGCCTCCGAGTGGCCAGCCCCTTCTAGTTATTACCACTAGCGCCTCTCGTCCGCCTAAAACACCAAAAGCTCCGGTGCAGACGTCCTATTTTCGGACCTCTCAGCCCTGTTGGGGTTTGGCGCGCCGCCACCGTCTGGAAGTCATCGCGCCAGGGGGTAATGAGATGTTTCTAGCCCGCTCCACATTCCGTGTTAGCCCCTCGAATTAGTGCAGATCACGGCGGCGAGAGGAGCGTTCCTGGATGATCTGACGGCCTGGTGCCGTGGCTCTGCGTGTGAAACTGGCTAAATTTAGGAGGCGCACTGGCTTTTGTTTGGAGCCAAGGCGAGCGGCTCGTGATGATCAGACGCTCTTTGTCCACTCAGGAAGCCCAGAGCCGTTTAGTTTGGGTGGGCTAAAGCCCAGAAGGTGATTAGCGGGTTGAAACGCATCGTCTGGATCCTGCTTGCCTGAACCACCTGAACTCCAAAACATTGCCCGTAGTTCAGCTTCATCACAGACCAAGCCCGGCGGGCTAGACTTGAAGTTGACTAAACAGCCAAATTGTCAGCCACTATGATTCTCTTATCCAAAGTATATAACCAGGCTTCATCTCTGCCAAGAGATGTTCTTTTCTCATCATCAATCGCTTCCATCTTTAATACATTATTATCCTATCCATTCCATTCACTATTACTTAATATTTATTTACCTTTGTTTCTGTTACCCACCCTTCACTCAAAATGCATTCCACTCTTCCTCTTTGCGCCGCCACTATGCTGGCCATTTCATCGGTGCACGCCAAACTCTCTCCGGCAGAGGTTAATGTTCAGCTCAGCGATGCTGTCGACTTGTCTGACGAGGCCTGCCACCTCGCCGAGGGTCTGACGGCTTCCACAGTGGCTACTGATGGAAAGGTAAGCTCCTCCGGGGAATGGATAATAGGGTTCTTACTAACATGGCATATAGCAACTTGTCGGCGAGCTCGGCAAGATTATTGATGTTGTTACTACCATTTCTGGTGAAATGGACAACCAGGAGCTCAAGCGCTCCTATGGTTACGGAGGCGGCTCTTCTGGTGGCTCTTCCGGCGGCAGCGGCTACGGTGGAGCTGGAGGCTCTGCCGGTGGTTCTGCCGGTGGCTCAGCTGGCGGTTCAGCTGGCGGCTCTGGCTATGGTGGTGTTGGAGGTGGCGCCAGTGGAGGAGCCAGCGGAGGTGTTGGAGGCAGCATTGGCGGAGGTGCCAGCGGTGGTGTTAGCGGAGGCGCTGGTGGCTCTGCTGGTGGTTCTGCCGGCGGCTACCTCGGCGGTGGTGCCAGCGGCGGCATCGGTGGTGGCATCGGTGGTGGTCTTGGCGGTGGCCTCGGCGGTGCTGTTGGTGGTGTTGTTGGTGGCCTTGGCGGCGTCGCTGCCGGTCTTGGAGGTCTCGTCGGCGGCATCATCCAGGGTGGAGCCCGCGTTGCTGCCGGCCTCGGCGGCGTCATTGGCGGTGGTCTCGGCGGCGGCCTCGGAGGTGGTGCCAGCGGAGGTGTTGGCGGCTACCTTGGAGGCGGCGCAAGCGGAGGCATCGGTGGTGGTGCCAGCGGCGGTGTTGGTGGAGGCGTCCGAGGAGGCGCTGGTGGAAGCATCGGAGGTGGTGCCAGCGGAGGTGTCAGCGGCGGTGCCGGTGGACGTATCGGAGGCGGCGCCAGCGGAGGTGCTAGCGGAGGTATCGGAGGCAGCATCGGTGGAGGTGCCAGCGGCGGTGTTCACGGCGGCGCTGGCGGTTCTGCTGGTGGTTCTACCGGTGGCTCTTCCGGTGGCAGCGGCTACGGTTCTGCTGGAGGCTCTTCTGGAGGCTCTTCCAGTGGTTACTCTCCTAGCGGCGGCTCTTCCAGCGGTTCTTCCTACAGCAAGCGCTCCGTCTATGACAGCGAGGAGACTTGCCAGGACTTCGACGAGGTAATTATCCCCCATCCCCCCTACTCACCAACCGATACTAACCTCTCTTTCTAGTTCATTGGCAACGCTATCAAGACTGCTGATGCTATCCGCACCCACGTCTCGGTCATCACTGATGCCGGACTCAAGGCTGAGCTCAACAACCTCCTCACCTCTACCAAGGACTGCATCGATGAGTTTGGCCCCAAGTTCTTTGCTGCTGCTCCTTCTTGCAAGTCCACTGGACAGCACAGCCTCGAGAAGGCCGACAGGGCCTTTGAGGATTGCATTGCCAAGCTGAACTAATCACCCTAATCACAATCTTTTGGAATAATACCAGTGTTGCGGATGAAAACACTCTTTGGATGGATCTTGCTTCTTTAACGACTTGATGGAAGCTCTTGTCACGTTCTCTCATAGTTTGGACTTTTCTACTGTCTTATGCCGATAAATATCATAGTCTAGTCTACAGCGGCGTTAATAAAATGTTAAGATAAACTTACCCTTGTCCATTTGACGACCATTGAATATTGTGCAAAGACTGGAGAATTGACCAAAGCAGATGAGTTTTCTTGTTGTTTTAACAGGACTACTTATCAAATAAGAATCACATTGTCTACTGAAAACACCAGAGTTAAACAAAAGTTTTACTTTGAATCACGTGGAAAATATGGAAGTATAAAGAATGTATAGTTAAAGATCTTGTGACCTCTATTCTTGCGATAAATTGTACAATAGTGAGTGAGTAGCCCGAATCCTGAAAATCCTATACATGAAACTCCATGCAAACCCGATTCCTGTAAACCATTATAAAGCCCGATGATACCGTGAACCTAAAAGCCGTTCCCAATTCCCGTTATTAGAATATTAAAGCCGATCAATCGATTTAGTTGATAGTGATGGGCCGAGACTCGTGCTTCTTGGCCTTGGGGACAATGGCAGTGAGAACACCGTCCTTGAAGCTAGCAGAGACAGCGTCTTGGTCGACGGGAGTGGGGAACTGGAATGTGCGGGAGAACTGGCCAAAGGAGCGCTCAGTGAGCCAGTACTTGGCCTTGGGAGCGGCCTTCTGCTCAGCAGGCTGAGGCTTTTCAGCTTCCTTTGGCTCGACCTTCTCGGTCTTCTCGGTGTCCACAGTGGCAGTTGTGGCCTCGCTGGAGATATCCTCAAAGTCGTCTTCGACAGTAGCCTGGTAGGAGGAGGTGCTGTGCTTGTCACTGTCGTCGTCGGCAGTGACTGCAGTCTGTGCGGTCTCCTCTGTAGGGGCTTCGGGAGCAGCTGCAGAGTCGTATGATCGCTCGGTCTTGCCCTCGATCATAATGGTTTGGTGGTCAGTGAACTTGATGTTCACATTCTCCTTGGGGACACCGGGAAGCTCGGCGTAAAACTCATAGGCCTGCTCAGTCTCTCGGATGTCAAACTTGGGGCGCCATTGAGGAGCGGATTGTCTGACAATATAGCGGCGAGGGGCCTGGGCTTTCTGGACTTGCTGGCGCGAGCAGTGGTTGTCGATGTCCTCAAGAAAGCTGAAGAGGGGATTGAAAGAAGAGTTGTAGACCTTGCAAGACATTTTGGTGTGAAGTTGTGGGTGTGGGAAAGGAAGTATTTGGCTTTGAGGAGGTATTTGTAGGGTTGAGGAGTGGGCTTGGTTGTTTATGTTGTTTGTGTGTGTTCTGATGAGAAAGGATTTTGAGCTTTGGAGGCCATGGTGTATTGCTTTATAGTGGAATATCGTGGCAAAAAGAAGGCATAATTGTGTCGACCATCTTCTGGCTTGCTTACCATATTGGCTGCTTACAATGACTCCTGGCCCGTGCCGGATCTTGGTGGAACCCACTGGCGCGCGCTAGAATCGTGTGGTAAGCACTCGACCGTCCCAGGCAGATGTGCGGCGACGCGTCTAAAGCGGCGAATAAGCTGAATCTAATCGGTAAATATGGACTGAGTTTGGAATAGGCATCAATTAAACACGTATTGCAAACGCGTTCACAAGATGAAGAGTATTACTTGCATGCATGTGATGTGGTATCAAATTGGGTGGTTCGCCCCGCCGCAATGCTGGGCATGCTTATGTAAACAGATGGGCGACGGCGTTTCCGTCTCCATGGCCATGAATGCGGGAAAATAAGAAAAGAAAAAGGGAGTACCACAGCGCATACAAGTTATAAGAGAATATGAGTTCTTATTTTGCAGAATATTTCATTTCTTAGGCGGCCTTGCTGGTATTATAGGGCTATTAAATGCCTCTGTGCCTGGAGCTAACGGCTGATTGTACCTGGAGCTCTTTTCCTTTGCTGGACCTTGCGGTTTCGCGTTTCTTCCAGCTGGTAGTTATCATGTTGCGAATGGTCGTCGATTTTATGATTTTTGGATATGGGTTTGACCACTGTTCGCCTAATATTCGCCGATTATCTTCTTATTGTACTAACTGCCGGATTTTTGAGCCCTGAATCTTGATTATTAATGCATCACCATCCTACGCGGGTTTACGTGGCTTGTCCTCTAGAATGTGCAACGTTGAGCAGTAGACTAGAGGTAAACTGGTCATGCCACCTAATCCCCGCCCGCTATTGGCAAAGTCTTTTTTGGGTTGAAAAGAGAGTCAAAATCAGGCTGCCAATCAATTCGAGAATTTTGCTGACCCGTCCTCAGAACTCGTCCCATGTTGGTACCGCCAAACTTAAAGGGTTGCAGTTGCTTCCCCAAGAGAGCCTGAAAAAATGGTAAAAGTCCCCTATTGGGTACCAAAGGCCAGAATCAGCCGCAGCTGAACCCATGTGCAAGCACATGCCCCGGACAAATGGGAAGATGGTAATGTTTGATTAGGCTTGAGGGTTCACACCGTCAGAAAGTGTGTCTGATCATCTTGCATTTTATATTCAAAACCCGTTTGTAGTGGATCATTGTGATTGGACTCACGCCCTTGTGCTACCAAGTGCGCGGTACACATGGCGTGACGAGCCCCTTGAATCTGTGGCAACACATAGTGTTACAGAATCATATGTCGTAATCCCATCAGCCTCTACCGCCTCACTATCCGATCTGGATTGATGAACTCAGCATGCCCCTAACGTTTATGCCCTTATTAGGGCAGTCGCCCCACTTCCGAAACACTTCTCCCCGTCCCCTCCGACGATCTGACTTCCCGTTGCGCCGGTACCAACGCACTTTCGACCTGGACTAGAGAACCCACTATATCTATATCGAAGTGCACTAGCCTGATCGGAAAGATGACAACTGAGGTGTGTTTCGAGTACAAATGAGGAAAAATAACCTTAAATGCCACCTGTACTGATCAATCGTTTATAATTGGAAGTATAGCGATTCACCCGAAGTTGCACCCGGGGGCGCACCCGAACTTTATAATTTCGAAGGAATTCATATCCATAGCCCCCAACCTCTGCCAAAGACCGAAGAAAATCTTTCCTATACGCCAAATTACAGCTCAACAACCGCAGTGGCGGGAAGTGATGCAGGGCTACACCCGCCCGATACTGGTCTGCGTACAAGAGTAAAGCTTAGGAACTACGAATGCTCCATTTTGGCTCTGGTGCTGTCGGCCATCATAGCACTCCTAGTTTTAGCCGTTGCGGGGTTGGCGGTAGGGACTGGGATAGCCACGGGCAAGTACAATGACATGAGGGAGAAGTTTGACACTTTGAATGCCACCACAGACTTCTCATTCCTCACCAACGGGTGCTCAGGTCGCCCCGGGAACTCCACAGGTGACACGTACATCTCAAAAAACGACAGTGCGTTGGGTAAATGTCTCCGCGTCGCTCCAGACTGCTGACCTCATTTACTAGCGAATAGAGAAACATCATATAGCGTGTATTGCAACATCGACCTCGGCGGTACACCATTTCTATCCCTTTTTGCAACAAATTTCAACAGTTGTATTGAGTCATGCGAGGTTTGGAACCGAGTGTATAACTCAAACAATCGCCCTTGCAGAGGTGTCAGCTTCATTCCACTGTGGATAAACATAGCTGGATCATACGACGGCAGGGCTCCAGGAGATTGCTACTTGAAATCAGGCAACATAACCACAGAAGATCTATATTATCACGACATAGGGACAGAATGCCATGTTGCTCTTCGCAATACTTGAATGGTAATTTAACCATTTCTGAAAAGTCTTTATCGGGTTAGTGGTGTGTTATGAAAATAGTTTCAGCGTTGGTATTTGCCATCACTCATAAGATTGAGTCTGCATATTGGATGGTTTTATTGGAATGATAAATAAATAAAGCACAAATAAAATTGACCATAAATCTGTGACAAGTTAAACGTCAAGGCATTGGTGTAATTTAGATCGGATCCGGGATCGAAGGTTGTGCTAGTCTTTCAGACAGAGTCGAGTATTATGGCAGGTTCATCAAGATATCCCATGTGCCATTAGGGATCTCTACTCATTTTGAGAATTAGTTGGCCTCCCTTGCTTAATTCTATCGTACTCTAACTCAGGGTACGGCTGCGGATAATTTCTGTCATCATCACAGACCCAATGCGGATAGCAAGGATCCTATATCATTGATTAGCTAATGTGAGACAAACCAACCGCTCGCATCTTCACCTACATTCTCAAAAACGGGCATTTTGGACCCTATTCTGTCCCATTCATCGCCCCATTCGGATTCTGGCAAATGCCGCCTCTTACATAATACGCACCGCGGGCGTGTTTCCTGGGGGACTTCTTTGCCGCAAGTGCACCACAGCTTGATTCCAAAGTCAGCCTTTCTCACCCAAAAGTGAAACTGGGTGTTCAAAACATACTGCGCGGACATCTTGATGATCCCCCATGAGTTTCGTCACAGCCTCAAGATCTGAGTCGTCCCATCCTCCGCGGGTGTGCTGGGTCGCGTACTCGCGCTCATACCGCTGCTCATCCCCGTGACACTTTCCACAGAGCCATCGTTCAAAGACATCACAGTCGCACAACTCATTTAGGAACTTTCCCTTCAGTTGCTTCTCCATGTCACCATCGCATTCCGGACATAGGCACATGATGCCCTCGAGCTGCCAGGGACTATTGAGGTGCGGTCGCCGCACAGGGTAACCACTGTGGGGTGGAACCCGGGGACAGTGGCGGCATTCCTCACACACATTGATGCCGCACTTGACGCAGGGAAGTGCACCGGCTTCGTCGCACTTTACGTTGTAGAGGCGCACTTCAATCTCTTCATCCTGGTGGATTTTGCGCCCGTTGCCCCAGACATAACGCCACTTGGTCTCGATAAAGTAGTGGCCTCGGAACGCTTGCCTGTCTGCCAGACCATGGCCATCACACAATGACTGACGCCGGAGAACGCTGAAGATCTTTTCAGAGCTGAGAATGTGTGAGTAGTGAGCACGGTTGGTCAATGCAAGATGGTAGAGGTCAAGAGTCGAAATCCATGATGCAAGGGTTGGAAGAATTGCGTAGGACGAAATGAGGTCTGTAATGGACGGTCGCGGGGTATCCTGAACAGAAGCCATCTCGTTTCTCCCAGTAGCAGAACTGATGATGATGATTCAGCGAGTCGTGGCGTGAATCTGGGCACCAAAGACACTTTATTAGTCTCGTCTATGTGGGGCGAAATATGGAGGTTGACTGGAGCCACGACTAAAATCTTACATTAGCTGTAGGCAGCAGGGCCGCTTGTGTCTGGGCTAAACCGTTCATTCACTTGATCTGCAAAACAATTCTCAGTTTGGAAGAGGGAAGTCTGTCGCAGGAAACCTCAAATTCCACGAACAAGCCTGCTGAAGCTAGGATTCAATGCAGGGTCATCTGCCGCTGGCTTTGAGTGGAATATAACTCTATGGCGGGCCTTTCGCGTTTTGACTTCGTTTTCGAACTCCCTGTGGACCTCGCGCTTGGTACTGATTCTAACCTTGGCACATTGAGTTCTTCGATGGGGTAAATGGCCATTAGATATTTCTTATCGCCCTTCGATAGCAAACTATTGGGTGGCCTGAAGGACTTCAAGCTCTGAGTATCCCCCAGATTCACCGGATAATGCATAATGGAGTCCGGATCATAGGGGGCTATCATGAATCTTGCAGCATTCTTCTTGTCATAGTTTTTATGGACGTGCCGATAGTTGCCGTACTTCTTTGCAAGAGCATCGTAATTCCACTTAATGTCGCAATGAGGGTGCGAATGTTCGTGATGCATTCCCAGGGAATGGCCAAACTCATGTAAAACGGTTGTCCGCCTTATTACCCGAGCGGCATCGGAGCTGAGATTGACATTTCCAAGCATGTTAAGCCACATGGTTGGCGAGTTGGGATGAAACTCGGCCGCTCTCCCAACCATGGACTGCGAGTTTCCGGCGTATGTGAACATGATTCGGATATTTGAGCGTTCTAGGGACTCATTCTGCAGGAATCTGAATTTTAGATTTATGTGGAGGGGGTTGTAGTGCTTTTCCACAAGCTCCTTGACAGTGTCTTGTTCCCAAGAGGATCCATTTAAGAAATGTACGTTTAAGATGCGTTGTTCTGGTGGCCACGTAAGCTCACGGAGTGCATCCACCGCTGACCGTGCTTTGGCCTTCATAGACGGGCTCGGTAAGGTAACAAGGCTCCTGGAAACCAATTTTTAGTCACTGTGTGCACCTGCCGAAATCCTCGGACCAACTCACATAGCCGTATTTGAGACGGAGTTGTGATTGTAATGGGACATGTTGGGAATTGCTGGCCGTAAGGCAAGGGTCTCCAGGTAACTAAAGTAAGTGAGTTGGATGAGAAAGAAAATGTGGATTTTAATCAGGTGTAAGAATGCGGGGGCGAAGGAAATAGAGGCGTTATCGATTTGAGGCTCGTAGGCTTTGGGGTCACATGTATCAAAACGTGTAATACGTGTCGCATGCATGATGGCTGACAGCCACGGTTAAAAAATTCCCTCAGCCACCGAAATGTAGTTGCCTTGGATTGGTTTGGCGAACCATTTGCCAATTATATAGCTCTCACAATCTCATAGCACGGTAAACCGCCCTTGGCATTTCAAGTGAGGTAGTTGACATGGAGCATGGTTCAATAGAGGGTTGACTATAAGAGTGGTGTCTAACCTCACGTAATTCCGATGTGCCGCAGATATCTCACACTGAAACCGAACTTTTGGGACAATCCCAGTGATGCAAACCTCAGAGGGTGGCGCAACCACTAATGAACGACCTACCAAACGTCTCGGCTGTGCCATGGCTGTTTCGGTAACTGCAATTTCTATAGACATGATAATGATTCCCAGAGCTAGGTTATGATAGTTGCAACTTCTAACTTCAAGTCAACGAATCGATCACTGGGGAGACCCCTACAGAACTCCACGAGTGATAAATGTAGACAGTGAGCTTCTTTGTGGCTACTACTAGAAGAATATTTGTAGTTAAATGAACGAAATAGAATAAGACAATCCTGGTTTAGATTAAACTTCATCCCTCCGACTCACTCCCACCATTTTTTGCGGAATGATCAATTGACTCATGGGCTGGGCGTGGTTGAGAAACTGGTGACCTCGTCTTGGTAATTTGGTCTTAGCAGACTTGATAGAGTGACGAGATTTCTTCACAATGATATCGAAACTGTTCTTGTCTTTTGTCTAATCCTGATTTCATAGTTAATTCGCTGCATAACATTAGTGTCAATCATGCTCTTGTTACCGGTTAAGCAGGTTTAAAATCCACTATTTTGTTCATAATTCACCGCTTTATCAATCGGAGAACTCCCACTCGCTTAGGCCTGAAGGGTGGCCGCATGCAATGCTGTGGAACCTGGCCTTTGACCGCAACTTGACCTAGGTGCATCGAAGCGAGAGCTCCTATTACAAATAATTGGATTATTGGAAATACCATGCTGGTGGTCTCTGTACCCTAATCAACCAAAGGGAAATGAATGGCTAGCCACGTTTTACCTTGATAAAGGGACATCATTTGATTGGCTTGAGCTTTGAACAGGATATGCAGCCAGCGGGCCGAAGCGGCCCAAAGTAATTACCATCACAACACAAGATTAGGGTCTTGGCTGCCTTAGTGTCCACGCTAGTATTGGGTCATTGATGCAATATGCGCCCTCTCTTATGGCATTTGACTGCTGAGTTAAACTTGAGCAAGGATACCCAGGTTCAGAAGGAAAACCCGATCCTCCGGGGGTTTTGTCGACATGAATACAACCAGCTACCCATGAATTTGCATTGAAAGCGATATTAACGAAATGGAGGCGAGACAAGGCAGTGGACTTTTGGACAATTAATATTAAAATATGTAGCTCAAACCATATCTGACTCCGTTTTATAGCCCTTCATACGCTCAATATCACAACTTTTCCCTAGCCGTTTATCCAACCATCCCGTGCGAAGCGACTGCAAATTTGCTCCAATCGCATTTGGTATCCATAAGTAATTGCACCAAGAATCAACTTTAAACATTAATCAAAAGCAGCCGGCATCTTAAGATGCGCGGACATTTTTGACTCCGACACCGCTGGCTACCATACCAATGCCAGCCAGACCAACACAGCACCAAAGTCCTGTGCAGTACTGCTGCAACATGCTGTGGCCTTTGCTAGTATCCACTGCCTGGACAACAGCGCTCGCAAGTGCAAGTCCTACACCACTTCCAATCTGGAAAGCTGTGTTGATCATGCCTCCGCAGAGACTCTTGACATTGATAGGCACTGAGGCTAACAAGACCACTGTGATTGTGCAATACACTATCGTGGTGCCTGCAACACCGATAATCGTAGTGGGGAAAACATGCTTCCAGAAGTCGAGGTCACCCTCTTTCATCAGAGCCGATGGAATTGGTGCGACTGCGCAAATGGCCATGCCGGCGACCAGCAATGTCTTGGTGTTGAAATATTCCAGCATTCGAGACATGCCGAGGCTAAAGATGAATCCTGTGCAGCCCATAGGAAGGAATCTGATAGCAGTTTGGCCGGCGCTCAGCTTGTTGACTTCCTGGGCGATGAGGGTAGTGTAGTAAATTGTAGTCTGGTAACCGCCGTAGGAAACTATAATAAACGTTAGCGAAATGAATATTTGGGATTCAAAATAAGGTGCACTTACCAAATCCACCAATCCAGAGTGCAGCAAAGTTTTCCAGCTTCCAGAGCGACAGGGGCATGATGGGGTTTGCCACCTTCTTCTCCACATACGTGAAAAGAACAATCAGGCCAACACTCAGTATCAAGAGGACAATAACGAATGCCTTGCCCCAACCATACTCGCCTCCACTAGAGAGCACAAAGCTGAGCAGGATCAGACCGGTAGTGGACAAGCCGGCTCCAGCGAAATCCAGCTTGGGCCTAGCGTGGCCGTCAATTCGGTCTTTGGGAAGAACGAACCAGCCAAGAATTCCCAAGACACTTGTAACGCAAGTAGACAGGTAGAACACGTAGCGCCATCCAAGCGAAGAGGTCAGGAACCCTCCGAAGATGAGACCCAAGCAGAACCCAACAGCTCCGGCCGCTCCAAAAATGGTCAGTGCGAGGGTACGGTCCTTGGCGACAAAGTAGTTGCTGATAATGCCGACGGCAGAAGGAACAGTAGCTGCCGCACCAATTCCCTGGAGCGCGCGGAAAATTGCCAATTGAATGAATGATGAAGCAACACCATCAGCCAGGGTCCAGATACTGAGAAGGGTCATGCCGGCGCAGAAAATAACCCTTCGTCCGTATCTATCGGCCATGACACCGGAAAGAAGCAAGAAACCACCAAATGTCAGTGTGTAAGCTGAGATCAACCATTGGAGATCGCTGCTTGGAACACCAAAGTCCTTTTGAATGGCCGGAAGAGCAATGTTGACACCAGTCATAAACACATTGTCCATGAGCTGGGCACCGCAAGTGCAAAGAAGGATGACGGCTCCGCGCCAGGAGGCAATGACGCCAATATCGGGGTAAGCTTGGCCAACACCAATCTCATACTCGGCTGGAGTCTGTGTGCCAGAAGGTGTTGAAGGGGTTTCCCAGCCAGGGCTGCCAGAAACCAGAGTGGGAGACGAGGGTCGGGTTGGTGCAGGAGTGGTGAAAGTGGACGGAACTTCGCGAATGGTGTTTTCGGGACCTGGCTTCACAGCGCGTGGTCGCTGAATGCTTGGCAGGTCAAAGACATTGTCTTGAGACTCACGTCTGTCTCGCGAATGCAGTCTACTAATAGCAGAGGCACTGCGAAACAAAGAGTCGAGATCTTCTGGTCGGCCATCTTCTCCTACAGTCGCGCGAGATGCATTGCTTCGTCGACGGGACAAGGGCAAACCAGGAAACCCAGACGGAGGAACCAGGGTGGGAGCTTCCTCTAGGGCTGACGTTCGCCGACCGAGTGGCTCACCGTCGGTGTCGACAGCCTCCTCGGATACATGATACGGGGCTTTTTCTGATTCGAGATGCATCGTGAATCACCAGTCTGTGACTAGACACTCAATTGATGAAGGAGACTTGCTGTTGACAGAGATTTTCCATCCAGATTTCACAGCGAGTCCCTCCATTTTTAAATCAATATTGCGGAAAATCGGACCTGTGATTCTACAACTGGGTCCTTGGTGGAGGCGAGAAAGGCGTGCTGCAAAAATTCTTATCAGGTTGCCACTAGAGTCTCCACCGACGACACCAACCCAGATGCCGTCGTAAGATAGAGCTAAGGATGAGATAAAGCCCGGCGGGGCCACGCGGTAACCCTACATTGGTGATCTGATGCTGCGATGGGTGTCGGAGGACGACGAAAAAAAATCATGCATCGTGAGAAAAACATTCGGTGTGAAGGAAATTTCGGTTAATCCCGTCTCTCACCGATATGCCCGACTTACAGATAATGGCTGTACGCTAGGGGCGCGCGGGTGCCACACGTGCTATCTCAAGGTAGATTCTCTGGCCGTGTCCCAGTTCTCTCACCTTGCTTAGCCTCCCCACTATTGCCGGGAGGCAGAATCGATAGATGACAGCTCGATGCTTTAGGAAATTGTCGGCGCACATGGTATGAAATTGGGTCGAGACGAGGCTTGTTGCCACCCAACTTGTGGGAGCCTGCTCCCGGAATTCGGGTCCCGGTGGGCGTACGAGCCCAAAGACCCAGAAATGATGGACTCGATCTGCTAAGAGCTTCAGGGGTGAGCGAACATGCTCCACCGTGAGAACGGCACAGAAATTCCAGCTGACTCCATCGACTGACCAAGTGCCGTTGCAATGGCCTGGCAATGGCCTACACCCTTGTCTACCCTTGTCCCGGTTCACAGATGCGAGCCAATGGCGGACACGAATGGCCTACAGCCTACATCCCAGAGGAAAAAAAAATTCAATAGCGATGCGGCTCCTCTAATTTTAGCGCGAGCCGCTCTCGGACCCTCCTGTATGTGACTGCAGATCGGTTTCAAGCTAGCCGACACTGGAGCCGCCTTCGTACGTGTACCTATAATAATTGGAGGGCCTTCTCGCCATAACCTGATGGCTGACGCAACACAATCAGGTTATCAGGGTTCTTTTTGAACAGGTGGGAGAAAGCATAGCCGAAGGGGTGTTTGTGACTAATATTGCAGAATGAATCGCTGCCACATATACTTGTCTAGCTGCTCGGACAAGTTCCGAAGTGGGATTGGTCGAGTTGTTACATTGACAACTTTAGTAAATTATAGATGAATACTACGGTATCCCGAGACAAAACTCAAGCAAGCTCTTAGTAATCCTAGGTGGCCGATTGCAAGGCATTGTGGATTACCACGTCAAAACTGTTGCTGGGGCTGATAGGCAGCGACGTACAAAAAGACTGTGCAAGATGACCCCTGGCTATTATGGCTCCCTTGGCTGATGGACTAGTTTCAAGCTAAAACTGTGCAAGGCATGATGATTCCCTGAAAATCTCCAATCGCTCCGCTGTATGTACACTCTGTCCCAGTTCCGCATGCAGTCTAATGCGATAATGGTCACTAAGGACAGGAAATATATGTGATGTAGGTTCATTGTTCCTCTGGTCCAAAACTCTATGCTAGCTTGCGCTATAGAAAGCAGCCTGCTTATCTAAGATATGATTCACCCATCACGACATAGTTATTCCATTACCAGCTTAAATGATATCCATTAGGAAAAGCCAAGAAAAGACATTAATTTACCCAGGAATTCTCATTCAAAACTTACCATAGTTTTCAAAGAATCTATCCGTTGTATTGAAGCAAGAGACGGAACGCAATAGTTCATCGCCGCCGAATAGGCAACACCATCCCCTTCTCTGTACGCCGTCGCCTCATTTTAGGAGCTTCAAAGACCTCAGGCTCTTCTATATAAGCGCCTTGGGTTTGCAAGTGCAAAGGTGGTGTTTTTGGATACATCGGCGCACCGTCCATGTTCGGATTTCGCACCAGTCTCACACCCGGAATCCCCTCAGGATTGTCCCTATAGCCGTGCGCAGGGGGATGCTGCATATACCCTCCCCGGTCATTGGGAGGATCGACTATGACTGGGGGGAATGGCGCATCAACTATATCAAAGTGCTGCTTGCCATTAAGTCGTCTCCTGAGTCTATCAATTTCTCCCTCCGCGGGAGAATGATCTACAGGTTGCTTCAGCCTTGCAGGGCGTTGTTTGGGCACCTCCAAGTAAGGCTGTCCCATGGGCTGTCTTTGTGGTCGAGCAACAGGGTCCGGGTGAGCGTTTCTGGCAGGCAGCCGCTTCAATCCATCACGGCCAGGCGCAGGATTGCCGGCAGAGTCAGGAGACGGGCAGAGTCTCATCAACGCCTCACGGGCTGTTGGCCGAGATTTCCGGTCTTCACTCAGAATACGTCGCAGAGTTGGATCCTTGAGAATGCCATAATCAATGAGCGATGTCACTCGGGAGTGTATTGGCTGCATTTCCGGGACCCTCGCCCCTGGGTACGATCCATCTTTATAGTCCCTGTAGCCTTTGGCGCCCAAGGCCTTGAGCTTATCCTGCCAATTGCGGGTGTTCCAGTGTGTCTCCGGATAGCATAAATATCCCCAGACTTCGAGCATCATGATGCCAAACGAGTAAATGTCGGCCTCGGCATTGCAGCGACTTTCTCGCGTTGTTTCAGGTGCCATGTAGAAAGTGGTGCCAGCAAAGCTGTCAGCAGAATTGAAAGACCGGGTCAAGCCGAAATCAGAGATGTAGAAGTTGAATCTTTGATTGTGAGCGTCGTGTTTATACAAAACGTTTTCAGTCTTGAGATCGCGATGAACAAACTTTTGCTCGTGAACGAAGGCCAACCCGGACAGAACTTGGCGAATGAAAGAGTCGGCCCACGGAGCTGCAGTCGCGGTACTCGTGCATTTATGTTCTGGTAGGAGGTCGAGGGCGGTTCCATCGCAGAGGGGGAGGAATATCTGCACTTGTCTACCCCTGCTCCACCCTTGGTGATGCAAAAGAGGAATGATATTTGGCTAGGGCTTGTAGTTAGCATTCAGGCCAAGGCTATTGAAGACACAGACATCATTGACATACATGCTTGAGTTTGGCCAATTTCTCCACCTCGAGTTTGAGATCTACCTTCCAGCTCTCAGAATTTGCGTTCGGGTTGTGGTGGTTACACTCCTTTACTGCGAATACATCTCCTGTATGTAGATCGACTGCCTCGGAAACAGTACCGTAGCCTCCAGATCCAAGGATGTTGTACACATGGATTTGCCTGAGGGGGGCGCCAAGTTCTCTAGGAATCTCAGGCGTGTACCGGGATACTTCTTCGTATCTAGTCGCGTCCAATGCCGCATCAGCTTCCGGGGCGTGAAGATTCTGCGGCAACATGCCGTCGAGTCTTGCAGCCTGCGCAATTGAAGCAAGTTGCTTCCTCGAGGCATTTATCTTGTTGCCCACGCCCCAAACCAGCTTAAACTTGAGACTTTTCCCAATGATGATTGTGATATCCTGGTCTGGCTTTGCGTGAGGAATGATGCGCTGTCGCGGCTCGCCTTGAAAGCTATATTTGGGTATCGCGGTTCCGGCGGCGTCCACCCATGCAATGGTTGTGTTGTGACAAGTATCGCAATCCTCAAACATGAGTTCACCAGTCAGGGTTAGGGAGAAACGACAATGAATCCTAAGAAATTTAATGAACGGTGCATACTTGGAAGGGGATAGGGAAAACATCACCCACTTCCCAAATCGAACATCTGAAAGCCATATATCACTGATGTTGAACTGGCGGCCAAAGGATAGAAAATGATCGGGAAATTTTGATTTGTGGTCAGCTTGAAAACCCAGTGACTTGACTGTACCCACACGAGTGTGGTACTTGGGATTGTTCTCTACAATGGTGTGAGCGAGATCTGTCAAGGGCTGAAGTGCGAAGAGATAATCGTTCGGCATGTTAGGCAACGTTTGGGGGTCGAGGGAAAAATGAAGAATATAGATGTGTAGTCGAGGTACAGCTAATGTCTTGGTACAATTCCGAATGATTCTGGTTTAGGGATCAAAGGAAAGCAACTCATGGCGTGCTTTAGTAGCTGCAACAATCACTGTGGATATGTGGCCATCACTGATGAAAAAGAACGAACCGCCCAGATGAAGCAATCATACAATTTGACGTCCCTGGAACCAACATTTTGAACATAGGCGCTTAGATTTCAGTATCTAACTTGTCAATTCAAGGTGTAGTTGGCAACTCACGACGGCCAGTGTTGGACAGAGCAGCCTAATTTTGTGGTGTTTGTTGGTTCAGGATGTGATTGGGCCAAAAGGGTGGCGGGTCAAGACTCTTGTGCCCGTTATAAGGTGACATTATTGGCTACGTCCTGCTTTTTGAGTCATTTTTCTGGGTCTGTTGGTTGTTCACTGTTGGTGATGTTGGGCCAAGTGACGCAGCTGACACTAAATGTAGACATTCTGTTGGTAGCGCACGGCCCGAGGTGCTTTCTGGGCGGTTAATTGAAGAACAGGCCCCAATCAAAATGGAGCAGCGGGGCTTTAGTCTAGCCTCTCAGCGAAACAAGCCGCAGGGGGCCAATAAGTGCCAGGGTCATCATACCTATTCATGAGGTTCCCGCTCCCAACTTGCCGCTCCAAACTTGCCGCTCCTGACAACTTCCCCCTTACTTCCAAACCCATCCTCTCATTTTGCCATCTCCTCAGCACGCACAACATCGCCATGAGCACCGAAAATGCATCCAACGCGGACTCAAAGCCCCAGCCTTTGACGCGTCACGCTCTCTTCCAGCTTCGTCTTCAAGAGATGCGAGACCGCGGCGAGTCCACCGAAGGTATGACACAATACGCTCCCACCCTCACTGCCAGCAGCCTCCATGATGACCTCCGGGTGAGCACCGAGTTGCGTCTGCGCCTTGATGAGTTAAATGCACAAATGCCCTATGTGTCTCCGTCCGAGTGGTCTCGACAACGGCGCGAGGATCTAGCTGAGGTGGCTGAAATGAAACGTAAAGCACTGGAGGTAGGTTGCACTATCTCCACGACGGGCGACTGTATCTGTATCCTTTCTGACTGTTGTTTTAATAGCCTTGGATGAAGAGAGTCCCCCTTGATACACTGTACCCCTTCAACCAGGGGACACCAGCATCTGGTTCAAGTTCCAATTGTCCAGACTCGGATGAGGAATCTGCGGCAGATGCAAACTCTAGCACAAATGGAAAGGCTCTGGCCAAGAAAAAGTCTATAGGTGAAGAGTCTTCCAGAGCTGAGCAGAAGTCCAATACAGACCATGATTCCAGGGCAATGTCGAGCCGCGATTCAGACGCTGTCTCAAGAGGGGTCGAACAGGCGCCTTTGTACCGCGATGAATACTACTATGAATACTACGACCCAGTCACATGGCCACATGACAATGGCTCCCACTTGAGAATCAGCGCTGAACGTCAACTGCTCAAGGATGAAATGCTTGAAAAGGCCAAGTTCCGGCCAGAGTTACGATCACTTTTTGGCACGTTCGATATGAATGCATTTGCAGACGAGCCAGACAATAAGTCTACCGTGGATGATGAGCCCGTGGAAGCTTCTGAGCCAATTCCTACTACCTTTCCCCCTCATCGCATAGTTGATGGCGTGGCCGAGCTGGGCACCTACCTCGCCTCGTCCAGCTACGTTATATCCCTTGGCGGCCCGCCCTTGCCGGACCTGAAATATGGCATCATCATAGTACCAGCGGGTGAGGAAGGGCTCCTCTTTGCGGGTCACGGTGACCACGCCTCCATGCCGGCAGAAATGAAGAGGCAAGTGTACGAAAAGAGCAAGAAAGTCCAAAAACAACGAGCCCTGGAGCTTCCGGACAAGGGACCTCGTGATCGACTCCGTGGACTCGGCACAGACTATGAACCGGCCCATTTGAGGGTAGCCCGTGGGCCCAGCACCGAATCTGATGTTGATGATGATGATTACGAGTTTTACCGGCTGAGGCGGCTGCAGCGAAAGGGCATGTTGCCGGAGGATGATCAAGATGTCCAGCTTGAGCCTGGGATGGCCCCACCGGATGCAGATGCTTCAAATCCAGCCTACAAGCCCGTCAATAGCAGCCCCCACGTTTCCGAAGCTGAGAGAATTCCACAGCAATGGCATGCACACAGCCAAGCTCCCTCTGAAAGTTATCATGGCCGTGAGCAGGGCCTTCTTCCTCCGGATGAGCACGGCAATATTGAACCGTTAGGTGAAAACCGCCGCAATGCTGCTGAGATAATGCCTCAAGGGCAGAGGCATGAGTCTTGGGCTTCGACCCAGAGCTCTTCTAAGGGCGAGGATCGATCGGAGGAGAGAGCATCGGAAGCATCTTCAGTTCATTCAGGCGCAGAAATGAATCACCAGGCTGCAGGTGGGAGAGGACAGAGGGCATGCTCCAAGCGCCCAAGAAAGCGACGTCCAAGCGGTGATATCGAGTATCTTGAAGTAACACATGCAAACATGGACGACACAGGTGGCTCAGGTAGTCAGGATATTGCTTGCGAAGATGACGACAGCGCCTCTAAATCTCATGACGAGTCTATCGTCGAGGAATCAACCAAAACCTCCATTGTTGAGGTAAAATTCAGTCCAGAGGTCTGCAGTGCCCTCGAACTCTTGCTAGGCGGAACGATCATGGTTGAAGAGGACGAGGGCGTCGTCAAGACGCAATTGCTGACTTCAAATCCCAAAAATACACGCACAAATCAAACGCGACGAGGAGACATCCTGATTGAAATCGGCCAAGCCATCATGAATCTAGGACAGGGCAAATTTGATGAGAACCCGGGAATTGATCCGAAGTTATGGGAAGCAGTGCAGTCTGGCCTGGGTTCCAAAAGAGAAAAGCAGCACGAGAAAGGTTCCAACCATATGGGGTATGGCCCTGGACAAGATTAGCTGTTTTTGATTTGAAATACGGAATGGATATTACATGGTATACTAGGATGGCATATGCTGACAAGGTACTGTTGAGATTATTACTTATGAAATGTACGATGAGTCCGATAGCTTGTTTTCATACCTTTTTTTGCAGATTATAGCCAGAAGATGTTGTAAATGATTCCTACGACAAAGAAGTGATCTTATGGTGACTTCATAAACTGGCTGACTTGATGAGTCTATCAGAGTTGGGAATTGGATTGCAAATTGCACTTAGCGCAATTGGAAGCTGGCTTCATACTGCTCGATAATTGTTCCATCCTGGCATTGTGTTGAAATTTTGACCCTTGACTGCCCTCAACGGTCTGGGCCTTGCCCGCTGTCTGAATAGTCCGCGCGGGATATATCTCCGCGCGGAGAAGCATTCCCTGCCAACCTACAAGCGGCCAAAAGCAATTCCGCCACGCGTAAAATATCGGTTCCTTCCCCCAAAAGGGAAGGCTGTAAAAACCCATTTAAAACAAGCTGAATTAATTGTTTTCCCTCATCCACCCATCACCAACATTGATCAATGTCTGCCCAGCTTGAAACTGCTGCCGGGCGGGAAGCCACTATTCTCGCCTGGCTTCATCGCCAGCTCTTTGTTAAACCACCCGCACTACCACCGTCTACCAAGCTGACCGGCAAAGTTGCTATTGTAACAGGGTCTAATGCTGGGCTAGGGTTTGAATGCTGCCGACAGCTCCTGCAGGCCAATCTCTCTCATCTGATCATGGCTGTCAGATCGGAGAGAAAAGGAGAGATGGCAGCGAGTGAGCTACGGTCTGCGTTTCCTCAAGCTAAAATTGATATCCTACTTGTCGACATGAATTCTTATGCATGCATTGTAGAATTTACCGTACTGATCAACAAGCTCGAGAGGCTGGATATGGTCATCCTAAATGCGGGAGTGATGATGCAATATTTTGAAGGAACCCCAATACTGACCATGAAACGACACTGCAGGTGAACTACCTATCTACAGCTCTTTTGGCCATTCTGCTTTGTTCAACCCTCAGAAATAAGCGTCAGGGGCAGCAGCCTGGACGCTTAACGGTAGTTGGGTCTGACATGGCAAATTGGGCGAGTCTCCCCAGCTCGGATGCGGAATCATTAATTTGGTCTTTCAATGATGAGACCATATTTAACTCTACCCAAAATTACATGCGGACGAAACTTATGGATCAACTATTTGTCATCAATTTGGCGGCACGAGTCTCACCCAATGAGGTGATTATCAATTTGGTCAACCCAGGGTTTTGTGCCGGCACGTCTTTGGGTGGCGCGTCAAATCACCCTTGGATTAGCTGGTTCTTGGCAACAACTGTTGCTAGATCGAAGAAGGATGGCGCAGGAGCATATCTCGATGCTCTAGTGATCAAAGGCGAGGAGAGCCATGGGAGCTATGTTAGCGACGGCATGATCAAACCGTGAGTCTCCTTCCCCATTTTTAGTGAAATATCCGTGTCAGCTTTACGGTTTTATTATGCGCCAGACTGATTGTGCTATTAGATACCCCAAGTTAATCTACTCGATCCTTAGTAACCGGACTGAAAAAAGACTATGGGAAGAAACCATGGCCGAATTCAGCTTTGTTCTGGCACTGGAAGCGATAAATGATTTAGGCCTTCTGTGATTCCATTGAAGCAGTTCGTAGGATATGAATGAGTTCATCAAATAAATGGCCTTCAGTTTGCATGTATGAAAGATTAAAAAAAGGCATATGGCTGGCTTTACTTAGTTTAATGTAAACAAAATGTATCCACCTCGATTACCCAGCCATCAAAATCAAACATTTTGACTGCCATTGGTGGTACAGCAAGATGTGGCGTTGCTGGACCCCGGAAGTGTCGCCATGAAACATAGTTATCACGTGTCATCTCAAAGCCTCGTGAGTTAATATAAGAGTAAATCGGCCTTTTATAGTGTTCTTTTGAATATCGTCTGTTTGACCCAAAAATAAATTGCGCATGAGAGAAGCGCGACAGCCGAGTAATAGTCAAACACTTTCTGTCCTACTTGCGCGAGGATTCCGCTGAATATCAAAAGGACGCTTAGTTTCTGTCGTTGAGACATTTTACTTACTTATTCATTTCCTAAAGTTCCTGGTGTCTTGCCCTCTCAAGGGCACCTGTTTCAGGGAAATCCTCACCGAGTACCTGTTTCAAACGAGTTTCCTACATTCCAGAAGCTGTTGCTCTGTCTAAACAATCTAAGCTTATTCATATTGGTATTTGGTTCTTTGATATATTTATTTTCTGCCCATATGTATTAAGAATAGCTTGTAATCAATATGGGAATAGTGATTAATGAGTAGTTTAGTATTCTGGATGAGAAAACTAAAGATGATGCCATTGAAATATGGTATGGTTCTGATCGGAGTTTTGAAATAAACTAAACATAGAGAACGGCGGTATTTCTTTTAGAAGCCTACCCAGGCAACATCATAGGATATCAAGTAACATCGTTAACGGCATCGGATCTATTATTATCTCTTTCTGCCACAGCTGAGCCTCTAAGAGTCGCATTTCGTCGAGGGCTTCTCTAGGGTAAGGTCTGAGACATTTATCTGTCTCCACCGACTAGAACATGTACCAGAAAATGTGTAAGTATTAAATTAAATATGGACACAATGCCATTAGAGCGCGTCGTGGTCAAGGGAACCCCTAAATGTCTCAGCTAGCCTCTAAAACGGCCAAGGGTCGCGCCCTTATGACGTAGTAACAACGCCCCTCTTGCCATTTGGGGAATTCTCTGTAGCACCAACCGCTCTCATATCACTAATCTTGGCATCAAAATTGCCTTGGTCACTTGACAATACAGAGGAAATATATCAAAAATCACGTTTGCCATTCCCAAATAGCCATTACGCTGTTCTAATCCGAGTAATTTCTATAGAAATGTTCACATCCAAATATACACTTGCATTTGTCGGTTTACTAGTGGATTGATCGGACTGCTATTCCAGATACATAAGTAGCTGTAGTAATTCATAACAAAACAAGGACCGCAAGCACGGGCCAAGACATTAGAATGGCTGGGAGACAGGCCCAGCTGAGAGACTTAAGCCCTCTTTTGATAATTTTGCATACCTAAGTCAACTGACTCGGCACTCAACGTTTCACTCATAAGATGCGGAGAGGTACCCAGAAGCATTCCATAACTTTCCATGGGGTGTTGGCCCTAGCTTAACGCCTAAAGACCATGAAAGGCCCCAACCTCAGTTCGGAGGATCAGCTTATCGCCCACATTCATTTTCATCACACTCGTTTCAACCGCAGTGGATCTTCTTCCCCGAATAGCTTCCCTTTAGGCATTCATCGATTTTTGTAATTTTCTTGAATGCGTCAAGTCTTGTTCGCTAGCGGACATGGCAAAATGGCGTACAGGATGCTCACAGCCTAAGCTGGCGGCGCTGGGTTTGTTCCCAATACTTGCCGCAGCGCAACAACTTTCTGTTATTCCCAACGATGGGAGCCCCTCTTCCTCTAATAATTTCTTTGACTCTGTCTTTGGAACGGGTAATGGGCTCACAAGAGTCACTGCGAGCCTGGTAGGTAATCAAGCAGCCAGTGGCACTTTTTACGCTCTGCCAGGTGGACCCAATTTGGGCGGTGTCCTGTCAACTGGAAAAGTGACCGATTTCAGCACTGTTGGTGCGAGCACTGACTTCGGTATCGGTCCTAACAATTACTGTTCAGGATACGACGGATCTGTCTTCACTACCACTTTTGATATAGACGAGAGTATCGCACAGGTGAAAATCAATTACGCGTTTGCAACAAATGAGGATGGGTCAGTGGTTCATAAGACCTAGATGCAAATTTATGCTAATGCACATAGAAAGTTTATCTCCACGATCTAACGCACTGGATTACTTCCTCGTCCTACTCAACAGCCAAGCTGTGGTTGTGTCACAAATTAGTTTCGGTGATGTCGGCCCAACCCCGGCCAATGCCGGATATGCGTATAAACGGTCAACAGCGGTGTCGTCTGAGCTTAAACCACTAGCTGCGGGCAAAACGAATGTTATGACCTTTATTATCTGTGATGGAGAAGATGGAACCATTGACTCTACGGCGTTTTTCAATGTGGTACCTATCGAGGGACCATCCTCGACCAACGCGCCGGAAAATGACCTCGCCGGCTGGCCTTATGTGGGATGCTTTCAGCTCAGTGACCTATCTCAATTTGTTGCCCAAACGCCTTCTGATCCAGCCAACACTCCGGGGGAGTGCATTAATACATGTGGCATGACCAGTAGCAATATAGCATACGTTGCTGTATCCGGAAAGTGAGTGGTGTTATGCAGGAAAGACTGACGATCCTGATGCTGACTGGCGTTTGTAGTGTCTGCTACTGCCTAAACGGCGATGTTACTGGTTTCGATCCTTCAATCCCCAATAAACTAAGCAATAGTCTGTGCAATGCGCCATGCGGTGGCGACCCCAATATTTCGTGCGGCAGTGTTGTGCGATTTTCCGCCGCTTCGGTCTACGGGCCTAGTGCCGTGTATCTTAGCACCTTGACTAGGTCAGTCGCAACCAGCACCACCACTACAGACAGCAGCACATCTAGTGGACAGAGTAGCACTATTTCGGACAGCAGCACTAGCTCGGACAGTAGCACAACCACTACCGACACTACTACTACAGCGTTTACGGATAGTACTACGGGAAGCATCTCTACTACAGATAGTACCACTACACTTGACAGCTCCTCTAGTACTGAAGGTAGCACTGCCTCCACAGACAGTACTACGGGAAGCACCTCCACTGCAGACAGCACCACCGCTACAGATAGCACAACTGCACTTGGAAGCTCCTCTACTGCGGGCAGTACAACTACAACGAGCAACATCATCGCTACGGATACCACAACAACACTTGGCAGCACAACTATATCTGACAGCTCCTCTACTGCAAGCAGCACAACAGCTAGCAGCACCGGCGTTACTGATAGCACAACTACAGTTGGAAGCACCACCGCTCCAGATAGCACCACTATACTTGGCAGTTCATCTGCTGCAGGTAGTACAACAGCTGGCAGCACTACTGCTACTGATAGCACAACTACACTTGTCAGCTCCTCCAGTAGGGATAGTAGCACTGCCTCCACGGATAGTACTACAGGAAGCATCTCTACTGCAGATAGCACAACTACGGCTAGCGGTACCACTTTCACTGAGAACACTGTGACTGCGGATAGCACAACTGTAGTTAACACCATCTCTACTGCAGGCAGTATAACAGCTGGCAGTACCACGGCTACTGCTAGCACTACCACTACGGATAGCACAACTACAGTTGGTAGCTCCTCTGCTGTGGGCAGTACAACTACGACTGACAGCACCACTGCCACTGACAGCACTACCGTTGTGGACAGCACTACCGTTGCGGACAGCACTACCGTTGCGGACAGCACTACCATTGTCGGCAGCGCCACAGCCACCGACAACAATATTGCTACAGACAGCACCACCGCCACTGATTCTGGTACCACTGACACTAGTGCCGACTCTGGTGAAACTGATTCCACTACCGCGTCCTATTCTAGTGCTACTGACTCTGGAGTCATGAATAGCACTACTGCTACGGATACTACTACTGCAACCAACTCCGGTGCCACCAGCTCTACCACTGCTCCTAACTCTGTTGCATCGCGTAGTACTACTTCTACGGACCACGCCGGTGATATAACTACCTCAACCGGTGCTACAAGCAGTGGCAACAGGGACTTTACTAGTGCTACGAATGTCATCACAACCACTGCGGACTCTACAACCAACGCCTCTACAGCTCCTACAGCCAGCGTCTCTACTCTCCCCGTCGATGTCACTCAAGCTGAGATCTCAGGAGGATCTGTTATCAACTTTACAGATGATAGGGGTATTACTGTGAAAGCTGTGTAAGTCTCAAGAATGATGCCCTGATATTTTACTAATTCACCAATTTGCAGACAATTGCTTCCAGCCAAAGGCCAAGTCTCCGTAATGACGTTCCCTCGTATCACGGTCCACATTCGTGGTGGTGACAAGGTCTCAATAACGTTCATCTTTAGTACGGGCGCCAAAGCCAAGAAGCGGCAGGCATCAACTTCAACCTGTACGCTCAAAGTTACGTATAATGGCAACCTCGCATACCAAGTAGACGTACAACCTGGTAGTGGGCTGCAGGGCGCCACCACCGACCCTGTTGATGCCGATCCCAACAGCCAGCCTGATGTAAAGTTCATGTATAGTTGCGGAGGTGATCCCGTTCCTCTTACAATCGCCAATGTTGGCGTCAAGATCAGTCAGGTTCCAGCTACCACAAATGGTTCTGGTGCCACTGATTCTGGTGCCACTGATTCTGGTGCCACTGATTCTGGTATTGCCAGTACCACCAGTGCCACCGATCCTGTCGTAACCAATATTACCACTGCTACTGATTCTGTTGTTACCGACACTGCCACTACCACAGACTCTGGTACCACCGACACAACCACGGCTGATTCTGAGGCAACTAGCACCACTCCTGCTACCGAATCTGGTGCAACTGACTCCACCACCACGACCGACTCTGTCACTACGACTGACTCTACTGCTGAGGCTGGTTCGACGAATGGAGCTGAATCAACAGGCGGAACTACCACTCCTGGGTCAGTATCCTCAGTATCTTCAGTTGAAGCAACTGAATCCGATCAGGTAAGCATAACCCGAACAAAGGTTACATGAAGATTTTCCACAACCGCATCAAGAACATGCCAAGCGTCGGTCAATTCGAATCGGCACTCGCTTGATTACCCGTGAGTGGATTTTCTAATATAGTTTTGATCTAGGGCACCAAAGTAACGGCAACTCCGACGAACTCGGAGCTCACTACGCCAACCGGCACACCTAGTTACTCCGAGTCTACAAAGCCAACTGCCAGTCCAACCAATAAGCCCGATATTAATGGGTTCAATTTTGTCGGATGTCTTTCCTCCGAACAAGGTTTCCCTGACTTTAGAGAGGTCGGAAAGAGCTCTAAGATGACACCCGAGTTGTGCATCTCTATGGCCGGCAATGCAAATCATATTGGCCTTAACTTTGAGTTCGTTATTTGATGCTATAAAATTTTATCCAAACTAACATGGATCTTAGCACTTGCTATACTGCAGACAACACTAGAGGCACCTCGCTCACTGAAACAGGACGATGCAACATTCATTGTCCAGGAGATCTGGACGCATTCTGCGGTGGATTAAGCGCTACAGCACGGAGATTCCGCCGAGATATTCCCTCTGGCCTCCTTCTTACCTTATATAGCCGAGCGGTAATCGCGACCACCTCTGGCACGGCCTCTACCACCAGCGGTACAGGACTTCCTGATGTTGTTACTAGAACTGTTACCGGCCCTGGACGCACTCTTGTCGAAACCGTCACTGTCCCCCGAGGCACTATTGTTGAAACAGTGGCGGTTACTAAGACTGTGAATGGCATTTGCACAACCGCCTACAATGCTATTACCTACTCCTATTATCCTGGTGATGGAGTGGAGCTTACAGCGGTGATGCTACCATGCCACAAGTGTGCCGGCTATGACATAAGACCACAGACAATTACGGTTCCATGCAACAGGTGCGGTCCCCATGGTGAAGACCAAGCTTGTATTACTGTTCCTGCTCGAGGTCAAGGTGGAATGGCCGCCCATCCGACATTTGGCCTCAGTGGCCCCTTGGAGACGCATGGTGGAGCCCAGCCACCTGCCGAGGCTGGCATTACTCACCCAGTGCCTACGGCCTTAGTAGGTGCTCATGACAGCGACCAAAGTGGCGCTGAAGTAGGAGAGTCAGTTGGTGCAGGTGGAAACAATGCTGAATTGGACTGCCCTACATGTCACGGGCAACAGAAGCCACCAGGTCCGGAAGGTTCATCCACACTCACCAATGGAGACAACGGGAGCAACGGGGGCGGTGGAAGCCCAGGGTCCAGCGAACAGGGTGGATCAGCTGGCCCAGGCGGACCACACGGTAGCGGCAACCCGCCTACTGAGGGCGGGTCTGTATCTGGCCAAAATGGTGACTCCCAGGGTTCGGCTTCTGCTAATTCGTCAGGCGGCAATTCCAAGTCTGGTGGGACGGCCCCTGGCGGAGAGTCTAAGAACGTTGATACTGGGGGAGGCCAAGGTTCCGACCATATTCAGTCTACGGTTCTGTTGACATCTAAGTTAACCCCTAGTAGTGTCCAACCTACTGGTGCAGAGACTCCAGTTATTGTGAACGGAGCTGCGGGAGGAAGCCCGTGGGACAGCTGTTTTATCTCTATTCTTGCTATCATCGGAATGGCTCTAGTCCTTTAGATGATGACACCTGATCGATGAAAAATACGGGTCTTAACTGAACTTACTCCCGTCAAAATGGCTGCGCTAACTTCAACAACCAGCGCTGTCAAGTGATGGGCGATGCTCTGAGGGGAGCCAAGAGTCGGAGGCGGGGAAGTGTTTGTCCGTCTTACTCACTTCCGTTGGTTGGCCGGGAGTTGGATACGGGCTGATCACAGGCTTCGGGTACGGCGCGTAACGCATCAATTACCTGATCAAAAACATCCATCGCCGAGACGCGCCTGCCATGGGAGACTTAGCCCTAGTACGGCTCAGACTTGGGGCGCAGAGTTATGTCGAATCCGAAGACTCAGCGGTCACGTACAGATCTCTTGTCCCCACCAACGGCGCTAACGGCCCTTCTCCCCGCAAGATGCCGCGTAGAGGACATACGAAATCCAGACATGGATGTCTCAGCTGTAAACGCCGCAAGGTCAAATGTCAAGAGGGCAGACCCCAATGTACCAGCTGTTCGCGTTTGGGGTTATTATGCGAATATGAAATTGACAACCCTCCTGGGTACGGAGAGATAAAAGACCTATTATTGTGTGCAACTAATTGTATTAATGCTTGGCTACGTTTTCTAACTAATGTCCTCCATTCTGCTTCTCCGACCGCTTATATCACTTCTTTTGGTTCTTGCTCAGTTTGTTGTTGGTATTCTTAACCTGATTGTCGAACTCGTGGATTATCTCTTTGAGCTCTTGAATCTCTTTTAGGTTGTCTAGCGTGTTGAGTATCTTATGTAGCTTATCTCTTGTTGCCCTTAGCGTTGGATCTATTGCTGTTTTTCTAGATGGTTAGCTATTAATCTTGTTAGCTGTTGAGAGATGTACTTATAATCTGCGATATAGTGGGGGCTCTTTTTGAGGTAGAATGTTGGAAATAGCTAGTGTTTGAGGTAGTGCTGTGATATGTTTTTGGCGTTATTGCGTTGTTTTGAGTATATGGAATTCTTATATTTTTAAGATCTAATAGGCTTTTTATTTTTATATTATGGTTAACTTTTGTATGCTTTGCAATATATTATGAAAAGCTTAATAGTTGTAAAATAGCCTGTTGACTTAGGTTGGTTGTAATGGGGTCGGCGTCACACTGTGAAGGTATGAGGCCTGATAGCTAGGCAAAGCAATAGGCAGGTTCCTTATTATGTCAAGACTAAAGCTTGCCTCCTCACTGAGTGGGCTGCGTGTGTGTTCTAGTTACAATAGGGTCTAATGTGGGTCAACCTGCATATTGGGGCTTCTCATGATGGTGTTGTTTCTCTGTTACATTGGTACTAAGATTCTGGAAAATATTAAGTTATATTATTTTAGTCACTGTTCTAAGGCTGGGCAGAAGTCTTATTGTAACTTTATTTACTGTTTTTGACTTTTTGTTAATTGTCCACTGTGTCCTTCTTATGAGAGGCTGGCCTCAATAGAAGAGGAAATATTAATAAAAAAACGAAACGATGAAATTGACAAGCGGTTAACGCCCTCGACACCATTACAATCGACTGGAGGCCAATTTACAATGCAGGACTTCAAATTGTTCCACCATTTTATGCTCCATGCCTACCCGCCTTTGCCACTCCACGGCAAAGCGTTATGGCAGGATGTTGCCCGATTCTCCCACAACGTAGGTTCTCATACATATGCGAACATACATAGACATCTAACGGAACCCCGAGTTTGAATTCCTGGTCCATGCAATGCTCGGGCTTGCTGCTTCACACCTTGACTTGTGCGGTGGAGGAGATTATAAAACACAAGCATTGGCACATCGGTTAACAGCAATTGGATCTCTCAATCAAGCGCTAGGAAAGTCGCTGAGATCAGAACCTGAAGGAGATGCCTTCTTTGCTACTCTTCTGGTACTTGCAATCCAATCCACCTACATGCCCGATGGCATGCTGGAGGTGTTTCCAATGATCCGTGGCTGTAAGGTAGTAACTAGCTCCTTGCCTAAATCCTCCACTTGTCTGTTCCATCAATTCACAACCGAAAGCCACGAGGACAGAGTCCAAGGCCTCAGTCCAGATTATATTGGGAGAGAGCACAACTCCCCATTCTTACGCGCAGCCTCAAAATCCCTTTTTGTGTTACGGCCGCTCTGTCATACAGCTCTTGAAAAAAGATTTCTCAACATTATCGAAAGTATTATCGATATGGCAACGATGTCGTATTTGGATTGTATGTTATTATTGTGTTTTATCCATTTGTGACAAACATTGATTGGCTTTTCTCTAGCTTTATTGGGAATGTCTGCGGCATACAGCATTATCGGAGAGCCAAACGAATGTGATTTTATCTCATTTATGGAACCCAAGAACCATGCATCTCAAATTCTCATGGCTCACTTCTTTATTATAGAACATGTTGTGGGGCTTAAGGTTCTCGCACCCGTGGTCAACATAAACCAATTCAAGACAATTATTCTTCGAGCATGGATTACCACCCTCAAAGACAGGCTACCAGCGGGATATAAGATATACATGGATTGGCCAGTAGAAGCTCTGAAACATCTGGATATAGATGCGCATGGCCCGAGGTCTCCCTAAGACAGGATACCTTGTGGGTTGACGATCATATTCTCTGTACATAGTCCCAATAGAAACATGGCCTCCCTTTTTCTCAGTGTCCCGCGCTGCCTTTATGGCCTAGATCTAAACCTGTGTTTTTAGTTCTTTGGGAAGAACAGTCTTAGCCATCAAACAACAATTAGTGACTCGCCATGTGGATATGCGGTCATGGCTTGTGACAATAACTGGAAATGTTACGCCATAATTTTCCCCTTCTAAATCAACTACTAATATGTCGGTATTCCGGATTCACTTAGCCGTCTAAGCCCCCCGACCGGCAACTTCGGAATACTCAATGTCGATGACTTGGTTAACCAACTTTTTCGGAACTTCCGACATTTATAGCATTAAGGTTTTAAGGTCCACCTACCTGTAAAAATCTGTGTTTTGCTTTACGTCTAATAGGCCGTCAAGTCAAAAGGCAAGCCCATAATTGCAATGCTCGCAATTACAGGCATGGATAACAGCTGCTATAACACATAATGGGAGCTCGGCCGTCAGCACCTCTGGCCTGGTAGTGACACGACCAACCAAAGCGAGGAGCGACGAAAGAAAAAAACATATATTGTCGTCATACTTACCTAATGACCTCTATATATTCATATTATATAAATTATATTACAGCTATGCGATGCTTGTATTGCTTTGTAATGTTGAATTCTAGCATTCTAGTAATATATTTGGGGATAGAGGCACTATACAGCGCTGGTTATTAAACACAATATCTTTACCAAGCTGATTATACTAGGAGTACAATCTGCATACCCCACAGCAAACCGTGAATAGACTCTGATACTAATCAAGAATGACAGGGAACTTCTCTTGTGTACTCTCTTAATGTGTGTTTGAGAAGTGAGATCTTTAGTACATGATCCTACTCTAAAATAAATTTAATCCCAGCCAAGAGGTTTTCAATACAAACTCTTGTAGCTTTTAAATCCGGAAACATCCAAAATACATGTGGAAGACCCTCGTACATATCCAGCTTCACCCTCACCCCTTTGGAACGGAGTTCATGCTCCATGGCCACGTTGTCATCCCGCAAAGGATCTGCGCCACAGGCAACAAGATAGACTGGCGGGAAATCAGCAAGATGTGGTGACAACAAAGGATACATCCATTCGTCGCTAGCGAGTTTGTCTAGCCCAGTTACGGCTGCGCACAAGGTTAGCATTTACGTCTAATTCTATAGTCCTCGCTACTCATACCATTGATCATTCTAGTTGCTTCTCTGTCGATGATTGGTACATCTATTGCGTTTTCTTCCATAGACTTCATAAGGTGCTGAACATGGTTGGGGACATAGCTTTCGCACACTGTGCCCCCGGCCATGTTGATGGCTCCTTTGAGCTGTCCCTTGCGCCCAACCTCAATCAGCTTGTGGGCAGTGGCAAGTGACAGTGTGCCCCCACAAGAGCTGCCAAACATGAAAACCTTTTCCTGGTCTCCGCCAAGCCTCGCGGCATTTTCGTACGCCTAAAAGCCTTCCGTTAGTATTTCAGGCCAATTTTGGTAAACGCCAAGAGCACGTATGTACTCACCCACGAGAATCCGTCAAACGCGTCTTGGAAGACGGTTTTAATGTCCACCTTGGGAGTTAGACGATATTCGAGTGACACTATTATGCAAGGGTATGACGAGGCTATTGTTCTGCACAATCCGTCCTCCATATCAATGGAGCCGTCCGAAAACCCTCCTCCGTGACAGAAAACCCCCACGGGCAATACGCCCTGCGTATGAGGCTTGTAAATTCGAACCGTCATATTCTTGTTGATTGCTTCATCCACTAAAGCACTAAATAAGCCGGAAATCTATTTATGGAATTCGATATTTACTCACCGACTTCGAGTCTGTCGTCTGTGTGAGGTGGCATATGTGCCCTAATGTATTGCCCTATGGCCTTAGCTCCCTCTTTATAATTGTCAATATTTCCGCTGAGGATGACTCGGCCACCAAGTTTCTTTTCAACCTGTGCACAATTAGTCTTGTCCCAAAATTACGTATACATCTCAGTTAGAGTGCCAACCTCTAGCCATTCGGGATCCAGGTAAGGTGCCATTATTAAATGCTAGATTGCACAATAGGACTTGGGTTGGATATACGAGAGATAAGAAATTGGCTTGAAATGCAGTTGTCTTGAGGTTCCTAGGTCCCTGACCTGGTTGAGCCAGCAATTTGCTTTTTAACCAGAATAAATAAAAAGTGCGGTTGATGTTTGCACAACTTCCATTCAGATCTCTTTCAAGCTTCGATTTGATATTTTTGATGGGGCAGCATAAGCGCCTTTTGTGTTAATTACTCGGAACTTCCGTCCCAGTTCTATCATCCCGCAAAGCTAGCCACATGGAAACTCCGAGCATGTCCATAAACCTCGGTACTTACAAGTCTAAGTGTATATGATTTATGATAACACGCGCTCAGGCACCATGTCAATGAGGGATACTAATTGAAATTCCGGTCCCTATTGGGAAGGTTTAGAGCACCCATCCATCCACCAACTCCTCGAGTCAAAACATTCCATGTCAAACACTATAATTACGTACGTACCACCAAACAATCCTATGATCTAACCAACAACCTTTAACCTTGCATCTGCCGCCCAAATCATCAAAGTTCTCCCGCCCATCCAAATTGCCATAATGAATAGGTGTATCTTTGTTGATGCTTACTGTGAACTTTCAATCCGCGATATCCCGGAGGAGTACCACCCTAGAGGAGGGCAAGCACTTGTTAGAGTGCATTTCTCTGGAATCAACCCGGCAGATCTAAATCATGCAATGCATTTAGGCATGAACAATAATGTGTGCGGTTATGAAATATCTGGCACTGTGGTAAAGCGAGGGCCGACTAGTCGTTATGTAGTAGGGGACACAGTCTTCGGCTCAAACTACCCTGGACGATCAAAGCCAGCATATCATGGGGGTCATCAAGACTTCGCCATTTTGGAGTCTGACCAAATGTCTGCCAAGCTGCCTGCTCAACTTCCTTATGCAGATGCCGCGGCCCTCGGCGTTATGGTTCGGACAGCCGGCGATGCCCTGATGAACCTTTTTGGGATCCCGTTCCCCGCTATAGGGGTCATGGGGCCTCCCGCGTCAGGGGGACTGCTTGTTTGGGGTGGAGCCAGTACTGTGGGATCTGCGGCGATTCAACTTGCCAAAGCGATGGGAGTCTACCCGATCTTCACTACCGCATCACCCATCAATCACCAAGCCCTTCTAGAACTAGGCGCGACAAGATGCTTTGACTATCGCCATACAGAGGTCATCGATACTGTGAGGGCCGCTGCAGAAAATGGCGGACATATCATCAAGTACATTTTAGACACTGTGTGTAAAGAGGGAACTCCTGGAACGATTGAACAGTGTGAATCGATTATCGTATCGCCGGACGCTACCTTTGTTGGCTGTTTGCCTCAATTTGGTAAACCTCGATGGAAAATGGCATTTGCTTCGAGGGGAATCGATGCACTCATGCCATTTCCAACTCACGGAGGAGGGGACAAAGCTAACATGGGATGGGAATTACGGCTGGAAAAGGCCGTGATCTGGGCTGCAAATAACTATGGGAAGCAATTTCGTATTCCCAACGTCAAGATTGTCAAGGGAGGGAAAGACGGTCTCCAGGCCATCAAGGACGTGAATGAAGGCAGAGTCAGTTTTTCTAAGGTCGTCATCGAACATCCTCTTTGATGATAGTCGATTCTAAACAATCATGGGACTTTAGGTAGGTTCTTTATAGAGACGTTTCTAGCAGTATATATGTGATGCCATATCTCTTGGTGTTCAATTAACCATGGTAACTCTTAAAATTGGCTGCTAAAAAACCAGTTTTCGTTCGTGTTTGTTAGATCCGGGAAGCTCTCATTAAAATCCTGAAAGGTATCTGAGAGTTAGGTTAGCATTCTCCTATTGGGGCTTGGCGATGCTGCGTAATGCACTTGCATGGGATGGGAGGTTGAAGATCTAGTAAAAGCTGCCTTATGTCGAGATCACTCATATCTTCTGGCGCCGATGAGCTCTCGTCTTTCGGCATACGTATACGCTCCCCTACTTCTGCCAGCTGCTCTAGGGTAAAACATAATTTTTCAGTTTTGAAATGTCGGCAATTTGAAATCCTCAGTGTTTCAATCGCCTTGTGGAAAGAAATTCTAGTATCCGGTCCATGAGTTTCTGGGTCCTGGGACACAACGTATAGGATTGTCGCCAATGATTCCACCATAAAGTATTCGTAGTAGCTACGAAGGAAGTTTAGAGCGACAGATTGGCTGATTATCCGCGAACAAAGAGATATAATTTCCTTGGCGCACTCGATGCAGACTACGGCAGCCCTTGTTTTTTCTTGATCGCCGGGATATGAGTGAAGGAGAGGCTTTCGAAGTAATATTCGGGAGTGATTGATCCTCACAGAGAGAAAGGTTTCAAGGTTAAATGTGAGCACAGTATCCTGAGAATGGTTCCAGTGAGTTTGAGATGAAATAGACCGGTTTAGTGTAACGAGGCTTCGAAACTTATCTGTGAGAGACTTAATCTTATAATCAAGATACTCTTTTTGTTGGAGAGCTTCCGCATCATTGCGAGATAATGACGCTAGTGATGCGAAAACATCCGAGTGTAGGCTAGAATATTCCATAGTGATTATTAGAAATGGTGCAGAAGGCCCCTGAAGAGTAGTTAGGAGGGTTGAAATTGGCAAATGAGGACAGTTGGACAACATACAATCTCCAAACACTTCTTGTCAATATCTCGGTCGTTCATGGTATGAGGGAGTTTTGTTGCAAAAGAATACGTATGATCCATCATATACACCGAGCAAAATAGTTGCTGAAGAGGGACGACCTCAACACTGTCATAGACCTCTTTTCGGGTTTGGTTGAGTCTCAGCTCATAGCACGCTCTGGATGCCAGACCTATAAACCGCCACGCCTTGACTTGTTCGAACTTGTGGAAGTAATAGAGACTCTAAATATTTATCATTGTTAGTTTAAAGGAGTGCTTATTTCGACGGCACTGTACCATAAGAGCAGCCATGACGACGTCGTCGGTGTCTGGGCCGCTGCCAGCAACAAGTTTCTCCACTGTCCAATCAATGTAACGGTGAAGATGAAGCGCAAGGGGGCTTCTGAAATCTCCCTCCACAAGAAGAGTAAGACCCAGTACCGCCTTAAGAATATCAATCTTGGTGACGTTGACAGGCATAGGCCGAAGGAATTCATCATTTTCCTTGTCAGCCAAACGCCCGAAAATGGCGTCGAGAAGCCTTGCGATTATAGGGACATTAATGCAAGGGTAAATCGGCTGTATGCTTTCTGCAAAAGTCGAAAATATTTGTGACGCCCTATCGTATCCAAGATCCAAGATTGGTTCCACGTAGTGGCTGAATTCAAAGATGAGGGGTCGTTCCAGCTTTACACAAGCTGCTGTGGTTGGCACTTCTCGGCTTGGCTCCACCGACTCCATAAGGCCATTGGCTTCGAGACAGGACTTGGCAAGATGGAAGGTTTCGACAAAACTTGGGCGATAAGGTGGGCAAGGCAAACCGTCATGGGCTACAGCCTCGGGGCATTGGTAGGATTGACCTAAGTCACCGTTGGTTTGACCGGGCGATGGGGAAAGACTGTTCTGGTTCAATGAGGCCGGATGCACCGGTTCGTCACCAGACGTCTCGGAATGTGCTGGATCGCCTCTATAAGAACACACATTAGGCCAGCGACCCTTTCTAGATTCTTTCTGGGAGCTTTACATGCACATTTCTGACGTTCTCGGGCTCATATTGGGAACATTGCCGAGACGAGGATAAAAGCACCGTGTGCCGCGCCTTGCACAGCATTCGCATGGTTGCTGACCGTCGCATTTAACTTTTCTCGACTTGCACGATGTACTACATGTATGTGTTATTCTCTGTTTGGTCCAAGACAGGCGGGAGACTTGCCACGCGACAAGTGTGTACTGGTTGCGTTTGCGACGAACCATTCGAGACGAGTGTCTTGAGCTGTCAGCTGTATCGTGAGCCATATTCTTCTGACCTTTATTCCGTGATGGTGGCATATTTATTGATCTTTTAGTTGAATGGTTAGGTTGAGCGCCAGCGGCTTTGAGGAAACAGAGGCACGAGAACCAGGGAGAGAAGTTGGCTCGAGCTATTTCAAGATTCTGGGGGATCACGTGCCCAACCTCCACACCGCAACACTAGGGATTTGCATGCTTGTTTCCAAGCGATATGAAACTGAATATTTTCTTCACCAGTCTACGTGTTTGTCCCGGATTCTGTCTCAGATAATATGAGACTGATCTATATAAGACTTTATTATCATTACATCAGCGACCAAGTTCGAGACCTTATTCCTCAGGCTAAACAAGTCCTGACCAAATTCGAGTCCTTTGCCTTCATGGTATTGAAGCAGTATAACACAAATGGAATATTTAATGCTAACGAATTAAACTGCACAATTCTCGCGTCTTGACTGATTAAAGAGTCAACGCTCGGCATTGACAACAATTCGGAACTAAAAATGCGGGAGGAGCTGAAGCCACCAATATTTTAACGCAGAACATTTTTTACTTTGCTGAATACGACATAAATTGAGATAAGGAATAATCTCTTGAGTCGTTTAATGCTTTTCCAGAGCGTCGAATGACGCCTTCATCAGCTTAGCAGCCTCTATCCAGGCCGGTCGCACACTCACCCTATTCCACCACTCTCGCAAGTATGGAGAGTCAGTAAAAGTAGTTTCCACTCCTTTAATGTCAATAATAGAACTTATCCATGGCATTGACCAAACATCCACAAGCGAGAAATCTGCCCCAGCAAGAAATTCGCGATCGGACAAGATCCCATTCAATTTCTGCAGGACTTCACTCAAGTTATCCCACAGTGCTTGGATTACTTCATGACTCGCCGTCGGCAATCCCAGCTTTCTGTATAGTATCATTATTATCACCTGTACATGTAAAACCCATAGCATCAATGCGATACTTACGGTTTAATGATGATCTCACTACAATATTTCCACGCAGCAGGAGAGAAATAGCACACCTCAAGCGAGGCAGCCTCTTCGAAAGAAGCTATGGCCTCCACGCAATTAATCTCCGGCACCAAAAGGTTTCCTTGTTTAGAATACACGATCGCAATATAGCGACAGATTGCTCGACTTTCTTTTACACCATTAGTTAGATGCCATATTTCACTGAGGAGTCTTTAAATCATACCGTAAATTCTATGCGATTTTCCTGGGCCGTGAACGACATCTAGAACTGGAACCTTACCAAAAGGATGCCTTTGCCTGTGTTCAGGTGACTACAAAGCATTAGAAGATTCAATCGACCATTTCGAGTATATATATTTCGGTTGAAACAGAAATTGGACATACTCGAGTCTCAAACTTGAGAATATCCACATGTCTGTATCTCCAGCTGATATTCTTTTCAAGTAATGCATGAGCAGCGCTGATAGAATACGGAGATAAGTAATCTCCGTACAGAATTAACTCCGTCGTCCTAGATGTATACTTCGGTTAGCGATTTCAATTCAAAAGCCTAGAGATGGTGCCTTTTACATCGTGATGAATTTCTATTCCTTTTTCATTCTTGTTCCAAAAAAAAAGCACGCAAAAGCTGGCGTTGGGCCTATCTATATGAACATGATATGGAAAACATATTGAAGTCCATTGCAATTGAAACCCTTGTGCCCCAATAGTACCGAAGCCGAGAAACGCGAGTGTTTCGGAAGTTCCGAGATTAATCTAACCCGCTAGCGCTAACGCACGAACCTTCCAGCTTCTTAATTGGTCATAGTGAAGTCTCACCGGCCGATGAAGATCATTCGTTACGTAGAGGACCCGTTTGTATTTAGTTAATTTTATTTGAGGGATTTATGAGTAGATTAACTTTATAGATTATTAGTCATGGTCTTGTTAAACATCGCTTGTATGAACTGTCTGAAGTACTTGTGTATATTGATCTTTCCTGCAATCTCATGTGAATAAGACTTGAACTGTATGCATTTATGAAGAAGATGAACAAGTAGGCATTTTTTATGATGGTAAACATAAACCAGCCTCTTTTATTAGCGCTTTCGTCTACACTAAAATGGCAAGTTCAGTGAGATGTAAAATTTAGTCCAACGTTTAGGGGAGCGATATCTAACGTTCGTGCTTATTATGAAATCGGAATAATCCATTGTAACACGAAGGATAGGATAGACAGAAATGTTTCACAGCCATGTCGGCATCTCATATCTCGGACAAGCCGTTCATGCAGTTTCGTAGTGATGGAAATTCCGAGCGTCGCGCTGTTACCGGACTGATCCAAACGGCATTGATAGACTTTGGACTAAGTTTCCGTATTGGGGAAGTACCGATCGAATGTTTGTTCGTTGTTTTTCTCCAAACACCTCAGTTGAATGTTTGAAACATTTCAAACTCATCGCTCATTCAACGCTAACATATAAATGTCATTTAGAACAATTTCACCTGAAGGAGACTCTTCAATCTATCATTGTCTCCTCTCTATTAACAGAACCAAGAATTCCCATAAACTATTTAACCTTGACCAATTCTCTCAATCATGACAAGTTCACAGCACACCGATTCCGAAGACTTTGCGAAGCGCTTGACTGAATCCAAAGTCTGGAGCGAATTCTACCAAAATTTTAATCCTGAATACAAGATCTCTGAATTACCATATGCAGAAAATTGTCAGTGATTTACAGCTATCGCAGTATTTTGAACTTGCACATTGATCGTTTTTGAATAGCAAACCATAAAATTCGCATCATCAGTGTAGGTGCCGGATTATTCGGCATCAATTTCGCATATTGGGTTTCTTTGATGTGTAATAACTTCGACCTAACAATCCTTGAAAAAAGCAATGGGCTCGGAGGTGTCTGGAATCACAACAGATACCCGGGGGTAGCTTGCGACGTTCCGTCACACGTATACCAATACAGTTACGCACCCAACCCTAATTGGCCACGATTTTTGAGCCCGTATGTCAAACCTCTTATTTCTGCATTCGCGTCTCCTAATTCTAACCGAGGGCAGAGGCGAACATATTCGGAAATATCTCGAGAAATGCAGCGCTACATTTGATCTGAATAAGTACATCAAACTTGAACACGAGCTTCTGAAGGCTGAATGGCACGAGGAGGGGTTTTGGCGCGTCCTCGTTCGCGAGAAGCTACCAACCGGTGAATATCGAGAATATGAGCAAGAAGCAGAGATCTTTGTGAATAATTGCGGAAGCCAGCATAACTACCAGTGGCCCAACGTCGAAGGCCTGGATAAGTTTAAAGGAAAGGTAAATGCATCCTCCCCAGCCTCTTTGGCCATCCCTACCTCCTCGCTAACTCGATGGAAGCTACTCCACACTGCCATCTGGGATAGAGAATTTACAGAGGATGCTTGGAAGGGCAAGAACGTTTGTATAATTGGAAGCGGTGCTTCAGCGGTACAGGTAGTTCCGCAGATGCAGGTAGGGACTCCTTTACTCTCTTCTAGTGCTCACATACTAAATAGGCTCTACAGCCTCGCGTTCAGAAGATGACAGTGTTCTCTCGTACCCCAGTTTGGTTTGCTCCTGGACTGGCGGGTGAGGTATTCAGCCCCGAGTGTGAGTGCAGTCTAGTTACACTCGGTCATTAAATTTAAATATTTATCAAGTGCTGACTTCGCTACAAGACTCTCGCAAAGATCAAGACGATTTCAAAAAGAATCCTGTTCTCCTCCAGACCCATGCAAAAGGAGTTGAGAGGAAGCTTAATAGTCTTTTCCCGGCATTTTATGATGGCAGCGAGCATCAGAAGAACGCCATCAAATTCTTTCATGAGCAAATGAAAATTAAAATCAAAGACCCAAAGCTTCTTCAAGGTTGGCCTCCAGTGCAAAAACCGGCTTGGACATGCTAACCGGGTTCAGGGTTCACACCAGACTTTGTTCCTGCATGTCGTCGGGCTACACCGGGTGATCCTTTCATACATGCTGTTCAAGAGCCAAATGTCGAGGTTGTTTTCAAAGGTGTTACAAGGCTAACAGAAGATGGTGTTATTGATAGCGATGGAGTCGAAAGAAAATATGACGTGGTGATTTGCGCAACAGGCGAGTCCATGGCAGGCAGCACCAAACGTTTGTAGAATAAATCATGGCTAACATTTAGATTAGGATACAATGTCGACCTCATACCTCGGTGGGATGTTATCGGTGCCAATGGGATCCGCTTATCTGATTTTCTCGGTGATAGCCCTGACAGCTACATGGCGGTTGCGTTACCCAATTTCCCAAACTTCTTTTATGGCGGTGGCGGTGCCTACTGGCCGTCTGCAAATGGGTCACTCATCGGCCCTATGAACACTATCGCCAAGTACGTGGTACAAGTGATTCAGAAAGTGCAGGTGGAGCACAACATTGTCAGTGTTTGTCCAAAGCAAGAGGCAATGGAAGAATTTGTCGAACACGCACAGACATGGATGAAAGGTGTGGCTTGGTCGTGGAACTGCCCGGCTTGGTATAAAGTACAATCCGGACCACTGAAAGGCCGAGTAAGTCTTGTGTGGCCTGGAATTACCCTACAATTCATGAGAGTGTTGGATAAAGTCCGATGGGAAGATTACGATATCAAATACGCGGCGACAGGCAAGAAGGGGGCAAACAGGTTTTTCCATCTTGGCAACGGTCTCGTGAAGGAAACATTCAGCCCCGAGATGGACGACACACCGCACATCAGCCTTGATCAAATCGACCCCAGGTGGGCTAAAGCCGTTGGATTGACGTGGGTGAAAGGTATGCAGTCCCTCGAATAGCGTCTTCCAAGTGCAACCTAGCCGCGCAAAATTCAAGTGCCCCTCATAACCCACGACCAAGGATTTGTTCTTTCCATCGAAAAATGACGAAGAGGTAGAATAGATGAAGCTTTATAGAAAGACCCGAAAAGATGCAAGTTCAGTTCTCGTTTGTCGGAGAGATGCAGTATAATTCAGTGCCAATTCCCTGTTATTCGCGCTCTAGTCAGTAATTGGTCATGTTTGAGACTGGATTGACAAGTGCCATTCTATACGGCCCGAGGATTAACTATAGAGTAACGGAGCTACTGGACGATATCGGCGAACAGGTGTTTGCCGATACATGAATCATGGCCAAAGAGCAAGAGTCGCAGCTTTTTAGATGTCGTCTTCTTTTGTACCTTTCAAAATCCATCCTTTCTTGACACAAACTGTACATTTTAACTACACGAGTATGCAAGATGAGTTCAATACATGTTGCACTAAGTCAATTCGGTCCATCTTCAAACCCACTCTGGGCTATCTGTGCCCAATGGTTTAGGCATTATGTCCCAGCCGACTTGGCACCCTTCAATCGTGGCGCTGTGCTTGATCGCCGTCATGCTTCCGAATCCTGTATCCCTAGTCTCAAGATATGCTTCAGGCACATCCTCCGGCCTTTCATAGTCCTTCGCTTCAAATCCGCTCGTGCCGGGGTATTGACCTAGGCTCCTCAGGTACTTCATAATGCCCGCCAGCGACACATCCACCCTCCAAGTACCACCCTCGGTAGCGCGATGGTAGACAGCTGCGATGACGCCGACTGCTAGCATGTAACCACCAGAGTGATCCAGTGCCTGACAAGGCGTCGGGCGAGCAGCTTCATTTTTTCCAGCATGCTCAGCCTCGGAGATATTCATCCCAGAACAGGTTTGGACTAATGAGTCGAAGCCTCTGCGGCTAGACCATGGACCATCGGGGCCAAAAGCTGACATGTTCGCGATTATGATGTTTGGGTTAACCTTGACGAGTTCTTCAGGGCATAGGCCATACGAAGAAAGACTTCCAGGTCTGAATCCTTGGATGAACACGTCGCACTCCTTTACTAACTGGAGCAGTTGTTCCCGATCGGACTGGTCGTGTATATCTAGTTGTACTGTTCGCTTCCCTCGTCCAAAGTCTCTATCCATTGTTGGGAGATCAGGTAAGTTCGGGGAGGTCACCCAGATGACATCGGCGCCGTGAGCAGCCAGAGTCTTACCACAAAGCGGCGCGGCGATAACTCGACTTAACTCTAGTACACGCAATCCCTGAAGACATTTGCTACCTGCGTTTTGCATTCTTGATGAGAGGCCTGACGGTGCAGATGATGTCAGCTGTTTGACGCTGATGGGGAAGTTGCTGATAGCTTTCGATTGCGGGAGTCTGTCCCATTGTCGGTATGAGCGCAATGCGTAGATGGCCAGTTTCCCTTCGACGGTGGCACAATTCTCCAGGTCAATGCTCGCCCAGTCAGCAGTCCTTTCTGAAACCTGTTCGCGGATCGCGTCTGTACCCAAGCCGAGCAGGTGGAGTGAGCCATTGGCGTGATTGGGGAACGAATCGTGGATTCGTACAAATCCATCTGAAGTCTTATGCAGCCCACCAATAGGACCCCACGGAGAAGGCGCGGGCTTTCCAGCGAGTGTGTACAATCTTTCCGACTTGAATTCCACGACAGCATGTTCGAGGGGGACAGTGACCGTGGGAACAGCGCAGTCATTTCGCAAAGCATACACCTGGGCAGCTGCCAACGCGGCCAATGCAATTGATGCTTGGGCGAGAATTCCAATCTTGTAGGATGAAGGCAGAGCTGGACCGTCTTTGCCTGGAAGCCTCAACGATGCCAGGGCCGCCTTGGGCAAGTGAAGACCAGCCCAAACCTCTTCTAACACTTCCCGGGACGTGAAGGTCTCGCGGTTGACGATTCTCTGGGACGTGATTGTTCCGTTGGTATCGGCAAGGTGAACGCCATTTTTAGTAGACTTCTGGGATACAGCATCTGATAAGACGTGTCCATTAACTGGCCTCACACCGTTAAGCTGTTTGTCTGCCGGAATAACTACGCCCAGGAGCGGAGCATGTTGCTGAGTTCCCAGCGTATCGCGTTCGCCCACGCTTCCTTGAGCCCATGGCCGGCGAATCGTGCACTTCCAAGCTAGCGCTGGGTCAAAGTACATGTTTGTCAAGATATCGGCATCCGTTACGTGAAAGAGTTTCCTGATTGTCTCGTTGCCAAGCATGTCTGCCCTCTTGACGCGATGATAAACGGCAGGATCATCAAACATCACGTCAAAGGTCATCTCAAAGGGACCAGAGTTCTTCGATCTAATAATCCGCGCGAGTTGGCTCAATGGTGCCTCGCCACTGGGGACTTTCTTGACCGTTATTGGTGCCAGGCTTCCGCTCTCCAGATCCTGAAATTTCTCGTTTGATAGTGTTGGTACAGGCTTCGGCTCTATCTCAGCGGGAGAGATGCGATGATGGGAAATGCGGAAGAGAGACACTTCTTCCCCATCTTCCAAGTCGACCAGGTGGTAGAGGCTAAACTTGAAGACAGCGCCCGCATCCTGCTCATGCGGCGAGAGAGGGCTTGCAAAGTTTCCCGTCGTGGCCATCTGCCCGGGATATGCAAAGTGCAAGATGGAGGCTCGGACATTGTTGGCAATAGTATGCGAGAGCTCTGCCGTTGGCGCAACGACCTCGCCGAGAATTGCTATTTCATGCGGCTGAGCTGTTTCTGGCTCTAGCGGGCCCATGACCCCGTTCTTGCCGTATATATGATAGATAAGTCGACAATGTTCTGATTGATCGAGCTCCGGAAACAAATTCTGTGAGTATTGGCGTACACGCTCTAGGAAATCGTCTATCTGGCCGATTAGAATAGGATCCCTAATGCCACCAATAAAAATAGTTCGGAAGCCTAGAGAGGTAACACCTTCGAGCTTGATCTGATAAGGACGCTCGATGAACTCTGCGTGAGACACTCGGCAAGTCTTCTCAGTGATTTGCTCATATTTAGCCTTATCGAGGTTTAATACTCCACCAGGACCTGGCAATTGGTCTGGCCGAGTCTTCTCATATAAGGTATGCGCAGCGACTGAGAGAGGAGTACATCTCTCGGCTGGTGACAAGGGCGTAAGATCAAATGAGTCCTTCCTTAGGGTTGCGATCATAGAGCGGCCCTTGGGTATCGCGCAAATACCTCCGCATTCCATGATCTTGCCCATGTGCCACGCGACTCCAGGCAAGACTCCACGAAACATGGAAAATGCAGCGAAAGGGGCAGGATCGTAAGATCTTCCACCCAAAATAATATCCGGGTCTTCCTCCAGACACTTTAAATAGCTAGATTTCAGATTGTCAGTAGGAATTTGCTTATGATAGTGGCCGACACTTACGGCTCAGCACCCATTTGGGCAACAACATCCACGGCTGTGTCTATAACCTCTGGCAGCAATGGCTCAACTGGTCCACATGGGCTGACGCGTGAATCAGCTATTCTGCTCTTGATGAGATCCTTGCTTATGCCGGCCTCAATAGTGGCGACTTTAAAAGAGTAGCCATTGCGGTTAGCAATATCTGTGACTAGGTCCAACATCTCGGCCACATGCTTATTGCTGCCATCACCACCCACAGATCCAATAAGTACTTTGATCTTATAGTGGAATGCAGCAGCGAGAATCGGTTCGAGATCCCGAATATATGAACCCCTACCACAGGTCATCTTGCCCATACCTAGCTTGTAGGGGCCGCCATCTGTGGAGCCGCTATCGACAATAATCGCAGCTGGTCGATACTTGGTCACTCCATACCAAAAATGATCTGAGTTGTAACCATAGCCGAGCATGGCGTTGGGAGTAAGAATGTTGAACTCTTGCGAGTCATGATTGTCGGGAGATTCTGTTAAGGCCATTTTGTAGCTGCGTTGAGGAGAAAAGTCTTTGGGTCAAGGTCATGAAGCAGATGTTCATATATATAAGAAGTCTTGGCAGGAATGAAGCAAGCAGCGACTTGAGTTGTTTAAAGCTCCCTTCTTACGAATTCCTTCTCCGTTCCCCACGTTCAAAGGTAGGATCGGCAACTTACCTCTGTTTGGGAACCGACCTGATGCAGTCACTTTTTTTAATTGTCTCGGTATCCACCCGGCATTAATACCGACACTACATTCCGCCATCGTTTGCGCTGTTTGCCACGCCCCGCCTCAGCCACGCGATGATCCCTGCCCAAGGATCCTGCCTGGCTAGCACGCTACTGAGGTCCAGACCTCATTTCTCGTCGGCATCCATACCGAAGCCCCATTGAACAAGCTGCCCGGAAATTTTTAGCCTAGTGACTGAGTCCCCATGGGGTCGTTACTCCACACGCCAACTCTAACCAGTTTCCTTGTCCCTTGAACGATCTTGAAGTCGGGGTCATGTACTTTAAAATGTCGACTTCCGTCTAACTTCTACATTGTGATAACTCAGAAGCCTCTCGAGCAGAAGCAAGCACCCTCTCTTCACGATGCAGGACACAAAGATCATCGATGAGAACAACAACAAGCAGCAGGACGCCTTGCACGTTGAGGACCAAAGCTTCGCTGCCATGGACATTGAAGACGCAATAAAGCAGGATGAATCACAAGCTATTTCGTGGACTCCAAACGAAGAAAAGCGTGCTCTTCGAAAACTAGATTGGTGCTTGATCCCTTTGTGAGTTTTCCTCCCCCGCGAGAACGCCTTCAACACAATCGCTAATTAATGTGACGAAAGACTCGGATCGCTATATCTCGTTTCCTACATCGATCGCGGTAACATCGGCAACGCATACACCGCTGGCATGGGCTCAGAATGGGGTATTACTTCCAATCAATATTCAATGATTGTCACCATCTATTATATCGCCTACATTGCTTTCCACTGGGTATGTTGTTTCAATGAGCTTCATCCGCCGTCTACTTTTCGTGCTAACCTGGCTTTGTATAGCTAATTCTGGTTTGGAAATTTGTCCCTTTGCGCCTGTGGACGGCCACAATGGCACTCGGCTGGGGCTCCATGAGCATCCTTCAGGCTGCTACCCATAATTACGCCGGTATCATGGCCCTCCGTTTCCTGATTGGTGTTTTCGAGGCTGGGTTCGTGCCTGCAGTTGCGCTTTACATGACTTTCTTCTACCATCGTCGTGAGATGGGCCTTAGATATGGCCTGTTCATCTCATTCTCTCCGCTGGCCAGCTGCTTTGCCTCTGCTCTGGCATATGGCCTCGTCCATGCGAAGACATCAATCCAAAACTGGAAGCTGCTGTTTATAGTTGGTGAGTTCATTCTCGAAAAGCGATATATTCCTCAGGACACTTTTGCTGACCATGACTCTTAGAGGGTATCCCGACTATTTTGCTCGCCGTTGTCGCTTACATATATCTTCCCGCATCGCCCCGAGAGTGTGTATTTCTTGATGATCGTCAGAATGAGATCATTGCAGCACGAGCTATTAAAGGCCGTGGGCAAGATCAAGAGCGGAAGCTTAACTTTAAGCAGGTATTTGCTGCTTTCTACGATTACAAGAACTACCTTCAAGCTGCCATAATTTTCTGCCTAAACACTGCTTTTGGGTCCCTTCCAGCCTACCTACCTACAATTCTTACATCAATGGGTTTCACTTCTCTCAGGGCCCAGGGCTTGTCGGCATGCCCTTATCTGGCAGCTTACGCGGTCTGTGTGACAGCGAGCTTCCTCTCTGATCGAGCACAGACGAGAGGTGCCTTTGTTGTGGGTTTTAGTTGTGTTGGAGCAGCGGGCTACATCATACTAGCAACCGTGCATACGACTAGTGTTCGCTACTTCGCTACGTTCCTGGTGTGCGCGGGGGTGTTTCCCGCCGTGGCCTTGATGTTTACCTGGGTGACCGATAACCAAGGGTCGTCATCCAAGCGGGGTGCTGGCCTTGCCATCTTCGGCATGATTGGACAGTGTGGCCCCATTTTTGGTGCAAGAATCTTTCCCAAGACGCAACAGCCATATTACGCCAAGGGCATGTGGATTTGTGCAGGAGTCTTGCTACTTGCTGCTATGATTGCCACCGTTCTTAGCCTGAGTCTACGGTGGCAGAATAAGAGGCGAGATGAGAAACACGGGAAAAGTGATCTAGATCATGTTCCGGAAAATATCGCTGATGTCGGGGATGCCCATCCTATGTATCGCTACGTTCTTTGAGGATGACGTTATGGTTCGTCAAGTGTACTATTATTGGCATGGATCAACCTGATGCTACGTACGCTTCAAGTGACAAAGGGGAGGACTCCTGGTTATTCTCGTGAAGGAGTTGTTGAGATTGGTGAAGGTTCCATACTCAAGATTAATGTAGGCTTAGTCTTGAGGTTTATGCCCCAAATTTATACTTGAGTACATTCTGTGCTGCAGCCGTCCTTGACTAAGTGGCCGCCATGTCTTATCTATACCCTCTCCTAGTGTTATGGTCTTTCTTATTTAAAGGTTGAGTATGTGCAGCCAAGTCAGGTCACTGCACAATTTATCTAACTATAGCCAGAATCTGGTCACAATTTGGCCATGACAGGTAAACCTAGCTAAAGACATATGTCTTTTCTTCTATTATAACAGCTTTCCCAAACTAGTTATGGAATTCAAAAAGACTGAGCTCCTCGAGAGTTGAGCTGAACTCTATATATTTTTTCCCTTCCGGCAATATAGAGCCAGTCATCTTTCCATTGCATGTTCACTGCCACATCACCATCGGCGACCTTGATGATACCCAGGTGTTTCCCATCTGAATCAAAAACGGTCACTCCACCAGTCACCCCTCCATAAACCCTCCCATCTCGATCTAGCTTAATGCCATCTGGAAAGCCCGAGTCGACATATGCGAAGACATCACCTCCCCGAACTGGGACCCCACCTGACTGAGATAGCTGAAACTCGTAGATTGTTCGACCGCCAGCGGGGTTGTCTGATGTGTTGCCGCGGTTGGTAACATAAAGCTTGTCCTCTCTCAGGTTCAGGGCTACGCCATTAGGATTTGTGAAAGGACCTCCGCCGGCTCCAGACACCATTCTGAGATCATTCGACCGCATATCCCATCTCCATAGTCCATTGGCCAACTCAGGCTTGAGGGTATCGTTGAAATTGTCATGGCCGTAATATCCATCAGTGAAATAGACCACACTCTCTTGGCTGATAACCACGTCATTTGGACTGTTAAATCGATGACCGAGGAAGTTATTTAGGACGACCTCTGTTTTCAAGGTTACCGGGTCCATACGAATAATACCGCCAGGTACGGTGAAGTTTCCCTCTTGGGCCCAGTAAACACTTCCTTTATGATAGTACGCCCCGTTAGGCATGGTCAGTTGAGGCGAGGGAAAGACTTTTTCTGTTGTTGCTGGGGTGTGGTTAAGGTTTACACGCCAAACCCATGGCATCGCGTCAGCCGAGAATCCTTCCTTAGGAGGATGTAATTCTGCGAGAAAGATGCAATTGCACTCTGGCGAAAATACTGTGCCATCGTGAACCACGCGCTTGGCGAAAGAGGGGCCTGGTGGGAACGCAAACACGGATTCGATTTGTTTGTTGTTGGTATGGTCTTTGACACCCAGTAGCTGCGCAAAAAATTAAATCAAGTTTTTTCAAGCTTTTGGAATTGTTTTTTTCTACTCACGTTATACATGTCTTTATCTAAGACAATGAATGATGCTGATTTGAGGGCTTGTGTTAAGTAGGTCGCCTTTTTTCCTGCTTTTCCGTCGAGCACCTCCGTCTGCCACTAAGCTGTGGAAACGTTTCGGTTGAAGTTGCTAGCCGGGAAAACATTTCTCAGGTTCTCACCGACTTCAAAAATTGTCGGCCCTATCAATGACGATGAATCATGGCTTTTGACGTCTGTCGCAGCCGACGCCGGCCGTGCATCAACCTGAGAGCTACCCCAAAGCACGGTGATGCTGCACAGGCCAGTGCGAATAGACGAAAAACGCATTTTGAGGTCTTTCTGGTGGTAGGAGCTGACAATGGGCTGTTATGCTATTGTTCGATATCACAACCTTCCCTCCCATGCCTGCAACGTTGATGATATATATTTTTCCTCTTACCCCACAAATGGCATAAACTTGACCTCCCCATTGGGGAAGTTGATAGCCACCGGAGCTGGCTGCACCAATATCAGGGGAATACCGACATTGACTAAACCAATGGGCTGGACAACTCGGGATTCCCTGGAGGAAATGTGGAGATGAGATGGCTCCGGCAAGGATACCGAAACCAGGAGGAAAGGCCGAATCCCGGATAGATGATAAGACGCTAATCTTTTTCCAAAAGAAGAGGGAATGTTTGTGTATACTTGTTCCTACCCTATTACGTATCATACAATACCCACACGGTTTCTCTGCGGTGTTCTATATCGGAGCAATAGATGATTAATATAAATCTCTTGATTTGTGATTCCCGTGATAAATATAGTTTCTGAAAGCCAAAGAGCTCTTTAGTCATGGTACATTCGAGTAGAAAATCACTATTGTAATGTCTTATCCAACCCGCACTCAGTTAAGCTTTCATAATGCTCCGACTATCAGCCTCCTCCTTCTCTGTTGCCTCGATCTTTTCACTATCGTACTCGCTAGACACGGTGGGCGTGCGCTTTCTCGCATAATCTACCGTCGACCAGACTGATGGCGACTCACGGAACATGAGATCTATCTCCTCCAAGTTGCGACCCATAGTCTCTGGATAGAGAAAATAAATCACAAAGGGGATTGTGCTCCCCATGGTAGCAAATATTATATAGTACTTGTAACCCAGTGATTCAAGGGCTATCGGCGTAATCATGACGATCACGAAGTTCCTATTAAGAACACGTTAATTTTCGGAGTCTAAGCGCTGTTGGATACGAGAAGCGACGAACCACAACCAATGATTGGCAGTAGACAGAGATGCCATGGCCATCCGCAGACGCATTGGCGCTACTTCAGCACAGTATAAAAAGTTGGCGCCCAAGAATCCGATGGGCACAAAAAAATTGAACAGATAGATGAAAAGGGCAGCAGCAACCTGAGCAGCCTTATTTGATGCTGGGTATGAGGTGGCAACAGCCATGGCAATCATGCAAGCAGCCATGCCGGCGCCACTGATCATGAAGGCAACGCGTCGTCCGAATCGATCAATTGAGTAGAAGGCAACAAAGCAAGAAACGAATTTCCACGTGAGAACACCCCCAGAAAGGATCTTGGAGAGCTCTGGTGTCATTCCTAGGTTGTCTTGAAATAAGATGGATGCATAGACACTAATCAGGTTGCTTCCTCTGTTCGTGATTCATTAGTGGTGACTTCAGAGAACTTTGGTTTCAGTATGACACTCACGACATCTGTGGATAGAACTGCAATAACATGCAAAGCGCGAACCGATAAAATAATTTATCCTCGCCCATACGAAAGACGTAACTCAACTTCTCCTCGCTTGCCCGAGTTTCCTCGAGGATGGCCTCGACCATGGCTATCTCATTTAGAACTTCGATGGAGTCTTCAGATTGATCTTTGATGATAGCTAAAATAGCAGCAGCCTCTGTTTTGCGCCCCTTCATGATGAGCCATCGTGGAGACTCAGGACAAAGGTAGGTTGAGCAGAGCAAGAGGATGGAAAACGCAGCCGCGATGGCAATCGGAGGGCGCCAGGTGACGGGTCCAGTTTTGAACTCGTAGAAGCCTAGATTGATCCAAGACTCGAGGACATATCCAAAGGCAAGGAATACACCACTCAGAACGACGTGTTTCCCTCTGTTCTGGGACGACGAAGTCTCCGACTGCCAAACTGGAACGATTGATGTCAGCATTCCGGCACCGAAACCGACAATGATTCTCCCCACAATGAGTTGGGCAAGATGAAACGCAGACGCCTCTAATATGACACCCATGAGAGTGCAAATGGCTGCTGCAAACACTGACTTGCGTCGTCCGAATTTATCCCCAATCCAGGCACATGAGACGGCGCCCGCCACAGCACCAACCACAAAGGTAGCAACTGTGAAACCCTGCAAAGTCGTCTTCCCATCTTTTCCTGGTCCATTGGCATGTATAGTGTCGATTTGGGGAAATGTCTGTGACCAGCTCTCCAGCTTGATGAGTCCACCGACACCCGCTTGGTTGTAACCGTAGAGAATGAATGACGGCGCAACTACAAGCGCGATTTGTAAAAGACTCAAGGCATTGCCTCGGAGGCCACAGGGAGGTCGGTACGGATTCGATGGCATGTTACTGAAACGAAGGTATAGCGAGAAACTGAAGCGGCTTCGTCAGAAGAAGAGAGTAAAAAGGACTGCAGATTAATGCATAAAACCATAGAGATTGTCGAAAGAATGGAAGGCAAGAAAGAAGAGTGTATGGAACCGAGTCAATTGGGTCGGTGTCGATATCCCACCGCTTTGTGATAACAAGATGACCCCTATCCACATTTCCCCAGAATTTGGGAGTCTTTCTAATCAGCCCCATGGGATTCCCCATGGGAACAGAATCTGGTGCGACTTTGCTCGGCGGGGTTGTTAGCCTGAGGATTGAGGGTTGTGGGCCAGAGCCTGCTCGGCTTTCGCCTCCGGTATCGATGCCGTACTCGCGAACGGGATGCCGAGGCCGTGGACCGATTGTGACAACCAAGATGCGAAATTGATGATTCGACCCGCCGCTAACTACTATGTCGAACGCGTAATAAAAACACAATTTTAAGAATAGGTTACTTGACGTTTGACGATTGACGATTTTATCAAAATTAAGCATGTTCCAATCCAATCAAAAGGACAGGTCTACTGCCTCCATGTTAGGGTTATAGGGTAGAGAACTTGTAAAAAAAGATCAAATAAGACTATGATCACTAGAAATGGTTTTTTATTTTGGAGGGGCAATGTCTTGGATAATCCAGTCAGTACCACTATGGGACACGAATTCATAATTGAATTCAAACTTTCTAACGTCATTAAATTATGCATCTAGGTTATGGAATGTGATCTTTTGTGTAAAAATAAAATTAACGTGACAGTTACGGTTTTTAGCCTCCAGTCTCTACAATATGTGGTCTAAAAGCCCTTGCAGGGTAGATGGCGTCCGTTTCTATTCGGAGCAGAGATAACGATTGTACGAACCAATTTACGTTGACTAATTTATTCAGCTAGGTTTTGAGAGATTATGTGCAAATTGACCCGAAGCTTGACTTCACACAATTGAAATCCGTACACTTTGCCATCTCCACCACACTAGAGTGGCACGCTATTACATAATGTGAACATCCGTCCACAGTATGTAGACATGGCGCGTGCAGCACATAACGAACACTAGTTTGAGGGGAACTTTTCCACTACATGCCGAACATACCGAACATACCGACCATGTTGCTGCCGGCATACATTCCTCTCGTCTGATGTGCCCCATCTCCCCAACAAAATTATCGCCGTCTGTATTCATCCGCGACGTAAAATATTGCGACTAATACGTGTCTCCCCATTGCAGATTCTGTATCCACACCAATCCAGCGTTCGGGATGTCAAGTCCGGGGTGCAACATTCCGACTTCTGGTGCCGGAATTGCTGATGCCTCAACTCCCGACGCCTCGTCAATTGCTCGCAAAGCCCGAAGATATGGCTTTGCCTGTGTGAGTTGTAAATCTCGGAAGGTAAAATGCAGTGGGGACCAACCGGTTTGTCGGGCTTGTGAAAGGAGTGGCGAGGAATGCCTCTATCCTTCCCGAGACTCCACCGAGTCGCGGCTTCGGCATGCTAATGCTCGTATCCGGCGGTTAGAAGCCTCTATTCGGAGATCCTCCGGCCGTGCCACGGAGGCTCAAGAGGATGAGGACCAGGAGGCCAATCCCTTACCACGGCGAGGTTCGATTCTTGCGAGGGCTGGCACTGCTACCAGCCCAGACAGCTCTACTGCAACTGATGCTGCATATACATCACCAGCAACTGAGTTATGGTTTCAAGCTGGTATTGGGGAGGACGGCACAATTGTCTACAATGGCCCAACAAGCCGCTTTCACGCTGGATCTATTGAGGAAACAGATAGGCCGACTGCTATCGGAGAAAGCGAAGTGCAAGCGCGGTCAACTTTTGGAGCAAAGCGCAATGCTCAAGTTGAGACCCTAAAGTCTCAATACTCTTTGATGGACTCTGTCTGGCTGCCATTGATTGAAGCCAAACCCGTCATGCATGGCACTGGCGTAGATACCAAGGTTGGTATGGCTCTCCTTGACATATACTGGACCTGGTTGCATCCGTTACATAACTGCGTTTATCGCCCAAGTCTCACCATGGATCTGGCCCTAGGCGGACAGTACTGTTCCGACTTCCTGCTCATGTGCATTTTCGGGCTTGCAGCGAGACATCTTCCAAAGGAGAATCCATCCTTCCCTGAAGTATCTGGAAAAGGCGAGGAATTTGTCATGCGAGCAAAAGAACTTTTGTTGAGAGAGCTGGGTGCCACCAAGCCTTCAATTCCAACTATTCAAGGGCTTCTCATTCTCGGTGGCCGCCAGTGTGCTGAATGCAAAAGCTCCGAAGGCTGGCTATATACTGGAATGGCCATTCGCATGATGATCGATATTGGACTGCATCTGGACACCCCGAGACTAGCCGAGCTGCAACGATGGACACCGACCGAAGCAGAAACGAGAAAACGACTATATAACTCAGCTTATATATGGGACAAGACTCTTAGTCTGGCTTTGGGCCGTCCGCCTTCGTTGATAAGGCGACCTTACCCAAGCACGGAAATCTTGGATACATTTGACGATATACGGAGTTGGGAGCCTGTTCATGCCACGGAAATTGTAGGTGTGTACACGCCGGTGCCTGCGTGGAACACCACTAGCTTCTGTGCTTTTTGCCAATTACACGAACTCACAACGGAGATGATGCTATTATTCTCGAGTATGCCCAGAACGGATGACTTCGGCATGAAAATTGAAACTCTTAGTGGAAAGGTGCAGGCTTGGTACGGCCAAATCCCTCAGGCCCTGAAAATTGACGCTCCAGGGGTACTGGAGAGGAGCCCTCCACCCCATATTGTATCTCTTAAGTAGGGACCCTTTGTGTATAATTTGTCGAACACCTTGCTAACACAAAAAGTCTCTTATATCATGCGTTGCATATTCTTTTACATCGCCCATATCTTAGCTCTCGAGATATGGCGCTTAAAGCCCAAAGCACGCGAGTATGTATCACGCATTCAGAAAAAATACACGACATCCATGATCTTTACGCACGAACCTTTCCCCATCGATTAATGACGTACCAAATCAGCTACTGCATATTTACCGCGGCTACCGTTGAGGCTCAGATGTTGAAGGTTGCCACAAGCCAGGTTGGTCGCGAGGCTGCGGCGGCAAGATTGGCGTATGCTGTGAGCGTTCTTCAAGCCGAAGCATCTCACACACCGGGCAGCGGTCCGAGTCTAGATACCATCAGAAGACTGTTGAGCGCTGGTGTCGAGTACCCATCTCACCCCGGTCCTAATGAGACCGCTACATCAGCTTTGGGGCAAAGTGAGCAAACAACAGGGCAAAATGAAAATGCGCCCAACGAAGCTACCGAACGTGCAGAAGCAGCCAGTTCGCTGAATATGCAGCCAGCGGTCAGAAATACCATTGCTGCAGCACACCAACAAAACACAAATCTCTTCGCCGCTGACGAGAATTTGTCTTCAATGGCGGCCAGGGGCGGTTTCTCGTGGGGGGACGAACTCTGCCGTACAGAACTCGACACGGGTGCGGGATTCCATCCCGATGCCTTCTCCTGGGCGATGGCGGACTATTACCCGCGTGCCTCAAATACGGTGTCGCTTTCAGGACAGGAGTGGTGTCCATCTGCGGGGGCATTCATGCCAGGATAGTCGATAGAACACGGCATTATGAAAGCCGAGCTGCCACTACGGATGATCCTAGCCTGCATATGAAGAGATGTAACCACATCCTAATCGAGTATAAGATTACACGTGAATTGGATAAAATAGTGCACCTAGATTTGAAACCAGTCAGCTCCGATCAGAAGGACAAATGAAGCTAAGCGGAGAAATGCCCTCCCCACATTGAGAGAAACTAGGAATTAGATGCCGAGATGCACCAGACAAAATACCGAGAATGCCGACAACATCGTCCTTGCCAGCTGAATTAACTTACTCACTTTCTATTGTTCCTTAAATTGCAACAAATGTGATTGATACGGCGGAACGTCACATCCCTACTACTCAATACCATCCAACCATAACCATGAGCGTTTCTCAGATCTTGACTACTCGACCTCGCTTCGAAGACTTGCCGCTGCGGCGTGGCGACCCACCGTTCTCAGCATGGGGTTTATGGGGGGAGAATGATGAGCTTGGTACCTTGAATCTTCTTACACCAACCGTTGTGAAGAACGCTGCTCTCGAAGTCGTTACCGGTCAGACCATTGCACTTAGGTAATGCAACAAATGAAAGCCATTTGATGTTGCTATCCAGAGAGACTGACATCTAGGACAGCCTTCCTTTGAATGCTTTTGGTCAACCAATGAATCCTGTTAGAAAGGCATGTACCCACAACATCATTGCTAAAGGTCATGCAAATGACGATGAGGTCTGTTGTCAGCTTGGAAGCTCTGGGTGGCAGATAAATTAATTCTATTTGGGCTAGCTCGATATAAACACACAAGGCTCAAGTCATTGGGATGGTCTTCGACATTACCCATTTCAAAGCACGCTTCAATACTACAATGGCGTTACCCAAGACTGTATTTCTGGGTTAGCGGCGAATGACAAGCTGGGCGTTCAGAGTCAGACCCTCTTCAATTGAAGCGAGACCCGGCCACTAACTCATTATAGATATTGCAATCAAGACCATAACGGGCCGAGGTGTCTTGTTGGACTGGGCCTCTTGGGCCCAAGAGAGAAACATCAAGATAGACCACTTTTCTCAGCATGCAATCCCCTTGTCAGAGCTACAAGCTGTGGCAGAAGCCCAAAAGGTCCGATTCCAGTCTGGCGATATTCTTCTCATTCGCACAGGCTGGATCAAAGCTTTCCGAGAACTATCCAAAGATGCCCAAGACTCACTTGCTCATCGGCCAGTGCGGTCCTCTTGCGGAGTTGAAGCTAGCCTGGATACTGTCCGTTGGCACTGGCAAAACGAATTTGCAGCTGTTGCAAGCGACACTGTGGCCTACGAGGCCTGGCCCAGTCCCCAGGCTGCAGGAGAACGCATGCATGAGATATTCTTGAGTGGATGGGGAATGCCAATTGGAGAAAGCTTTGATCTAGAGAAGATAGCTGTGGCCTGCCGGAAAGAACGTCGATGGTCATTCATGTTTGTTAGCATCCCGTTGAATGTGCCAGGCGGAGTTGCTAGTCCACCAAATGCTGTTGCAATTTTATGAGCAAAAGGATGGTCTGAAGTAAAACATACATATCCCTCTGCCAGTTCGCTCCCCGTCATTTATTTCAGTCTGCCAATCCAGTAAGAACTAACTGGCACGAGTATGATTCTTTAATTTGCTAAAATGATGTGCCAAAAGTCTGACAACACCACCTCTCGATTGCGACTACTCCGGTTTTTCAACCTCAGGCCTAAAACAATAAATAATAGCTCATAAGCCTAGAATAATAAATAAACTTAACATTGTTATTTGTTGGATTATTTAGGATGTTTTATTTTATTTATTTTATAGAATTGGTGGGTGGCCCGCCGCGAGGTGTTGTCTGACTTTTGACTCATCACTTTATTTACATTTTAGTGTAAATTTAATACGTACAGCCGCTCGGTCAGGTTCCGAGGCGGGATTGATCATATTGCTACATTGAGAACCGAGTAGATGATATATGAATATTAGGGTATTTTGAACATGATGTATGACGTGGCTTGAATATGCCTAACTCTGGTTCGAATTGAACAGAAGTGAGCAAGCAACAAAATATTATATCACTATTATTATACCTTTAGCCACATGAACATCACATTCGCATTAGGTATACCAGCCTACCATTTAGATTATGCTCAGTTCTGTCCACAGCAAATCACAGCTGGCTCCTCAAATCAAAGAACCATGCAAACATTTGTGTAGCTAGTTAAATACCGATTTTAGCATCCAGTTTGATATTGGATTGGGTGTTCCACCGACTGGCAGAATAATGGTCATCTACACAAAAGACCCATACAGCTGCCAGCTTACTAGGCTAACTTGGCCTAGAAGCAATCTTGTATTTTCTACATATTATCATGACTGATTTGACATCGATTGAGGCGGACGCGGAGGGAGTAGTGGCGGTGCTTTTAAGACCCGTGGTTTTAGTAGCGCTGGTGGCTTTGAGGGTTCTGATGTTGGTCGGCTGCTATGCACTGAGGTGGAGGATGGCCGCAAAGGGGGACTAGGCGGAAGTGATGCCGAAGTGAACTCTGGCTTCTTAAAAGGCTTCGGCAGGGGTGGTCTGCGAGGAGGCTTCGTAATTGGTAATGAATCTTCGGTTGCAGTTGATGCCTGAGAAAATGGGACACTGCTCGTAGAAGAACGTGGATCGGCTGGTGTCAGGGCCCCTCGCTGGCTGATTATTTCAGCATGGCTAATACGTGATTGTTCATTGTATGATGCTTTGGGGCGATTTAGAAGTGTTTGACCAGCGAATTCCGGCCTTGTTGAGTCACTTGAGCGATCCGAGCTTGTTGTGTTTGAAGCTGATGGCTGAGATGCTCCGTCTTGGGCGCTTCGATCAGAAGGCAAAGAAGCAATTTTAGACTTGGTTTCGGGGGCCTCTTCCTTTTTAGAGCGGTTCCAAAAGCGTCCAAAACCTTTAGAAGATTTCTTGTTCTCAGTTGGATTTTCGTCGTGTTTTGTCGAGCTGTTATCTCCTTCAGACTTGGAAGACTGACTTCTCGAGGGCAGAGACATAAACTTTGTCAGTCGGCCTGCATTCTTCACGCATTTAGTTGCGAATGCAACATTTCCGTCGCCTGTAAACTCAGCCACATCTGCCATCACTCCAGATGCAATGTCCAAGGTGCCACCGGCCCTATCAGAGAACTTCATCTTCTCCACCTTGTCCTGCGTGGCTTTCATCTCCTCCTTAAATTCTAACCGCTCTGCACGTGTGACGTACTTGTTATCCGCTTGAGAATCCAGATCCTTGACTTGTCTTAGAAGCTCCCCTAAGCACTTGATCAATTCAATCTGGGATCCTTCGAGTTCCATAGTATAACTGTGCAAGGCACCTTGCTGGCCTTCTCCTTGTCTCTCCTCGACAATCTTGCAGGAAATTCTTTCTTTTTCAATTTCTGCATGGTATTTCCACTTTTCCATCAACTCAATTCGCGATCGGAGTATGTCGTGCGATTCCCGAAGGTTCTGGATCTTGTCCTCAGTCTGCTGTTGGAGAAAGTATTCAACCGTCTTGGTTGCGTCCCTCGCAATCTGAGGAGCCTGTCCCAGGAAGCCAACTTGGGAAATTCGATCAACTTTAGCTGGAGGGATTATACTCAAAAGCTCCTTCGCACAAACTGCTGCGGCCAAGGAGGCATAACCATGCCACACGTCATTTTTGTGTCCGTCCGAGTAATCGGCGATGCCTCGGATAAAAAAGCATCGTTCTACGTTGAACATGCCTGCGGACTCCATCTCGAAGCACAGACACTGCCTTGGTATAGCAATCTCATCGCGCTTTTCTGCATTCTTCATCACTTGATCGGCGGATGCAATGGTGCCGAAGTGCATTTGAACCAGGTCTTTGTCCAGGCGTGCTTGACGTGGCACAATTTTATGACGCTCCTGTTCTGCCAATACTGAGCCAGCGCACCCGCAAGTCGGATTATGCCGAAATTTACTAGCGTATAGGTGATCGTATATTGGTCGTGCAAACTTCCACGCTCCTGCGCCACTTTTTTGTATGGTGTTGTCTATTTGTCGTTTCAGGCTCAATTTCTCCCACTGTGCCTGCTCCAGCAAGGGAAGAGTAAATGAAAGCTCCTTAGGCGGCCGAAGCGAGTCCCCTGTCAGTTCGAACTCATCCTGTAACTCCTTACCGAACCGGTATGGGACAACCTTTGTCCCAAAAATTACATCTCCTAACCGAATGCCATGCTTATCTGAGGGCGCTCCACCACCGATTCCTACAAGGAAGATGACTTATATCCAAGGAAAGGTAGTCTTCATCTTTTCAGCAATATAGCTTGCCGCAAGAGTACCTGTTGATGTAACATTTGGGCAATTCATCACGACATTGTGCTTCCCAACGCGTCCCAGGATATAGCTATAATTATCTTCACTGAAAACAAAACCCTTATTATCGTGGACAGCGTCTAGGATTTTTCGGGCAGCATAATTCTTAATCGACAGAACGCATATCCAACCAATTTTATAATCCCTTTGAGGAGGGTTCGGTCTTGACTCGCGATGTTGGTGGCATTATACTGAATGCTGATTCAAAAGATCAGATAAATAGCGGATCTGTTGGGATAAATGTTGTCGATGTCATGGAATAATGTTTGCCAGCGGCAAATGAATAGACAGAATATAAATAATCCAATGCCTTTGCCTTATTTAATAACCTAAGTTATGGTTAGCCTGGTGCCTTCTAATAGTATTATTAAGAATTAGGCTGAGGTGTGAGGCCCCTGGACTTGTAGAAAACCCTACTGCGGCTGACTGATACTAACCCTGTCTGATTTGTTACGCCTCCTCGCTATACAAATACTCTTGAATTCCCTGTTATTATACCAGTTAAAAACTTTCTAGTATGAACTTTGTGATAGGAAATCTTAAATGAGATTACTCGGGCATAATAAGGCTTAAGTTGACCTTGTAAAGTAGTATTTCTATTTAAAAAATGATGGCTGGAAAACTTGCCCTTCGTGAACTATTATCAATAGATAGGTAGCTAAAGGAATATGGAGTAATTCTTATTTTATTTGGTGCTTATGAGGTTCCGCGATTTACTATCTGATCTACTTGAAGAGAGTGTACTTTTCTAGAGTTCAAACAGATATTGGTCAGACCACACGGTGGTGAATATGCGCTGCAATATTTACTGCTTCTCTGGTTGGGTTGAGGCTAATATCTCGCGAACATGATTTGTGGTGGGGTGACCAAGATAGCAATTAGGCTGAGCGCGATTGGGCTTGCAAAGAGCAGGCTGGCAAATGCTAAGGCATTATCCCCGTATCCTTATTCATTGGCAGACACCCAAGTTCGCTCAGCGGAGGTTTTATCTATATCGGGAAATGCCGACACACCTTTTGATCAGCTGTTGCTGAGCCACGGTCTGCACATTGCGGCTGATACTCCTACGGTGGCAGGGTTGTGCTTGCAATCTGACCACCATGAGACCGAGGACTGGAGAAATTAGCATCGCTTAGTCCAACTTTCCAAGTTCTAAAACGTGCTAATGATGTAGATTTAATGTGTAGGCAAGTAAGTTTCAACGGTTACATATAAAAAAGATGAAAAAGTTGAAAAAGAAGTTAACACAAGGTAGTTGGAGATAGTAAGTTTTCAGTAAAGATATATTAACACAAGATATGAAAAGAAATATAGTGAGGTAGAGAATGCGTTGCGTATATTTTGCAATCTCATACATTGTCTGTCCCATGTACCCATCTATCCTAGTCCTCTCGGGAGTCGCTCGCCTTCATCGAGGTCGCCCGATTCCAAATCCCACCGACTTTCAGTTAAGACCTTCTAGGTAGGTCTAAGGACTGCGCTGGCATTTGAGTCTGATCGAGACTTTTCCTCCTCGACAGTCTTCTCTGTGTCGGGATTCGCTTGTTCCTTCTTGACACTGCGCCACTCCATGGCAAGGCCTCCAAACAGGGCAAGGCAGGCCATAATAAGAGCAACGTGGAAACACACACGCAACGAGTCATTGTATGCGTTCAGGGCTATCTTCAAGTTCTCGGTTGGGATGAGTTTGAAAAGGCCAGTAACACCGGCATCCTCAATTATCTGAGGGGTTATGTCCGAGATTTTGGCAAGACGATGGGCCAGTTGGTTATCGAGCACGTTTTGGCCGATTGAGACAAATATGGCGCCGGAGAGGGTCTGAGAAAATAGCATGAGCGAAGCACCGATGGGCACTTCCTTTCGTGGCAGCACCGTCTGCGCAGCCATGTTGGGCGCTTGAAAGCAGGCGCCTACCCCCAAGCCATACACAATCTGGTATCCAATCCACTGTTTCGACGGTGTGTTGATGTGAAGCGTAGTGAGAAGGCCGGCACCGACAGATGCGATACAAATACCCGTCAGTAGGAAGGGTGTGTAGTACCCGATACGGCTCGTGAGTATGCCCGTGATGATGGATGCAACCACGAGAGAGAGCACCATGGGCAAGATGTGAACACCGCTCTCAACTGCTGAGTCGCTTTTGATAGCCTGGAACCAGACGGGAAGGAAGAATACTGGAGTTTTTGAGTCAGTGTTTGTGGGCATTTGAACTGGAGATGAACCCAACTTACCCAGTAGTGTTTGATGTGCGCCAACGCAAAAGCTCACCCAGAAGCCGCTGGCGATGCTGCGTTGAACAAAAATGTGTGGTGGCACTGTGGCGTTCTTAGGCCTCCAAATCTGAATCAAGACGAACCCGATCAAGAGCGCGAAGGCAAGCACAAGAAGTGCGATAATACGTCCATTGCTCCACTAAATATAGTCAGCTATGCGATGTCCAGGTAATTAGAGAAAATTGGTAAAATGTTCTTACGCTGTATGTGAAGCCTCCCCATTGCAGAGCTAGACACAAGCAAACCACTCCAGGAATCAGGGCGAGGAGTCCTTCAAGATTGAGTTGCTTCAAATGGTCCTTGAGAGTGCCCTCGATAGACCGATCGGGGATGTCCAAAAGGAAAAAGATGAAGATCAAAACCAAGCCTCCCAAGGGTAGGTTCAGATAGAAGCACCATCTCCATGTGACGTGGGTGGTGAAGCTACCGCCAACCAATGGCCCTAGGATGGATGCGATTCCAAATACGGCGCCAAATAAGCCTTGGTACTGGGGTCGCTTCTCCAACGGGACGGCATACACGATGATGGCAAGCTAGGCACACCACGTCAGAAAAATCCTTGATCATAAAATGAAAGACTCACGACTCCGGATTGAACACCTCCAGCTCCCAGACCAGCAATGGCCCTGCCGATGATGAATGCAATTGAGTTTGGTGCGGCGCCACAAACCGCCGATCCCACCTCAAAGAGCGTGACTGCTGTCAAGAAAGTTCCTTTGACGCTCAAAAAAGTGTATACTTTGCCGAATACCAATAAAAAGGCGCAATTGGCTAGTAGATAAGCCGTTCCATACCAGCCAATATGGCTGGCCGAGTGGAATTCGTTGGTGATGCTCGGGATCGCAGTAGCGATGATGAGTTTGTCCTGTGAGATCAATGTTAGCAAATTGGGGCAAGGATGTGACGTTGTAAACATACCAAAGCAACCAAGAACATGCAAATGAACATGGAAATCAGAATCAACGCGAGCCTTAGACCCGCAGGGTAAACAATTTCGTCTCGGTCTGTACCCGTCATTTTGGCGTCTTTCCAAGGCGCTGAATGTATGTCGTAAGTAGTCGTCGGCGGCAATGACAATGATATTAGATTGTGTCAAAACAAAGCCAAAAAACTAAAAGTAGTAGAGAAAACCAACTTGAAGTGAGAGGTGAAGAATGCTGAATGAAGAGCACTATGAGAACGGCGTCGCTGTTGTGTTATATATTTAGGCTGTCTTGAGCCATTGGAATGGTCAAAGGGCATATTTACCACGGAGGGTGATGATTTTGGCGTCAGCCACGTCCAAGAGGAGGACAAGCTCCTTCAGACCCATCATCCACCGCCATCCAAGCCACACTCTGGCCCATGGCGGACAGTGGTTGAGGGGCTAGCCAGATGTACGGATCTGCCGATTGACCAATCAGGTGGCTTGCAGCGTCATGACCGTCCGACCGTCCGCAATTGGATTGTCCGTTGTCCGTTGTCCGAAGCTCCGTATCTGAAAAGGAGATGTGTCAATACATGATACGGACAGTAAATGTGGTCATGCTTATTTCTATTCTTTCGGTAACCTCCTTCGACCAAGAAAGAACATCTACCGCGATTGCACAGAAATTAACATCAAGTGGTGGCTAACTTTCCCAAGTGCGAATTCTTCCCCACCACATTCTTGGTGGAGCTTCATCCCGGTTGAGCAGTTCAGCGTCAAAGATATGGTGCGGTGTACAAAGGTATGTCAAAATGAGGGCAAATTATCTCATGCACTACAATTCAGTATCCTTTTTTACCTATCTTATCCTATATTCCCATCTCAGTAGGGTATTTGGCGTTAATCACGTGATGAAACTGATTCTTAAGCTCTTGTGCTGACGCGAAAATGACTTTAGTCAAGCTTCATCCTGACACTTTTTCACATGAAAACGGCAGTTTCCGCCTCACGCCTAAGTCTGATGTCACCAAAAGCCTAGAAATCACTACACTGATTAACTTGGGAATCGTAACTTGCAGAGAAACGGACAAGTCACGATGCAATCGACAACGCCTGGGAAGAGACGAGAAAAACCTATTTTAAGCTGTGCTTTTTGCAGAGGGCGAAAGTAAGTCGACAACTACTTCCGTCATAAACAGCGTTGACAAACATTACAGGCTTCGTTGTGATAGAAATTCTCCCTGCGGTGCCTGTTTACGACGGGGCAAGCCTTCAGAATGCATTTACAGCTCTTCAGCCCAGCAGCGAAAAGATGCCGTCGATTACAGGCCCCACGCCAGGAGACAGCAGGCCCGTCAAAGAGTTTCTCGGCTTGAAAGTCTCGTGACTGAAATGAGAAACATGGCACAGAGCTCATATAATACACCGGAGAATGCACCCTCATCGAACGACCGTATTAGTGAAGATGGCTCGTCGCCTTCTTCCACCACTGACAAGGGAGTAGATGCCATGGGGAAATTGAGTCTGACTGATAGTCATGCGGTATATGTTGGTAGCTCACACTGGGTTGCTATTTTAGAGGATGTAAGTCATTTTTGAGGCAGTTCATCAAAATAACTCGTTAATGCCAAGCTTCCAGATTCGGCTTCTCAAAGATGAGCTGTCTGATGATGGCACATCCAGCACTATGAGCAGAGATTCAACCCCATTTGATGTTAGTTCAGTGCATGCACCACCAACCTCCAAGATTTCTCTGCTCGCCAGCGCGGCTTCTCTCCCAAAGGAACAAATTTTGGCCCAAATCCCACCACGCAGGGTGGTAGACAGACACGTTTCCCGATTCTTCAACGGATTTGAATTTGGATCAGGTTCGTCTATAGGCTAAAATACGAAACATTAGTCTTTTTCTGATAAGAAACTAACCAAAAAAAGTGATTCTACACCGAAAGAAATTTCTTTCAGAAGTCAGTCACTGTCACCATCGCTCTGGTTTCCTCGCTCACTCCATACCCAGTACGAAGGCTTTTGGGCCAACCCTTCGGATGCGCCTATTATGTGGATCGGATTGCTTTTTGGGATTATGAGCATATCTGATTTCCTCCACCAAAGAGAGGTCGGCACTGCCAGCATATCTGGGACAGAACCACAGGATATGCTTGAAACTCATCGTACTCTCACCATCCACTGCTTGGTGGCTGGAAACTATCTCCAACCGAGCAAGTACACCATAGAAACCCTGATGCTGCACTTTGCTGTGGATCAGAATATCCATGTTGACGCGCACATTGGCAACTGGGTCCTGGTTGGAGTCATCGTACGGCTTGCATTTCGCATGGGTTTGCACCGCGACCCATCTCATTGGCCAAACATTCGGCCGCTACAAGCAGAACTCCGACGGCGTATATGGATCACCCTGTACCAGATGGACTTCTTCACAAGCATACAGCTTGGGCTTCCCCGTATCATCAAAGACTCTCAGTGCGACACCCAGCCTCCTGCACACCTGCTTGACGATGACATCGGGATCGAGGATGATCATGCCCCGCCTGCACGGCCATTGACAGAGTCGACTCTCTTATCACATATTATCCTGAGGAACGTTGTGATCAAAATATCTGCAGAGATATATGATGCCACCGAAGCTGTGGCCGTCCCAGCTGCCACGATCGCCGCTCTCAGTGCAAAACTCGATAGGACTATCGATGCTATTCCAGAAGGATCAAAGTACAGATCTCGAGAGAGCTCGATTGCAGAGGATCCCGGAAAGATACTCCATAGAATTATCCTCGATGTCCTCATAAACAAGGCAGTCTATCTTCTCCACCGACGAAGCTTCATGAAAGGCTGTGGCGGAGCAGAAAGCAGTAAATCGAATGAGCTATGCATCAAGGCAGCACTGGATATTCTGAAGCATCAGCAAAGAATGGGCGAGGAGACTCAGCCTGGGGGTCTCATGTTTGGTATTCGCTGGAAAGTTGCTGCGTCGCTCAATCATGAGTTTCTACAGGCTACAACTATGCTATGTTTTGCTCTAACTAGGCTCAACGACGGTCAAGGGGACAAGACAGATCCTTCAATAGATCATACACGGGACGAAATCATCACAGCGTTGACTATCTCAAAGCGTGTATGGGAAGAGACCCCCAACCAATGCATGGAGACTCAGACGGCGGCAAAAACCATAGCAGCAGTGTTGGAGAAAGGCACAGCTAGCTTGGCAAGACCCACTCCTGCACCATCGGACAGTAAGTGATTCCTATTTTCAGCGCTTGACTAGCCTGCTAATGTTGATCTCTATAGTTTTCTTCGAACAGATTCCGGGGTTAGGTGTACCAGGGTTTTTTGACAATTTGGACTTTGGCCAAATTCCAGGTTTTGACGTTCCTTTCCCTGTCGTCGATGATAACATGACATTTGGAGGCATGTTGGAAGACTTTATATCAGAGCAACAGTGAATGCTACATTTTACCGATAGATTGTCTAGGTCAGAGAAAGCACGCAGCATATGGAAATTTTGGCGCTTGTTAGGATCATTTCATTGCAGCATTATCTGGCGTAATTATATACGATCGTAACCTCGCATCTGAGTGCTAGTTCTCATAACCATATCCACCTATTAAACTAGGCCTCCGTCTCATTGAGCTCACGGACTCGTCCAGTGTTGCTCACCTCCACCTTGTGCTTCTTGGTGCTGAATTTTCTAGGGTTGGGGGCTTCAAACACCTCATCCAGCTCCTCCAGGGTCTTGCCAGCCGTCTCAACGAAGAAGAAATAGATTAGGACCAGTTCGACGCAAATCCAACCAATGTAGACAATGTAGAGCTTCCAGCCGATCTTTCTGATACCCTCGCTGATACCCCAGGTGTTGACGACCATGGCAATGTTGAGGAAGAGGAAGTTTAGACCAGAGCCCTTGGCACGGGTACGGTTGGTAAGACATTCGACGGCGTACAGGGTCTGCAGAGGGGTGAATCCCCAGGCGAAGCTGATACCGAAAAGGTAAATGGAGACAATGACACCGTACGACAGGTTGGGGTGGTACTCCGTCTGGGCGGTGAAGGCGGTAAGGAAAATATATGCTACCAAGCCACCTGACAATCCCCAAAGCATCATAGGTCGTCGTCCGAGCTTATCCAGAAGCGAGGCACCGTAGATGGCACCAAGCATGGAAAAGATGGGGTTGATGGCATTCAGGAGGAGCTGGGTGTTGGTGCTTGTAATACCGGCCGACTTGAACATTTCGGGCTAGAGAAGGAGTTAGACTTGGTCAATTGATCAATTACAGACCATAAAACATACCATGAAGTAGTTGATAACGTTGTTGCCACTCCACTGGCCAAAGAAGGACATGCCGATAACCATGGCCAATCGGTATCGAGCGGCACGGGTGTTGACAAGCTCGCGGTAGTCCCACCAGGGGTTCTCGGATCGGTTCAGGTTGTTCTGCTCGACAATCTCGTGGTACTGCAGCTGCACGATCGGGTGGTTGACGTCGCCGTCGCCGTGGTACTTGGCCAGGATGGCGAGGGCCTCTTCGGTGCGGTCCTTGGCGATGAGCCAACGGGGGGATTCGGGGAAGAACAGAATGGCGCACATGGCGATGCCAGGCATTCCGCACTGGATGACAGTGGGGATCTTCCATGCCCACGCGTCGCTAAAGTGCAGGTTGGAGCCGTATGTGGCCCATCCAGCAATAATGTTGCCCAACCACCACAGGTTGTTGTACCTAGTCAGAGTATAAGTATCGTAGTAGGTGTGGAATTGGGGCGCAATTGACTTACATGCCAGCCATCAAACCACGGTACGCGGGGTGCGCCAGTTCCACAGTGTAAGCGGGACCGGCAGCAGACGCGATGGCGGCGCCGAATCCCAGGACGAATCGTCCACCGATGAAGTGTCCGAGGTGGGTGGATGTTGTCTGTACAATGGTTCCGACAACGACAATGAGACATCCGATGAAGATGCACCAGCGTCGGCCGAAGCCATCGGCAAGCATACCACAGAAGGGGAAGGCGGCAATCTGGCCAATGTTGTAGATGATGAAGACGATTCCGGTGGACGAGCCAGCTCCATCGAGGCCGAATGATTCCTGGTAGGGAATCATGGCATTGATCGAACCCATGAGAGAACTGTCTAGAGGGTTGTTAGCGAGAACCGCCAGCAAAGGCCAATGGATTCAATGTTTGGTTGGGAACTTACCATAACCGTTCATCGTCGAAATGAGATATCCCAGCAACATGATTCCGTACAGCTTCATCATGCTGCGAGACCATGGGTTGGGCTTCTGCTCGGCCACGGCCGCGGCCAGAGCAATCGAGGCGGCATTGATCTCTCGTGTCTGCTCATGGTGCTCCTCCTTCTCGTCTGCATTGATGGAGTGGTGATCAGCGCTGGGGCGAGTGTCGGGGACAGCCTCGCCTCCCGTGGCTTTGTCGTCGGCCATCTTTTTTTTCCTTTTTTCTGCTGGATCACCTCAAACTTGAAAATGCAGCCGGGCAGGGTAGCAGAGAAGCAGAGCCAAGATTTACGGCAGCGGGCTGGGGTTTATAGCACCTGCGCTCCCCCTCGCACCGCCAGACGGCCAAGAGACCCAATGAAATGAGTGCCGAGGGACATCGGCCTGCAGCTTGGCACGAACCCACCCAGGGTAACCTGTCCATGCCGTCTCGTCTGTTGGTCAATTGTGCGACTACCCACCAGCGAGTCCCTCTGCATCCTTTCAAGAAAAGATTGCCGTCCATTCAGAGTCCGGGGGTCTGGGGTAATTTGGGGAATGTGGGGTGACATGACGGCCGGCCTCTTTGCCCAATTCATCGGCTCCACCGAGCCAATTGCCTCGAGGGCCCCCTCACGGCCCAGTGCAACGTAGCTAGCACCACGGCGTCGCAGAGTAGCGTGGTTTCGGGAGGTACCGTGGGCAATGGCAGCGGTGGACCGATGCCGTGCCGCCTGGGGCACCGGGTCTTGTTAACCCGAATCGGATCCTGCTGGTCACCAGACACGGGCACCCTGGATAAATGCACAGAGATGCCGGCCAGAAGAGGAAGTGGCACCGCTGCAATGTTTGGCGGGCGTCTTCGATCATGGCCTGGGATGAGGCTGCTGGTGCAGTGACCGTCTCGCACGTGAAAGTGACTGCGTCTTGACCGTTTTCTTGGAACAGCCTTTACCCATGACGGGTGGAACATGTTTGTCAGAGGCGGTTTACACGAGCCGCACTAGGCCCTATCCTGCAGCCAGATGACCACGGTCCTCTGCGGAGACAAGAAAGACAAGGAGGCTCCAGAGCAGTCACCTCCTCTACGGATGTCGGCCAACTCCTCGCTCCCTCTCTCTACAGGCCTCGGCAATCTCCACCGCGCCCTAATCACGAAGCTGAGGCTGCGAGTTTGATGAGAGAGTCCATCTCGAGTGGGGCAGAGCTGTGTCCGAAAAAACCTTGGCTCGGGCCGACCCTGAAAAGTTTCAGAGGCCAGGTGATGGAAAAGAGCGCCCATGGGCCCACGAGAAAAACATGTGGTGGCGTGCGTTGGTTCTGCAGCGAGTCTTCTACGAGTTGCGGAGCCGCGTCATCGTGTCATTGTGCAGCATAACAGGACGAGTCTGGCCAAGTGTTGTAGTTGCATGATTAGCTTGAGACTTTTTTTCCTCTGCCCCCCCAATTGTTGGCTCGTAATGGCAGGCTTTTTTCCCTCAGTGAGCGCACAGATCACACGAGCATGCATATGGATGCCATCCAACGTTGGTAACGAATGACTCGCCGACATCGTTGGCAACGCACAGTAGATCGTGGCCCCGCTCTTGGCTTGCATCGGGACTGCAGAGTGAGTGTGACCATGGATCGAATACAACAGTGTCGGCTCCGAATCGATCACAGATCCTTTTTCGCATTAATGCCGAACTCTGAATTGGGAACTTGGCCATTGAGGCGCAGTAGCATATCAATTGGCTACTCTAAAACATCATAAACCGGTGGTTTTCGCTCAGCGGCCAGCTCTCATGCCACTTGAGGTTTTCGTTCCCTTCCGTCTTCCGAAGCGCCCAGACTTGTTGCACCCATTCAAAAAGATTGTTCCACACATCCAACTGGGATATCTCCCTTAACATTTCAAGGCATTTTAGGATGCGCTGCTGGATCGGTTCCCGGCATGCATCGAAGGCTATTGTGGCTATTGTCCACATGAGAGGTGAAAACATCTCACAGATACTGGTCCTAAATACTTCCATGTGCACGAGGGATTGTTCAATCAAATTCTGCACATCTTCCAGGGGAGCGTCTCTGATGGCACGCTTCATGTGAATCAGCATGGCGTAATAGTACAGATATGCGTGGTGGCATATCATGTCTTCCAGTTCGGCACCTGAGTCAGACAGCCTTGAGGGTGTGGACAGCGTAAGCTCAAGCTCGAGCCGATCTATGGAGTCAGCGAATTGGGCCATGTTCTGTTCCTTTTGTGGGCTAGGTGGCATTTTCAGCTGCCTTTGCAACATATTCATGGTACTGATAGCCTGGAAGAGCGGCTCCGGTAAACCAAGTATTCTGTCCAGCACATACTCGGTTGGCTGGGATGACAGGTCGTAGCTAATGTCCCAGAGAGCATCACGATCAGTCAGCAACAGCTGAGATTCGATAAAGGCGGTTATTCCCATAAACATCTGGTAAACTTTTGATGCAGCCTCCGTCTTGAGCCAAACTTGAGGCTCGACGTGGTTGACCCACTCCACGGCGCCCTTCATATGAAGGCGCCAGAAAGTGGTGGGTACAGTGATGACCTCAATCATGAGAGCCATAATGAAGGATGAAAGAATAGCAACACATTGTGTTCGATCATCTGAGTGAATATTCTGACTAATGTGGGAAATGCCCAGATTGTAATGTTCTAGAGCAGCACTTTCTAGAGTGCTCTTGGACTCATTTGGCGATTGCGATAGGTGAAAGGCGCCGGCGGCACAGATCAGGTGGAAGACGGCAGTTGCACCAGTGCACTCTTTTGCGTTTGTCCGAGCTCCTTCTAAAGCGATTGGCACGAATATGGTTCGTAGCGGATTATCTATCCCCGATATTGGAATCAATGCTTTACTCAAAAATACGACAAAGTGTTGAATGAAACGGCTTCGCAAACGGGGATCCGGTAGGCTATCCAGCAAGCGCAATTTCGAAGAATTTGTATTCAATCTGCGGGTGTGAAGGCTTAGTTGGCTCGACGGCTGACCTGGTATTCCCGTGACCGAATAAGGGTGGGGGAACTGGAGGAGGTCACTGTCTAAGTCGATGCTGTCGAAACCTGCAGTTGTAAATAAACCATGCCTAGTTCGAGGTTAGCATCATCACTAGCAAAACGATCTTATCGGAAAACCGGGAGAGAAAAAAACATACTGGACCTGTGGTTGGGTTTGCTTCTCGCCCGGGCCCTTTGGCGACACCTCTGCCGATAGTTGTGTATCACTGTGATGATGTATTGACGGTGTCAGATCCTCCAAAAAGGGAAGAGGGGCTTCAACGTGGGGCGGATCTTCCTCTAAAGCAGGCTGTACATCCTGGGCGGTTGATGCCTCGGAATCAACCGTTATTGAGTTTCCCGCTTGGCCTTCGGATTCTCCATCCTGTTCAGATGGCTCTGCCCTGGCCTCAGACTGTCCAGCTGACGATGCCTGAAAGCGCGAGACCTCAAAGAGTGGCGTTGGCTGTCCCCGTCTTGACCGGCGCTTACCGAAATTGGACGGCAGCCGAACAGAGGTCCAATTGAGTCTGACGCCGTAGCCTTCACATTCCCGTCCCGCCCTCTGGCAACGGTTGCAGGCCGGCTTGGTCTCGTCGCATTTGAGGTGCTTAGCCCGACATGTCCAGCAGCCTGAAAAGCCCCTAGTCCTTGTTTTTGGCCGGGAGGCTGCTTGTGAACTCATGTCTCAGCGCACGGAACGGGCTGAGATGCAGGGAAGATGTCGAGAGCGAATCAGGGGCGAGACATGGGCTCGACACGGGGTCACAGCAGAGATGGCCGGAGTGGCGATTATTATTTTCCGATGGAATTTCGCTACAGGCCCCATTCCCCCAGTTCTCCAATTGGCCAAGACCAAGCGGAGCTCGGCGACAGCAGGCTTTGTCTCATGATGATTAGCAAGCCGGGAGCGAGTTAAGTTCATGTCCAACTACATGACTCGAGTGACAATCGCCCTACCAACGAGGGACGGCTCCGACTTCCCCGTGATTCCCCGTGAATCCCCGTGGTAATACGAAGAGGTTTTTCGGGAGGCTATTGACCAAGTCGGTTTAGCGAGCTTGGTGATTTAACGGCCCCACGCGCCAATTCTGATTTGCTTGCCGGGAGGGCGTTGGAGAAGTTTAAAATTGTCCTAGCCCAGAAAGCCACGGTCAATCTCAAAGCCGAATAGATCAGTCCCAGCCGAGAATTCAGGAGCGTGCTGAGTGAGCCTCGACGTTCTGCTACCTTGGTCTTACTTTGGCCTTGTTTGCCTCCAGAATAGACAGGTCAGTCTCACCTTGGACAGTTTACCAGCCAAATCAAGAAAGGAGCACGCACACACGCGTCCACTCGAAGGAATCGTGCCGCGTGCGGGGGCAAAACGTTGCCCACAAGGGACGAAAAGCTTGTTGGGCTAGTCTCGATGGAGTATATTTCGGGGAAACCATGACACCCCCATTTTCTCCTCCCGCGCCTATCAGCTCAGCTGCGGCGTGAGAATGTCCCTGGGCGCCTGCTCAAAGGGGGAACAATACCCCGCACCCATTATTGAGGTGGTTGGCTGGCCACACGTTCCATGTGGCAACTGGGTCGTGATCGGATATCTCCCTTTAGAGCCATGATTGTCACTGCTAACTCCGCACATCTGGAGAAACGGTTCCTGTCCCACGGGGAAATAGTTGTCATACTAGCAGAAAGAGGTAGGCAAAACCACGATCCGGGTTACAAGCCCGATGCGTAGATCTCCTCCCTTGAACAACTCTTGGACATGGTCGCCCAGCATGGTCGCACAACAAGGCCATGTCCTTTCACCAAACTTAAATATCATCCGCCAAGATCGATTTGATTAGCCGCCTCGTTAGATTCGTCCTTGGCTCGAACTTTGCCCAATAAGGGATGATTGCGATCGTGGATGCAGACTAACTTAATCCTGGTGTCGGAGCTGAACCACATGCAAGCTATAAAACCGACAGCCGAAGAAACAGACCAGCCCATGTCTGTTGGAAGAAGTCATGGAATTTTGCCTCTCCATAATCCTTGACTCGTGTCCAAAAATGAAATTATGACGTATTGTATATGTGAGCGCATCTTCATGTGGATACAGCTGGATTACAAATGGAAAGTCAAGAATTGAAGGATCGTGGCAAGTGAAGTGATGCTATTTTCGTATTCGATCTAGAGCATTTTTAAATCATGGAAAATATTTATTCAGGTCTAGAGTCAATACTCTTAGATCTGCTTAGTATGTCACAGCTTTGTGTATGCTGCCGATTGGATTTGGATGATAAGATTAATATGCCCTCCACCTAACCTATAGCTGTGAACCATTCCAACCGAGCCACCAGATTCACCACATAATCATGGCAAATCTAGCATGCTTTTAAGCACTTTAAGAGCGCCAAATAAGTCATTGTCATGGTATTTACGCGCAACAAGCTGCAAGTTGATCGGGGCCCCTTCAAAATTCGTGCTCTCCCATAACTTCTTGACGTGTTGACACGCGTCGCTCAATGGCGCATACGCTGGATCATATTCTTCCTTCGCCTCTGCCTTAATTGGCGTAGGAATGACCACTCCAGGATAATCCACCAAATTGTACAAGGATGTGTACGTCCAGTAGAAGGCAGTATCGTGAGCAGAGGCAGGGCCTACAAAAGCAGGTCCAATCACCACGTCGACATCCTGATCTTGCCAGCTCTCGGCGAATGCATATCGAAAATTGTCCCGCTCTCTACGTGCCAAGTTGACATCGTGAGCAGTCTGCATACCCAATGGCTCTTCGTCTTTCCAAATCCACTCGCTCAACGGATGAAGTGGCTCCCCAGAGGAAAGAATACCCTCTTTGGACATCTTTCCTCCATCCGGCCAATACATCGATCGGACTTTGGACCATGCCTCGGTAGCACCGAAAGGCTTGAACTCCTTCACTTCTATTAAATTTGCGTTCTTTGGGTGAGATAGAACCTCTTTGACCCAATCTATCGCTCTCTTCACAGGTGGCTGAGGCTCAATAAAACCATCATTGCTGATGATGCCGACCTTCAAAGGTCCCGGTAGTGGTGTCTGTAGTCCTGTCCAAGGAATAGGGACAAGCTTTGGATCGACGAGGTATGGTTTAGCTGCGAGAATGTTCATCATAAAGAAGTCCATGTCCCTCAAGCTTCGACACATCGGCCCAGTCGAGCACAGAACGTTGAGCTCGGCTGCTGCTGGACTGGCAAGGAAGTCCTGCATCGGGAGTGTATATGACGTTGGCTTGAATCCGTAGATGCCGCAAAAGGCGGATGGCCCACGAATACTGCCTCCAATATCACTTCCAACACCTAAAACGGAACCCTTCATAGCGACCAATGCTGCTTCGCCCCCCGTTGAGCCACCAGCTGAAAGATGGATATTGAAGGGATTCAATACACGACCCCAGGCGGAGTCGCTCTCTAGATGCATCAACGTCTGAGGCTGGTTCGTCTTGCAGTAGAAGACGGCGCCTTGGCTGCGCAGGATAGCAATCATCTGGCTATCCTTTTCGTCCTTGACGATGGTACTGACGCAACCGAGCGAGGAAAATGTCCCTGAAATAGGCATGTGATCCTTGATACTAATGGGCACGCCATGAAGAGGTCCAATCGTCCTTCCATTGTCAAAAAGGTATGCATCCAACTTCTTTGCCTGTTCGATAGCCTCGTCCATGAACCACTGTGTCAAACAGCATGTCAACTGGTGGGCAATGATTGCTCGCTTGGAAAAGGCCGTGGCAACGGCGACTGCAGTATATTTGCGGTTGGCAATTGCTTCAGCCAGACCAACAGCATCGTAGCTTTCGGTGATCTCAATCTCTTCAGGGGTTAGGATCCCACATGAAGCAGGTATGGTTGAGACATCTGTAGGTGGATTCTGAATGAGTTCCTTCGGAAGCCGATATTCGGCCGGCGCCTTTTGATCAAAAGCCTCCAACAAAGATGCTCTCTTCAGTTCAAATTCCGGTGTGCCTTGCGGCACTGGCTTTGGCTGTACGACGGGTAAAGATCTGGACGCCATGTTTGATAGGTTTGGTAGTGTATGAACTTGGAGATTGCTGAACTAAACACAGATACTTGGATATTATTGACAGAAGGAATGGAAAAGAAGGGGGGAAACGGGAGAGAAGGTGCTTTATCTTCCCTTGGAATGATGAAACAGGCCGTGATAGAATTCACTAGATGCATTGTTTGTACCAATCACCAGACCTGCGATGGATCCTATTAAGACATACAGAATCATTGCCATATCGGGAGTCTCTAAAAGCCAGCCCCCTCACGGCTCGTAAATATATCTGGTTGGCTGTCCGAATGCCTTGAATCTGCTCAGCCCTATTCCGTGGTTCCGCGTATGTCACGCGGAGACCAGGTCTCAGTTCCGGATGACCATCAAGCAAGCGGGATGGCAATCTTGCGTCACATACATGCAGCTGTGAACTGTTTGGGCACGCGGCAGACCAGAGGCGCTATGCCGTTCCGTGTGGCCAATCACGGATATTTGCGCACATGATATGCCCTGCGCCTTGGTCCGCCCTTATCAGCCACGCACGTCGTCGGACCAACCAGGGATGTTTGCGATCGACTAGTGCCATCTACAAGGTAGGGATCCACGCTTGATTAGATGCTGCAGTGCTCTACACCCATCACAACCCCGGGTGAGCGGCAGCGTGATGTTTCATCGTCATCAATTGGTGTCTTATCGGCGGTGCGGAGTCGTCGCTGTGATTGGCCTCGACGGCATGGATTGGTCTCGCCGACCGTGGCAGGATTAGGGTGTCGCGAATGTCTCGACACCGCCGCAAATGTTGTCAGCAATGTCTTAAAAAGCCATCCAAGGGCATCTCTTTTGCGTGATAGACCTGAGGGTGTCTTTGATTCCGCGATTTCTCTGTCATCATCACACATCATGGCGCTGGATTCAGAAACCATGCCCGACGGCCATGCCATCCCAGGCACCATCCATCTGGTCGACCTCGACCACAACATGCATGCTCGACATGCCTCCAGTGGAAATGACATTGTTCTAAATCCTGCACCATCAAATGATCCAAACGATCCCCTGAATTGGTCGCCTCGCCGCAAGTTTCTCTCGATGATTTGCCAGAATCTGTAACAACCCCCAGACAGGATGTGAGACCTGAGTCTAATGGTGGACACAGATATACTTGGTTTTCCGGGATATCAGTATCGACAGTGTATTCCGTCTTGGTTCCCCTTTCAACGGCTACTGGCGTCTCGGTGGCTACTCTGAACGAGGGCACAGGCTACATGTTTCTCTTCTTGGGCTGGAGCCTGCTGTTCTGGCAACCCTTTTCTCTCAGATATGGCAAGCGTCTTACCTATCTTATTTCTGTTCTTGGCGCTATTGTAAGTACACTTCTTGTTGTACCGAGCTTCCTGACCTTCTAACTCAAAATAGGGCACCAGCATTTGGAGGTATGGATAGGGTGAATGGGCAGAAACCAGCTTTCTTTTAGCTAACCTAGGACAGTGCATATGTGAAAACGAATGGGGAGTGGATTGCAAAATGCATTATACAAGGGTTCTTCATTTCACCTATCGAGGCCCTCCCTGAAATATCTGTTACTGACATTGTAAGTGTCTTTTATCCCTCCCGTAGCTAACTGCAGCTAATTTATCCACTAGTACTTCACTCACGAACGGGGCACGTACATGGGCATCTACGCCCTTACACTAGCAGGAAGCAACTATTTTGCACCTGTCATCTGCGGTTTCATCGCTGAGTATCAAGGATGGAGATGGGTGTTTTACTGGCCAGCCATCTTTTTGGCGTTTGTCTTCATCTTCCTATTCCTGTTCATGGAGGAGACCAACTACACTCGAAAGAGAACTGATGTTGCCGAAGAGACGGGCGTTTCACCTACAATGACAGGCGAGGATGAGAAAGCCCCCGCCGCGAACACGCCCCCCGAGGAGCTTGGGGAGATGTACCCAACTGAAAAGACATTTTTGCAGAAAATGTCGTTGTGGCAACCTTCCCCGGGAAAGAGCATGATTCGGCGTGCTATACGGAGCTTGGTGTTTCTCGGGTGGCCAGTGATATTTTATGCTGGATTTTCCTACGGTTCATATCTCATCTGGTTCAATGTGCTAAATGCAACAGCCAGCATTATTCTCTCAGGACCGCCGTACAACTTTGGCACCTCCATGGTGGGACTTAGCTACCTGTCTTGCTGCATTGGGGTCGTGGTTGGATCTTTAGTTTCCGGGAGGCTGAGCGATTGGTTAACCCTCAAACTCGCTCGCCGCAACAACGGCATTATGGAAGCCGAGCATCGTCTGTGGCCCTTCGTTTTATGCGTTATTATGGTGCCAGCTTCCTTGATTCTTTGGGGTGTTGGTGCCGAAAAGGGAGTTCATTGGTTCGGATTAATCGTCGGCATGGGCTGCCTAGCATTTACGTCAACCATGGGGGTCACCTTGAGTGTTAACTATCTAATTGACAGTTATCACGATATCAGTGGTGATGCTATCGTTACGGTCATCCTCGTCCGGAATACCATGTCATTTGCCATCGGATATGGGTAGGTCATTATTCATGCCAAGATACGAAGTGGAAATTGGAAGAGCTGATCGAAAATGCAGTATAACCCCGTGGCTGAACCACCTGGGCTATCAAAATTGCTTCGTGTCTGCCGCATTTATCGGCATGACTGCCTCGCTGGTATTTTTTGTCATGATCAAGTACGGAAAGACTTTTCGTGTACGCAGCGCCACGAAATATTGGGAGATTGTTGAAGGCAATAAGTCTTAGTGAGGAGGCTAGCGAATTTGCCAGAGTGGGAATAGCGATATCATTTTAAGCATAGCAGAGAACCCATTGTTGGAAGAATAAACCATCAAATAAGCTCCACTGGTAGGGCCATTGATAGCAAGAAATTCTTCATCATGTTATACAATTGACAATCTTGACCATGGTAATAGATCGAGGTTTGGGACCTGACTAGTGTTAGATATTAGTGGTTTATTAGTTGGGATGAACCCGGAATGCCTAGGAATATTCCGAGCACAAAGCGACGATGTATTCCTCAAGCCACCACCACGTCGGCATCTAGCCACGAATGGTAACCGAACGACCTTCCATGAAACCTCATCCTTGGGCTAGTGACCCACTAGTCGGATCCCCCGCCTTATCTTGTGAAGCCCCTCACGTGCCTCCCTCCCAGCGCTATCTTTCTGCTAATAGCTGGTACCCCCTGCTAGTTGACCCCTCAAATATTGAACACTAGTGCACGGCGCTGATGCAAACGTAAAGGGCACGGATATCCACTTCCACCCGACCGGGAACTCCATCTTTCCTGATGGATAGAGTCGTGTACAATCTTGAACCTTGGTTCAGTTGAAGGTGACCGCAATACAGACAATATGAACAATGTACCACGAGCCAAATTACGGACCAAGACTGGCTGCCTCACGTGTATGGCTATCCTTGCACTCGTCGCAATGCTGTACGCCATCTAACCTGCACGCGATAGGTCGGAGACGACGGAAAAAGTGCGACGAAGGCCTCCCTGTCTGCAAGGCGTGTCATGTATCGAGGCGGCACTGTCAGTGGCCCACGTCGGTAGATCTATTGGACCGACGGTTTTTAGCTCATGACCGATCACGTCACCGGGCGATCTCGACTGAGTCTGAACCGGCAAGTGTCGATGCGCAACCGTATACACCAATCAACGAACAGACTCTCGCATCTCATCTTGAACAGCGCTTCTCCAATGCCAAGGAAAGTATTGCAATCTTGTCAGAGGCAGGAGTGGCCCACGACGCTATAGCTCATAGTTTGGAGCCTGTCATTTTTCGTCATTTCGTGGACAGCTCCTATGACCTTTTGCTTTTGCCAAATTGCCATCATGGCTTCCATGATGGATGGCTCACTGAGATGCAGGATCTCATGGTATCGTACAAAAGCCTCTACTATTCTTTACTGGCCTGTGCCGCATCTCACCTACATTACATCGATGCCTCTTCACAAATGGAAGAACTGGCCCTGGTTTACTATTCTAATTCCGTCAGGGAATTATCGAAGCTTTTGGCTGAGAATCCCCTATTAGAGAACCACAATGGCTTACTAATGACTGTAATGTTTTTGTACATCCATGGGGTAAGACCTTCTAACATTTTATCGTATCATGTAATTTTAGAACGCTTGAAAACAGAACTGATGTTGTGCTAACCATGTGACCTATGCAACACACAGTTAATTGACGGCACTACAAAGATTGACATTCCACGTCACCTTGCTGCAGCAACTCGAATACTAAGTTTACGCCTCTTCCATCGCCCATTGGCTATTAAGCAGATGTTTGATCAGCTTGCAGTAGAAAGTGTTCTCTATCAAATATTTCTGGTCAAAACCGGCCTTTGGTCGGATCCGACCAGATTAGAAGACGAGCTCGACTCTGATTTCTGGTCCCAGGCCGAACAGCTACTAAACAAGTCAAACTTCTTCCCTGGTCGACCGAGGAGTCTCAATAGCCCAGTACTAGGCGTTCCCGTGTCACTATTCAGGCTTACTCTATCACTCCGCCAGTTGTACAGGCGTCGACCGCACCGTAGGAAAGAGGTTCTCGACAAGGTACGGAACGAAGTAAAGTGGTGGGAAGCCACGTTACTGCACGAACAAAAGCTGGATCCCTTACCAGGAAGTGGTCAGCCCAATGATCAAGAAAGATATTATGAAGATGCAGCCTGTCTGTACGCAATCATTGCATCGACACTTTTAGAGCAGCTTTCAGCGGACAACCCTGTTGTTGGCCCGGCTCCAATACCTGTCAAGAAATGTTGGAAAATCGAAATGGGGATTAAAATTCTTCGAGATCATCGATATGATGATGGATGGTCAAAGTCCTTTATCGGAAACTGGCCCGTGTACACTTTGGGATTCCTCTTAAACTCTCCTGAGGATAGAGAGCTGGTTCGGACCGACCTGCAATTGCGGTGGGATCTGACTAGATTTGCGCAAATCACCCATTTTAGGCGCGATTTGGAACAAACTTGGACGTCATCAGCTTGACGTATGACAGACCTTGAGAGCACTCTACCTATCTTGTTTCATTTACAATACATATTGCAGATGTCAAATAATTTTTTGACTTTCAATAAGCATCATTTTGCTAAGGAATTGTGGTCATGGCCTTTGTAGCATCGCTGCTCAACATTGGGTTGAGAACATAGGGTAGCAGCTGCTCATATTTCATCACCCTGACTTTCAACGCTAAATTAGATTCTACTTGCAAAAGTTTAGCTTATCAACAATACAAAGTACGACGAATACCAGTCGGAGCTGATCATGCACATCTACAGGGCAAATTATAATCATGTGTGTGAATTGGTATCATGTCATTAACCGTTAACTACTTTGCTAAAATTGACCTCTCCTCCAGGGTATTGAGGTCCTACATAGACTATTTATTTGGTGTACTGGCAGCTCACAGGCTTTTGTTCAAGGCTGATGCGGGCAGCAATGTTAAAGCAGTCCTTGTTACCACCGGGGTTCTTGACACCAGCGTTGATCCAAACGCTGTGAGATTTGTCGACACCGCCGGGGCATGCAATGAAACCAGCACCGTCAAAGACCAATTTACCATCCATAGTGATGGCAAACTTGCCAAGCTCGGCATTCTTGGGAGGAGACTGGGCACCAGTCACGTAACCAAGCTTTCCCTGACCTGCATCGTAAAACATCGTTAGTCCATTTGTTAGTCTTAAGAAAAGGCCAAGAAAACGTACCCATGCCGGAGCGGTCAACGTAGACTTGCTGAGTGGGGTTGCCAGTCTTGTAGAGGTACAGCTTGCCCTTGTTCAAGCTGAATGTAGCAGCGCCATCTGTAACGGCGGCGGCGCAGGTAGCATACGACCGAGGAAGGTTGACAAAGATGCTGCTCTTGGCGGCCTTGAAGGGAGTGCCATCGATGGCGTTTCCAGTGCGGCCAGCGCGGACGTGGAAAGGACCGTGGGTGTTAGTGGCGATGTTGCCACCGGCTTGAGGCTCGGGGGTGGCGCAGGCGAGGCCAACAGCGAGGAGGAGAATCTTGAACTGCATTGTGATAGATTTTGGTGGAGAGCAAAGGACTGACGGTGTTGGATACAGTGGTAGAGAATTAAAGATGGAGAGACTGTCAAAGCCTTGTTTGTATGTTGATAAATTGCGAATACCAAAGTCTTGGCAGTGGAATAGCGTCTCTTATGTATGTCTTGGCATTCACGCTCAAAGCTCCCTCTATACACGTTTAAAATAAGATTGCTATGCGTGAGGCGAGCAAACTCACGCGGAAAGGACCCTTTCATCTGCCTTGGTCCCGTTGACAGGGCTGCGCTTTGATGGGGTCATCGGTATGGAACACGCTTGGTCCATCCGTGCCATCATGCAGATCCCGTCCTATCCGCCGTCTATGGCAATCATATTTGGACGGCGAGAAAGCACACACAATTGTATTAATGGCCCCGGCTCAGCCTAGGCCATGGGGGACGAACCGGCTTGTCGGCAGCACTAGCTCGGCACTTCAACCCCCCTAAAAATAATGACTTGTTCCACTAAACGTTCCATATTAATGGTCAATGAATGGTGCTTAGACGCCACAATTTCCGTCTGTTAGCCGTATTGGCGCCTGGTGGCTGGCTTTAGCCCCAAACTGCTGCCTCAGCCCGCCGCGATTCGGCAAGACATAATTGCACCCTGCGTCAAAGTCCGCATTGAGGTCAGAGCAGAGTGCCCTGTAATCAGAAGCTCAATAATTCACGTTTCATAACATCATTTCAATTGCCGCAGCTCAACATAGCTAACCGAGAATGCTCCCCACACAATCTCCGCGTCAGGTGGGGGAAGGTAAGATTCAGCAGCTTATTAAACAGTAAATCCCATGTTTGGATCGTTGAGTGCTGTTTCAGATAGCTTCTGAGCTGTCCCAATAAAGGATCGCGCCAGCCAATGTATTTCAGCACATCATGCAAAGTGGACTGACTGCCCATCACGCCAGAAATATTCCATCCTGGGTGTTGAAACCAGCGCTGGCAAACATGCTGGTCCAAACGTCGTCGTCAAGGACTTGAAAATTGCTGGTGTCTTCGTCCATGTGGAAGGCCCCTAGGATCGAGCCATCTGCAACTTCCAACCCGGTCCTGTCAGAGACATCTGATGATGTCAAGTCGTTGACTAACGAATCTGCCTCCTTCTGAAGTGAATAATCGTCGCAATCGTTGTTACCAAAAACGACAATGCTGTTCTGTTGTCTTTGCCTTTGTTTATCCACCAGTGTAGTAATGACATTATCGAGAAACCTTGCCTGCAGTACGCAACTGGACCCGGGCGGTGCAGCTTGCTGTGAAAATATCATGGCTGCATTTCGAATAGCATCAATAGCGCTGGTCTCTATCCTGCTTACAATTGAAGTTGGGGCCAACAGCAATAGCTGTATAATAACCTGAAATTTAGCGGGCTGATGCTGTTTCATATACAGAGGGTACGTGTCTTACCTTGACGAGGAATGTAGCGCTATAGGCAGTCATGACATGAATAGAATCCTGCACAAAATACAACCGAGATGAATGCCTCGATATTAGTTGAAACATATCCATCGCACTGGAATAAGCTATCCACAATAGCTCCAGGCTCGGTGATGTATCTAGTTGGCTACAAGTGATGGCATCCGCTAATGGGATAGAGAACAACTGTAGACGGAGGTGTGTGCTGTAGAATCGGATGAGAAATGGATGACAGCTCTCTTGGTCGCTTTCTCTGGCTTCAATAGCCGTCATCCATCGATTTTCCCATTCTTCAACCCGCGCATTAACGAGTGCAAGCAGTGCATCGACGTTGTGGAGAGGGCCGCGTTCTCTAGGTCGCAGAAGCTTTAGCACCGTGGAGGTCATGATGCGGAGCGTTACTAGAGCTCCGAGGAGGCAGTCGTTGGCTGTTGCCATGGGGTCACTGCACCAGGCATCGATTGATTCCACAAACTCGTTGCACTCAATCATCCATGGCTTCCCCACCTGTAAGCTCATGCTATACAGGGGCTGTTAGCTGATGGTTGTTCCATTGATCCAGTAGGCTTGGGCGCTTACCTTCGGTCATATACAAACATGACATACCATGTCCTCTCAATGTTGCGAGTCTCTCGTCTCTCAGTCTCAGTCATGATGGACCAATTGCGCATTGAATATGGCGTCAAATTGTGCCATCCAAGGTCGATGCACATGCGAATTGCATACCCCAGCGAGGTCCACGCTCTCGTATCCTGGGGCTCTTTCCAATATGTGAGGATGAGAATGGCCTGAGCTGTTTCCGCAGACTTGACCCCATGCCTAAAAGTATTTGCGAACAAATCCTGCGCATGGTCGTACAGAGGTCGGTACAATGCGGGATTGAAGGCTTTTGACGCCATTGCAAGCACGGTGCTAAATAGAAACGAAGACTTTGACCTAACATAGGAGAAGGTATGCAGGTAAGGGTCTAATTGGCTAATGTAGGGGTTCAGCTCTGTAATAAAGCTGGGTTCAGTCAGCCAAAGTTCATTCTAGAAGTTGCGGTGAGAGGAGCATACTTTTCGAATAGCGATCTGGCGATTGAGATATTTACTAGACCGAGATTGACTGGATCACCGTCGGGAATATGCGATGAATCGTCAATAACCTCTGTTGCCCCGCTGTCGCTAGGAGTAAGGATACAGCGAAGCGAAAACTTGCCGCTCATGGCCTCCTGGTTTAGAATCCCGGATGGCTGTAACCCTCCGGATTGGGCTCGAAGTATTGCTGTTGAAACCCCACTTGTTTGTAGTGGCGAATCGTTTGACAATGGGGACTGCTTTAGTTCGCCTTGCTCCACGAGTGGGCTCGCTTGTATTTCTGATGATGCTCGTTTCTTGGAGATTCTGCTTGTTTCATTAGCTACAATTGCAGGGCACCAAGATGTTCCCCCATGACGCACTTCGTCCCGGGCTTTCTACCTCGACGGTGCTGTCGATATACACACTCCAGTGATTTCCGAGTGCATCGTTCGCATGTACTCCCCTCCTCGCTACCGCCTGGGCGGCACCTCATCTTCACCCTGCGGCATGGTAGACAGGCATTCATGGCTGGCACAGTCGGTATTGGCTTGATGGGATTGTGCTTCTGTTAACCGAAGCAACTGGCTCCACCTCGTTGCAGGGCAATTGAGACATGCAATGAAGTCAGCCGGAGGAGGCCTGAAGTGAGCAACCACAAAAAATAATTCGCTGAGAAGTTTAACAATGCGAGCCAATGCACTCCAACAGTTCATTAGGGGTCATGTGGGCCATGGCAACGTACCACCCGCGCCCTGTGCGGGGAAATGGGCCCTTAGTGACCTTATCCCCGCGATAAGTCGACAATGATAGCGTTGATATCTCAGGAAGGATAAGCGTGCAATGGGAGTATTAGATAATGGACGGAAACAATCTCCCCTGCCTTAACCCCGGATATCGGAGAAACAGGTCTTGCTATCAGGACTGGGGACAGCAGGGGAGTGCGATAAGAAGCCAGGGCTCGATTAGAGCCCATTTTTAATCGCTGCTCTATGCCTGCTCGATGCCTGCTCGGCAATTTCGCCGGCGTTTAAAAAATGAACACCGGTGTCTTTAAGTCACCGGTGAACGCTAGCGCCATACTCAGAATGAGGTTGGCGATAAATAGATGACAAAGCAAGAGCCTCCTCTATGACGGGAACCGGATGTGTGATCATTAATGGCAGTTTTGGAGGCCATTATCGGGCTTTACTCTGGCTCTTCATGACCCTGCGAAACTCTCGACGCTCGCTAAATTGACGCCGTCTTTATCTTTATCGCTCAACGCCAGCCCAGCATTTTTGTCTCCAGCATACCTTATCGCAACCACGCTAACTTTTATCATGGAACCCTCCAAAAATGGACGAACCAACGTGGCTCACGTTAATATGATGACAGATACCATCGTGGCCAATTTGCCTTGTGATGGTTTGAGAATTGTCATGAGGTCGCTTCTCGCCTACCATCCAGAGATTACAGCAACTTTCGAACTGGAAACCAGAAAGTTTATTGAACAATCCGCATCAAAAATTCTGGACTCGATATCCTCGAAGTCAAATTTGAAAGATTTAAAAGATGCACAAAAAACATTAAGATGCATGTCCAGCTCAGGCCTCTGCATCAAAAGCTTGTCCTTCCTAGAGAAACTCGTTATTCAGGCTGCAGGCTTGGAGGTTGGACCTGATGACACTTCTGACGATGTCCAAAACTTCTTGGCATCTTTGGATGGCGACATTGTCCAAACTATGACAGCCATTCAGAAGACCTTGACCGTTTCTACGGGCGAGCGAGAATTGACTACCGAGGAAAAGGCGGCTCTGTTGCAATTGTTCCATTCTTTGACAGGGTTGGAAAAAGTTGCACAGCAAGCGAAGAATGAGTACCCTTATGCCAGAGGTTTAGTTGCCACTGCTTCTTTACTTGGCGTCCCGGATCGCGTTCTTACTCCTCCGGTTGAATCATCTTTTGTCGATGGCCTTAGTGACGTAGCTCCACCACCGGCGCTGTCTGAAACGTTTGAATTGAATGGCCGAGCACTGCCCAGGGTCTTCTCGGGTCTCTGGCAAATGTCCAGCTCTGCGTGGGGTGCAGCACCAACATCAAAAATTGTGCAGCAGTTTGCAAATTATGTTCAGAGTGGGCTTACTGCATTTGACATGGCAGACCATTATGGCGATGCCGAAATTGTATTTGTACGTGTTCAGTATGTTTCTACGACAAGGGGTACTGACATTTAGCATAGGGTCGCTTCAGATCCTCCTACGCTCACAAAGATGCTGTGTTTGCGGCTACAAAGTACTGCGTCTTTCACCCAATCCAGGTGACGCAAGAGGTTGTCCGTGCGAATGTTTCCGAGAGATGCCGAAGGCTGCAGATGGACCGAATCGACTTGCTTCAATTCCACTGGCAATTCGTGGGTTTCCTAGTCCGCATCAGGATACAAATTGGCTTATTAGATCACAGTATGAAGATGACCAGTACCTCGCAGCTCTCCGCTTCTTGGATGAAGATGACCGTGTGGGCATGATTGGCTTGTGTAACTTTGACACAGAGCACCTCGAGAAGGCCCTTGAGATTGGCGTTAGCATCCACTCTAACCAAGTCCAGGTATATGAGTTATTCGATGAAACTGTACAAGTAACGAATGCCAGCTAACAACATGCGCCTAGTTTTCACTGATTGACTCGCGTCCAGTGATGAAAATGGGCGAGGTCTGTGAGAAACACAACGTCAAATTGTTGACATACGGCACCTTGGTTAGCCAAAACATTCCCCCAATGCTTTCAAAAGAAAATGCTGACGCAGGTAAAAATTAGTGCGGAGGATTTCTAGCAGAGAAATGGCTTGGTAAGCCAGAGCCCGATGTGTATGATGATTCAATCACCCCAAGCCAGCGCAAGGTGAGATATTCCAGCACTCTGGTGGGTTATTTTTGCTGACCATCATTGCCAAGTATTTTGGAATGATTAACAGTTGGGGAAGCTGGGAGCTATTCCAAGAACTCCTACGTGCATTGAAGGAAATAGCGCTCAAACACAATGTGAGCGTGTCCAACGTGGCCACTCGTTGGGTTCTGGACTTCCCTTACGTCGGTGCAGTGCTGGTCGGCACTCGGATGGGAATTAGCGAGCACGCGGCGGAAAACTTGGCGAGTCTTGGCTGGTCTTTGGACGAGAGTGACCAGGAATTGATTGACAAAGTCTTGGCAAAAAGTCGGCGAGTGGAAATCTTTGAGACCATGGGCGACTGTGGTGCAGAATATCGATGAGCGATTGCTCCTTAATATAGTTGTTCAGAAATGATGAGAATTCAAGGCCTTTGAGTGGCAGTTGCGATAAATAAGCTGGCAGCAAGTTTTAGTGGTTCTCACTATAATTGACCAACAGGTTATGCACAGCCATTAGCAATATTCGCCTGAGTAATTCCACGAATAAAGCAGCCTCATGACTGCGGTACTAGTTTACGAACACTCCAATCGATCATTGGCTCCCCATTCCCTTAATATTTTCCTGACCTCAGCGCATTGCGATGGAGGCCTCTTGGCACAGTTGAAGGGCACAGTTGAAGTGGGGAATCTCACCGCGCACCAAGTTCAGCACGCCCTGGTATTTTGAATCAAGCCATAATATCGTTCTCGTTCAATCTGTTTTAATGCACAGATTGCGGGGAGTATCAGTACAAAACGATGGCTGATGGTTAGCCGCTTTGCTGATGCAAGACAGTAAAGCATGTGATACTTTACTGTGCCAAAAGCCACGGCGCATGTCCACGGTCGAGGCGCTTGTTAGCCCACGCATTGTCTCAGCCCAGGCGGGGTTGGATATATGCCAAGATTCTAAGGGGGGCGTAAGGCCAGTTTGTATGATTTGCAACCATTTCCCTCACTGTGGCAATTTTCCTTTGCCATTTTGGAGCACGGGGATTCCGCCTGGTTTGGTAGTTGAACAACTGGGTCATTGTCGTTTTGGGGTCGTTTTGGGGTCGTTTTGGGGCATCAGCCCATAGGAACATTTCCCTCGTAAGTACTCGTACTTGAGCCATCTTGCTTGCAGCTCCTCAAACGTAAATCTATATGCACGGCGTCTCGCTTTTGGTTGATCCACAGCGGCCAGCCCCATGCCCAGGGCCGTACTCGGAACTTGAGTTGCCGTCCCCACTCCAATCGGATCAATGAGAGCCACTTTTTGCCACGGCCGTTGCGCTTTCTGGGCTTCTGCTTCGGACTCGCGGTCTTGGCCTTTTCTTGGCAGCCGCTGACATTGCGTCTGGGCATGCAGGGATGTGGATCTTGCACTGCGGTTCCCTCTTTTCTATGTAAACACATCTCTTCAAATGGCGGCAAAGCCACAGCTCCAAGTCGATACCCCTCCTCTGACGTGTCGCTTGCTGGTATGTGCCCAGGCGCCAAGTGAAATAGTATCGCCAGTGAGTGGCTTCAACTTTGCGCCCTGCCGACGCCGTAAGCCAGTAATGATAGTCCAAGCCACTGGTTGGTGGAGGACATGTCTTTGTTTTGATTCAGCAGGCGCCAGAGTCGGGCTTGGCAGCCGGCCAAACGTGGTCTCATCCCTCGGATGAGCGTCAAGCCTTCCAGATTCTCACCAGAGCGTCTTCCAAAACACGCGCGAGGCCTCCGATTCCCTAAAAGACTCGTTGACTGTCAAAGTACATAAACCACTATTTGTCCTTCCCAAGGTCTGCCCATCTCAGGCTCATCTCAAACACCAACTCCCACTTTCTATTACTCCACAAGAAATCCATCAATATCACAATCATGTCTTTCCACCTCAGTGCTGAAGATATTGAGATTGACGGCTCGGTCCTCAAGGCTAAGCTCGCCAACTTTGATGGTGACATGATGGATGCTGAAATCAACCTTGACCACTACATCGGCAACGACAACGGTTCTTTCCAATGGGGTGGTGAAAGTGCGTTATTAGAGCTGTACCATGACTGTATACATTAGCTAACTGCACTAGACTTCTCTGATTCCGCCGACGATATCAGCTTCGAGATCGAGGGTAGCGAGGACGTCCCCATCTTGCGAGCCAAGCTCACCAACACCGACGGCGAGGAAGTGTCCTGCAACCTGAACCTCTCTGAGCACATTGTCAATGACAACGGATGCTTTGTCTACCGTACGTCCATGCGCTTCTTTTTACGCAAACAGAATAATTCTCATACTAATTCACTAAACAAAAGGAGACTAAGCAGCGCTGATATAGCCGCGAGGTAAAGCCAATTCTCGAGATCTTGGTGTCCCTTCAGTATCGAGGAGACTGGCATAAATATAATTAAAATAAATACAAAAAATTGAATAAATTACTTCAAAGATCTAAAATGAATAGTGTTTTTCTAGTACGGATCTTGTGATACTTTGAGCCAACCCCGAGAGGCTCAACCACCAGATAAGGGTAGACCCGGGTTTCGTGCATCCAAGGCTTTCCAGCAGCATCCGCAAGCTGGATTAATGCGAATTCACTAATAATATTGCCAAAAACCTTCAAAGCTAAGAAAACCATGCATGGGTCGATAGATTAACAGCGGGATGTTAGCTTGGAATATGCTATCATGTCTGCAAATAAATATTGGCTATTGTTGTAGAATAATTCATAGATCAATTGAATTTTTCATGTTAAATCAGTTTAACCCCGACCCCAGCTAGTAGCGTCAGGACTGACGGCCTAGCCACATTTAAGACAACAACCAGGGAATGTTGCAAACCAACCAACCAACCAACCACATTAATATTATTGGTGCACAGCCACTATCCACAACAAACCCCGCAACCGGACCAAAATCTCTCAGCCAGGTTCAATTGCTCCCTCACCCCTCTCTCGACAAATGCCTCGAGCATGTCGTATGAGCGGCCCACCAGCCGCAATGAATTCGAGATTGCAATCATTTGCACCCTGAAGTCCGAGTATAACGCACTAGCTCTAATTTTCGACGAGTTCTGGGGGGACACCTTTGGGAAAGCAGACGCAGACGACAACAACTACAGAACCGGTCGTGTGGGCGGTCACAATGCCGTCCTCACCCAATTTCCACGCATTGGAAAGGTAAACGCCTCCAGGGGCACTTCCAGCCTACGATCAAGTTATACCAACCTTCGGCTAGCTCTTCTAGTTGGTGTCTGTGGGGGACAACCTTACAGCCCAAATGGTGATGAGATAGTTCTTGGTGATGTGATTATCGGCAAAGCGGTTGTTCAATATGACTTTGGTAGGCAATACTCTGATAAATTCAGACTCAAAGATGCAATCGAGGACAGTCTTAGTCGGTCAAATGCCTATATTAGCGGCATTTGTGCCATAATAGAGACAGACCTCGGTCTAGACGAGATGGAAGAGCGTGTTGCATTCTTTCTCAATGAGATTAGATCGAAAGTGAGGAGACAACGGGGTCGATATGATTATCCCGGAAGTCAACAAGATAAATTATTCGAAGCAACATATCGGCACAAACATCACGGAACATCATCTTGCATTTGCTTCGACTGTCACTCCAACTCAGATCCTGTTTGCGATGTTGCGCTTGAATCCAGTTGCGCCGATCTTGAATGCCATGAAAGGTACCTCATTGTGAGAGAGCGACTCGGGCAAGACGGGACAAACACGGCCCATCAACCCATCGTGCACGTGGGCGTATTTGCGAGCGGAGATTCCGTGATAAAAAGTGCTACGTATCGAGACCAACTATCAAAGTCTACGGGCGCAATTGGGTTCGAGATGGAAGCGGCTGGGGTTTGGGAGCAATTACCATGCTTAGTGATCAAAGGGGTGTGTGACTATGCCGATAGCCACAAAGAGAAAAAGTGGCAAGATTTTGCGGCTGCAACGGCGGCAGCGGCTGCAAAGGCAGTCTTGGAGCTGCATGTTCGTGCCAGGAAGTCCACCGCGCCTTCAGGCCAAGGTAAGTACGAATTTTTCAAATATCATCTCAGAACCAGATTAACATTTGATTAGATGGGACAAACGGTAGCCCTGCTACACTGGCTGATGTGCGGGCGGGTGCTGTGGCCCCTCTCGACGCCTCATCGCTTTCTATGGCGTGCAAGGGTCTGATACTGGAAGACATCCACGTGGGGGATGATGCCAAGCAAATCGGAGTATCTAGTAAGGGTGAGGTCAATGTCCGAAATGCGACAGGAGGGAACGGCGCAATCCAGGTATTCGGTGACACGTCTGATTCTGCGTTATCGGTTATCCTTAATAGTGTGAGTGCGACGAAACATGATGAGAGAGCCAACATGCCATTGAATAAGAAGGAATCGAAAGTCAAAAAGGCACCAGAGAAGAAGGAATTGGAAGCCAATCATATTTTTGCAACCAGCAGCGCGGGAGGTTCACCTAGCAGATACGCTTAATTAAGTCATATTTTATATAGAGGACTATTATATTAAACTCGAGATTCATATGAATCAGCTACCTTGCTAATAAGCATTGAAGAGTCTTATAATCAGGCAAAAAGTGTTTATCGACCCTTTGTTAATTAGCCTGCCCAATGTCAGCTTATTACACCTCTGTTTATGTTCTTGGTACTGTAAACTGAGAAACCACCCTAGAGAAGCTGTCAACAAAACATTTAATTGATGACGCATGGGCAATGAACTTTACGAAAGTTATGAAAATTTGAAACCTTGGTATTCTCAAAGATAAAACCATTTCTTATAATATTTACAGCAGCCATTTCTAAAATATATACTGACTCAACGAGCAAAAGTCCACGGCGTATGTTACACGCCATTGCAAAACCGATAAATCATCGCACTGTGATAGAGGATGAACCGCTGCTCTTATAACCCTCTGTAGCGACAATTTGATAGTTGTGCTTGCCCAGCTTCAAGCCAAGCTTGGCCCAAGCATTGAAATGGTTGGCGACAGTGACTGTGCCGCCAACACGCTTAGAGGTGCGAACCGACCAGTATTGCTCAAAAGTCCTGGTGCCTTGAATCGAAGGCTGGTTGACTCGAGTAGTCTTGAGAATGTCGTAGGTTGATCCATCGCTGGTGACTGAGCCGATCTTCTTGGCAGCAGAAGCCGGGTTGTACGTGCCGTACGACTCGACAATGTAATATTCAATGAGAGGGTCCGTGGTCCAGCCATAAACAGCGAGATAGCCGTTTCCGCTGGGCTTAAAGGTGCCGGAATAGTTGATCGTTCTAGCACTGCCGGGATTCCAACCCTTTCCACCCACAAAGTTGCCGGTGTTCTTCCAGGAAACGCTGTATGAACCAGCAGCGCCGTTCGTGTAGGTCACATCGCCTCCACCATCGGTCCAGAAAGAATAGTAGTAGCCGTTGTGTGTTCCGGTGCTGCTTGGTGTGCCTGCCCGTTCGAATAGGTCTCCAATCACCTCGGAGTCTGTCTCGTTGAATGGCAGCGAAAGCACGGCGGGAATTGCCGAAACAATCGTAAGAAGCTTTGTGAATGACCACATGATGATAATTATTGAATGATGAACAGTTGAAATTAGCGAGAGATGTTGCAGTAAGTTCACAATGTCTTGCAATCCTGCTACGAGAGACCCTCCTTATTCGAAAGGGGTCTTGGTCCCTCATGTACGGTGCCCTACATTCCGAGGTCCTGACATCCACCGTCTTCACCAACGGAAAAATAACCACATTGACCGGTCGTCACCTGAGACAATTGTCAAATCGGGGATTTTTGTGGATGGAATAAATAATTAGTTTGTTTCAAGGTTCCTGCCGAATGGGCAGCTGAAAGAAACGGGTTAAGGCTGTGTGGAGACTCGTATTCTCGCCGGCTTAGCCTCTGCCATTTCGCTTATTACTCACAATGTCGCGCCACGTGCATTTCTGCCCGTGCTTGTTCAATAATTCGCCCAATCATCAGAATTAAAGGCGTGCTGGGACAATTATTAATTCATGACTTGAACAAGAAAGCACCTGCGTTAACATTCACAAAGTATTCGAGGCAATTGGCGTAGAAAATCAGTAGTCGTGCTATATAAAGTTGGCAGGGGGGTGCATGCAACTGGTTAGCGGCTTTCGGCTCTCGGTTGGCGGAAGTTCTGGCCGAAACAAGCGTGTTCTACTTCGGGTCTTCAACTCCGAAACCATTTTTGTATAGCTCAGGGGCATTCCTTTAAGCCTCAAGTGGAAATACGGGGCCATTGCTACTGTTTCTCGAGCCATGCGCCATCCAGTAATTTCAAAAGGGTTACACTTAGCTGCCCTGCTATATCCCTTGCATCGAAATCCCTTGCACATGGCTATGCACGATGGTGTCATTAAATTCTTGATATAGTATATCTAAAACATCGCCATTGATTGACTAATGGATTTTCCATATTAATATTGATCCTGGACGATACCATAAACCTGTAGGTCGCATCGTCTGAATAACGAGCATGTTTAATCCCTGTGTTTTCGAGAGCCTCAGTTGATCACTGGGGTCGACACCCCTGCAGATGCAAGGAAAGGTCTGTCAAAAACGCGACCAGGTGCATTATTCCAACATAATTTAGCGGTATTCTTCAGTATAGACATTGCATCATGGCATATTTCCTCAGAATCTCTAGGGATGAGATCGAAGCAAGTAGTTTAACTCCATAACATACCAGCGAATTGCCCAAAACCCTGTTTATGGATCACCATACTCAATATCTCAAATGCCCACCGTGGCGAGAAAGCGGCTAAGCTTTCGTCATAACACAAAACTCAAGAAAGGTTTTGGACCCATAGCAAGACCCATGCATAACAGGCCAACAGCAGCAACAGATGACACTCTTAACTTTTGTCTCTCATCAGGTGTGTTCGTACATTGCTATAGCTGTGCTATCATATCTTCTCGAAGACTAAAGACAATCAATCAACTTGATGCCAAAACCCCACCAGAGGCTGTCCCACACTGTCTCAAAAGTTCGCCACTTCTCAGTCATAACCTATCTGCGGCCTTTACAGCCAGAGCAGGTTCCACCATACCCCACAGCAATTATCTTTGGCTTTTTGGAATTGTATCGAATGTAGTGGTCACCTGCTATGTTGACCATGAGATCGTAGCAATCCCCGCTCTGATCATAGAATTGAAATTCACCACCATACATTGGAAATCTCACATCCAACCTGTAGCTCCAGAAAGACCAACCATTATCATGTAGACTGTAGTCCGAGATGATATTGTACAGCTTGGGCGTGCCGGCGTATTTCCAGCTGTCGTCGCCTACCGGCCAGTCTACAGATACACGAGTGCATGCATACGCCTAAGCCTATAAGTCAGTGTGATTTGAATTTATGAGTCTTATTTCTCTCACGGACCGAAACTTCATCCCGACTGGGTACAACCTCTGGAGGTACCTCTTTGTTCATTTCTGTGATGTCGACATCTTCCACGAGCGGAATCTGATGAGCGGAAACCAAGCCGAGGAATAGAAAGAGTGGAGTTGTTTGATATATCGAGAATCTCATCTTGGTATGTTTATGGGATTTCTTTTCAGACCCAGCAGATAAATAATTCGTAGGGGTAAATTGAGGGCTTAGTTAAAATTATATAGGGCATCAGACTGCAAGTAGTGGACTGATTTGGACAGGACACACGTAATTCACCACCGAACTATTGAATACGCTTACCGCTTTCGGCAGTGGAAGTGGGAAAATCGATAGCTGAACAAGTCAGGATAAACTCCAATTGAGCTGAAATTTTCGCACTATGCATGCATACCCCATCAGGGAACACAGGGATATTAAATTTCAGCTGCATCTGCAATGCGAGTGGTCATGGGGAAGGGAATTCATCATGTGCCCAAAATACCAGCTATTGCTGTTCCAGACAACAACAACCAACCCCCGTCAGCTCTCACTAACCCCTGCTGAATCGCTCCAGCCCACAGCGGCACAGAACGTCTGCGGGCCACTGAGAGTGGATCTGCCATAGGACAGCGCCTCAGTAGAAATCGTCTTGATATAACGTATTTTTTATTCCGCTCGAAATTTCAATCCAATGTCAGTTACTTAACCAAGTCAGCATCACTCCCCGGACTCCTTAACCCAAGCTTTGAAATGAAAGTCAAAGCTGAATTAAACCGACCACAGCGCCGGTCAAACCTATTGCCGAAAAACATACTCCCAACCACACTAAACTAACCTGAAAACATGAGGAGCGTCCGTCAACCATCCCAAGATACATCTTTTACACTATAGCTTTCATTATGGTATATCTAACCATGTCGTATCCCCGTTTAGTCTATTGCTCCAAAGGCGGGAAAGTATCAATGGGGAAAAAGTTCATCAAGTCAGTTGTTAACAAGTTTGGATCAAAAGCAGGGAATATCTCGTGGAGATCTTCCTGTGACTCAAATCTAAACTGCCTGAATTCAAGAGGAATGTATGTCTCATATCCGGACTGTTCTTCGATATTGCCTAAAGGGTAATTAGTTTGTACGGATGGCCTTGCTCCCTCGGGATACTTTTCTGAATCAATCCTGGGTGGAACATTGGTGTCTTGAGCTGCGTCAGACGAGCGAGTTCCCTGCCTCACCACTACCTCTTCGACTAGTCTGAGCATCTCAGAGATAGACTTCTCTGTTTGGCTCGCAGGGTCATCTTGTATCATTTCTCGTATACACTCAAGCGCCATGTTGATGTATCTCTTGTTGTATTCAAGCTTGAATGGGTGTCTCAAGCTGTCGTAAAGCAGGACTACACAGCTCGATTCAATATAGAACGTGATGTACCGTACATTCTTTTCCATTGCGTGTTAGATCTTGCATATTACACTGGAGTATTTTACAAACCTTGCATGCGTCATCTTGAGTAAACATACTCCGTGTGAAGAGAATTGCATCTTGTGCTGCATTAATGGCGTATCTACACGCCTGTTGCAGCCATATTGGCGACTCTGATGCGGTGCCCAGAATTCTCCCTCGACTCAATGCGTATTCGGCAATGAGAAAAGGGCGAAAAGTAAGAAGAGTTGTGTGGTAGTACGCTGGGACGGATTAGCTTGGTTGTAATTTCCCTTTCTGTTTGCACAGTGATGTATGAGCGTAGAATCACGTACTATATCGCAGACACAGTGACTGAAATGCGCTTGAAGTAACAGGAGAGGTCTCTGGCCCAACCGAGTTGAACTCCAACTCCCCTGCAAGACCTTCAAGATCCCGTCGCATCTTGTCTGCGGTGGTATATAGGCCCCATAATGAAGTAGATTTCTGACTATAGATGCCTGTTGCGCTTTCTTCCGCGAGGAGGGCAATCTTGCAAAGGGTGACCAGAAAAGGTTGGTTGTCTGGGAATGGGACCTTGATGTCCGTCTTCTTCAGTAAACTGCCACGGCCGGCAACGAGGGCTTGAATTCTGTGAAAAGGCTTAGTATTTTCTTAATATTGGCTCATGATTCGACTTACGTTTCGTGGTAGTACACAGCCCAAAACGTTATTCGACGTTGTTGCGCGCTCTCAACAAACACCGTTTCGTCTCTACCCGTATTTAGCCCCATGGCGAGCGCTTTTCTACAGGCGACACCAATTTGAAGATATGACGCATTCGGTCGACCCATACTATTCTGGTACTGGGCAAGGAGAAGTGAGAATTGCATCATGGAGAGACTGACGACGTCATCAAACAAGCTTGCCTGCTGTTTGGCCAGACTAAACAACATCTCCGCCAAGTCAGTGTTTTTTGTCAACAATGCACCATTGGCTAATATCGCCAAAGTTGTAGCCAGAAGCTGGCAAGGTGGCTTAATAAGTCCATCTGATATTGTGTATAGTGAATCCACGAGTCCGTCTAGTTCGTCGAATGAGAAGGCAGGGAGAAAGCAATAAACGGTCGTCTTGTAGTGTTTCAGAAGATCAAAAGCTTGATCCCGAGGAAGCGTGAGAGATAAATCAGTCACACCAGGAGGCTGAAGTATAATTCGCGATGGTGTTCCAAAGAAGAAGGCTCGCTGCTTGAATAGATCTAGCCCCGGGCCTCCTTCTTGGGTGGACTCCTGTCTATCATCGTGGTTCCGTCGCCCCTGTGAGGCAGACTCGGATAATAGATTGTGGAGCTGTTGTAGAAACGCAAAAGCAGATGATGCGCCATAAAACAGGCGCGGGTTTGTCAAAAACTCGGATTCAATGCCGTGAGCGGCTGTCACACTGGAGTAGAGTGGTGTGTGGGCCGTGTCATCGGTTTCCACGTCGGTGGAACTGCCCTTGGCCCATCCCGCGAGGCCACCGGCCGGTGACTCCGGAACAGCAGCGGAGACATCTCCGGCACGGGAGCCTTTCTTTGCTCGCTTCGATGGTCCCCTGTCTCTCGTCCGGTGTCGATACGTACATTGAACAACAATGTTCCTCTCAACGCAGCGCCGACAGGGTTCGTGGCCGCTGCACTTGTACTTTGACCTGCGACAGGCCTCGCAGGCCTTGGGCACGTTTGTTCCTCTCCGGGGCATTTTTAGGGGAACCAATGGTCCAGAATCCTGTGCATGCCGTGATTTGCAGAAGGAGGGAAGGCATCGGAGCTGTCTACTTCATGGCTGCTACCGGTCAGCATTGCGTAAAGGCCCACTGCAGCCTCTCCCGTAATTCCGTTATTCCGCACCCCTGTCGCTCCACCAACTTGGTTGCAATTTTATGTGGCCTAATTCAGGGTGACCTAAAACAGTCAAATGGGCAAAATAGAAGAGGGTCTTTTAAAGTATGATTTTACTATAGAAATTTGTTTAATAAATTTTGTCGAAAAGCGCGAGGTTCAGATAACAACCCCGAGCGCCTATCGATTTGGTTATCAGAATATCATGACAGCGATCAACTCATTAATAGGGTATTAAGTCGTAGACTTCATCCAAGTTTCAATATTAATTAATCCAGTAATACTGTGCATCCCTTCAAACAACGTCCTCAGGTCGTCTCGCGGCACTTCCTACGGCCCTTCGAGGAATAGTTGGTTGGTGGTGGCTTTGGTGTTGGAAAGCCCCGTCACCGTTATGATGATGCTTGTCCCCCACCGTAGATTGCCTAAAGGCTCCCCATCCCGCTCTTCTCGTAAACACAGCATCCACCAATTCGGCGTCCTCAATCTCATAAATAAAAGGCGCGCCTCTGTTGAGGGGAATGTGGTTGAATCTCCAGTCCCAGATGGCAGCGTATGTCATTCGGTATGCAGAGAAAGCCATGACAGTGCCAATGACGGCGCCAGCAAAGACGTCATACCAGTTGTGGAACTCATCAATAGTCAGGGCTCCTCCAATCAAGACTGCTCCGAGGACTGGGGCGTAGATGGCGATGAGCTTCCACATCGCAGGGTGGTAGTTGGAGAAGACCTTGAGCTTTGCGTTGAGGTAGAGATAGAGATAGATGAAGCCGGCAAAGGCTGCGGTTGTATGTCCACTGGGGAATGACTCCAGACTGTCGTCAATCTGGCTCTCATCTCCGGTGCAAATTTCCTTGGTGTAGAAAAGCTTGTTGTATCCTTTCTCGTTGTAGCCTTGGCCATTTGCCAAGCTGACATCCGGTTTGCACACATCCAAAAAGTGCGGGCGCAGGCCACCAATGAGCCACTTGAGAAAGACTTGGAACACGGCGGCAGTGATTAGAGAGTATAGCAGACCAATAACGGCATTGTTGACGTCCCAGAAAGATCGAATGCGGATCTGCATGCACAGGATAATAAAAATGGGAACGACGCTGGCCAAAAAGGCAGCCAGCCAGATGGGGATGATTTCATCTCGGAGAGGATACGCAAACTCCGGGAAGACAACCTCTCCGTCAGAAAAGGTCACGGCAAAGGACCTTGAAGGTGCTGGATGTGCTTGATAAACCTACAAGAACGTGTTAGAAGACTTATCTACCCTAGAAGATATATTCGGGTTAACTCACTCCCAGGCCAACGACGCCCATGGCCACCATGGTAAGAATGTCCAGCCAAGTGTGCTTCAACCACTGCCCGAAACGGGGCCGAGTCGACATCTGGTACGGCTCATACTGGCGGTGATGCGAACGGGGGAACAGAGATCGACCCCGTGTTTGCGAGTCCGCGTTGTGTTTGCGGTTGAAGAAGGGCATCGTGCCGGAAATTATCAGGTAATGGCACAAGGCCGATAAAGTTTGAATTAGAGTAGGGGACTCAAACCGGTGCTTGGGGATTTACTCTACGGACTATGGAGAGGAACATTGGGCAACTATTAAGTACACGGTGAAGCTGTTCACGCTACACATTGTGAGTGTTCTAGACCTGGTCGCAATTGACAGCACTCAATGGTTGACGTCACCATCGTCATGGAACGACTACGCAAACGTCGCTGTTTATGTAACGCTAGCAGATACATTTCCTCTTCAGAAGCAGAGCTTGAAGGCCCGTGGCTTTTTTCGTTTGAGGCACCGCTGGTTTTGGACGCGAGTCGAGACGTCATACAGAGCCTTCCTTGGCAAAAACGCTGTCGGTTCGGCAACAAAATGCCGGGCCACGCGAATGGGAGCATGCGCCACACCTGCCGCCAGCCAATGATGCGCGGTCCCTGGGTCCATGATGAACCAGCAGACGATCAGATAAAGAGTAGGTTAGGGTACGGAGCGGCCAGAAATCAAGAATAAGTCAAGAATGTGAGTCTATTGTGAGCTTCACTATGAGGCCTCGATGTAACAGGCAGTGAGCACGCGACACCAGCAGGCCCAGCACGAAGATTTCGGTTACTGCCCTAACCGTCAAGCCACTGGGGATTTTGTATGGGGCTCCATCTACCCTCGATTGGCTGTGGCGCAGCCAGCACTTCTTCCGTGACAGGTAACGGCCAATCTCGCCAGGGGAATGTTGCTCCAGGGTATGATGCAAAACACTCATTGTGAGCCATAATCAACAATCAACTGTGCTGACGACGTCTTTCAAGGGCCTCCCTTTCTTTTTCTCTTTTAAAATTTCATCTTCTGCAAGGGGCACCGTATCCATTTCACTCAGCACCCCAGATCTGACCGAGCCCTGCTGCCCACTAATCAGAATCAAATGCGTATGCGCAATTTTCCAATTGCCAAGACGGATGACCCGGCGGGGCCATTCTCTGGCGGCCAAACCATGCACGCGCTGCATTGAGAGTAGGTGCAACGTTAAAAAAGAACAAAAAGAACAAAAGGCCCTTTTTGCATCCAACTTGAAGTCTATCGAGATCGCGGCCCGAGTATGCGCTAGGAACGGCAATAATTGCGTCGCTCTAACTTTCATAGCGCCTTGTTTAGGTCGTCCTCAAGGCTGGGCCTGGGCTGTCGAGACGGCTTCTGGACTTGGCGCTCCACCGTCAAGGTCGACCGGTGTCAGTTCAAACGGCGTAGGAGAGAGCCCGTGCTTGCGAGACAGAAGAGGAAATCGCCGACGAGAAAAATGTTTCAATCAATCAATCAATGTGACGGGGTGGCCCCGGTGCCGCACGGCATGAGAAACAATCAGAGCATCTGCCAAAATCGCTGTAGTTGCACAGGATTCATACACTTGGTCAATACCTGCAAATACACGAGTCATCCCAGGTAAGCTTGGTCTGCAGTGGTGATCGAGTGATTGTCGAGGGATTGACAGATCGCCGCTGCTGCGCCGCCAAACTCATCCTTGGGAGCACCGTCGCAATCCGCCAATTAAACGGATCCCGGCCCAAGCTGTTGGATGGCAACACTGCCTCTCGGCACACTCGGTGAATTCCTCTTTGCACCACCGTTACCACCCTGGACCACCTCAGTCCCTCAGTCACCCCCGGACCTGAGGCCGTCAGCCCTGTGGCTGGTGCCATTTGTTGGCCCACCTCCTGTGCCCGTTGGACGTGCAAACACAATCCCGTTCGGGGCGTAGAACCGGATATGGAAGAGATGGGGAGGGGGGTTTACATCACCCAGCGAATCCTGCGTCTCGGAGGCCACGCTGCGCCCATCCTGTAAGCATAATTCAATTAGGCACTGATGCCTCCCCACTTGGCCCCAAGCACTCGCCATGTGAAGAGATAACATCCATCGCAGAGTGCGCCACGCCATGCAAGGCAGAGCAGACTAATGATCCCGGGCCACGGTGCTGACATGCACGTAGAAGCTGCTGTCTTATTATAAAGTGGTGGGCAAGTCCACTTATCACATCCGACCAACCGCTCCCGTCCCGTCGCCATCATCCGGTTGTTTTAAAAACACATCAGCCGCTCCTCCAAACATCATCATCATCCAGCGGAGCCCGGCCTTTATCGAATTCAACAAACCCAACCCCCAAAAAGAATGGTCCGATTCACACACATACTGGCTCTGGCCAGTCTTAGCGCCGCAAACCTTACGGGCTTCTACGTGCAGAGAGGGCTACTCGAGAGCGACGACCAGAAAGCCTTGTCGAGCGTCACCTGCAACTCGTTCCAGACCTCGTGCGGCGACTACTGCGTACCGAAGACGGCACAATGCTGCTCCCCCGACGTGGGAACATACTGCGCGGCCGGCAAACACTGCACCAGCGCAGGCTGCTGCCCCAACGGCGAGACATGCTCGGGCGACGCCAGCCGCTGCGAACCCGAATTCGAGCTCCACGACGGCAGCTCGTGCATCCCAGAGGGATCGGTGCACTGCGGCGACGGCACCTACTGCGACGCGGGCCAGACCTGCACCTACAGAGGGACGTGTGCGGCCAACGACGACACCAAGGCGCTGCTGATGCCCCGCAAGGGCGGCGGGAAGGGCTCAGGCGGCGGGGGTAGTGGCTCCACCTCCAGCGCGGTGTCTCTGAAGAGCCCTGGCCTGCTGGGCGTGGCTGTGGCCGGCCTGCTGGTGTTATGATCTGATCTACACTGCAATTGCGATGCTTTACACGGAGAGGGAAATGGCGTTTTTGGAAAGGGAAACCAAAGGGAAATCGGCGTTTTAACGGCCCAACTATATCCTGTATTATTTATTATTTATTCGTCCCCCCCCCGCGTTGGGGTTTTTACGCGGTCATCGTTAGAAGCAACATGAATACGCGCACAGTGACAAACTCCCCGTCCGCGTACATTGCGTATCGCACGCACCATGCACCACCATAGCACCCTGCAATGCAAAGTCCCTCAAATAACAGATACGTAACACGGTGCCGGGTATGACATTATGACATAAGCCTAGCCTTGTTCGACTCATTTGGTAATCTCACGTATTTTAATATCGGCTGACATGGTTACGTAGGTAGCCAAGCCGGGTACGGAATCCGACATTCCTTTCGTTGCTCAGCACAGCCACAGATGCCCTCCAGCCACATGGAGCAGGTGCACGGACCATCAACACTCAACATCGACGGTACAGACCACCAACGGTCGCATTTCGAGATGATGGCAAAATGGAACAAATAAAAGAGTATCAAGCAAATAAAATTGGTGATTTAATAGCAAATGATATCATTATTATGCGCTGAATATCTTTTCCCTTCTCCAGAGAGGTGCACCGAATCCCCGCCCATTTTTCACCTCTGTACTCGGTTGTACTAGAATCTTCCACTGGCATCCAAAAGCTTCCAGGGCCTTCACGCAAAATGATTCCCCAATCTTCTCGAACATGGAGGAAAACACCACCAATATCCATGATCGCTGCGATACACATATAAATGATTGCTTCGTCTCCCTCCAAGAGGCACTTTTTTTTCTCCAAGCAAACAATCAACAGCAACAACAAGAACAACATCTTCTCTACAAGCTCACAAAGCGATTTATCAACGCTACCACAATCTACACACAACACTCTATTAAACAACCACCCCTTACATCACACAAAATGGCTTTCTTCTCCCGAAACTTCAACAACGACGCCTCTTTCTCCCCTCTCTTCCGACTCCTTGACGACTTTGACAGCTACTCTCGTCAGGGCAGCAACAACAACAACAGCAACCACCGAACCAGCCTTCCCCAGTGGCAGCCCAAGTTTGACGTCCGCGAGACGGAACAGACCTATGAGCTCCACGGCGAGTTCCCCGGAATGAAGAAGGAGGATGTCCACATCGAGTTCACCGAGCCCCAGACCATGCTCATCCGCGGCAAGACGGAGCGCACCTACACCTCCGGCACTCCCCCCGCCGGCCTTGTCGAGGGCACCAACGTGAGCGGCGCCATCACCGACGGCACCGAGGAGAAGTCCTCTCACAAGGCCACCGTCGAGGACGACTCTGAGGCCAGTAAGGAAGCTCCCAGCAACACTGAGCTCCAAAAGACCGAAGAGCAGCCCGTCCAGAAGAAGCCTGCCTACAAGGCCAAGTACTGGCTCACCGAGCGCACCGTCGGCGAGTTCTCCCGGGCCTTCAGCTTCCCTACCAGGGTCGACCAGGAGGCCGTGACTGCCAGCTTCAACGATGGCATCCTGAACGTCACTGTGCCCAAGGCTAAGAAGCACGAGAGCCGACGCATCGCTGTCAACTAAATCAACCAATCCAACATCATCAACATACGAACTTGCTATTAAGCAAAACTACAGACGCCGCTTTCGGCAGGCTATTACGGCTCACGATGTTTAATGAATTTCCTTTTATTTCCCTTTTTGTTTTTTTCCCTTTGTCTTTTTCTTTTCTTTTCTTTTTTTCTTATTTCTTTTTCTTTTTTCTTGAGGTAGCATGGGAGGAAGCTTAGTGGAATTCACCCCAAAAGCACACAGCTTAATCATTTTCATTCGCTATTTCCTTGTATTCTAGTAAGGAATGACGAAAAATAAAACAAAAACATTTCCTCAATCAGAAGTTCCACCTCAATTAGCATTAAGTGATATTGTCTCAAACTACAACAAAATGTGTGCCTTTCATGAGTGCTTGTTTATTTCTAGCAAGTTTTGGATTGCAGGCTCAGATCGAGATGCCGTATTGCCGCTAGCATGTTTGTGGCGCTCAACGTCGATCCCGTACTGTGCCGCTTACACCATAACAATGTTTGCCGGCCAATGCTCGCATGGTGTCTCATCCACTGCATGAAAGCTGAAAAGAACCAAGATCAGGCTGAGGAGATCTGCACTCGACGTGGTCGAACCAAATGATGCCAAAGACAGACCTGGGAACCTTGCGAACACCTCAAGGCCACATCTAACCCCTCTTTTTCAAACCTGCCTATTTGGCTCTAATTGCATGATTTTAATGTGAAGATATGTTACATGAAATGCTCCGTGTTTTCTGGTACTGTCCGAACGCCAAATCGTGTTCATCCTCGCGTCCATAGCCCGTTTTGTTGGTACATCCGTGCCTTGGTCCCGAGAGCTTCGTTTCATAATCCGCTAATTGACGCCACTCGTACGCCACATTTCGGCACTTGAGGGAAGTAGTGCCACCAGTTCTCGCGCTATAGCCACTAAACGGCTCCCACGGCACAGATTAGATATCAACACAAGGTGAGAGGAGGAGAAATGAGTGGATAAATGAGTGTATGAATCATATGGCTGACTGACTGCCCAGTATTAATTCCCTCTCGGCCTCTTCACGAAGACTGTACAGTCAGATCGTTACTATTTACTATTTTAGCCTTCGCGGATTTTGCACTTGTGACGGGAAATTGCATCAATCTTTAGTATAGACCGCTTGATTAAGTGAGAATAGTGAGAACTAAGGAGCAACCTCGCTAGTTCCCAATATTCATGTATGCATTCTATAGACTAACTAAGTATCAACATGCCGTCTAGGCCAGAGTCTCGTTCAGCCATGCAAAAATTGTCCTCGCCAGATCTTGCCCAGCAGCAGTCTGGCAATGATAACCAGAAGTACCCATGAAGGTATGCAGCGTAGCGTTGTCACCCAGAGCATCCTTCACCTGCTGTGGCTGCCCGGGGAAGATGTCTTCGAACTCGGCATCGCCAACGAAAACGGGAATATTGATCCTATCGACGATGTCCTTGAGTTGGAACTTCTTGACTTGAGTGAAGAAAGAGGCGAGCGAGTGCGTGTTGAACGACCAGGTGGTGTAATCCACGCCCCAGGAGGCTTGGGTGGAGAGCTCGCCCGCTTCTTGCAACGAACGAACCTTGCGGTCAAACTCTGTGTAGTTGCCCGCCTCGTAGATGGTGAGAAGCTCAGAGGGTATTTTCTTCGAGTACCCGGCGTAGGAATCCCAGATGCCGCCGATGAGAACAGCCGCGGACAGTCGAGGCTCGAAGGCCGCGGCACGGGCGGCCAGGTAACCGCCAAAAGAGTTTCCGACAATTGCGAGCCGGTCGCTGTCCACGACGTGTGACTTTTCCGAGAGCACGTAGTCCACGACAGGGGTGACGACGTGCTCCCACTCAGGGATGAAGCCAATGTTTTGGTTTCGGCGCACCGTGGGTTGACCTGGACCTTCATAGCTTATGCAATTCCATCCTCGGGCCAAAGCGGGTGCGATGTAGTTGTGGTAAGCGTCCTCTTGCGCGGCGTCGAGACCATTCCCGACGATCAGCGTTGGAAGTTTGGTGTCTTTGCTCTCACTTGCAGCGTACCAAATGGCCTCAACGGTAAAGTTGCCCTTGGGAGCTGGAATGCGGACACGCTCTCCAGGAATAGGCAAACCAGCTAGCCCCTTGTCAAACGCAGCAGTCTGCTCGTCCCAGAGGCTGTTGATGAGCGGGTTGCTCCAGTTGCCATGGAGGTATGCAACGGCGTTGCGATAGTAGTTTGACGCAGAGAACCAAGTGTCTCTGACGTTGATAGCGTCGTAGGCATTCTCAGAGCTCTCGGCTAGGGCCTTGGTTTGGTTCGCGAGCTTGTAAAACTCCTGGCTGAAGGAGGTCATGTTTCCCGCTTCAATGTTTTTGGCAACGCCCAAAACTGGAGCGATATCCGCGCCTCCAGCGATGGCAATTCCGATGGCTGTCAGAAGCCCAAAGTGAAACGATGAATCCGTGCTGAGCAGGAGTATGGGGCCATCGTCAGTAGTGTTGGCCCCAGATGCTAGGGTACAATGCACCAATGCAGTCAAGAGAGAGCCCGTGTAGGTGGAGAGTTTCATGGTGGAATGTAAGTTATAACAGTGTACTTTGAGATGTTTGTTGGTCTGTTGCTTGATGAATGAGTTTGTGCTGATTGAATAGTTCCTCTCAAAGGCGGTTCTCCTCTGCGTCTTTATACTTCAACCTCGCTCTTAGAAGTATGCAGAGATTGAGGCGCAACGCGCAATTCATGCTCGCCAAGATTAGAGCCTCAAGAATCTTGGCTGTATCGAGGGCATGTTTTGCGACGAAGCCTGATCATTGTGGCTAGGATTTGCAACTACTGGCCAATTCATTACATCTGTGCCTGTTCGTATTTGCATCCTACGATCGGAGGCATGCGACGATCAGGGCGCAGCAATATTCCCTGTGAATGGCCCTGTCATCTAGCTAAGCCCAATCCAGTGGAGGTTTTGCGATGGAGCTGGATAATTGGCCCAAGACATGCAGCGAGGACCCAGTTCATTGCCGTGACCTAATTGTGGTCAGCATGACGTAGCCGGGATTACGCGGGAATGTCTTGGCACAATATGCTTACATGAAGCGTATTTATCACAGCCGTCGACTCACAATCGAACCGTCGCAACCACATTTCCATCCTCGGATCTTCGGCACAGTCACTGTCCTCATGGTCAACCGCGGACGATCCGGAGCCTGTCACACGTGCAAACAGCGGCGCGTTAAGTGCGATGAGGCGAAACCTGGATGCCGGGCCTGTCAGCGCCTCAAACTCCGCTGCGGAGGCTACGGGAAGAAGAACCCTCGCCTGAAGTTCGTAAATGAGAACCGCAAATTTGGTGCCGCCTTTGTTCCGGGGCGAGCTATTGGGGCTCTGGAATGGGCTGATGTACCTGTTCCGCGTCCGTTGGCCGACCCCGACACGGCTGTGCCGTTCTTTCTCAGGCATTATGCCAACCTGGGCCGCTACATGGGATCTGCGCGCGGCTTCTTTGAGCTGCTAACTCCCATGTACTGGTCCCAACCGCAAGGCTCAGTCTTCTCGCTCGCTCTCTCAGCTGCAGCTTCAGAAATATTTTCCCTGTGGCAGCATGACGCCGGTAGCGCTCACTTGCCACAAAAATATTACACCCAGGCCATCGCCTGTCTTCGAAGCGCCATGCAGGACCCTGCAGAACGCAGCAAGCCAGCAACCCTCTTGGCGGTATTAGCACTGCAATTTTATGAGAATCTTACTGCCGTGTATGAACCTCGCTCGCCGACATGCGTCCACAGCAATGGTGCAATGTCTTTGCTCCCACTGGCCAATTCGGACCAAGAAAATAGTGTGACGGTTGCATATATTCGAAAATACATGTTTCATACTGAGATTGCGTCGGCGATGCGCCAGAAAAGACCACTTCAGAAGATTGCATACTCATGGATCGGAAACAAAGCGTTGATGGCGGTACCAGATAACCCAAGTTCGATGCTTGACGTCATAGGCGCTTCTGTTGCCGAATTACAAGCGAGATATATGCAACTAGGAGCACATGATAATCCCTCGCCTTCGTCACAGCGAACTCTCGTCGAGCTGAGGGCTGAAGCAGCGAGCATTGACGAGCAGCTCCTGGCTTGGGCACGGAACGTTCCCGATCATTGGCAGCCATTGAAGTTGACGAGTGGACTAGACATTGACCCATCAATTATCACGTATAGATCTGTTTGCGAGGTCTACCCTTCTTGCCAAATCGCAACTATATGGAACCTGTGGCGCCTTCAACGCCTCGTCCTTCTCAAAATCATCCTCAGTTCTCTTTACATATCCCTAGACCCAGGTCAACTTCTAATTGAAAACTGCCATGTTTCGCGCACAATGGAAGATTTAGCCGATTGCAAAAGAACCATTCAAGAGCTGATGGACTCTGTGTGCCATAGCGTACCTTTTTACCTCGGCAACCAAAACAAGCCGTTAAGCATTGCAGACTTTACCGACCCAGAAATCTTACATCCCAGCCATCATTTATTGGCATTGGGGGATAAGAGGCGGTTAAATAACCAAAATCTTGACCCGGTGACGTCAAGGGACGACCACAAACACCACATTATCGCCCAAGGGCCGTGGCAGGCCATGAACCCGCTGAGCCGCTTACTGACCCTCTTCTCAGAGGATCACGGCCAGCTGATGGTCAAGGTTCTTAGACCCGGGCAGCACGAGTGGATCCGGCAACAGTTCCTACGCGTTGCAACCTTACTTCATCTTCCACAAGCAACATCTACTGGTATCAAGGAGGGATGTTGTTCTTCTACCCCAGTAGCCCAAGAAGTTGTGGATACTGAGGCTGAGGATCTCGCAAGAGCGGTCAGGAAAGGCGCAATATTTATGAGTGGACCGTAGAGCTAAATACTCGTCTATTTTATGAAAAGGAGGAATTTTGAGTCCTGGGGACTATTATAGGATGTATTATAAACTAAATAGGATACGCAGATAGAAACAGGGTATGGGAGAATGGAATGGGTGGCCATCTCTGTTCATCTTGAATCACCCCAAACAAAAATATTATGAAACTGTACCTCGAATCATGGCCTACGTTTTATGTCTATTCGTTGCCATCTGACACTTTACTTCCTTACCCATTGCACTTTGAGCAAACCGAGGAAACCCGAAAGGTGGGATTTACGCATTACACTTGATGTATGCGTTACAGCAAGAAAAGGCCGGATCTCGCCGAACAGAAGGACAATAAGAACTAACTTACAGTGCGGTATTGCACACATGACGTGGCCGCGTACCGTTGGCACAGGGAGGCAACGGCGGGGTAATGGCCTCAAGATACGTACCAACAGCCAATAAGCGACCAACGGGATACTTGGGGGGCGTTAAGCCACCCAGTCAACAAATTAAAGAACAATTCAGCGGTGTTTTCTCTTGTCGATTATATCAAATAAAATCCACTTCTCCCTTGAAGTCCCACTTATGACAAGTATGCGACCATGGAAGCCAGCAGACGCCCACCGCCCAGACCAACCGCGCGTAGGTCATATCAATCACGCAGTTCGCGCAGTCAAGACCAGGACCCATGTAGCTGGGCAGGGTCACAATTCTCATCGCAGACATCATATCACCATCCTTCCCATGGCTCCAAGCTCTGGAGCGATTTTGATTTCTCTGAAGCCCAGAAAAGGCTAGAGCAAAGTTCATACTTCCACAATCCCCAGAACTCCAAGATTTCTGGGCCACTACGGAAACGCCATACTTACTCGACGCGAAATATTGAACCCACCAAGGAAGCTCCCGTCAGCAATATGGGATCTCGACGTAGCGGCCAAAGCGTGCCAACAAGCCCACCAAAAATCTCTCTTTCCAGTTCACCCGATACGGATAATATCCAACTTCAGCAGTTCGGGAAGACTGGGGTTGCCAAATGGAAGCACACGGCGGGGCGTTCAAAGTCCTGGAGGTTTTACTGTTCCGAAAAGAGACCAACACGACGACAACAGCAACACCGCGCTACTAGTTCGGCCACTAGGATAGCACCAGTTGCGATGTTGAAATCCTGCGCAGGGCCCAATCTAGCAGCACCGACCAAGACGGCTCCAACCAGGGAATCGATGCAGCGTAAAAGGTCGAGTGATCTGAGTTGCTCCGGTTTGGAGGAATACTCCCAAGGTGGGATGGTATATTACCGCCGGTTTGTAAAACGCGGCAATAAGGTTGGATCGCCTCGAGATACAAAAACCACAGAATCAACAACTCCCATCCCTCAGGTTGCGGTGACAAGGACAACACAGTCAGCCTTTGGCGAAACAGATCCGACCTCGCACCTCCAATCACAATTTGAAATGATTCCAACATGGTTACATATACGAGAGTGGCGCTACGAATACGTAGTTCCCAGCTATTCGCCCATAATTTCACACCCAACTGGCTTGAAATATAACCGTCGAGGAATTCGCAAATTATCGATACCGAAATTTGATAGCTTTTTGGAGCTCCACCACTTCATATATTCATCATGGGAGAGAATTGAGAAAAAGTGCACCCTCATACATGAAATCAAATCCGGGGATGACATCGGCAAGTCAGAGGATATGTGGAGATTGTGCAAACTTGTTATGGCATGGAAGAACCAACTGGATGAGCTAAGGGGTGCCTACATCCGAGGTGCCAACATTATCCAAAATACGTACAATGGCGTCGAGAAGGCGATCAAGGAAATGAATGCTCTCTTGGAATATATTGACCGCGTCTTGCTTTACGAAGACGTCCAGGCTGATTGTCTTTGGATGTTGCGCAAGAACACCAGCATTGGGCCTCGCTTAGATGGTGATATTGACCAAATGCCACCATGTCGCTTCCTACAACGACTCCAACCTTTCGAAACAGAAAACCCAAAATTCCCTCGGTCCAACTGGAAAACATCGGATGATCTTCTCTGCATGGTTGAGAATTTTGCATCAAGGCTTGATAAATGGGTTAATTATCAGGAGGCCTTATTGGTTGGCATTGTGACTGAGGTCAATACCAAACTCCACCGCAAAAAGTTGGAACAACCCTCTAGTTTGGTGCTGAAACAGTATGAGACATTGTATTACATGCAGTATGAGGGAGACACAGTTCGCTATTTCAGCAATTTGAAGAATCACGTGGACGAATTAACATCAGTCATAGGATCGTGGACACGACCTAAGCATACCATTTCCGGTGTTAAATATGATCAAGCAGATGAACTAGCAATATTTACTCTCGCGCTTCAACTGAAAAAGGTATACATTTAATAAGATGTACCAGATAGGAAAAGTAGTCACAGAATATTAAAACACGGAATTGTTCCGATCAAACATATAGCAAATTCATAATGCTCTTGAAAAAACGTAATCATGATTACTAGACTTAAGACTAATATAAAATCGAAGGGGAAATCCGTGGGGGGTTCTTCATCACTGTTAATACATGAGCTATTGGGAATCATACCTGAAGAACTTTGGAGGAATCGCAAGAAAATCTACGGGCTTCCATTACACTGATGTCCTTTCAACAACCTGGGTTTTAACAAAGCCAGTAGCCAAGGTTCAAAATAAGTTCAAGTCTGGGTTATCACTCATTTGTTCCACATCATTTCCGGTTGCATTTTCTATTTTCAAATTTTTATGGACTTTTTGAGCTTTTAAGCCTCTCTGAAGCGAGTCAAATAAAAACCAAAAAAATTAAAACCCCGACCCAATCCCTGTGCTTTGCAGCCCCCCAATCTTTGCCATAACGCCTAGATAGCCTCATCAGCCTGTTACACAGTAGGTAAGATTCCCACACGTACACAATTGCACCCAATATAATACAAAACTCCAGAGAGGAAACCCAACCTCTATAGTGACGCCCAGCCAGCGTCATCCATCTCACACATGGTGGGATCTGCCCCCCGCTTTCAGGGCAGCTTGCTACCTGTAATGAGATGGATTCAGCACAACGCCTCGAAACAAAAAGAACCCCCCTCCTCCCCGCGACCATCAAACTCAGAAATCAGTAGTCCCTGCCTCTACAACCTTCCATGTGTGCAAGTCTCCCTCTGTCAACTAGGTGAAAAAATGCATACGGATCGCGCTAGCACATATCACCTAGAAGTCAGAAGTGAAAGTAATAGAAGAAGTACCGCTCGACGCAAATTGATATAAATCAAATCCGGAGCAAGTCTTCAACTAGTTACAGCCACACTAAGCACCACGTCTCTGGACATGTGGTGATTAGGGGAGGCTACACCAATGGTGGTCGGCCTAGCCTTTTCCCACATCCGTTTCTTAAATCCCGAAAATGGTTCAAATGATCATCTTTAGACACATGCTCGTGTCCATTGGCACATTTGAAAAGCACCTTCGCAGTCTTCTTGCAACTCTTCACATGTCGCTTGTGATTGTCAACCCGGGGATCCATCAGCCCACAGCCGCACTGGTTCGTGTCGTGTGGCGCCCGCATGCTCATTCCATATAGTTCTGGACGATGCTTGCGGGAAATGTGATGTTTATGACGGTCTTTCTTAGTCCTGAATACTGAAGTGCACCCTTTGTTGGCGTACATGCAAGGGAATCGCTCACTTGAGTTCGTCCCTTGGCCAGGAATGTTAGCTGATGAAGATATCATATCATGGGTGTCGCTAGATGTTCTCTCTTCGCCTGGGTGTATTGGGTGGACCACCATATCATTTGATGGTTCCGTAGTTAGAGAGAGCTCATTGGGTGTCGGTACCGAGTGAGAGGACGCACTTGGAGTTGCGTCCGTTGTCATAGATGCAGACAAGGTAGGCGACGGCGACGACCCAGAATTTTCCTCTGGATGGGCGATGGATTGGGTTCCATTTAGCATCCCTTGTCGAAGAAGACAGGGATCAACAAAAACAAGATGGTCTTGAAGATCTTGACGATGCTGAGTTAAATCGGGGATAATGTTGGATTGGATATCAAAACCGCAGATGTGCTCGCAGTTTTGATGGAAAGAGGCAAAACATGAGTTGCAGAAGACGTCGACGCCCTGCGCCCACCAGGGACTGGCTGATCCCTTCGCTAATTGATGATCATGATGTTGTTGCCGAATGGAGAACGCGAGGGCCTTGTAACCCTCGCGTTCTTAAAACAGTGAATATGTGTAGATTGGTCTTGTAGAAGTCGAATAAAGTAGTCAAGTGCTTCGCAAATGACTTGAAAACTTCTGCACGCTGGAAAACAAAAGTCGGCCAGATTCTCGCGCCGATGGCGTAGCATCCTCTTGTTTTAAGCGAATGAAAAACACATGCTTACTCACCCAGTCTGCCTTGTGTGAGGCCTTTACTTACATAATGATGTGACACGTACATTTTAGAAAGACAAGCCAATCAATATCTACCAAGCCATGGAATCATGCAGAAACTGCATGCCCATGCCCACCTATCACATCCAATCCCGCAAGCCTCATTTTGGCGGGGGAAACATCACGCACATGAGTGAAATTTCATCTTAGTGCGTCATTGAGGCCATTTGTCTTGGCTATCTGGAGCTCATCTCTCACCATTGATCTCGGCCGTTGGTAAGAAGGATGTAGCCACTGGAGGGGCCTTGCTGTCCCATCACTCCAACGCTGATATTCCGGATGTTGAATATGCGCCCATGTTCATTCTTAATCTTAGATTCTCCCAAGCTATACCCTTGAATAATTCACATCATAACCTCCCCATCTGACAGAATGTAAAACTTCTCAACATTACCATGTATGAAGGTTTATCGCTAAACCAAGGCCACGAATCCAATACCAAGATATGATCCCACTGCCTAAAACGTCCCCCGTAGGGAGCTCTCTTCTTCAGATGTCTCATGACGCACCTGTTTTTTGGGTGCAGGCGGATCAGAACGAATAGTCTGCTTCAAAACTTCCACTCTAATCGATCCATGCTTTCCGTCGTCAGCTAATATCCTGAGACATCCATCATTATTCACAACCCAAGCCGCATCCAGATCCAGTTCCGGCGCTCGCTCATTATTCCTCCTAAATCTGCCGCCCCATTCTGGTTCTTCGCCATGGCTTTCAGGCAAAAAATGCGGATATTCCTCAGCGAAAAACACCATGAGGTGTTCATTTGCCGAGGCTGGATTGTCATATGTTCCCAGAACCTCTGACCCTGTGTCGACCCACTGGCCATGAATGAGATGGAATACCAAGTATACTGAGTGTCCTTGGGTAGGTTGGTTTGGTTTGGTGGATTCAGATTTGGAGAGGGCCGAATGTTTTCGTACTCTACCCAACACTCGAAGAAATGGAGCGTTGTATACTCGCTCCCACTTTTTTACCCAGGCTGCATCAGAATTTGCCGAGCCTTTCGATGAGACCGGAGCCTGTGTAGTCTGTTGAAACGCGACGATAATGGTCAGCTGCGCGAATATTCATCTATTTGTTTCGCGTATCGGAGAGCGCTCTTTCTTACCTTTGATAACCCTAGTCTAGCAAGCCGTTCGGCCTCCATTTTGGCCCTGTCCAGACCACGGATGGTTTCTTCAGACTTCACAGGAGGAGGCATCTTTTTTGTGTCCTCCTCATTTTTGATGTCGGCTGTGGTCTTGTCATGCTGTTCAGTGTTGTTCTTCCTAGGGCCCAGGGGGTCTGCCAGACGTCGCCGCTGGTTCATGGGCAGTCTTATTTTGGGCATTTTGAAGCCTTGGGAAAATCCGGGCGTGAAAATTACGGGTTGGAGAAGATGATGATAAGGGTGAGTCAGGTCTATTTAACCGACCGGCTTTATTTTTTGTTGATTCTCGGAGCAATCAAGTCAACAAAGGGAGTCGCGACCCGAAGCCAGTCGGAAGAACCCACCTTCCGCGAACTGTAAAATTTAGTGCCCGAGGCAGCAGCTGCCTTACCCTACACACGCACACGCTCACCCCCTCGCTTGGGCTTCAGATGATAAGGGCGGAATCTTAGCGGGTTTTATAACCCTGCAAGATTTCATAGTGCGTTACTGCATTTTTGGTTCTAGGTGTGGGATATCATGGTCCTAAATTCAAGGTTAGCAAAGTACATGTTACTCTACAACCCTACACTCTGAAAGCTACCAAGATTTCCATACATCTCATTCACGCCAGATTGTCACTGAGATGCCAAGAGCAAACCCCCCCAAACAATGTTCAGGGTCATCTGGATGTATTTTCTTCGACGTTAATTCTATGGACTCTTCGAGAGGGCGAAATATCGATCAATGTGTTTCAACTTCTTCAGAAGCGTCAATCAAGATCAAAACCATCAATCTACGCAAAATTACATTATAATTACGGACATTCAGGTCTCCTTAAACAGGGCAGTTGGTGGTGGGTAAGCGCGTCACGTCGACGTCATGTTGAACGAATATTACAAGCTGTGATACAAGCACAAAGACATTACTTAAGTCCTCCACATCTCTCGTGTACATTCCGGTCGATCCGTAGTCAAGACATTTGACATATCCTGGTTGCTGGGTGGGGAAGATGGCGTCGGTAATGTTGTCCCAATGGAGAACCGATGGGCCAAAGCTTAGGAGCCACTTGGGTACACATGACCAGGAAGGCTCAAAAGTGAGCGAGCATATTCTAAGCATATTATGACTGCGCAAAACCGCTTGCCAGTCAGCTTGTCATTAATGGCCGTGGAGCTCTCGCCTCGCAGCTATTAGCATCGGAACAATGATCGGAGTCATTCCACAAGGGCATAAGAACAGCCATATGTTTGTGTCCAGCTCAACAGACAAGAGACAAGCTCGACCGGTTTCCCTAACGCAGGCAGCAGTTGCAATGATTGCTCAACACAAAAGAGCATGGTCTTGCACCGCCCAAAAGAACAATCAACTTAAATCTTTCATACGCCCACAATCTTGGTAATCTACATGTATGTAACATGGTCTAGCCCTAATTGTGGTCAGTGCGATTACTGGGTTGCATCATCTGGACGCAATCTTCCATGGTGCACGAATACGTCATCAAAATGCGTCCCCCAGCTCACGAAACGGCACTGTTAAATCCATATGGTATGTTAGCCACAACGATTTGGAAATCATTTAAATTACCGCCACGCGACCGAAAATGCTCGTTTCAATTGGTAGTTTAATCCGTTTACCATAGAATTCATTCATTTACATATTTAAGTACTGTAGAACTCCGTCACTTCCTTTGCCCACCTCTGCAACTTCTTCAGTTGAGCCTCAGTCTTAGCAAACCTCAGTTTCAAATCCTCGTATTCGCGAGAAGAGCTTTTTTTACTGGCCTCGCTGTCTTCCAGAAGGCGCGCAACCTTCTCCTCGAGTTCGGTAATCTTTTGGTTCGAATCTTGATTGGCCTGAGCTCTCATGTTTCCCTCGTGGCGAATCCTATCATCGTTGGCTTTTATGCGATCCTTCAACTTCTCAAAGTCATCTATCTTGACTTCATGCGCATCGACGCGTTTCCGCAGTGCATCAACCATTTCCAAGGTCTCCGTCTTGCTGAGCCCTCCACCAGAAGCTTCGTGCGTGTCGAGGCGTTTCCGCAACTCATCGATCATTTTCAAGGTCTCTTCTTTGCTGAGTCCTTCATATGATGCGACTGGAGGAGCCTCTGACGAGTTGTACGGGGGAGGGGCAGGCTTCTCTTTCTCTGTACCTGTTAAGCATAATTCAAAATCGAAAAGGAGATGGCAACTTACCTTTGGGAACCACTTCAGAGGCCTTCTTTGTGCCTTCTACTTCGCCTGCATCCATACTCCATAGCACCTCCTTGGCAGCGGCAGCTGCGGTAAGAGCCGCATACCTCTGCCACTTGTCGTTCTTATGTGAGTCGCCGTAGTCGCATATTCCACGGATGACCAAGCATGGGAAGTTGTCCATCAGTCCAGCCGCCTCCATCTCAATGCACATGGTCTCATCCCCAGCAATTTTGATGATCTCGGCCTTCTTCTTCGTATCCTTGACCACAAGGTTACCGGACGCAATGGTGCCAAAGAATATCTTTGGTCCCTTGGTGCGATCAGTTCTAGTATCATTGGAACGCTGGTGCTCCTTAGTCTTGGGATGACCAAAGCAATCCGAGCCAGGTTCGTGCGCATAAGACTCTCGGAATAGCCGATCATTATCTGCGCCTTGATATTGGTAGTCTTCTTCAATTCGCATGACTTCATCCAATCTGTTAATGCTATGGGAGATCTGCGTCTTTCTCCTGGTCAATCTTGACTTTAGCATAGAAAGCGCCGAGAGCAGCACGGTGGGGGGTTTGTTGAGAGTCCCTTTGCGCTTGAAGGTGTTGTCCTCTGCTTTCCCCAGATCATACTGAACAACGCCACCACTGTCAACGCCAGGACTGCTGATCACGACATCTCCTAGGCGGATGTCCCTCTGTGGGAGCTTTGGCACTCCTGCGCCGATGCCCACCAATAGCCCGAAGCGGATGTTAGGGAAAGTGTTTAGCATCGTGGTGGCCACAACTGCTGCATTGTTCGTGCCGTAGCCACCCGCCGGAAGGCAAGCCAAGACAACGTTGAGTTTCCCAATGCGGCCGAACTTATAACAGTTGGTATCTTGGGGTGGTTTTTTCCAGTCCGTGGGGGTTTCGTGTTCCTCATCTAGAACCTCAATAGCTGCTGTCAGCTCATCCGGAAGGGCGGCAATCCAGCCGACAGTGTATAGCTCAGGTTTTAATGAATTCATTTGTTTTAGAATTATAAGAACTGATGTGAATCAATCAGGTGGATAAAAGAGGAATCACCAATTCTATTGCGGTAGAACAACGACTGGTGCGCATTTGAGGGAAGACGATGATAGCCATTAAAACAAGCGACCACTTCAACTCTGATATGAGCCTAGTTGTATCTTACGAGAGTTTTCCGGGAATGTATCATATCCTGTCAGTGTGTTCTGGGTGTCTCCACTGCTCCGTGGCTTCCAAGTCCTCAAAAAACAGTCACTTCATGGACAACTGTCGCGACGATGATGGCATCGGGTATCCCGAAGCTAGTAAGCCCTCTTTTGAGTACATACGTGGCATCGACAATCCTACATTTATGCGAATGTGACTTAGACGATGTGGCTTGTACCGGCATGCAATGCCATGCATTGAGGGGAAGCAAAAATGGTAGGCAGGATAGCGCAGCGTCAAGCCACTGTGAAGAGCCAAAAATGTGACCGAAATGTGCACATTGCAGCGCCTTTGATCATGAGACCTAGAAGCACAGATACCAATCAACCCAACGTCGGTTAAGCGGAATATTGGGTAGGAATCATCCAAAACACAACGGTGAAAAAAATGAAATCAGGGAACGGGTTGAAATATTTGGTTGCCTTGTCGGCCGCCTTAGCGGCTGAATGTGCTCCACTCGCCCAACGCGGGATTCTACACGCATCTATACCCAAGGCGAACGCCCAAACCACTCTAACCATCCCCTCTCCTGCCCATTGATTGGGGCCTAGCAATGTCCCCCAGAATCATGTGGCAGCGTTTGAGGCTGTAGTGAATGCATTAGTGGCGGAAAAATGCACTTTCGTACAGACTATGCACACCGCTCCACAGGGATTTGCAGGTGAATCCCGCAAGTCACTTGACTATGCTTTGAGGTGCATCAAAGTACAGCAAAACATCATAGCGCCAGGCATAGAATACTATTCGTCACAATGAACCCCCTCTCAGCCCCCCACGTATTGGTTTGACATGCACTCAAAGTTCGGTTCATCTATGAGTGATTTATCACCTTTTATCGCAACGGATGAACCCTCAAATCCTTCGAATACACGTAGCATAGGCGTATCTTGTTCAACGGAGAAATCCAAGTGGGCCCAATCTCTCAATTCTGAGGCCATGTTTTGAGGCTGAAAACGTGTTCGACCAAGTGGTCAGAGGAAAGACTTTTGCGTAGTTGCAACACCGACATTTCCAGTATGCGATTGCTGGTCGCCTACTGACGTGGACAACTACTATCAATTGGGTAACTGATAGCATCATAAGGCTACCAGATTGCCTTGGCGGGATGGGCCGCGTGCCGTTGGAGACGCAGAGCCGCATATGCTGGGCAAGTGGGAGGATTATAAGAATAACCGCAAGGTAAAAGGCTAGAAACATCAGATGTCCTTAACCACACGCCTAAAATGAGTTCTGACGTGAAGAGAGTCGCACTTTACCTCAACGCCGCAGCCTTTACGGCCAAGGACCAGAAAACATCCAATATCTTAAAAGAAGATGAAGGGGTGCTTATCCAACAAAAATTCGTCAATACCGATCTGGTAGATGAGTTCTTCGTCGCTGAGGACGTGAAGCAAGGTGCTTCCGCTGCATATATCGAACGACAAGGCCGGGTAACTAATTTTCCTCTCCGTTTCGCTCTTTGTGCCAAAACTAACCAAACTTTTAAGTCTATGATTGTCTATGTAAACCCGTCCAATAGGCTCGTTTGTGTTGAGCAGGTATCATCACACGACGATGACCCAGAGTGGGAAGAAGTGCCTCTTAACGGCGTTGGTCCTGTGACCATTCACAAGGATAGCCGCATTACGAGCTGTAACAACGCTGATGGGGCTCTGATATTTTATCAGCATCCAGATGGTGTCATCAAAAGCATTTTCTACGATGACAATACGAAGCAATGGGAGGAGGGCGATTCCTTCACCGAAGCCCCACCAGCTGCACCGGGCACGTCACTGTGCATCACACAATCCAAGGACGCCCTGGGCGTGTTCTACCTCGCGAAAGACGGCACGATCCGCGGACAGTTACAAGACTACAAAACTGACGAATGGAAAGGTAAATTGGAGAGCAAATGCTGCTGTTTTGCCAATGTTGATTTGAAATTCAGATAATGGTATCAATAATTCGCTATTTGAAGAAGGGTTTGATAACATGATTATCATTCCCAACGCGGAAACAGGAGCTCTTGATGCCTACGTCCGCGCAGACAGTACTCTTGTCCACATCAACGGTATTGGAGGGAGGACGGAGCTGGGAAAATGGCAAGACGAAGACTTTGTCCCCTCTACAGACGCAGAGAGCGGGCTGATAATTGGGCTTTTCCTGGGGCTCTTCGGTGGATTCTTTGGAGTACATCACCGCTCGAACCGCCGAAGACGGAACTACCCCAAGTTTACGATGGATGATGAAGAATAGCCTCTATCTAATTGATGAAATTTCTTTCAATCTGTAACATTCCATCACTTTTGAATTCATGCAGATCATAATGGTTGGTGTCGAGAGCTCCACAGCTATGTGAGCTTTTCGCAACGCTTCATACTCGACACCCGAATAAATTGACACAGGACTCAAACTTGCGTCCAGGCGATATGCTCCCTTGTTGTCTTCGTAGTCTCACATAAACCATAATTATCCTTGCTCCGCGTATCTCATTGCACAACCTCTCTACGTATTGAGGCAGATGAGACGTGCCAAAACCTGGGCGATACAGCCCCAATCGACCCAGCCGAGCCGCGACTTCAGCCGCACGACTGAATTGAGTCATACTTCAAAAGCCTTTTCGAGTCCTATGACACAATCACGCGTTTCAAGTTGGGCATCGTTTCAGGTCTAGAACCATATGATAGCCGTTTGACAACACTATGCGCCCGGCCTCGCCTTCACCGCTGATTGTTCAACGAGGTTGGGCTGTCAATATTCCCTCAAGCCGGTTTGATTGGCCAATAGTAACCAGGGTACTATGCATGTAGAAGTAGGCCCAGTGGTATCCAATGTGTGGCGCAAAATAGCCCAGTGTGGCCGAGTGTGAGCCCTCCCATTGGACTTGTAGCGAGCATGGGAAATTTAATTTCCCATTGTTAGCGAATCTGTTTCTTCTGTGTTCAAAGGCTTAAGGAGAGCAGCATGCTGAAATGGCCCACGTGAGCTTTTCCAAAGTGAGGCTGACGATGGGCAAATATTTTACTCTGGTTGCAGTGGGCCTAGGAATGGATGGCCTCAATATGCATGGCGTACTTCGCTAAGGGACCAACCATGTCGACAACTAACCCCCCACCCTTGTCTGTCTGAGCTTTGGGATATATTTTCCTATCAATATGACGTCTCAGGCCCACACTGCGAACGAGAGGGGAAGAAAGGAATATTTCGAAATGTAAGTAATAGTAATTTTTCTATCTTGAGGGCCTACGGAGATCATCACTTATGCAGGCCAGCCATGCAAGATACAGCGGCCCCAGAGCAGTTACAGTACAGCTTCAGAAACCCCACTCATGCATGCGTTCTAGACCATCCCATTTTCACCCTTGTGACCTCCCGAGTATGGGGGACACCAAGACCTCTAACAGCTGTGGCAGTGACGTAGGTGTTAGCTCCGCATCAACTAGCGCAATTGGCAGTGTTACGTACCCATTCCTCAATATGGCGCTCATTTTGGTTCAATTCCATGAATTTTGCGTCCAGTGCGCCTAGAAAAAGTGAGTCATTGGAAAATCACTCGGATGAGAAATATGTTACCTGACGTGCAATGAATAACACGGTCGAGGGCAGAATCGCCGCAAAGACTTTCAAGGAACTCGGCAGCATCTTCATCAATTCCGACACGGCTGACGAGAAAGCGAACAGCTAGAGGAAAGTGAGTAAGCACTATATCGTATGTATACGGACTGTACAACTCACCTTCAGGCTCATAGCCCTTCTCTACCAACGCCTGCCCACATTCGATTATAGCGTTCTTGAACGTGTCCCAGCCTTCGCCCCCGGGGACTCCGTCCGTGATGACGATGATGAGCAGGGGTCGCTTTAACGTCTCTCCGTTACTGAAAATGTCGAACACAAAGGGTTCAAGGATTTTCTTCCGCAGCCCTGTCCCAATAGTCGTGTCACCATAGGGCTCGAAGTTGAGTGCGTTGTCGATTTGCTCTTTGTTTAGATTGTCCAACTCCTCCGGTTCTTCTGCAGTCTTGTTGATGAAGCGAAGGTGTGTACCTGTGCCGTCTGGAGCAACACGCGTTGCAATGTCCGACATGCGTGTGACTAGCCTCTTCAATAGCTCATGGCGGTCAGGACCGTCGAGCGTGTCAGCGCACCCCATGGACCCGCTGTCGTCTTCGAACACATTAGCATGCAGTCTGTCTTGAGTGCTTGTAGCACTTACCGCAATACAGAATCGGCTGATACAACGCTAGCTTCGTAAGATCCTTGATCTGGTCCGGAGCCCTGAGATGATTGCTTTCATCATCCCTGAGCCGCGCCGCTTTTTCGGATATCTTCTGGAAGAAGTCGTTGCCCGGTGCGAAGAACATGCCGAGTTCAGGGCTCTCTTTGGTAACGAATTCGCCGATGCTCTTCGTGAAATCTCTAACCGTTGTAGGGCTCCCGATCTTCTGCCAGTTTCTGTGAGCCTGGATGTCCTGGACTTTGGGCGCGAATTCTGCTTGCCTCGACGAACTCTTTGTCAGGTTCGGGGTTGCACTTGATGCCATAGACCTTTGCAACAACACCCTTGGCAGCCCTCTTTACCGCTCCACTGTTTACATACGCAAAAATGAACAGGAGAAAGTTGATCAGCCTGGTTATGAAGTCCACTCTTCCGACAGGTCGGTATTTTTCTGGGAAGAGAGCTGACTTGATGTGATAGCTAGAATCTCCGGTCGCAAGGTCGCTTGCAGACTGTCCATCATGGTTCTTCTTGATCGGTGACGCCCCGTTGGCAATAAGAAGGCGTACCACGGGCAGATTTGACTTTTGATTGACGGCCAGAATGAGCGGGGTGTTACCATCGCCATCAATCGCATCCACGACAGGCTTCTTGTCGAGAATAGCCTTGACAGTCTCTTCACGAGTTTTACCTGCCGTCATAGCGTAGTGTAGAGGTGTCCGGTCATGACTGCCCCTTTGATTCACATCAGCACCCTTGTCGAGTAGAAGTCTCACAACAGTGTGGTGGCCTTTTCGGGTCGCTTCGACGAGTAAGGTGAATTTTTTCCCATTCTTGTCGTCAATGCCAGATATCTGTAGAAACTGGTTTAAATCAGCCTCCTGCAGAGATCCTTTGGCGGCAAGTTTATAGTAGTCTTCCGGCATTTTTTCTGATTTTGTGCGGATTGATGGTGTGAAATGGGATGATGATGACTGAGAGGAACAATTGGGAGGCATATAAATATTCTAAAGGTTCCAGTGCATGTATCAGCCGTAAACTTCCGGCCAAGTTGAATGATGCGTTGTCATTGAATTTGGGCATACACAGAACTGAGTCAACAACTTGCCCGACCCACCCCACCATCTATTGCTTCTGCGTTGTCTAGTACGATCAGTACCCAACGGCTGCCTTCTTGGGCCTCATAAATTCTTTGATTGTCCGCAATTATCTCATTCAATCCACGTCCGCAAGAAATCCGCCCTCAGAAGCTACACCATGGAGCACTGTCACGAAGATAGAGTTAGCGGTCGCCAAGCTCCTCTGATAAAGCAGTCAGATGTAGGATTATTGGATTTTGATGTTGACAAAGTATACGCGGCCATTGTATACTTGGAGTTTAAGAAAGGTAAACATCCCTTGATACAGATCGTCTCCTTCAGGCATGGTCATTGATGAAGGCAGGAGGAAACCCTCAATCTGGCAATGGGTTTTTCTTGCACATACCAGACGCAGAAAAGAAGCTCATACTAACTGCGGGTCACAATTTGTACTCAAAAAATCCGCACACCGATTTGAAAATCAGACTGTTCGGCGAGACAAACTATGTAGATATCCCAGATGAAAACATTCGGGTCAGCTCCGAATGGAAAGAAACCCCCGAAGAGGGCTTGGCTGTCCGCCATGACTATGGAGCCATTCTCCTCCCAGAGGGTATGGAAGTCCCCGGTGACTTTGGATTTTCTCTGCCCTTGAGTCTAGAAGACCAGCTTAACTTGACTCTAAATATCACGGGCTTCCGAGGCGACGCCAGCTTCAACGGGCGGCCCTCGACCAGGAGTGGCAGCTGCCACCACTCAATTTCCTCCAAAACCCAGCTCGAGTATGAAATCAAAACTGAAGCCGGGCTCAGTGGCTCTCCTGTTTGGGTCGGGTTGAAGTCGCACCCAACTGTGGTTGCTATCCAGTAAGCTCCAGAAATAACTCATCTTCTCTGCATGGAAGTTAACGAATAACACAAGTACCTATGGCCGGACCGACATGAGGCCAAACCACAGTAAAGGTACACGTATCAGCCTCAAATGTCTATGGGACATTTTTGCATGGGCAGGCCTGGACTTGAAGCCGAAAATTCTGCGTGCCTCCAAATCTGGGATACCTCTGGAACCGGCACTGCGCTTGGAATACTCGCCGAACGATGACATCTTCCGCATCGCGGTTGATGAAATCGATGATCCACCGGACAACATGATGGTCACAATCTTGCCCGTCTATGCCCCTCCGAGTCATGAGAAGAACATAAAGCCAGAATTTGCGTTCATGCAGAAGCACATCGACGGCCAAACACAATGGCTGTATTGGAACGTGGAAAGCGACTCCGCACAACCCACAGTCAGCCTCGTAAATGACCTTCGCAAAGCAAAACTGGCCCGCATTGAGAGATGCAAGAATGATGCAAAAAGTTTCAATATATATGTTAGTCTCAAAATAGGTCCAAACGACCACCTTCAACTTGTGACCATAGAGCACAAGAAGGTAGGGAAGGAGTGGCAGTGGGAGGAGCCGGGCGAGAGGTTGGACGCTGTCAACTATCGACATAAAGCACATCTGAGTCCCAAAGTAAAGAAGGTATGTGGATTTCTAATATCCTCCAAGAAAGAAAGAAATTGATAAGTACTAATTCCCTGCGCTCTTTAGAATGAAATCTATTACGAATGGATCTTGGAGAGCTATCCGATTCTGGAATGATGACTTATGCGTATGTCGTGTGCGACACAGCGAGGATCAACCTAGAGAGATTTCATAACTTCATAAATTTCTTCATATTAAACTGCATAATCAATAGCCCAAACCCATTCTTTAACCAGAATTCATGAGCAAAGCCATCCACAAGACGTGGTGCTTCAACTTCATGGGAGCAAATAACATTATAAACATCGCACTACGCTCCTAATCAATTACTCTCCAACAAACTGAGACCAATTAGGTAGCGTAATATAGTTGCCTTCAGTACTTAGATTTAGTTGCATCCTTTGGTGTAGGAGACGGGCTGTTTTGAAAATTTCAACCTCGTGACTGTCAATTCGACATTCCGTTTACTGCTTAATTTCTGCCTTATGAAATACTCCTACAGAATTATCAGCTGTATGAGCAACATAAATTGGATTCATACATACCTGGGACCTCCGGCATCCACGATGCGCGATATTTGCAGAAGAATTCCCCTTTGGGGGGAAGCATCTCGGGCTGGTTCATCGTCCCCCACATGACGTAGCGAAATTTGTCGGCTGCTTGTTCCTGTCGCCCAGTTAAGCCTCTTGTTGAGATTCAATGGCAATCCATTGCCTACTCCATATTCACAAATGAACACGCCGCAGTTGTCGCAAAACTCTCTCATCACTCCGTTATCTTGCTTGAAGAGTTTTGGTGTTCCTGTGCGGTACCTGAAACTCTGGATCGGAACCTAAGATACAAATGCAATGTAAGCATGCCATGTGCTGCAACATCCAGCTCTTTGGCTGGTTATATTTCCCACCTTTGTTGTTAGACCATAGTTTGTACCAAATGCTTTGCGACAGCTTGAGCAGTGACAGATGGAAGTCCGGGCATCGTCAAGTGACTGCATTGAAATGCTGTATTGCAAATTTTCGCAAATACAGCCTCCGTCAACATTGTTCTCCATCTTGATCAATTGAAAAAATCCGGGCTTTCGTTAATGAGATTTTAAATTTCACAAGCATTCGGCAGGTCAGCGGCCAGAAAGATTATTTATGCTACCATACCAGTCGGAATACTCTCGTCACACTGATGTCATATGCGTTGCGACTTTTGATAAATCCACCATGTCATTCCAGTACGTCATCGATAGCGTCTATGATAACTTTTACTGAAGGACTGGGCGGTGCATTCTACCAGCACATTTTCAACCAGTTTTCTTGCTGGTCATGTCCCTCAAATCCTCAGTTCGAATGATTGGATGCCCTTCCAGAGGATGAAAAATGGTGTTAACGAAACCAAGTCCTTGCTAGATAGGGGTTGGTAATGTACATAGCTTTCTCCGCTCTTCCATCGCGTCTGGACACTCGCGTACCATATTACAGCTTGTATCTCGAGTATGCCATGCACGCGTTCGAAGCTCGTAACAAGCCTCGACCCGAGAATTCTCAAACGCTGCCATGAGTTTCTTTCTGTCTGTTACCCCGTCCTTCCACCAGAATCTTCCCATGGTTTCCAAGACCTTCACATATCGAAGGCTAGGGAAGTTTCCGCTCGCAGTCTCCTTTCCAAGATAGAAAACATCCCCCCAGCTCCGCCATTGATGGTGGCTGGAGAATATAACAGTTAGATGACGAACAGTCAATGGTAGAACTCGGACCAGACACATGTTCTCTTGAGCTTCCTCCCTGTCATCCCGAAGTTTATGTCGGCAGAAACAAGATGTATCCAGAGTTAATGATCGTAGGCAACTGAAAATGGAGAGTTCATTTCCTTGGAGTCTTGTCTGGTTAATGTAATTGGGGTTGCCATTATCAGCGGTTTCCCCAAAGTCAAGATGTAGCAATTGCAATGTTTTTGCCCGGGCTCGAGAAGTTGGATAAAATTTGCTGCCGAAATAAGTAGCGGTTGTGTACTTCTAGCTTGATTGTCACTGTGTGTGGTGAACGTAAATTCTCGTAGCCTAGAGGCTATTGCAATCATCTTGCACAAGATCTCGTAGGCGGCGTTCATTTCCTGGCGCCTATATTTCCACCCTATCACCTCAAGTGATGTTGTATTATGGATAGAAGGTAAAAAGCTCTGAATATCAACCTCATCCTCGGTTTCAAACTGTTTTTTCGACTTTTCCCCCTCAAGCCTCAGCCGTTCCAACCGAGGCATGCTACTGAGAAGTACAGACAAATCAACGCCGTTGATAGCAATAGGCACATGCCAGCATGTGTAAATCTCTAGACACCGAAGGTTGCTAAATTGCATGTTACTCTCCAGTCGCTTAAAGGCACGGTTATCAACCTCAAAAATATCACGCGGAGGTGGTACCGCATGTAGCTCTAAGCGCTCTACCTTTGGGCATAGAACCATCAGCAGGTTCATTTCGATTTCCTTGATTTTATCCAAGGAAACCTGGAAGTTCGAGAGTCTATTTTGGGCCAATTCTCTAAGAAAAGGCAGGTTTTCGATCTTGGGTGCCCCCAGCGTTGGCAGGGATAAAGTTTTGACTGAATGCGCCAAGTCTTGTCGATGGTTGAGCATGCGCAAAAGAGGAACGGTTGGGACCATATGGCTGGGGTCATGAAATAAAATAGGCAAGGCCATAGCCCGAAATTGTGAGTTGGATTGAGACAGAGCAATCAGAGACTGAACTCCAGTCTCATGTTCACAGACCGGGAATGACTTCAGGGCTCCGAGGCGACAATGGGAGCAAAACAGGGAGAAGATCATCTTGAGAATCTCCAATGGAAGATTCATGACGGTGGTGAGAGGTGCAAATACCTCCCGAGAACAAACGGGGGGCTTTGTGTATTGCGCGGAGACATGTTGGAAAGACAGATTTCCGACTAAAGCCAAGGATCATACGACGTGTTGGTTGGTGAAGTTGTTAGATGAGGATAAATATTGCGCAAATAAAGTCACGTGTTACTACCTGTTCTCAGGCCACTCAGCGTGTGCTAAAGCTGTCGCAGGAAAGACATATCGACAGAGTCTATGATCAAAACTCGGCTTGGTCCATCCATCAAGTTCATGAGTTAATTAATGGATCAATGTCACTCTGCAAATGTTCTGCCAACGCAGCCTTTCAAGATTGGGAAATTCTGCCCAGCCGAGAAACTAGATAACTGTCCCGGAATACATTTGTGCCATATACCACCTCGATTATCTTTGTTGCATTTGGACCCAACGTGATTGGATCCCAGCCCCAAATTAGAAATCACGGCCAAACCACCAGTTGATAGCATTCTACAGCTATCAAGGTTTTATTTTTAGTCTTGGGGAACTGATTTAAGCTGTTTTCATAAAAAAAAAATACGCCGTTTCTCTCTAAAAAAATTCCAATTGGTGCTATATAAAAACAGGTCGATCTTTAGTCGCTGGCCACGGTTCATCTCAATACCGGGTAGATATCATATTATTTCTTCATACCATCCAGGTTATACCCCGGACTCTCGGATACAGCGGCAGCCGCCTCCAAATTTTGCAAGAATTTATCTCTCAATTTGACTGGTTTTTTCGAGTTTTCGGTCATGGGGAAGGCACGTAGAATGAAGTGTGGGCTTGAAGGCTTGAAGCCATATGGCCCTTGGTAGTTACAAACCTCTCTGGTACGAGCCGTATTGCCATGAGAGGGCGTCCAATCATTTACTAACTATGAGGGGTATGTGCTAAATTCCAAGCCAATATTTTGATACATGAGGGGGATGCGCCCGCAGTATCAAGGTCGGGCTGAAAATTCGGTTCCAAAGTAGTTGGCGTCGTTTCACGCGACGTTACTAATACTGACTCGCAAGGCGATAAACTCCTACGGCTAAATAAAAACAGGTTTTTGACGAGAGTTAGAAAAGTTAAAAACTTCCTTCTCTCCGACGGACATTTCGTGCGGAACAGTCAAGTACCATTATTTTTTTTTTTTCACACATTGTGTCACCAGTCTTAGCGAGGTGAACGCGTTAAGCGCTAGGCGAGGACACGGCGTGTTTCGCCTTTTTATGAAGGCGCAGAAGGAGACTTTCAGCTGTTTTTAAAACATCTGCATGGGCGAAACACATTTTCGATGGCCAAGGGCGCGCCAGTTCGTGATACCTGCCCATCAAAGACTAGCATGAAACAGTTCCTGTCCAAGCTATTGAATCATCAGAGTACCCTTCGGCAGGGTTCATCGTGGTCAGTGCTTGCAGACAGGGCAAAAGTAGCTTTGGTCTAAGCTCGGGGGCGGCTGCTTGGAGCGTCATGCCCGGTCACCCATATCCTGGGAGGTTTATACAGGGAATCCCGGTTAGGACGTGTGGGGACGTTTCACAGCTGAACTCTTCTTGTTGTTCTGGTGTCGCAATGGGCTTCGAAAAACCTGATTCTTGTCCACCGCCAAAAGGTTATTTGTGGCTTTAACAACATGTTCTGCTTTTGAGATTGCTGTCTCAGTCAAAACCTGCAGTTGAAAATCTGACATGTCCGTGCCCGTACGTCAGTCAGCATCACGATGGAGATCGAGTCAGTTTTGACAGGACGGGAAGAAATGTCTGACTATATCGCATATGCATTGCACATCACAAAAGCAAGTATTATGGGGAATTAGAGTAGATCTTAAGACTTGTATTCATTACAGGAGCGTCCGCTTAGCTTAGTCCCAACCCAACAAGAAAAAAGGAAACAAGAATAGAACAAAACAGAAAACTAACAAGGATGGAGTCAGCAAATGCAGCCAAACCACTACTGCATCCGAAAATCTCGGGCCAATATCCTAGCAAGTAAGACTTTTCCCACAATACGTCATTATTATCTATTCCGCAGGGTTTCTACAAACTGGATGGAAGGATTGGCTGTCTAACAATGCCGGCGATGTCCGGACATGGGCCAGTATAGGGTATGCTGGTCAATGAGGGCAGCTCAAATATCGGACATTCGGCAATTGATATATTAATTAACAGCCCCGATTTTCGGGAGGGGCGAAACGTACCCGAAAAAGTCATTCTTCTAAAGGGATGATGTGCATGCTTGGGACAACGCTCTACGCACTGATCGCCGTGGATCGTCTCCCAAGGCTGTGGGAGACGATGCGGCTTGGCTTGAAGAAAATCACCCGCCGCATCTAATGACATTCCACGAGTTTTCCAATCAAATCCGCGTAGTGACCGGGGACCGAGTTAGACAAGTGCATCAAAAGGACCCAACAGAACGGGTAGAACGTCAGGGGCCCAGCTAGCCAGCCCACTACACTGAACGAGGGCGTCATGATTATGCCGAGGCTGAACTGAGTTTGGCCGGGGGGGTTTACAACCAGGGCAACGGGTATCAGCGCCCGAATTGAGCTGGCTGGCTCGCCTCGATCAACAAGCAGGAATGTTGAATAATCTCCATCGGTTGACAGGTGGCTTAAACTGCACAATTTCCTTTCTCCCATCAACGGGGAGCCGGCACGATGGAATCGTGGGCTTCTTTTTTAGTACCACAGTTGGGTACGATGTCTGCGGTTCCCATTGGGTCCTTTTCGGATACTTTACCCTTGTCCCACGTGTTTGATAGTTGAGCTAAGCGCAATCTGCGAAACTAAAAGAGTTCGTTTCTCTGGTTGCCCTGGACCACTTGTACGCATTGAGTTGTCGTGGGCTCATGGTTGCGTGACCGGACGAACTGTTGATGGCCTGCAGGAGACCAGACTTGCATCCAACCCGCCCAAACGGGACGAAGCTACGGACGCTATCCCACATCGACGCAGACCGGTCCGGGCGGGGGCGAGTTGACCGAGGTCTGCTTGGTCGAGTTGAGCTGCCTGGAACAGGTCAAAGCGAGGTTGCTTACAGACTAGGCACGGTGGGCTAGCGGGTGCAGATCGCTCGGCCGTGGCCTCGAGCATTCGCAATGACAAGCACGGACGAAGCTATCGGCCGGATCAAGAACTGTGGCGGCCGCGATCAGCGAACCAAAAGATCAGACCACCGGGTTTATTTTTCACGTCTGCTCTAGTTCAGGGCTTGAACTTGAACTCTTTGACCTTGGTGGTGTGGTTGTTATTTTTTTAAACTACGGGAGAAAGAGGATGGGCGCTGGATTTCGTGCGGACATAATGGATCCGCAGCATCAACGTGCGGGCGCGCGATGGGTATTTCCCGGTGCAATCCCTAGCCACCACCACTATAACCACCATAAACCACGCCCCCTTGTGGAATCCTTTTTCGGTTCTGGGCGTTCGTGGGTGCCGCAAGGTTTCGATAGCGAGTGGCGACTAACGGATACAAGGGCAAAAGGCAATTGTTGAAAGAGCATTCTAGCCCGTTGACAGGGACGATCACACAAAGAGGCGTCTCGGGTGTGGTCCCGTCCAATGGGAATGTCGCGGAATGACTGGGTCTCATCTCGCGTCGAGTTTGACATTTCGTCTGGGGGATCTTGGTAATGTCGTAGACACCAGTCACTGGCTGCTCACTCGTCTCAGAGAAGCCTTTTGCTTTTGGGGAACACACACACCATGTATGCTAATCCAAATGCAAGCATCTTTGCCCGGAGGCGGAGGCGATCCAGGCACGCGTGGGCGGGGACTAGCAGCGCAAGGACAAGGAGGTTTGTCGCATCGCCTCCCCGAAGGGCCTCTCCGAAAGATGCGCCCTGCCCTAGCCTGCGTTTGGCCACTGTCGCAAGCACTTTTGCGACGCTGATGATACGCGGCCGCACCTCAGTGCGAACTGAGCCTGGTGGCCGCTGCTGCTGCGCGTGCTCAGCGCCACCCAGATTCAGTCATGGGGGGATCGGACTGCAGGCTAGCAGCAAAGCAGATAGCTTTGGCGCCCTGGGGGAAGGACGGCAACACTCGACACGTCAAGAGCTGGCACGGGCCCAGGGGGCGGGGGCCTGGACCTGCGAGCAACAGGCCATGTCCAAGCCAAGGCGAAGCTAGTTTGCTTATGAAAGCCGGCCAGGAGAGAGCATGGCTCTGCTGCTAATCCCCTGCGGGTGCCCGTCGAGGTCCAAGCTCACCCAACTGCCTGTGACAGACCCGTCGCGCCGTCGTTGATAGCCCAAGCCACCGTCCGATTTCGATGCCGCCTTCGGGAGAGTGTCATTTGTGACAGACGGCCATCGGGCAATAAACCACTCCCCCCTCCTCCACTTCCCTCCACTTCCCTCCAGTCCCCGGGCCAGCTCCAGCCCCAGCTCCAGCCCCAAACCATGTAAGTTTGCGCGGGTCCGCTCCCCGGTAGAATGGCAGAGTGAGGGAGGAGGGAAAGCGAAATCTGTAGTGGCTGCCGGGTGGCCTGATGTGCATGGAGCGTCGATTCGGCAATGACTACCGGGCTGCTCGACAAAGCCATTGTGGACGACTCACGACGACTCATGTCCTGTCTAATAACTGAGACCACGTCTCAGCACTAACAGCAAACTAGCCCATGGCCCTGCCGGTAGGCCGGAGTGAAGCCCATGATGGTTGCTGACCGTGGTGTCTATCGATTTTCCCGGGCCGCGACGCTCGGGCCTACCACGATTGGCTTCCGATGCGCCTCGACTAGTGTGAAGGTCGTGTAAAGTTAAGGATCGAGGCACATTAGCCCTTTATGCTTTTTCCTTGGGCCAAATAACTGTCCGCAGCCCCCTCGTATTTAGTCCACTGTTTGGAATTCTTGCCTCTTCCTGTTGTGTCGTCATCCTGCCCAGCATCCCCTCTCTCTGCCATTACATGCCGCCGTGACCATGCAGCGCCCGTGGCATCTCGGCGCCTTCATGGCCGTCCTGCTCCTGGCCATCAATGGAGCCAGCGCTCAAATCTCACTGACCGATGCGCTTGGACGGATGCCGGATTGTGCTGTACGTCATTCCTCTCCCTTTTGCTTTTTCAAGCCAAGTGACATGCCCCCAGAACTGACTGTTCACTTTTCTAGACTCCCTGCGTCTTCTCAGCCGTGACCAGCTCGGGATGCGACACCACCAACAGGACGTGCATTTGCGATAACGAGGAGCTGAAGAACCAGGTGGAAACTTGTGTGTTCCAGGCCTGCACCGTCAAACAAGCCCTGAGTACGTGTGTGCGTTTGCTGCAGATTCCCATTACTCGCTGACCCTGCTACCGCAGCCACCCAGAATGCCACTATGGCGTTTTGCTCAGCCACTATGCGAGATGTTAATTCGAGACCTGTCATTCTTGCCACCGTCCTGATCGTTATCTCGAGTTTGATGATTTTCCAGAGATTTGCCTACAAGATGTACTCCAAGATGGACATCGGCGCGGACGACTGGCTGGGTCTCGTGACCTGGCTCATCGCCATCCCGCTTACTTGCTTAGCCATCTATGGAACAGGACGAAATGGATTGGGTCGTGACATCTGGACAGTGCCGTTTGAGCAGATTTACAATTTCGGAAAGTACTTTCTCATCATGGAAGTCATTTATTTCGCCGAAATCATGTTTCTGAAACTCTCCATCACCTTCTTCTATCTCCGAATCTTCCCAGCGAGACCCATCCGACGACTACTCTGGGGAACCGTCATCTTCAATTGCGTTTTCGGTGGTATCTTCATCATCGTCACCGCTTTTGTCCAGTGCAAGCCAATCAGCTACTTTTGGATGTTTTGGGATAAGGAACACAAGGGACATTGCTACGACCTCAACGCCATTGCCTGGTCTAACGCCGCCATCAGCATCGCACTGGATTTGTGGATTCTTGCAATTCCCATGTTCCAGCTACACGGGCTGCAACTGAGCTGGAGAAAGAAGGTCGGCGTCGGCGCCATGTTTTCTGTCGGTACCTTGTATGTCTCGCCTATTCTGATCGCTGTGGACGCATCCGCTAACATCGAAACAGTGTCACGATTGTGTCCATTCTCAGACTGCAATCAATTGTTGCCTTCAGCGCCACGACGAAAAATCCCACGTGGGAATATGTCGGCGTGACCATCTGGTCGAACATCGAGATCAACGTCGGAATCTGGTGCATTTGCATGCCTTCGCTTCGCCAGCTGCTCATCAAACTCTTCCCCAAGGCACTTGGAACGACTCAACAGTATGCCAACGAGCAATCGCAAAGGTCTGGGCAAGTCAGGAGTGGGAATAGAAACGGAAACGGCATTAGGTCTGCGCAAACGGGCGGCTCCGGGTCAGAGAGCGGGTACAGCCGGAAAGACAGTGGCTACAGCACCCGCAAAATGCACGGAAAGGTGTACGACCCAGAGCAGATGCTGGATGACGAGATTCAGTTGGTCCAGATAAGGGAGAGAGAGATGGACCACAAATCCGACGACTCATATCATACGTAATTGTATAATAGGTATGTACGACGGCTATCATGTCGTCTTTGGCCGCTGAGCCTTGCGTTCGTTTTTAGCATATACATATACAGCCAGCGTTTGATTTCGATAGGTATAGAATACGACTCAAGGGAATAGAATACGTCTTCTCTTAGAATACACATGAATGAATTATGACATTTTTAAACTTGATGAATCGGTACTTCAAATTGAAATGAGAATTACCTCACAACTGTGAGTTTTACTGTGAGTGAACAAAAACGTAACTATCTGGCTTCGCAATTTATATCGGACAAAACGGCTGCAAACTCGTAAAATGAGAACCTAGCTCGACCTTTTACATATGTGCACGGAGAGGGTGAAGTGTTATCCTCCTGATATCCTCAGGGACAGATCATTGGTGAGTGGCGCTAATGTTCAAATTTAGTTATGAATGGCTTTCAAATTTAGTTATGAATGGCTTGTTCTCAAAACACAATTATTTACACCTTATGAAGATTATGCGTAATATGCATTTATTATTGGGAATAGCTCACTATTTATACAATGAAATCAAATGAAACTGTTATTATTCGGCGGTAGACGAATTTTGTGCTGTTCTGTTTGGTCCGATAGGCAGAAAAAAAGAAACACTCGCAATCTATAATTTCCAACTTACTCTATAAACAACTACTGCAGCATTTGCTGCATGGCATTTAGGCGGTAGCTCTCCCTTCGCTCCATCAGCTCGGTGTGCGAGCCGCTATCAACAATCTGGCCTCCCTCCACAACAAAGATAACATCGGCCTTTTGCACAGTGTGAAGCCTGTGGGTAATAGCCAGAACCGTGGTACCACGTGACGCCCTCTCCAAACCCTCCTGGAGGGCTGCCTCACTGGCAGCATCGAGGGCACTTGTGCTCTCATCGAGAAGCAAGAGACGCGGGCGACGGATAAGAGCACGTGCAATGGCAAGACGCTGTCGCTGACCACCAGACAGTCGGGAGGCAGAAGGACCACACTCAGTGTCGTAGCCATCGGGAAGGGCGGCGATCACGTCGTGAATGTTTGCGAGGCGACAAGCCTCCTCGATTTCAGCATCGGTAGCCTCATGACCAGGTCGCGCACCCAATCCCACGTTGAATCGCACGCTGCCATCAAAGAGGGCTGGCTCCTGCGGCACGAGCGCAATGTTGTCGCGGAACGCGGTCGAAAGCTTGGAAATGTCTTGGCCATCGATCAGTACCGTTCCAGCAGTGGGCTCATACAAGCGCTGCACAACGTTCATGATGGTAGACTTTCCAGCTCCGGAGGGGCCTACAAGACCGCAGAACTGGTTGGGAGGCAGTGTGAATGAGACATTGTCGAGGATGGTCACGTCTGGACGGCTCGGGTAAGCAAAGCAGACGTTCTTGAACTCCACCCTTGCGCCACCGCGACCGCTCTTCTCATCAAGAACGGGTGCCTTTCCGTCTCCGACGGCCTCGACATCGCCGTTTGACTTGGACGGGTCTTGGCCGGGTTTGCCAGTGTGGGTGCTGGAACCCATGTCAACGATTCCCATGACGTTGGACAAGGCGAGACGAGCCCTAGAAAACTCTGGGGCGAGAGAGAACATGCTGCTCCAGAGTTGAGCACTCGTCAACATGGCCACGAGGATAATGAGAAACTCTGTTTGCGTGTATTCGCCCTTCATGATCTGCTGCGAGCCCCACCAGTAGGCCAGGGCGTTGACAAAGGTGCCAGTGGTGTATGAGATGGCGAGCCAGATATTGGTAGTGGCCGAGGCGCGCACAACTTGCTTTCTGGGGGCCCTCAAAAGACGCGAAAACGACTCTCGATACTCATTCTCCAGAGACAGAACTGCCACAGTGCGGATGGACTGGATGGCCTCGGTGGCGAGCGATGTGGCTTTGGAGAAGGCCTCGCGGTGGCGTTCCTCATAGCGAGCCAACATGCGCAGCTGCATGAAGCCTGTACCAAGTAGGAGAGGTACCGTCACCAGGCAAACCAGGGCAATCTTCCAAGCAAAAATGTGAGAGATGATGATGGCGACGACGACATTGATAAGCACGGCGAAGATGGTGCCGAAGGTGGAACCACTGAAGGCACCGACGGCCACGCTATCCTTGGTGATGACGGAGAGCAGGCTAGACGGGGTGCGGCCTTCGGACTGGTGCCAGTGGAGACGCTGCTCGAGAAGAGAGCGAAAAGACAGCACTCGCAAGTTATACAGGAGCCTCTCGGCGATGATACCAAAGCCCTGCCAGGCAAGGAAGTTGGCAATCAGCTCCACGCAGGCCAGCATAAAGTACAGGCCAGAAAAGAGCAATCCCATGTTTCGGATTCGCTCGATGCTGTTCTGGCAAGGGTTTAGAGCACCAACAGTGAAACCAAAGATCATACCAGCACCTGAGAAGGTAGCGCCAACAAACACGGCAGCGACGACGGCGATGACAAGCCATCCGAGGGACGGCCGGATCAACCAGGCGAGACCCCTCATCACTGAACCGAACGGTCTGGCGGCATCGGGATCTTCCTTTTCGGCCTCTGGTTTCTTTTCCTCACTCTTCTTATCAGAATCGTCTGTCTGCTGAATATCTACGTCGGCCGCTTTCTGGGTCTTGGAGATCTCTTCGTCCTTGCTCATACGAGCATCGGTCTTGAGGGTCGTTGCGCCGACAGAGTCTCCAGAAACAGATTCAGTGCCGCCGTTCTTTCCATTGCCAAGCGTTTGCAAGTTTGCCATGTGAGCAAAGGCTCCATCCTCCTTGGCCATGAGCTCGTCGTATGTTCCTTGCTCGACAACGCGACCGGCCTGCATGACGACAATGTTGTCGGCATTGCGGATAGTCGAGAGACGGTGGGCAATGGAGATGATGGTTCGCTTCTCGGCTGCGGCTTGCTCTACTGCGAGCTGAATCTTCTTTTCGCTGGCGGAATCGAGGGAGGATGTGGCTTCGTCAAGAACGAGAATTTCAGGGTCACGAATCATGGCTCGAGCAAGGGCAATTCGCTGTCGCTGACCACCACTGACCAAAGAGCCACCTGTGCCAGCGGAGGTACCATAGCCGGACTCGAGGCGCTCAATGAACTCAGCGGCTTCGGCCTGTTTGGCAGCGCGACGAATCAATTCGACGAGTTCAGATACTTCTGGACCAAGAGATGCATCTGGGGCGAGTGCATCCTTGCCCTTGGCGGCCAACTTGGCGAGCTCGGGACCATTGAGCAGCGACTTGAGATGCGCGTGGGCCGGCTTGGGAGAGTTCACAAGTCCCAGTGCAATGTTTTCGAGGATGGATCGGTCGAGAAGCGAGGGCTCCTGCTGGACAAAGCTGATGAAACTTCGGAGAGACCTAACGTTGAGCTCTTTCAGGTCATGGCCTTCAAGTTCAACTGTACCCTCATTCGGGTCATGAAGACGTGCAATCAGAGCCGCAATGGTGGACTTTCCACTGCCCGAGAGACCAACAATGGCTGTGTACTTTCCGGCAGGGAACTCAAGGTCGACATTCTGCAAGACTGGCTGGCCAGGACGGGATGCATACTCGAATGTGACATTGCGGAATGCAACTGACTTTGCAGTGCCTGTTGGAAGAACCAATCCTTCATCGGAGGTGCCATCAATCTCAGATGGGGCGTTGATATCCTTCATCAGACGCTCGTAAGCATCGACAGCGGCTCCGAGGAATGGAAGCATGGGAGCAATTCCACCCAACATGACACAGGCGTCGACCAGGAGGTAGACGATGGAGTAAATCTGACCAACGGTGGCGCCTCCATTTCCAGATTCCGCGGCATTAGCAATTCGAATACTTCCCTGCCAGAAAGCAAGGGCGTTTCCAGAGTATGCAATGAAGTAGAGCATTCCGGTCTGGATGGCAGCAACCGAGGCCTTTGAGATGGCATACTTGCGAGCTCGAGCCATGTGTTCGGCAAACTTGCCCTCAAGGCGGGGAGCAGCTCCGAAGGCCTGAACCACGGCGACATGGGAGAGGGCCTCAGAGGCAATGGACGAGGCAGCCGCAGCAGCTTCCAAAGACTTTCCAATGTACTTGCCGAGATACTTTCCACCCAAGATGCCAGAGATGAGATAGGCAGGAAGCATAGATACGAGAATACCGGCGAGACGAGGCTGCTTGGTGAAGGCGATGATGAAGACGGTGACGAAGAAGCTCAGCGTAGTGAGGATGTTGCCAACCTTTTCCGAGGTACCAGCCTGGACAGCGGTAATATCACCGTTCAGGCGGCTTGATACCTGACCGGAAGCGCCATTCTTGTCAAAGAAGGCTGGAGGCTGACGCAACAGAGCAGAGACATAACGAGTGCGCAGACGCTGGGCGAGGCGCTGGCTGATGATGTTCCAGCAGGTGAGGTGGCCGTAGATGAGGACAAGGGAAATGGCACCAATGTATGCAGTCTTGATAACTTTATCATTGATGCTCTTCTCGTACTGGAAGGGGTCTGCGGAGCTGGTAGTGGCTTCAGCTGCGCAAGTGGCAGAGTTGAAGTTGTCAATCAGCTGTCCAAACAACACTCCCATGAGGGGGAATGGAACACCAGCACCGAGAGCACAAACTGTGCCGGTGATGAGGAGACCAATGTCGACCCATGTTGGCTGGGCAGCAACAAGGAGCTTGAAGTACAGCAGCAGGCCTTTGAGTGACTATGGAACCAGCGTTAGTATCCTATGCCTGTTTGTGCATGCCTTCAAGGTGCAAAGGCGCTAAGCCGCAGATAAGATAGAACTTACCGAGAAGATGCCACTCTTCGCTTCCTCGGCGACCGCTTTCTCGGCGGACGCCTTCTCAGGGTCGGCACCCATTGATCAAGTTACTGCGACAGACGCGGACGATCTAACACATTCGACACGTCGATGCAGCAGTAAGAGTGCAACGAAACATAAAAAAACCCCGCCTAGGCGATAAGAAGAAAAATGCCCTTTTGGGGTGCGAATCTTCTAGGTCATGTGCGTTGAAGACGGCAGAAGGGCGACTGGAGCGAAGGGGACGAAGCCTGTTGTAGCTCTGCACCAGTGCCGATGTAGGAGCACCCGCCAATTTGCCCGAGCTCAGGCATCATTTCGCAAGTGTATGCAGAGCCTCCCTAGAATGGGGGTCACTATAGTCGAGCATGGCCCGCCGTAAAAGCACCTATGACCCACGGGGGACATTGGCTGGAATGGCACCCTGAAGGGATTCTGACTGCTCTGCCCACGCTTTTTCCCACCCTTCTCTCCACATGGCTCCCCACAGCGCGGGTTTAGGTCGATGTTCGATGTGGTCCGGCAACTCCAGACATGCCCGAGGCTACCCTTTGGAAAAATGCACAGTTCGGCTCCGATTAGCTGCAGTGGGCTCGCGCATCCGAAAACTGGCAGCGAGCGCAAAAAGTCGGAAAAACAAAACCCAGGATGGCCTTTTCTATGACACACACTTCGGGCTAAGCAGAGAGGCGAATGGGGATGGAGTCGGCAGCCAAGCCGACGGACAACCAGGACAGGGCATGATTTACATCAGCAGCTGCGGGCCAAGACAGCCAAACGGGACGGGAGGGCGCGTATGCGGCGCGCGGAGTGGGCCCGGACAGGGGCCGAAGACCCATGGAAGAGAGTTATTTATTAGGGTTGGGGGCCGGGGAGTGCGCCAAGACCTTGGGATCAGATAAGATGAGCTGATGGACAAGATGGAGAATAATTACAACCACGCCGGGGTCTGTACGAGCCGCTACTCCCCTGATCCTGATCCTGATCCTGATCCTGATGAGAACTTTGGGGTTTCTAATTTGACGCCATCTCCGCGCCGGTTCGCCCCCTTGGTATACTTCGTAATGGGGTCAATAGCCTATAGGCCAGCGATACACGAGGATCAGCGTTTCATTCGCTTCTTCGAGAGTATTCAAGAAAACCGGGAGAATTAGGCAGCCAACATGGGGGTTATTTGCGCAGCATGACTTGCGCCCAGGGTCACAGTCTGCCGCAGGGGCCCCATTGGGACACATGTAGCGACAGGCATGTTTACTCTAATGGCAATATCCAGATCACCAGGAACACTTGGCTTTTTTTTTATTGTGGAGAGTATGTAAGGAACAGTATTCAGAAGTCGAAATGGGTATCGTCGGATGATGGAGGCCTAGTGTGGTGCCAGATTCAAATTGAGCTCGTAAAAGACATGTTTTTACGGGCGGAACGTCCTCGGACGCACTTCTGTGCCCATTCTGGCTGCGGCGCCTGCTGATACGCGCCCTTGCTTCTGCTACAGAGTTCGAAAGGAGAAGGAGAAGGAAGGACGGAGAAGATAGTTTTTGCCCCATCGTCATACAGGATGCGACCTTTGCCCCCCCACCCATAATTGTGTTTCGGAGGGACTGAGACAAGGCATGCGTCCGCTGATGATGGTGACATTGCCAAGAGGCCTCGTGCCTTGTCAGGATGCAAGCAAAGTAACCGCTATGGATCATGGATCGACGGGGCACATTGCATGGCCGCGCACTGCTAAGACAATTCATGGTTTGGGCTTACGCTGATCAGCATCTTGATAATCAATCCCACAGACCGGCCGGCCGGGTCGTCGTATGTATATAAGAGCAGCGAGGAAGATCCAGCCCTACTGCGAGCCTCATCCAGAATCTATCCCACACACAGCCTCACCCTTGTTCATCTCTCGCGTTTTCATCATGAGCCAAGCCACCCTCCGCACCGATCGCCTTGAGCTTCGGCCTCTCGGGCCCGAGCACGGTGATTACATCTACAAGCTCGACTCTGACGCCAGAGTCATGAAATACATCGGCTACGGAAAGCCCTTGAGCGAGAGCGACTCCAAGATTGTCCACAAGTGCCTCCTCGACACTGCCACCCCGGGCACCGGCCTTGGCTGCTGGGCAGCCTTCTCGGGAGAGAAATTTGTCGGTTGGTGGGTGTTGGCACAAGTCCCAGAACAAGCCAATGACACATCAACCGAGCCCATCAACCCTCCTAGCCCTGGCGGCAGTGAAGTTTCAAACACAAACACCGACTCGTCAACGCAGTCCAACCTCGACAGGGTTGAATTTGGCCTGCGAATCATGCCCGAATTCTGGGGACAGGGTTTCGCCAAGGAGGGCTCTCGGAAGATTATCAAGCATGGATTGCAAGACTTGGGCGTCAACGAGGTGTACGGCGAGACCATGGCCATCAACACGGGATCTCGCAAGACTATGGAGTCTGTTGGCATGAAGTACGTCCGTACATTCTTCAACGAGTACCCCACGCCTCCCCCTGGCATCGAGGAGGGCGAAGTGGTATACAGCGTGAAAAGGGACGACTTGCCGAGCATTTCCATCTAGACTTAGTGGTTGTTGGTTGCGTGTACTATTTGATTTTTTTTGTTATAGCTTGAAATTCTACTAGCGTTACTGAGCAAAAGGCCCATGAAGTTTTCCCGACTGTCACCATACGCGTATACTATGAATGACCTACGTTATAATAATCTCCGCCACAGCGGAAACTCCCGCGCGACTCTTCCCGAATGAGTTTGATCAGGAAATTTCCTCGTCGACTTGATTACCGCGCATGACCTTTCTTGATTGGGGCACTTGTACGCGGGATTAACATGGCTGATTCGGACAAACGGCGCCACCGATGAAGAGGCGCCGCCGCAGTGAAGTCTTGCGTACGATGACATGGGAGACATCAACCAATATGGGATATCGCATTAGAGTTCCAAATCCTTGCTAGTTCCGTTTTCGTGCAATTGCCGATCCGAACCCCCTCTACAGCTCTGGTGCCATGGCCTGAACATGGGCTGCGCTGTGGGGGGCACGGAGCTGTTGTCCGCTAACAGCTAAGGCCAACACGCCCCCGTGTGGAGTCGTAGTCTCTCCAATACCTTGGCCCTCACCACCACCCTCACCACCTCTCCTGATCGAAGCAAGGCTCGGGGGAGAAGGTCAAGATCCACAGGGCTCCAATCCGATGGTGGCACCCGGGCTAGCAAGGACGCTAAAATGCGGCCGGGGGAGTGCCAACATACACACGCCCTTATGGGGCGGTTTGTTGGTTGTCTCTCTTCTCGTCCCGACGAACTAAGTCGGATCCTTGCTACTGCTCCCGCCCAACGGCTGGGAATTGAATTTTTTTTCTTTTCCTTTTCCTGCCGCATGTGATGGCCCGATTGATCTAATCGAATCAATCAATCAGATTAGACAAGGACGAACTCGCCTCCCACGTCGCCTATCTTCCGACCTCGGCCATCCCCCACCCTCGGCCTGCGTGACCTGATTTTGAATACCTAATCGTCCTCCCATTGACCAGCTTGGCGAACCAGCATGATCCGTCCCGACCCAACATGAACGTGGGAGCCGCGTGGGTTGCTTGCGGGACCTCGTTCTAGCCACCGCGGGCTAACAAATTGCAAGTCGAGTGGCGTTCGTCGCCCATGTCCGTCTGAGCAAAGCAGCCCATCTCGGAGCACCCTAGGCCGCCACCTGATGCAACTCACCGTTACGCGTCTGCCCATCTCGCATCCGTCAGCCCTGCCGATGGGTGGTTCGTCCATGAACCCTTAAAAGATGTTCAACATCGCCCTCAGTTTGCTTGATCAACTGCCCTTCGTTGCGTTTTAATCTTCCAGTTCAAGAGCACAACAATGTCGCCCTTCAGCAAGCTCGGTCTGGGCAAAGCCCAAGCAGAGCCCACCAACGCCCCAACAACCACCGTTGATGCCGAGAATGGCGTCGCCACCGACACTGTCATCGGAGACTCCAAGGAAGGCGTCACCGCGGCCGGCGAGCGTGCCAGCGACACGGATTCTGCGGCCCCAGCCCACGATGCCCAGAACGGTGTCAAGAAGATCGAGGCCATTACTCTGGCATGGGACAAGAAGTCCCTGGCTGCCCTGCTGATTTTGTATGTTCCCCGTTGCAACCTCACATGCATCTCCATGCGCGTAAATCTGGTATTGACTCTTGGCACAGCATCTGGCTCCTGTTCCTCACCAATGGCTTCCGTATCTCGATTCTCGCAAGCTTGCTGCCCTACGTGACTAGCGAGTGGCAGACCCATTCCCTGATGACGGTCATCAGCATTGTTTCCGATGCCTTGACCGCTGCCGTCTACATTCCCACGGCCAAGATGCTTGATGTTTGGGGCCGAGCTGAGGGCTTTCTCGTTATGGTCGGCTTCTCCACTCTTGGCCTGATCCTAATGGCCGCCTCGCACAACCTCCCTACTTTCTGCGCCGCACAGGTACGATGCATTGGCGGCAATCTTTTGCATTGGAGAAACCCGGCTAATAGTTGAACGGTTTATAGGTCTTCTACTCTGTCGGTTTCAACGGTCTCATCTACTGTATCGTGGTGCTCGCAGCTGATGCCACCAACCTGAAGAACCGAGGCTTGGCGTTCGCCTTCACATCTTCCCCGTACATGATTACTGCCTTTGCTGGATCCAAGGCTGCCGAGGCCTTTTTGAAGAATGTCAACTGGAGATGGGGCTTCGGTGCTTTTGCCATCATCCTCCCTTGCGTTACCTCTCCCTTGTACCTCTTGCTGAGACAAAACCTCAAGAAGGCCGAGGAGCAGGGAATCATCACCAGGGAGAAGAGCGGTCGGACCCTGGTTGAGAACATCAAGTTCTGGGTTATCGAGTTCGATCTCCTTGGAGTCTTCCTCTTCGGTGCCGGATTCACCGTCTTCTTGCTGCCATTTACTCTGGCTACCTCGGCTCCAAATGGCTGGAAGACGGACTACATTATTGCCATGATTGTTACCGGTTTCGTGGTGCTGGTTCTCTTTGCCCTGCAGCAGACGTTCCTCGCCCCGGTTCCGTTCATCAAGAGGGAGTTCCTTTTCAACCGCACTGTCGTGGGAGCATGCCTGATTGATATGACCTACCAGATGTCTTACTACTGCTGGAACAGCTACTTTACCTCTTTCCTGCAGGTTGTAGCCAACCTCAAAGTGGCTGAGGCTGGATACGTCAATAGCACTTTCCAGGTCGTCTCTGGTGTCCTTCTTTTCATTGTTGGCTACGCCATTCGAAGGACCGGTCGCTTCAGGTGGCTATTCTACTGGGCTGTTCCCCTCTACATCATGGCCCTGGGCCTCATGATCCACTTCCGACAGCCCAATGTTAAGATCGGCTATATTGTCATGTGCGAGATTTTCATTTCCATGGCAGGTGCCGTCTTCATCCTGAACATGCAACTGTGTGTGCTCGCCGCTGTTGACCACCAACACGTCGCTGCTGCGCTTGCTGTCTTGTTTGTGTCCGGTTCAATCGGTAGCGCTGTGGGCAATGCTATTTCCGGAACAATCTGGACCAACACCTTCCTGAAGGCCCTGATTCGCAACCTCCCCGAATCCGTCAAGCCAAACGCCGTCCTTATTTACGGAAGTCTGCCTACTCAGCTCTCGTACCCCGTTGGAAGCGAGGCGCGAATCGCAATCCAGAATTCTTACGGTTATGCCCAGACAAGAATGCTTGCGGCTGGAACGGGCATCATGGCCATGAGCTTTGCTTGGATGTTGTTGATCAAGAACTACAACGTCTCCAAGATGAGCCAGACCAAGGGTACGGTCTTCTAAGGAGGATATGCAGTGGCATTGCGGCATGTCCGAGGAGACGCGAAGCGCGTTACGTAATAGGCTGGCGAACGGGTGTTGGAGGGGATTGAGGATGATTAGTAATTCATAGCTAGCCTCTGGTTATGTGGCAGTAACCAAACAAATTCACACATCTACTTCCTGTATTAAATTTATGCCTTATTTCTTTTTAATTTCCGTTCTTTCCATGGATAGTTCTCATATGCCGGTACCTCAGTAGCTGTTTTGGCTATCTCGTAAATCTATTGGGAATTGGGCACAGTGCAGGATTAGCCGCGTCATCTGGACTCTTAATGCCAAGACACACTGAGTAGCCGAGGTTGCAAGAGATGGTTACTTGGCGCGTTATTCCGCGTTAGGTCAGGTGGCAAGAGAATCCTGGTGGAAGCCAGTTGATCTTCCTTTCCACCAACCTTGGATCGTGGCAGGTTCTTGCCAAGGACGCCACGATTATACTCTAATGCAACTATACCGCCCATCCGTGGGGGTTGAAACTGATCAGATAAACTGATCAGAGTCACAGGGGAGAGAACTACCCTACAGCTTGTGTTTTTTTTCTTTTCTCCTTAAGGAAGCGGCTGGCGCAGACTATTCTTGGCTAATAAGAAAAATGCGTACGTAGTAAAAATAAAAATCAAGTGCTCTACACATTTCACTACAATTTGCGACATTTTACGTGATAAAGTCAGCACTAATTTTGTATCTGTTGGTTGTGATGGTATTCCCACGCACTACGTGAAGACTCACTCGCGTCGCCTGACTTGGCAAGTGTGGGAGGAAGCGTGAAATTTTCGCTCTCGGTGCCACTGCGGAGTAAACTAAAAACACCCGTGAAATGCCGACTGTGATTTACTAGCATGGGCCACGCGCATTAGCTGCGCTGAAGCAGCCAAGGCTTGGCGACCAACCAACCCCTGTCTCCCGGCATCCAAACTGAAGAAGGTGTTGATCTGATAAGATCAAACTTTAGTGCTTCAAATCTTGGGGGTTTGGATCGACAGTGTCCGAAAACAGAAATCAGGCCGGTGATATTGTTTGGGGGACTCATAAATGCATCTTCGTATGGACATATTTTCAATTGGTTTGCTAGTAACACCCCTCAAGTGCTGGGGCTCATAAATGAATCGTATGGAGAAATTTTCTATTGGTTTGTTTGTTGGTACCCCTCAAGTGCGGGAAACAACCAATCAACAGCACGGACTGTAAACTATTGGTGGCAAAAGTGAAGACAGGCGGGAGGGAATCAGATGTAAGACGGCAATGCCTCATCGGGCTAAATTTTCTGTAGACTAAAATAGCTATCTGCTCCATTATGTACGTATTACAGCTTCGAATCAAATCCAAAAGTAGTGCCGGCAACACGCGGTAGCGCTTGGTTGAACGGGCACAGCTGGAAGAAACGCTCCCTTGAGATCTTAACTAGGTTGGACCTCTTGTGAGGCAGGTCCATCCACTTATCCTGGTGCAGTCCGAAAATCATTTCGTACCTGAGCACATTTTCGCTCGAAAGGCGCGGCTCACCCACAACGTTCTCGGTGCGGTGGTCGTCGAGGAACTCGTAGTGCATCACGCTGGGCCACCATGCCAGAACGCGGTGCTGTCCGCGGAACTTGTCGTTTCCAACAAGCGAGTGCCGGCCTCGATCGAAGTCCAGGCAGTTGTAGTACTGACCCATTTTATCCTCCTTGGCCCAGTAGAGCTCAAAGTAGGCAAATGGGGTGTCATTGAAGAAGCCCAGCACAGAGAACTGGTGGGGATCCTCGTGAATCGCATGCAGGTACGCCCTGTGCTGTTCAAGGGTTCCCGTCTCCATCCAGCCTGCAGCTACTCGGGGATCATTCTGCCACTTGTTGAAAATCTCCAAGTGCTCAGGGTTGCGGTAGTCGAGTGCCACGAGCGAGAAGTGCTCGTCAAGGGAAGGGATGTAGCGGCTGTAGATGCGGCTGCCAGGCGCGGGCTTGGGTGTTCGCCGCGGGTGTCGCAGAAGAGTTGTCTCGGACGTTTGAGTCATGACATACTCCAGATGAGGGATAACCTTTCTGGAATTCCAGGTCGGCAGCCAGATGGGCTGCTGGTCTAGAGGCGAAGCGCATCCTTGCCAGAAGGCGCTCTGGAGAACAAGCACCTCGACATCCTTGGGAGGAGGAGATGCCGCAACAGACGGGTCCTGGGGCACTTTGATGGCCACCATGGACAACACCAACTCCTCTGATAGCTTGTTGGCACCAGGGCCTTCCAGTCGCAGTCGGAAAGTCTCGACTTTGTGCTGGTATGCGAAAAAGGTGTACAGGAACATCCAAATCTGGGCCAGAGTGGGTTCTGCATTTTCCCACGTCAAAGCCCAGACTGGGCTCCTTCGTGCCCGCGCCCACTCTTTGTTGTTTGCTCCATCAATCTGGTCTGATTCAACAGGCTGCAGCTTGCTGAAAACAAGGCCGCTGTTGTGAAGAGGCTGGGGGAACGGCTTCCCGTTGTCGGGAATGTTGACTTCGCGCAGGGCGAATGACTGTCTACCCTCGGCGGATGTTGGACATCTCTCGAGATAGTAGGTCGTCAGGTAAGGGTGGGGCAGCCGGATCTTAATGGGCTCCGGCTGTTCAAAGACGTCTGCAGTCATTTTTCGAGTGGTGATGGTCTACTTCCGAGTATACGTCTGAGGTTTTTCTGTGAACCCATAGGTGTATGAGTGTACCAATTTGTGGATATATTTATAGGTACCTGAGGCCCAGGCATGGGGGGGCACCGGGATCTCAGCCGCCAGAGTCCTGGGCTCCCGTGGCATGTACTGCATGAAATGAATATCCTCGCGGCACCTCTCAGGCCTCGGCAATCCGCTAATGTTCTCGACGTGCGTTGATGCGTTTCCTGGTACTGATGTCGAGAAGACCGACTCCACTCTCGCTCGTTGACGAGTGTGGCACTGCCAGGTTACGCCGGGCTCCATGCCGAAACTGTATGTATTGGGGATGTTTAAACTTGGCGTTGTCGATCCGCCTGAAAACGTCCTATTTGTCACCTCCAGAAGCAAGCCTAATCCCTCAGTGGCGCCCGCCCCCGCATTCCGTCGTAAAACTAAGCCTGTGGGGGTTGAGATGTTGTTGGACAAAAGTCGGCGGCTTCTGAACAGAGCATCTTGAGTCTTGTCCGTACGGCCCGTGCAGGATTCGAGCAGGGGCCGGTAGCCTGAGCCCCTCAGGGGTCTGCGTAGCCGGGAGACCAGGCCGAATTGGGGACTGGTGGATCTGCTCAAGGGGGGCCCTGGGGGTCTTGTCACCACGCGGCACAGCAGCGGGTACGGTTATCTTATCAATCCCGCAACTGACGCCCAGCACTGGTTGCATCTTCGTAAATAGTGCGAGAATCTCGGCGATCTCGGGGGTTGCGGGCTCCGAACCCTGTCTGCGGGAGCCTCGAATCAGAAATGGCCCACCGCGTAGAAAGCTTGGCGAATTGGAACCTGGACACCAGGCCCCTTTGCCCTGACAATTCCCACTGTGAGAAATTGGTCAAGTCCGACCGTATAGAGTGGTTGAGGATTGGGTGAAGTACGAGCGGACCTCTAAGAACATGGTCAGAAGACGCACAGTTGTTTCAATGTGCGGCATGCTGGTTCTGCCCACTTCCCAGTTAATTCATGCATTTTCTTTTTTTCATCTGCAACAATTTGCGCAGATTCTTTCCCCTGGTGGGCTGTGACTTGGCTCGCCGACCTGCACAGGCGAATGCAGCCTTCGTCTAGCAGCTTGGCGACGTTCTAATCCACGCATCGCCCGAGCTGAAATCCGGGCTTGCCCGCTTCAGCACTTCGCGTGGTGTCATGAGACCCGAGTGCAATAATGCCATGTCCGCGTAACCAGCCGCCAAGTGAAACGGCCAGCAGGGCTTTCCTTGTGCAAAGTCTGCAGCAGGCTTTGTTGAGCTTGGCGACAAGGAGGCGCGTGGGCTTGGCGACACGAGGACCAATGGTGCAGTACTTGGCGCGGCGCCAGGGCGGGTAATTACTGAGCCAAGAGGTGAGATTTACATGGCTGGCTGGGTGGCGCCTGGGTAATGCTGAATAGGGACAAGCGAGTGATTAGATCAAAAAAGCGAGGCTCTTGGAGATGACTTGGCATTAAGTAAACTCGGTCAAAATTAGGTTCGCATTGATCTGAGCAAGTTCATTAAGACACCGTGGGGAGCGAACGCATTTCGGACCGGACCGATCTCGGGATTAAAATACAGTATTGGGGACTCTCCACACGAAGAGCACCCGTGAGCCGGATCTTCTGTTTTGTGCTCGAATTGGGCTGCGAAAAAGGTAGCATTACATTTAAGCATATACGCGGAAGAGCGGCGGAATGAGCCCATCCTGGGATCATGGCTGGTCAAGTGATCCACTTGCAAATTCCAGCCTCGGTGGGGGTGACTGGGATGAGAGACGCTAACCAAACTCTTTCGTACACGGCAAGCCGAAACTGGAACTTGGCGTGGAATAATACAGCATGGCTTCTGGGTCTTGGTCAGCGGCTGTAGCCCGCGACGTGGAGGCTACTGCAGTTTTCATCTAAATCAGTAAGCACGATGGAATCAACTACGGTAGTTGGTGCAAGGTGCTGGACCTTAGCGTTATAAGACATCTCGGCTTTCTGCCCAGAATTTTTGTCCCAGTTTAACGTCATTGGAATAGACGAGACCCTTCTTGCATCAGCTTTCCCACAATGGCGACGCCTTCGTTCAACCAACCACACCCCGTGCAAAGCATTGCATTGGTGTCATTTCCAGCCAAACATCTCATGCTTGTTGTCATCAATCGGCCAAAGAAGCTGAACTGCCTCACCAGCGATGGAGAATACGAACTCGAGGCTCTCTGGAACTGGTATGATCAAGAGCCTTCGCTTCGATGTGCAATCTTGACTGGCGCTGGGAGGGCATTTTGCGCGGGTATGGACCTCACAGAATGGAATCAGATAAACCGTCGGAGGGCAGCCGGTATTCCTGAGAAGCGCCCGATGGACCCGCCATCTGGCTTCGGAGGCTTGTCCCGACGTCAGGGCAAGAAGCCCATCATCGCTGCAGTCAATGGGCTGGCCTTTGGGGGAGGCATGGAGATTCTAGCAAATCTCGACCTTGTCGTTGCGGCAGAGAATGCTACTTTTGCACTTCCCGAGGCCAAGATAGGTGTTGTAGCCAATGCCGGCTCTCTGCCGAGACTAGCTAGAACCATTGGTCGGCAGAGGACGTCGGAGATGGCACTGACGGGACGAAGCATCACAGCTGCCGAGGCTAAGGAATTCGGGCTCCTCAATGCCATCACAGAAAGTACTACCGAAGACTGTGATGTATTGGAACGGCCTGTTGTGAAAAAGGCCCTATGGTATGCCACTGCGATCATCAACAACAGCCCTGACAGCGTCATTGTCTCCCGTGCAGGAATACTGGCAGGATGGGAGCACGGCAGCGCAGAGAACGCAAGTCGGCTACATTGTGAGAGGTGGAACGCAACCATGGATAATTGTCATAATTTTCACGAGGGAGTCAAAGCTTTCGTAGAGAAGAGGCCTCCCCATTGGGTGGACAGTAAGCTGTGAATAAGCGAGAAGGATGGGACCACGGTAGGCGAGCAAGACGAACGGACAACGGACATACTATGGATGGAATAATTGGAGCACCTTGGTAATTAATTACAACAGAAAAGAAGAGCAAATATCCCGCCCTGGACCTACATACATACAGCCATCTCGATTCTTCGTTACTCGATAGAAGGAGACTTTGTGCTCCCCCCCATCACATAATTGGTCCGCTGTGGGTCGGCCCCTTTGGACAAACACCTGATGCGAATTGTGCCACGTAGCTGCAGTCCAGAATGGGATATGCCAAGGACATGGGATTTTCTGGACAATGGCGCAATTTTCCGACTTTATCAATCGCCCCGCTGGGGAAAAAAATTATTTCCAGGAAATCATGAGCGACACGCCACTGGCGTTTACTTTGCTGCGGGCGTTGGTATCCCCACCGTGCGGATCCTTGCTGACTGGGGATGGGAATATCCGAACACTTGGGGATGTAAGCCTAGTAAGGACCTTTTCACATGTTGCTGTACTGAGAATGCACCATCCCGCCGCTCCACAGAAGGGGGAACTGCTTCATGTGGGTATTAACCCCCCCGTTGGTGGGTAAATCGGACTAGCGAGTGTTAACACGGCATGGCGATAGAGTTTCATTGGAGTGCTGATCGGTGTGAACGGTTCCTTTAGACAATAGAAGTGTCGGAATACGTTACAGAAATGGATCGTCTCAGCACCATTACTTGGCATTATGGAATGACTTGTTGCAACTCCCACCTTTAAGCCGTGTGCGGATCCTGACGCGCCGAACTCGCTCGTCTTCTTGTCATTGCACTGGCCACCACTGGCCGCCGCCGTAATATCCCGGCCTAAGTTATCCTCTAGATGGGAAATGGGCCGATGTTTGGCATGGATAGAAAGCTGTGTGGTGGCTGCAATACCCATGAGCTCCGAAGGCCCCATCAGACTCAAGAGCCGTCCTCGACGGAGAGGCCAGTCAGTTTACATCCTTAATATGCCTCAAAATTTAATCTTATAATGTTTCAAACCATTGGGTGCTCCTTGTAGAGGGAAGTGCAACGGGACCTCCACGAAACCCCCACACGCTTGCGCGGGATGATTGTTGGCTATTCTGTCCTCACTCCCGAATACATTTTGCCACATTCCCATGATAAAGAGGAGAGAGCGTCATAAGCGAGTAACCAGAAGCAACCTGTTTTTGGCACTGTGGCTAACACAGTTTAGCTGTTTGTGCCAACATCCCATCGGCATTTCTCATTATGGCGACAGAAGGCAGTGTGGAGTCTGTGATACAGACGCCCACACCGCAAAAAGAGGCATCAAAGGGTACTCTCTATGACGTCCCCATTATTATGGGAAACCATGGCCAAGACGTGAATGGGTTAGAGGCAATGCTCTTGGCATGGGCCCTTATCCTGTATCGTCACAACCATGGCAACCATGTGCAATTCTCCTGGGGCCTGTGTGAGGCTGGCGCGTCCTCAGGTCAGGTCTATGAGTTTGACACTTCAAGATTGCCCTTGATTGCAGACGACTCTCTGGCAAAGGCGGTGGAACACACTCGCACCTACCTTCATAATACTCTACCATCCAAGAGCCCAATCGAGGAGGCCAATCGCTACACATTTTTCTTCAATGATGAATATGTGCCTGCGGCCAATGCCTCAAGCGAGATTACCGATGATGGCAACCTATCGATGACTTGGGTAAGTGCAATCCTTGTTGCTTCAGATATTCCAAATTGCAACATAGCTAACGTTGGGTCACTCGTTGCAGGGAAATGTTCAACTCCAGGCTGCCATCACTGAAGAGGGGCTTCGGCTAACCTCTGCCTGGCGAGAGCCTTTGGGCGCAGAGTTTCTCGCAAAGCACATTACAGAGTCGTTTGTTGAATTGCTGCGCGTTAATCTGCCCAACCTGGACACAGCAGTGAGCTCTGTCCTGCCAGTTGGCGAGGTAGACAAGTCAGTCATTTGGAACTGGAACAAAGACCTGCCCCCAACCACAAATGTCTGCATCCACGACTTGATTGCCGAACAGATACGGGAGCAACCAGATGCACCGGCAATTTGCGGCTGGGACGGCGACTTGACTTACGCCGAAGTAGAGCAGTATTCTACAGTGTTTGCCTGGCACCTCATCAGCCTGGGCTTGCAGATCGGACAGATTGTCCCGCTTTGCTTTGAGAAGTCCAGATGGACAACTATTGCTGTCATGGCTGTCATCAAAGCTGGTGGTGCTTTTGTGCTGATGGACCCGAGCCAGCCCATGCAAAGGCGTCAAATAATGGCAAAGCAAGTCGACGCAAAATTCATCCTCACCTCCAAGAACCAGAGCCGCTACGGGCCAGAAATCGCGCCCGAGACCCATTTAGTTGTGGTTGATGAGGAGAACCTCACTTCGCTTCAGGCCTCTGCTCCACCAACTGATAAGGCGCTCCCTGTTGTGCCTCCAAGCTCTCTGCTATACATCATCTTTACTTCTGGAAGCACTGGCACCCCGAAGGGTGTTATGATCTCGCACTCAGTCTACAGCACTAGCGCTTTGGCTCGCAGTGCGCTTATTGGTTATTCCAAGACGTCACGGTCGCTGGATTTCACATCATACGCTTTTGACGTGAGCGTGGACAGTATCTTGTCCACCCTTCTGCAGGGAGGATGCTTGTGCATTCCCAGCGATATGGATCGTATGAATGATCTCAGTGGAGCAATTCGTTCCCTTAGAGTTAATATGGTCAACATTACTCCCTCGGTTGCCCGAATTTTGGACCCTGACATTATCCCATCACTAAACAGCCTTGGAATCGGTGGCGAGTCTTGTTCTGCGGGTGACATTGCGATTTGGGGTCAGCACACTCGAATTGTGATTGGCTATGGCCCTGCAGAATGCACGATCGGTTGCACCGTGAACCCCAGCGCGGCCGGCAAGCCCTACGTGTCAGTCGGAGCTGGAACCGGTGCAACCATTTGGCTCGTGGACCCAGATGATCATGATAAGCTAGTCCCTGTTGGTGCCGTCGGCGAGCTTCTCATCGAGGGACCTATTGTGGGTGAAGGCTATCTGGGAGACCCTGAGAAAACCGCTGCGGCGTTTATTCACGACCCCAAGTTCCTGCTTGAAGGCGGAGGCGGTGTCGCTGGTCGCAAAGGACGGTTATATAAAACCGGAGACCTGGTCCGCTATGACCCCGACGGAGAGGTCGGTTTTGTCTTTGTGGGACGCAAAGATACTCAAATCAAGTTGCGTGGTCAGCGTGTTGAGCTGGGTGAAATTGAGCACCACATCAAGAAGCACCTTCCTCCTGCATCGGACGTCGTTGTCGAAATCATTTCTCCTCGCAAGCAGGGCAAGGAATCCATGCTCGTGGCGTTTATTTCCGACCGAGAAGCCGCCAAAAAGGTCGATGGCGATGCCCAACAAATCGACTTTACTGGAGCTCTTTTAGATGCTGTCAATGCCCTGGACGAGAAACTGTCAAAGGCTTTGCCAGTTTACATGGTCCCAGCGGCATACATCTGCTTATCCAAGATACCGATGTTGGTATCTGGAAAGACGGACAGAAAGACATTGCGCGCTATGGACGTGGTAACAGTTTCACAAACCTCGGATGAGAAAATGGAAATCCGTGAACCGACCTCCGAGGCTGAGCGTGTTTTGCACGGTGCATGGTGCCGTCTTATTGGGCTGGAACCAAAACAAGTCAGCACAACTCACAACTTCTTCATGCTTGGTGGAGAATCAGTACTTGCCATGAAGCTTGTCCCATTACTACGTGAATTGGGCTACATTTTATCGGTTGCCGATGTTTTTGCTTATCCCGTCCTTTCGGATATGGCAAAGGCAATGGAAAAGAATGACAAGGTCGAAGTGGACATGAGTATCCCTGCATTCTCATTGCTCAAGCCAAACATGGATTCTGGAGTTCTCCGTGTTGAAGCAGCAGAACAATGTGGCTGCAGCGCGGATTCCATTGAGGATATCTACCCTTGCGCTCCCATGCAGGAGATTCACATGGCTTTTTATACTCGATCCAAGGAGAACTACATTGCGCAGAGAGTTGCAGACATCCACGAGTCCAGCCCACTTGACAAAATCAAGTCTGCCTGGGATACTGTGACCCGAGAGTGTTCCATCTTGCGAACGCGTATCGTTGAATTCAAGCAACATGGCTTCCTGCAAGTTCTCATCAACGAACCCGCACAATGGAGAGAAGTCAAATCTACCCTTGACGAGTTTCTCGCAGAAGATGCGAAAGAACCCATGTCGCCTGGCCAACCTCTGTCTCGATTCGCTATTGTTCATGACGAAGCGCTCAATAAGCGTTATCTGGTCTGGACGGCTCATCACGCAATTTACGATGGCTGGTCGACAGAACTTATTGTAGAGCATGCCCAGGCTGCATACCATGGTCTTGGAGTATCTAGACCAGCCGACTTTAGACACTTCATTCAGTACCTGGCCGACCCCTCGAGGAGAACAGCCTCCGAGGACTATTGGAGAGCACAGCTTGAGGGTGCAACTGGTCCCCAGTTCCCTTCATTGCCTTCGCGTTCCTACATACCAGACCCTACCAGTCTTTCGGAACGATCAATCACTCTGAAGCCCTCCAAGATGAACTTCACTATTGCAACCATAATCAGAGCAGCCTGGGCTTTGCTCGCATCACAATATTCCCTGAGCGATGATGTCGTTTTTGGAGAAACATTCACTGGACGCACTATTCCCATCATGGGAATTGAACAAATCGAAGGTCCCATTCTAGCTACTGTGCCTGTCCGTATCCGTATTGACCGCACTACGTCTATTCAGGATTTCCTTCGCTCCATTCAGGAGCAGAGCATGATTCGAGCTGCACATGAGCATCTTGGTATCCAGCACATCCGCCGATTGAGTGATGATGCACAAATTGCTTGTGAAGTGACTATGGGTCTCGTCATTCAACCTCAGGATCCAGAGGAGCCGGTTCCCACAGACACTGAGTTGCCTTCATTCCGCTCAGGAAATGCGGCTCTCGAGGCTCTTCACTTTAACTCATACCCGATAATGCTTGCCTGTTCGCTTCGACAGGATGGGTTCCAAGTGCTGGCAAGTTACGACTCGGATCTTGTGACGGACACTCAAATTCAACGCCTGTTGTCGCAGTTTGAGTATGTTGTGGACCGACTCCATGGCGACCAGACTTGCCTGTTGGGTGACTTGACATGCTTGTCCCAGGATGAGCTGTTGCAAATTTGGGAGATGAACAGAGAGCCACCCATCTCACCCCAGCATATTTCAAGGCTCCTCTCAAGCGGGGATAAGTATCCAACGATCCAATATAATTCTTGGGTTGTGAATACCGCAAACTCCGCTTTGCTCATGCCAATTGGAGCTGCTGGTGAGCTCCTTCTGGAGAGTCCTATTGTCGACTCTACCGAAGAGATCGTTGATACTCCCGAATGGCTCCAGCAAGGTGTTGAGGGTATCCCTGGAAGACAGGGAAGGCTTTACCATACAGGCGACATTGTCAAGTATGCCGATGACATGGGCCTCATATTCATTGGCCGAAAGGATGCAATGACTAACATCGACGGCCATGTTCTCGACCTCAATACCACGAACAACACGCTCAAACGATTACTTCCAGCCACTGCGAGCGTATCAAGCCAGCTCATTACTCCAAGTGGCTCCAGCAGCCAGAAGCCCTTGGTTGTCACCTTTGTTCAGGATAGTTCAGAAGACGCACAAACAATTGAGCTTGACATTGATAACGCAGGGTCATTCCCCCTCGCACGCGCCATGTCTGTCGATCTGGCCACGGCAATCGTGGGTCTTAACAAGATTCTTACTGAAACCCTGCCTCCCTATGCAATCCCTTCAGTTTATATCCCTCTGTCTAAGACTACAGATGATGGCCAGCAAATTGATGTCACCTCTTTGAATGGCATTGCCGAGAATGTCACCGTTGGGCTGGTGACAGAGCTTCGAAAGTGCTTCAACGCCATGCGACAGAAGCTTTCGCAATTGGTACCTCTGACAACCAAGGAAAAGGCTTTGCGGTCGTCTTGGGCCAAGTTCCTGAGCCTTGAAGAGGAAAAGTTATCCCTAGATGATAACTTCTTCCGTCTTGGAGGTGACTCTATCGTGGCCATGAGAATGGTGTCAGCGCTACGACAGGTCGGCTACCGTTTGTCCGTGGCAAGCATTTTTACGAACATGCAGCTTCGTGGTATGGCCGACGCGTTGGTAGAGATTCCCACAGACACTACAGAACCTGTGAAGGAGTATTCCGCCTTTTCGCTATTGGATGTGGAGAATCTGGACGACTTCCTATCCAACGTGCAAAATGTTCTTGCAGACTCTAGCTGGGCCATCGAAGATGTTCTTCCTGTTACAGGCCCCCAACGTGGCGATGTGAAGTCTACCGTCTTCGCACCAAGAAGCTCCGTTCAGTACAATATGCTCTACCTGGACAACTCGATTGACACAACACGCTTGTTGGATGCCTTCCAATCACTGGTTTCTTTACACCCTATTCTGCGGACTGTATTTGTTCAGCACAATGACCAAACCTTGCAGGTAGTCCTGAAAGATATGAAGGTACCAGTCACCCAGCAGAACATCGAGGGTTCTTTGGAAGAAGCTTGCAAGAACTTGGCCAAAACCGACATTGATGTGGAGTCTGAGTTTGCTTTCGGAGCACCCTTCCTCCGACTGTTCGTGCTACAAGGTGATGAGAGAAAAGCACTGATGATTCGCATTTCGCATGCTCAATACGACGGTGTGTCACTACCCGAACTACTTTCTCAGCTCGAGAAGAAGTACAGAGGGTTGGAGATTCCTGCTTCTACTCCCTTTACGACGTATATCAACCACCTACAACAAACAAAGGCGGACAACGTCAAGTTCTGGCGTAACCTTCTCGATGGATCCTCCCCAACTACTATTATCCCGCACGCAGCCCCAGAAAGCAAGACGGCCTTTATAACCAAGCCCGTTGATGTCTCTGGATCTTCTCCAGACATCACACTGCCAATCTTGGCTACTGCTGCCTGGGCTGCTGTGATGTCCCGGTATCTCAAGACTTCCGATATTACCTTCGGAGGGATTGTATCTGGCCGTGATATCGATGTGCCTGGAGTGGATACTACCATGGGACCTTGCTACCAGTATATCCCGATTCGGGTCAACATTGATCCCAACTGGACAGCAAAACAGCTCTTGGAGTACACACGCAAATACCTCCTCGAAGGTAGTGAGAAAGCCACTCTTGGATTCCAGGACATTTTGAAGGAGTGTACAAACTGGCCATCTGAGACCGAGTTCTACGGCTCGTTCTTGAACCACCTTAACCGTGAATTCTTCGACGCGCTACCATTTGCCGATACCACCTGTGGTGTGGATTACATAATCCCACACCCTGAGCCAGCAACTCCGCCTCGTATTGTATCCTTTACAGAGTCCAATAAAACGTTCGTCGGTATCGAGGCCGATGAGGAGCGGCGAGAATTTTGGGAGGCGAGGGTAGAAGAACTATCCGCCATGGTCGAAGGTTTTGTGAAGAACCCTGAGGCTATTGTAGTGGATGATGCTGCACGTAATGAAGCCAACTAATTTGTAAAGGAAATGGGTCGTTTATTGAGAGTTTTGTAAAGGGTCTTAGCTCTTTTTTTGTTACATCAAGTTTGTATTTGAATTGAATTTTATCTTGAATCGGTAACCAAGCTCCGTAACCTTGGTTCTGTCACTCTCAAATAGTCACTATATAGAAGTGGTGTCCTGCACTAGAGAATATCTTTTCTGAACAATTGCTAAGCATGATTTTGGGAGATGAATATATCCGACGGCGAAGGTGAAGAAAAGTTCATTTATAGGATATCTTGGTAGAATGGTCGTAAATTTGTTTTTTTCAGATAATAACCCCTCCTTGTAATACATTATACGTAAAACCTCATCCCAAAAATACCACCTAAGATTATATCGGCGTAACTATTTACAAGATGTTGCCAAGGAGGCCGCTGACAGTGCCGAGAAGGGGTCCAAGGACGTCATGAGTCAGGCTGGAGACAAGAGGACCGAGCGCTGATCCGAGAAGAGGGACAAGGGCGGAAACAAGGCCGCAAACAAGGTTGAGGACGGATCCAAGAAGCTGAGAAACAGTCTTGAGAAGGTCGTTAAGCTCAGCGTTGACGCCAACAGTGCCGACGAGAGTCTTGGAGGTGTTCAGGACGGTAGTGAAGAGCTCGACAATGATGCTAACAACGCCGCTGAGGTCGGCATCGGCGGAAACATCAAGGCTGGCGCCGCCGGAAAGCTTTCCTACAGTGCCCTCGAGGGTGGAAGCCAGCTTCTTAACAATAGGAAGGACCTGCTCGAGGCAGTCATCCACAGAGAGCTTGCCGCTGGAGACCTGTCCCACAACACCATCTGAAATCATGTTAGCTCCAATTTAAGTCACGCGAAGAAGGAAGCCTTACCAATGGAGCCCGTCAGATCCTTGACAGTGGAAAGAGCACCGGTAAGGCCGCTGGTCAGACCATCAAGGCTGGAGACGGCGTCAGAGCGCTTGCCAGCCAGATTGCCGACAGGAAGAATGTTGGTAATCTTGTCAACGGGGAGAATCTCGGTGACCTCGTTAATAATGTCACCGCCAGGAAGGTCGCGTTTTCCAGCGATGTTTCCAGGGAGAATGTTGGTAATCTTGTCAACAGGGACAATATTGGAAACTTCGCCAAAGAGATCACCGCCAGGGAGATCTCGCTTGCCAACGGGGAGAATGTTGGTAAGATCATCAACAGGAAGGATCTTAGTGACCTCACCGATGATGTCGGCACCAGGAAGGTCACGCTTTCCCACAGGGAGGATGTTAGTAACATCATCAATGGGGATAATGTTCTTCACCTCCTCAATGAGATCACCGCCAGGAAGATCACGCTTTCCAGCAAGACTGCCAATGGGCAGAATGTTGGTAACATCATCGATTGGGACAATCTTAGTGACCTCGCCGATGATGTCGGCGCCAGGGAGATCTCGCTTGCCGACAGGGAGAATGTTGGTAAGCGTATCAACAGGAACAATCTTGGTGACTTCGCCAATGATATCGCCGCCGGGAAGATCCCGCTTTCCAATAGGGAGAATTTTCGTAATGTCATCAATGGGAACAATTTGGGTAACCTCGCCAATGATATCGCCGCCAGGAAGGTCCCGCTTCTCGGCAGCAACATCTTGAGCGATGGGGGCGGCAACAGCCGACATAGCCAGGGCGGCAATGGGGAAGAAAGTAGACTTCATGATGAATAATAAAGAATCGAAACAATTCGTAAGGATCGTATTGGGCGAGTTGAAAAGGAGTGACTGAAGCTCTAGGCTGATCAGATGAGGTGAGGGTGAGAAGAGGGTAATTGAGACGGAGGGGCTCAGCAACTCTTATACTCATCATAAGTCGCTCTTGATGATATGAGAACTTGTAAATTGAGCAGCTTGATCCTTGCCTGTTGGCTTGAGCCGCACTTCATCTCGAGTCTTGGAAGTGGTTCGTGAGTCATGTCAGAGCCTGGATATTGGAGTTCAGACGGTAGCACAGGGCCTCGAAGTGGCCTGACCAGGCAGTTAGCGCCATATAATTCATCTTAACTTGTCCACTAGTTGGGCTTGCAGGGTTAGTTTTGATGGTTCATCCCGATGCCGTGTCATAGCGTAGCGCGGTAGGCTGATCTTTGGTACGATTTGAAACGGCTTGTTTGATGACGGAAATATATTAAACTATGCCAATAGAGAAAACAATGTCGCTCTGGCCTCTAGTGGCTCTATCTCGATGCGCCTTGTCATGGCGAGCCCAGAGCCACAGTGACGTGACGCAAGTTCAATGTACTGGCGGAAGCAAAGGCTCATCATCTGAAACAGCGGTCTAGTGTACTCACAAATCTATAACATTCAACAATTCGTATTTTTCATAATCAATGTTTCATTGCACAGGACTAACTCTTATATTAATTCTTGAATTTAATTGACATTGAGCAGAGTGTGCATTGTGCTGGTCACAACGTCTTGCACCCCACTACAGTCCCGTCGATGCATCACGGATTGCTTTATCAGGCAGGTTCGTAAGGATTACAATGCTCAGTATGGCTAAAATTCTAAAGAGGCCATCATCGTTCATGCTGGGGATATTATTCTTTGATATCCTCTGTTGGTCGTAGAAGTTTTGTATCAGCAATTGGATTCCACTTTACATACAAGAGGGTGCCGACAATTAATCAGTATCCTTGAGACAAGATAACCGAAATTTGTGGGGCGGAAGAGAGGGCACAGCCGTTATAGTGGTTTCACTAACGCGTTGTTGGATGAGAAGGGGCGAAGCTGTCTTCACGCCAATGCTTGCACAATAAGGCCGTGCGTTTGCTCGGCAGCATATCTCTCGGCGAGATTACACTTGCTAGGTACATTGTTTCTCAACAAGGCGGCCCTCAAGCCCCCAAGCCCTTCCAAGCTATAGTCCGTAGATCAGATGCCCTATAGATCCAGGGGGGTTCCTGGCCAGATCTACCATCGGACTGTTTTTTGTATCCAATTGACAGGCCCAGAAGGGCCCTTCGACCGTGCGTACATGGGCATAGCATAACGGCACTTGCAGGCAAACTACCGTGCTATAGGATGAGAATTCTGATTGGAGAGAAGTACTGCAGTCTTCAATTTTGAAGTTTCCCCTTAATGAGAGGGAAATGAGAAGTGAATATTGTTTCCCGAAGAAACAAGTTGCTGTCCACGCAACCACCAAACAATGGTATGCTTAATTGCATACTGAAAATTTTTATGCGAATCACCGTTATAGATTAGTTCGTGCACGCCGTCTCGTCTGCCATCTAAAGACTGACGGTGATTGATCACGATTGTCTTAGCATGATCGCTATACACGTATGGTATGATTGCGGCATTGAAGCCATGACTGGAACGATTTTCGGCGACAGCTAAATACAAAGCAAACCAATTCATATAATAAAAAACAGGTTTTTGCCATAATAGAGACCCAAGACTAGATTTGAAAAGTTTTCTAATAAATATCAGAGAAGAAAAAAATAGCCATTTAAATGGCCCACACTTTTCTGTTCCATGACGCACTACAGGGTAGCCATACACTCTGTGAACCGCCTTTGCATCACTTTCTCGGAACTCTAGCCAGCCAGTATAATCCCAAGGAGGCACCAATATTGAAGAAAATGTAAATCCAGAGGAGCCCAAAGTTCCTCCATCTGTCATCATAATCAATATCAAAGTTGGCCAGGAAGTCATCTGTCATACTCATGGGGCACCACCCACAAGCACCTTCATTCGCAGAGCCAACGAGTCTGCCACCGACACTCTGGACAAATGGATCCAGGAAATTGGTGCAGGTCATGTTTGCCTGGACCGGAATCTCTACGATCTCGTGGGGTGCGCATTCCACCGGAACACCGTGAAGCGCAGTAGACAGTGCCCCGGAGCTAAGGTACGTCATGGGAGACACCCAGTACATGACGTCGGACCATATAGCAGGCATCTGATCGCGCGTGATACTCACACCACAGAAGGCCAGCGTCAAGATGGCAATGAGGTTGACGGCTACACCAGCCAGATCAGGGGTTTCCAATGGTGCAATAAGGGCCTGTGAAATAGTTGACGCCCACAGTATGAGTTGCCATATGAACAGAAAGGTGGTGAAGCCGCGGATGGCCGTTTCTCCACTGGCGTTGTCCTGGAATCCAACCGGGTAGTACCAACAGAAGAAGAAAATCACGGCACAAAGCGTGTTCCAGAGCACTTCGATGAGGATCTGGCTTAGCATAAAGACTGACCAGCGGTAGATCTTGGACGGGCGCTCGCGCACTTCATACAGAGCTCGCTGAGGGGTGAAAAAGGGCATGATCTGTTTGGTGTAGGGGTTCTGGATTAGAAATCCAATGAAGAAGGCGTAAAGTTGGTTCTGAACGCCCTGCATGCTGCGATCGGAGCCCCCGAAGCTAAAGCCCAGATACAAAGACTACCGTTTCAAGTCAGCAAATGCAGTGCTCAAACATTCTAAAGGTACTTACGAAGAGAACAGTGATGGAGAGCTTGGACCATAGGTAGGTGGGTGATCTCCAGAAATGCTTGCTCGTGCGCATAAAGACGGCCTTGAACTGGGTCGAGAATGAAGTAACAAATTCGTTGTGCTGGGAAGCAAAATCTCCATCCGCAACTGCTACCGTGCCTCCCTCTCGTAAACGGCTTAGTTCAGCCTTAACTTCCTGGTACTCCAGAGAGGCACGCCATATTTCAGACCAGTCAGGGCCGTCTCCAGATGGAAGAGTGATGTTGAGCATCCACTCCGCAGGGTTGGCCTTCTCCGGGCACGGCGGTGCGCCGTTACGCTCGAAGTAGTCAATCATAGTACGTGAGTTAGCTCCAATATCTATAAAGCATTAGCCACTGCATACTAGGATGAAGGGTGAGGTATCAACCGACCGCCAAAGTACACAGTCTTGCCACCGGGACGGAGAAGCAAAAGCCTGTCAAACCGAGAAAACAACATGGCCGATGGCTGGTGAATAGTACAGAGCACCGCTTGGCCCGCTTTACCCAGTCTTTCTATCAAATCACAGATGGCCCATGACGTCTGAGAGTCGAGGCCAGATGTCGGCTCATCCAGGAAGACTAGAAGTTGGGGGCGGGCAGCCAGCTCGACGCCAATTGTCAATCTCTTACGCTGCTCGACATTCAAACCCTTCCCAGGGAAGCCAATCACAGCATCCGCGAAACTCTCCATCTCCAAGATCTGGATCACTTCGTCAACGTATGCCAGTTTTTCTGCGTGCGGAATCTCTGCGCTTTGTCGTAGAAGCGCGCTAAATTCGAGAGCTTCCCTCACTGTTGATGTGCTAATATGAAGATCCTGCTGCTGCGCATATCCAACACGGTGAGAGAAAGAAGAGTCGGTCGGTTTGCCATTAACCAGAGTGTCACCAGTCAAAACACCTACCGTGAGACGAGTCGCTAACGCATCCAGAAGTGTTGTTTTGCCGGCACCAGAAGCGCCCTGTCCAAATCAGCAACGTTGCATCATAAAAATTATAGAGGTCTTCGTACCATAAGAGCGGTCGTGACGCCAGGCTGAACCCAGCCGTTTACATTGTCCAGAATCCGACGAGTGCCATCCTTGGTCTTGACGTCGTAACAAATGTCCTCCCAATGAAAAACAGGCTTCCCGCAAGTACTGGGGCTAGGACGAGCCTTTTTTTCTGACTCGTCCGGAATGGATGTCGAAGGAGTGTCGTTGATAATGTGCGAAACCTGCTGGATTTCCACGTCGTTCTTCGTGGACTTTTCATAAGCGGTGGGCATTGCTCCTCGACGGAATACAAGCACTTCACCCTTGGTCTTAGGCGGAGTGGCATATTCGGCAGCAACGATGTAGGTGAGGAGGAATATGGCGAGGAATGCAAAGAGAATTCCGACATTCCTCCACTTGTGTGAATTGTGGTAGCCATAGCTAAGTTCGATATAACGGTCGCCGCTCACTGTGTCCTCTCCAGGCAGAGCTCCGACAACCGTGCACACGCGCTCAGCTAGAGACAAACCATCATAGCCGGGCCCACTAGGAACGATCTGAACACAAGGAAAATGCCTACCATGGAACTCATTCGCCATCAAGGCCTCGAATACATACGCAAGAGGGTTGATGTAATTCATCCACCTGGACCATCCAGGCATGTAATCTGTGGGAATAGAAAACCCCGTGTAGACCATGAGACCGATAGTGAGCAAAGACACGGGGACTAGAGCTTGATGGGATGTCCGTGTAATGAAGGCCATGGTGCGGTAAAGGGCCGAGACGGTCAAGCTAAGGATAAAGTTAAGAAATAAGAAAAAGAAATACGCCCCAGCCGTCCGGTTAAGATTGGCAAGGAAGTAAGTGATGGTATTGAGAATGACAGCGTTAAGAATCTTGTAAGGAATATCAGTGATGTAGTTCGCAATAGCTTCCGCAGATTGGTGATAGAACGCGTAACGATTGTGTTTCTCGACAACGGGACGTTGGGCGTAAAGGGTGAGGACCTAAATGCGTTAATAATGTTTGTCTACAGGCTTTCTAAATTTCCTAGGACAGCAAATGCGTACCTCGAGTTCACCCGAAAAAGCGTTAAAGAGAAGCGTGAAAAAAATGGACGAGCCTCTGTGATAAAAGCTGCTTGTATCCCTGGGCAGATTGTAAAACCCGCTCCCAGTCACAAAACCTATAGTCAGGTTAAAAAGGAGAGATGCAATGACGAATGCTGGATCCGCGACAATGCGCTTGCCACCCCGCCAGATGCAGAGCTTGATCTGGTCAATGTACGAGATGTGATATGGTGACTTGAGACGCTGGATCGAGCTTCTTTCAGCCTTTCTACTTTTTGCAAACTCGTCAAATCGTTGGTCCGATGGGTGGTGGGCCTCATACGTGTCGAGCTCGATGGTCAAGCAGGCGTGCTCAGGAGAGGCCTTCCACAATGTGGAAAACTCTTCCGGTGTGCGCGGAACAGTGGCTTCACACCCCGGGCGCACACGTCGTTCGTTGACAGATGTCATAGAGGTCAGGAAATCGGCCGTGGTCTGTCGTTCGGGGCCTGGAACTCATTGTTAGTCGCATAGCCGAATCATGTTGTAAGCTAGAAAATACTTACATTCAAAGCCTAACCTCTCGAAATATCCCTTTGCATTTTCTGTGCTGCCAAAGTATATCTGGTGGCCTTCATAAAGCACAGTCACTTTGTCAAATGTCTATACAGGTCAGAAATTAACCGGAATTAAATGCGTTGAAGGCAGACACACCTCATACGCAGCTTGCGGAGCCTGGTAGATGGCCACAACCGCAGCGACGTTCATCAAGTCAGCCTGTGCACGGAGAGCCTTGCAAAAGGAAATGGCACTGGCGCTGTCAAGACCACGTGTGCTGTTATCCCAACATTGGAACTTGGCGCCAGTGAGAGCAGCTTCCGCAATACTGACTCTTTTGCGTTCACCACCCGACACGCCGCGAACAAAGTCATCGCCCACTTTGGTGTTCATGGTATGCGTGATACCGAATATAGCCATGATGGCATCTCGATAGGCGCGGGCAAACTCCCTCTTGGTAAACCCGCCCGGAATCTTCGCCGGAAGACGTGCCATTGATGCAAACTCCAATGTGTCGCCAACACTTATCGGGGGAAGATGAACATCGACCTCGGCATTGTAAAGAACGTCGCCACGAAACCAGCCGTGCATATACTTTGGATTGATACCTTAACTATGTTAGCTGTACCTCAGAGTATCAGATGAGATGTAACTACGAACCTCGAAAGTTAATATAGGATTCGTCGGTGACATTGAGGCCGTCATTGCGACCCGAAAGCGTCTTCAAAAACGTGGAACAGCCTGATCCTGGGGGTCCGAGGACGAGCAGCATTTCCTTCGGGTGAACAACGCCGGCGAAATCATGAAGGATGTCGATTCGCTTGACTCCACGTCCAGTGAGATACCCAAGAGCCGATGTGACCATAGCAGGAATGATGTTGCCGGTGGACTTCTGGTAACGGGCGCCAACACCATGGCCGTATACATTAAGGTTGCGGAAGGCGACTCCTGTCATTCGGGAAGGCGCAGATTCTGGGTCTGACTCGAAAAGCTGTCTCAGTGCTTTAATCCAGAGGTAACTGTCAAACCTTTCGGAGAAGGGATCCAACTTGCTTCCCTTGATGGGAGCAACAGCGCTGTTCTCATCATGGTGGCCGTACTTTGCTGAAGCAGTCGTAATCTGCTTAGCCAGTCTCTCGATTTGATACGGGGTGCTATCACCCAACTGGTCAGCATCGGTCGATGATCCAGCCGTAGAGGGCGCAATGGTATCCGGGGTAGCCATAGCCGGCATGTGCTTTCGGCGATGTGTGTAAGTTCTCCAGCTATTTTAGATATCAGCGCAGTTAATACTCAAGGAAGGCGATGCGTTGGCATATTGTGGTGAAGATGTGGAAGTGGAAGTCTATAACTAAGTCAAAGAAGCCAGGAACACGGTTACCAGGGTATTAACCCAATGGTGCAATATATTTGACTGACGTCAACATCCTAGAAGGTAATTCACAGAGTCGGAAGTCCCGGTGCTGAAAAATCAAGAACAAGATCATGGTGAGTCGGATATGTTAGAAACACCAAAAAGGAGACCCGGTGGGTGAGGGTTAGACTAATCCAGGACAGGCAGAAAATCTGTTTAGCAATAGTACTAGCGTCCAAGGACCCAGTGACAAGGGTGGCCTCTTGGCATCCATCAAGGCTCAATCTTAATTCTATAGGCACGGCTTATTACATGACCCATTTACTAAGCCCACCATTTTTCGGAGCGGTTATGTCATTGTGCCGTGCTCAATACGAGTAACTTCAACAATTGCTCGCAAAGTTTGCGTTTGGCGAAAGATGCAAATAGGATTGAACATGGCTACGATTCTAATATGGCGAGTTCAAACTGCTTAATCACAATTTGATCGTTGAAGCTACAGGAGCTGAGGTTTGATTTTGTCTCATCACCTGAGCCAATGTGCTGACTACGCACTCAAATTTGGCATTGTTCCCACATAATGGCTAAACATACGGACACCGATTCGGTCGAATTGATACGAGAACCAAAATATGCTAGTGGTAATTCTCGGCAATCGAAATTAGCCAATAATTTTCACCGTGTCAATCAAGTTGAACCTCGGTGTCAAACTGAACCACTTTAAAACCGCCATCAAGCTCGTTATGGCAAGGGCTACGGTAGCTCGTTCATTTATCTTGCTTGTAAACCTTTTTTGCGCTCTGTGGCTCATCAGCTCATTTTCATCACCACCATACCCACATTAGGGATGCGTAAATAATGCCACCATGACTTTAACGACCTCGGCTCGATGTGGGTCGAAATGTCGTAAATTGCCGTCGGACTTCATTTTTGAACAGTTTTACATGTTAATATGATTGAAAGGAGATAAATAATCCCAAATCCGCGTAATCAGATAAGGTATAGGGGATGCTTCAGGAACTACCGGCTTCCCGATATTCTCAAGTTGTCCAAAGGCTCCTACCCTATTACCATTTGAATATGCATCACCAAAGCAACTCTTACGAAGATATCTCTCATTAGTGGGTACGAATGGAATAAACATTTCACGAGTACAGTTTGAGAATTACAAACACCACTATCTGTTTATAAAGACTTATCATTTCCGTGAATAAAATAATACATCGGCATCAATTACAGTGCACCAACATGTGAAATCTATGCATTTCCATTATAAGCAATTTTGTTTGGTGACCCGCTGCGAAGACCGCTTGCTTTGTCAGTTGTAGCCAAATCCAAAATGCGCGACTTGAGCGCGGATGGGCTGTTGATATTCTCCAGGACAGCGAGGTACAAGGCAATACCGGCAACATGAGGTGCAGCCATGGACGTGCCCGTTAGTGAGTGTGTTGCCGAGTTAGAGCCGATGTACGCCGACTCAACACTTGTGCCAGGGGCCAGAATGTCAACCGCGCTGCCATAGTTTGAGTACTGTCCTTCGGTCCAGGTCGAATCAACTGCACCAACAGTCAATGCGTTTTCCACATTGGCTGGCGACCGAGTAGATGCCGATAGGTTCTCGTTTCCGGAGGCAGCAATGCTGAGGATTCCAGCTTCGAATGCAGCGTCGATTGCATCATTCCACACTGGCGACGCACCGCCACCTAGCGATAGGTTAATCACTGATCGTGCCTGACGACCCTTGGAGATAACATCTTCGGTTGCCCAGTTGAAACCATCCAGAATGATGGACGTCGTGGACTCTACTCCTCGGAAGACCTTGACATCAATCAGGTTAGACGACTTGGCGACGCCAAATTTGGTCCCGCCAATGGTTCCCGCAACATGAGTTCCATGACCGAGCGTGTCTTCAAAATCACCACCAGCGGCATTGTAGCCTTGAACAGCGCGCCCGCCAAAGTCGTCGTGGGCAATGTTGATTCCACTATCGACGACATAGGCATATGTCCCTTCTCCAGCAGAGTCATCGTATCGATAAGTGTTTCCACCAGGGTCTCGGCTAGAAATAGCGCCCAGACCCCATGTGGAGTCTGACTGGGTGACAAAGGCACTCAATCTGTAGACCTGGTCGGGCTCTACATTGACCACCTGTAAAATCATTAGTATTTCTTCTTCGCATAGTGGCATTTTGGAAATTAAAATAGTGAAAGGATTAGAAAGTACCTCCGGGTTCTCCTTCAGCTCCTTGATAGCATCGGCGTCAAAAGTGCCGGCATAGGCATGGAAGCCAGAGATGTTGTACACTTTCTCGACACCAGCGAGTTCGCGCCTTTTGAGACTGCGCTTGTGCACATCTCCGACCCAGTTTAGGTGCGTTTCAACGTCATTCGAGGAGATGTCGCGCTTTAATGTGACAATATATTTGTCTGTGACATCCGGACGCGTGTCTGATGCGACGGGAATGGCGACGCCTAGATGGGCAAGACCGGCGATGAGAATGCCAAAGGACTTGAGGTTCATCATTTTGTATGATTAAAAGCAACGCACACGATATAATAGTGAAAGGCCGGGTGAATAAGTGTCCTATGAAGTGGCACTCCGACTGTATTTATTCCATGTAGCCATCGTGGTATATCGCAAGGGCAAAGGAAGGTTGACGATATCTCATGGAACTCTAAATGACAAGGAATTGATAACTAGGGCCATATAGTTTCCTCTTCTGGCAGCGATAGCAACAAATCAAGACACATCAGTATCGGTAAGTCAATTGCCAAGCCAGCATTAACGCAGCATCACGGGACCAACTTCCAGTTTAACAAATGTTCCGAATAAATATCATGCGCAGCAAAATTAAAATTTCGTATCTGCACATGGGTAGGCGATCAAATTGTTATCAGGGGGATTTTAACAGGCTCATTGGTTCGGGATTCCATCGTCCCCGGGAGCCAAGAGGTTCGATGCAACGCCAAGTCCAGGGCCTTCCCGATAGGGCTGATAAAGCCGACGGATGACCGTCTCAGACTCGAGGGTCCACTAATGGCGTATTTGGTTGATACACATAGGTGGAAAATTGCGAGCCAAAGATAGGTCAGTCAACGGGACGTGTATTAAGGAGCTTCGGGCATGCGAGGATGGCACAATTATTGCACAATATCACATAGCGGTTGCATGTGCGAGGCAAACGGTGTTTTCTGTACTCATGGGCCAATAGCTGTGTCTATGACATAAATCGAATCTCACATTAATACTTCGTGCCATTTACGCGAGTGTGGCTGCTTCCTAGTTTGAGGGTGGTTAATAGAAATCCGGAACCCTTGGGGGGCGATGCATCAGAACAAGGTAGAAGAATATGGTCGGAGATAGCTATTTATCATACAAGTTTCAGTTTGAATACATGTTGGTATTTCATACAGGCTATAGTGCTACTTTATTATTTTCTGCTTGAGAATTGAAACTTTCGTCTTCAAGGGGTTATTCAAGCTTTCAGCCGTAAGCTGCGCCTCTAAATCTACTCGGCTTCAAAATAGTAAGCAGCTGAGTTCATGAAGTGGTGCAGATCAGACTTTACATACCACAGCGGACAGGTGCTCGCATGTTCAGTGAGCCATGGGTCAATACAGGGCGGATGGAAAATGTGACCGCATGGTAGATTCCGAATTTTGACTCCTTCACGGAAGTCGAGAGTGCAAATCGAGCAACTTGTCTGCTGTGGTCTGATGTATGCTTTCTGACGTGTGCTAAACCAAGGTGAAGGTAGTCTCCCGTTGGTCGGAACACTTTGCTCAGCGGATGGGAATCCAGGTGCACCTGTCTCGCTGACTTTCCGGGTGTCGTGGTTGTTTGTCTCCGAGACGTGCACAACCTCATTTGTCGTTTTCACGGGCGCACCGGCGTTTTCACGATACTTGACGATGGGTATTCTTTGCATCGCCTTTCTTCCCAAACCAACTCTGTTCGTGGATCCCGGCAGGTGTGCATGCACTGCATCTCTGAGGGGTCGCAGACGAGAGGATCTATGAGCGCCATAGAGCGTGAAGCCGATGACAACAAGGAGGATAATCAAGACGATTGCGTACGCTGGAGGACTGACATTTGTGCTATTTTCAGTGCTGGCCATGGCTGTCTGAAAAAATGCCAGTTGCTAAACGGCCATGGGCCAGTATTGAGGTACAAAGTCCAGTCTTAAGCTGTAGAAAGAGAATTGCCACTACCATACTTTCTGTTGCCGTTCTCCCGAGTTTTATCAGAAAATCTGGGGGCACTGGATAGCAGCCGCAGCAGATGCTACGGCACATGTTCAACAAGCTTTTGGCCATGCTCTGCAGCAAACGCCCTGCCTCTCATACCAACAACATTCCTATTGGCTGATTACTATAGCGGTGAATGGCTCGCTGTGCTTTCCCCTTAATTTTGGTCGTAAGCACGAGGTCACATATGTGCTGTTTTATCCCTAACTTGATCCGGCTCTAGCCAACGTCAATCCGTTAGCTGGCAAAAGGAGGCCTCCTTTGACCCCGCGCTGTCCAGAGTTTACTGTCACTATGAGCGATTTTCCAAATGCAGTAAACAGAACGCAAGACTGGTCCAGAATCATTGCGTCCATCCGGCCGCCCTGATTTCACTGGCACCGCTCACGTCGTCTTGTCGATCGACAGGCGCAGGAGGTCCCTGCGATCAGCTAACGTGTCTGTGCTGGCTGCAGTATGAGGGGTAGGATCCGCACCTGGCTTGCACCTCGGGCGGAGCAGCAAGGGGGATTGAACCCGGACGAATGAGGTGCGAGTGTTGGCGCACTTTTGACGGAATGCCGCTCCACCGTGGGAGGTAGTGTCAGTCAAGGAAGTACCGGCGCGACGAGTACCGATGGATAAAGTTGAGGCTGAAAAGATACAACTCTGTTAGTTTCGTTTAAGCAGACAGAAACCCGAATTTTCGGCTTCATTTTGAGGAACTTTATTAAGCAGGCCGAGCGATGCGGTGCAATCTCGCAAAATGCCTCATAGAATCAGTGGCTTGCACCGTGACCCAAGCACTTGCGACTTTAGAATTATAAAGTGATAGCCGCTGATGGTGGGCGAAAAGTGCATACTCCGCGTTTTTATTTTGCCTTGAGCTGGTTGTCCACATTCTACTATTATCATGGGGCCTTTTAGATCTTTGCATTGGAAAAAGGGCAACCAGATGGGCACGGCCCGTAGAGGAACCCGTCCTGACACTGACAAAAATGCGGGAGAAATCTCCGCGAGCAGCAAAGAATCACACAGTGACTCCCGTGAAACTGCTAATTCGACAGCAGCAACTTCAATTCAACACCACAATGTGTATGTCACTGAATCAACACCCTGAAATCACTTAAGCACCATAGCTAATGCCATTTTTAGGTCTACTGATGTTGAAGCATGAAAATCATACGGCTCAACTTCAGGGTAGTTGACATCTAGATGCCCCCCGTGAATATGCATGAGCAATAAGTATCATTGGATGCCTTCAAAGGGAGGCTGAATTGAAACATTAGATCGGCACAAATAGTCCGTCGCCAAGTCTACAAGCGGCCGACTATTGTAGCATTTTTTATTGCATTGACACAGCATGCACTGCAAATTACGACACCAAGCAATTTTTTTCTTTGTCATCGTCTAGTTCATCTTCACAAAGGCGATAAATTCATTAAAGAGTTACGGACATGGCGCTTAGGGGCAGCTTCAAAGTAAACAAACAAGATTGGGCGATAATTCATTATTGATGTGCTTCCTTTGATTAGATCCACTCCCTTGCACCATATGCATCCATCTGTTTTCTGGGCATGATTGCCATCTGTGAAATAGAATAACTGATTGGTATCTGCAAGAGTCAAGTCAGATTTTGAAACAAATGTTTCCCGGTTCTTCCGTTTCATCGAGTAGCAGAAACATCATTTGAATATCGGAATCGATGAGAAATGCAAAAATGGGTCCCCGCAAGAACTGAGATGCTGCCCGTGCCAAGCATTGGGTTTGAGCCATAGAGGCCATCAGAGGATTCTTGTTTCTTCCTCCACAGGGATGAATAAATCGGGAAGGAGGTCAAACAATTTGTCGAAGAAAGTAGCTAGCTGATTGACGATCGTGTGATACGATCGTTGGGAGGGCACTGCCACTGCGAACCATTTTAGTGCTCTGTGTGGGGTTGAAACAGTAGTGCGGAATCATTTCCCGCAATCATGCGCACATTGGGGTTTTGTGATTGGTGTCGCCCATTGCGCTTGGGCAGAGTCCATTTCGTCATTTCTGGCTAATTAACCACCATTTTGTCTTGTATAGACAGCTATTGTGGTTAAATTTACCAGTGCGGTGGTTTCAAATCACAATTAAGGGCCAGATATCCAAGCATCATTTGGTGATTGAACTGAATTTTGGGTGAGCCAGATCGAGGAGTAGTACAATTTTGGAACTTCATATTCATACCAATTGTCCTTCATTATTATACATTTACGGTCATTGTTTCAATCAAAATTTGAAGTTTGACGTGGCCAGGCTAATTGGTGATGGTGAGCCGTCAACATTCAACATTGTACTGGTGAAGGCAGACACTGCTATTTTGACTAGACGCTCTACAGCCTCGCCGAGGGGATCCAGATAGGGTCAAGCTCGGTTTGGGAATCTACACATACCACATGCTCGAGCAGTTTAAACTTTTCGGTCCATTTCCAACTGTCGCGTCTATTCTCAAACTGTTGTCAGGTTACACGCGCTTTACCAAACAACCTGAATAAAACTGAACCAGCGGTGATTTCACAATCATCAAATGATCTGCCACTATGACAGCTAAAACAGGGGTAGATGGCAGTTTAATTCTATTTTAGTGTACAATAGGCGCGTAGATGTTTCTCCTCTCACAGCGTCTGGATGTAGCACGGGTCTAGTTATTTTTGTGGTGGTCTGCGCACCCAACCCGAGACAGTTGCGGTGTCAGCGTGTGAGCCCATTATGGGGAGCATGAAAGCGCATTAACACCCCGCCTGACTGGTATTGAAACGTGCAATATACATGTTGCAAGAGCACAGCAATGCTGAGCGCAATCATGTGGCTGGTATTTTTGGCAGTTTGGGGTGAGACGCTGTACAGATGGTGATTTCCATCACAATGCCGAATGTAAGTCGGGTGAAACCATTTTCTATAAGTATCTTAAAGCCCTGCATGGTTTATTCTCGTATTCTGTTTTGATATGTCATTTTTATTATTACGCATCAGACCAATCAGACCTTCATTGCCCTTATGATATAAATCGACAAGCTTGGAATACTCGAGGTAATATGATACTGACCTGATTGATCATTTTCGGAAATTGATCCTAATAACGATTACAGAAGGCTTGGTCTTACACAAAATGCTCTTCGGCAAATCGAAATCCAAGGCGGAGGAGCCCTCCACCGAGCCCGAAGATGGTTCAACAGAGGAGACCAAGGAGACCCGCCCGCTTTCTACAACCCTCATGCTTTTAATATCGAACAGAGAGAAAGCATCTGAGCAATATATGAAGGCAGAGAAGGCAGAGAAGGCTTACCGATTGAACAAACGTGCAGCGTTGGGCCGAGAAAACTGGAAAGGGACAAAGACACATTTTAAAGAGGCATTTTCACATTTCAGGTTGGCCTTCAAGGGACTATTCTCAGCCATCGGAGCTATTCCCAGCATCATGAGCGACAAAAGACAACAAAGCAAACAGAAAGCGGATGGCAAGCGGCGAGAGAAGATTCTCGAGCGCCAGAAGAAACTCCAGGATGCGCTTGATAAGGCGGAGGTTGACGAGGAAGGAAAAGAAGAAGGGAAAGAAGAAGATACCACCAAATAGTCCACAGAATAATTAGCGTTTCAAGTCTTCAGTATTGTTTTTGTCCTTGTGCTTGCTGTCATGTTCAGGCATGTGCCCGCCCCACCTTAAATCACTCTGACATCAAGACGATCCCTGGAGATTAACATCATCGATCCGTCATCGACTGGTGGCCCTATTACAAATTACCACGCACGATGATAGAAATAATGTCATAGAAAGGAAGTGAGCCCCGAAACCAGACTTTAGGTGATTGGCGAGGTGCAGGTATATTTAAATGCACTTTACCTCCAGCGCTCACCGTACTGAACACTGACAAATTTAATTAAATGTTCAATTGAACACGTAATTATTCCCCTGGAAGCCTGGATTTTATTCTATTCTATTTGGCTTCAAATTCATCTCTTTTGGCCCGACATGTCATCAACTAGCAATTCAGTGTTCCAGATGCGTGGAACGTGCAACAGCTATGATTGGGGCAAGAAGGGGAGCGAATCCCTCGCAGCTCGTCTGTGCGCCCAAACTCCCGGCGGCGACTTCAGCATCGACGATAATAAATTCTATTCCGAGATGTGGTTTGGCGACTACCCAAACTTCCCTGGCCGGGTTGCAGAAACCGGCGAGCTTCTCGCCGATCGCATTCACCAGAACCCGGCCCTCTTAGGCGAGAAAGTGGCGAAAAGGTTTGATGGAAATTTGCCATTTTTACCAAAGGTAAGATGCCATCCCAGTACTTGCCCCGATCGTAACTAACCAGTCTGTAGATCCTCTCAATAGGAAAGCCCTTGCCACTTCAAATTCACCCAAACAAAGATTTAGCAAGGGCCCTGCACGAAAAAGACCCGGATCAATTTACTGATTCGAATCACAAGCCAGAAATAGCTATTGCGCTTTCGGAGTTTAAAGCATTCGTCGGATGGAAACCCTTGGACGAAATCCAGGATCTTTTTAAGAGCCCAGCCTTAAAAGGTTTCGTCCCGGATGATACTTCTTCCTGGACAGACAAAACGCTGCGCAGCGTCGTCCGTTCTATTCTCTATGCCGATGACTCAAAGATTAAGGAGGTCCACGAATCGCTTGCAACAGCACCAAGGAGTGAGCTTGGGCAACACGCCGATTTAGTCAAACTTCTGCCCATGCTTAAAGAACAGTACGGCTCCAAGGATCCTGGAAATCTTGTTGCACTCTTGTGCATGAACTTTTTGGTTCTGCAGCCTGGCGAAGGCCTATTCATTCCCGCAGACGGCATCCACGCATACGTCAGTGGAGACATTTTGGAATGCATGGCGCGGAGTGACAACATGCTAGTGGCAGGATTCTGCAATCCTCGTGTGGACAAGAGCAGCATCGACATGTTTAGCAACACAATGCAATTCAAGCCTCATTCTAAGGCGGATGTTGACCTGCCAAGCAAACATTGTCCCAGAGGAAGCAAGGGGAAGACAAGAGTTTATAGCCCACCAATTGAGGAATTCGATATTCTCCTCACAGACCTTATACAAGGAGAGGGGGAAGTGATGACAGCCGTAGACGGCCCTAGCGTCGCCATTGTTACTCGTGGAGAGGGATCTTTGGAGACTGGCTCTGAAAATTTCAAGGCTCAGGAAGGATTCATCTTCTTCATCGGGGCTGGTGTTGAAGCTATTTGGATGGCGTCAAAGGAGGGAATGCAGGTATTCACTGCAACCGTATCAGGATAGATTTTAACCCAATACGAGATATGCTACAGCGAATTATTTAAAGTACATGCCATCAACTCGATTGGGTTTGATCATTTCTACATTATCTAAATGCAGTCCTAATTCCTCCTGTGTGTTCAAGACCGAGAATCAAGAGTGACATAACACGCCTCGGCTGCTGGACTGATGAGAAAGTGGTTCATCATCTCCATGGACTTTGGCGTCGTCCGAGGTGATAGCCGAGCACCTTTCAGTTCCCGAAAGAATAGGGCTGCACCATGCCTAAGTTCGATCCGTGCCAAGTGAAGGCCCAAGCAGGTTCGTGAGCCGGCTCCGAAAGGCATGAACATGGATTGTGCTTGTTTGAACTCTCCAGATTCCACAATGAACCTCTCGGGGATAAATCTTGGTTATTATTTGTTAGCGTGCTGCGCACAATGGTAGGGATTGACTAGATGACTCACCTATTCGGCTCTTCGTAAATACTTTCGACCCTGTGCAAAGAATATGCCTGCGTGCTGACGGTCATTCCACCTGGAATAAAGTACCCTGCCAATGTGGCCCCCCCTTTCGGTACAGAGCGCGGCAGAGCTCCTGGGGCGGCACAGTGAACCCTAAGCGTTTCCTCAATCACAGCAGAAAGATAGGGCAGCTCTTGAAGATCCTTGTCAGTAAATCCCTGCTGCAGGCCTCCAACTTCGGCTTCCAATTTCTCTTGGATTCGTGGGTTGGAGAGAACAGCCCAGACAAGGTAGGCCAGCGTCACTGCAGTGGTGCCAGAGCCAGCCACGATGAAGCCTCCAGCCTCAAAGGCAAGCTGGTAGTCGGTCAGGGCCTCGCTATCCTTTTCATTCTCGGCAACAAGTCTGGAGAAAATATTTGTTTGACCCACGCTACGCTTCGTGCGCTGCATTACAGTCTCTGCCAGTTCCTGCACCTTGAGCGGAGTAGTAAGGAAATGCTGTAACTTGGGGATGGGTAGCTGTCTTAAAACCTTGCAAAGCAAAGGCATTTCAGAGTCGATCAGTCCGGTCTTGATAGCTGTTTCAATCATTGCCATGTGCTCTGTTTTCTGCAGAATAGCATTAGCTACTGCTAGTTTTATTCGATTTAGTCTTGGGGGATATTTCTTACCTTTCCCAAATCAAGCATGCCGAATTCTTCGCCAAAAGAAAGACGGGAGATGACATCTGCTGCCATAAAGGTCCACCACTTGAAAACGTCTGCCTCGCCATTCGAGGCGATTTCTTCTTTCATCCTGCCAACAGCCATAGCCACCATGTCAACAACTACGGGATACCAGTTGTTCATTAATGCTGACTGGCTGAACAGTGGGGCGAATTGTCTCCGCCTGTGTGCGTGTGCTTTGGGGTCAATGACGGAAAAGACATCGTGGGTATCACCAGTACGGAATGATTGATACCATTTGTCCTTGAGGAACCCACCACCAATGCGATGGATCTCTTTAACGGCAACAGGATCTGTAAAGTCGACTTCTCTGGGGGAGACGCGGACGACGGGACCATATTTGACATGTAGGCTATGGATATAGTGCATTCTTCTGCCCGTGATGATATGCAATTTCAACCACAGGTGGGTGAATTTGGCGTACCATGGCCCCGGGATTGCACGAAGGGGGGTGAAGAAAGCTTGACGGAAAATCTACACCAACATGATGGATCAGTTGTGTGAATTGGCAATCAAGACCATGGAAGGGCGTAAAAACCTTGACAAGCCACAGTATTATGACAACTCCAGAAACAGCCAAAATGACGGAGTGAGAATTCGTTAGTTTGAGCTCCATCTTTCCCAAATATGTTATCAAGAATGATGAAGAAAGCAGATGACGGAGTGTGATCCCCTTTAATAGTAGAAGAGTTACGCAGCAGCCCAAGAATCTTAGCAACGTAGCCCATGCAGCTTAGCCACTGCTCTGCGGCACCCCACCATGCTACCCCGCAATTCATCATTTGCCAGGGGTCATTCAAAGGGTTACCCTGCTCTGCAACTCAAAGCTAACCAGCCTACCCGCGTGCTAGTATCGCGCTATGAGAGCTGTTGCTATATCCAACATACGAAAATTGGCACTTTCAGTAACGCATTACTTATTACAATTATTTTTACTTTAACGAGCGTGGAAGTGCGTGAGGCTTTAGTAGAAGTGTACCTAGGTCGAAGAATAAATGCCTTGGCAGATGTGCCAAGAGAGCACCACTGACAAACGCCAGAAACATATCACGTCCTATACAATTGGACAATCCTTGCCAGTCCACAAGATTGACTGTAAGATTTCTGACTGTAGTTCCTCTCCACTTGTATCCTGACTGCCGTATCGTGGTCCCTGCTCGTCCCAATTCGAGGCATCGCCCACAGGCTAAATATTTTCAACCGTTCTGTTGGCCCAATCGTATCGTTCACGGGCAGATCTGCGGTAACTCTAACACAAGTGGGCATCCTAGCGTCGGCATAGCGACGGGACCACTTTCCGGTGGGCCCTGTTCAGTGCAGTCGGGGATTTTCCGTCTCCCGCGGGTTCCAGCTGGGTTATTTGCCTATGGTGTCTATGAATATTGCCCTCCGCCATGGTCCGGCGAGTGAGAAGCCAAGTATTTGACAATAAACCCGGCCCCACTCGCGCCAAGGTGCATTAGCGAACTGTGAGAGAAGACCGGTGTGAGCGGCTTCGGGCTGGTCACATTCTTCCATCTTCCGCTTTGTCAGAAAAACCACCCTGGTCCCTCAGAACCATTGGGCAGGTTGTGCGGCGTATGTAACCGCACTGGACAATAGTTTAGTGTACATCGCCAAAAAGAATTATCTCGCTGCGTAATCTTTACGCCGGACCATCAGGTGGTAATAATTCGGCCATCGGCTTTCGGTATCGACCAGGTGTGTACTTTCTTGGATTTGATGAGGAGAAGTCGACACGCGCTATACCATATCCTAGGAGTCGGCAGTGAAAGCGGGCCGAGGAGGAGTAGAAATTCGCATCTCATCATAGAATTCTTTTCGACTAGCGGTACTCACTTTCTTCCCAAAAGCTAATTGAATGTCCTCAGATGCGCCCGTTTATAACTGATGTCGCTGACAGACCCACGCCCATGTGACCAGAATATTTCGCTTCGGTTCTTTGACACTTGAATTAACCAAATAATGATTCATAACAGAGGATCACATTATTTTGTGATTCTTGCAGCCTTTTCATAACTTCCAAAAGACGACGTGAAATTCGTGACTTCAAATTGAAAGCCTACCGGCAATCAGAGTAGTCCAGTTTGTGGATGTGGTCATACCCTAATGTTGCCAAATTCATACAAGCTTATACTTCAACGACCAATCTATCCATTCTTTTAATTTCCGAGACCTACTAATTGTATACCCCTGCCGCATTGCAGAGGGTTCCCGCGAGCACTTTGGACAGTTGTGACTCTTCAACTCGATCAATAATCCAAGGCGAAAATTAGATGAAATCCAAAACCATGAACTTTTACATGATATTTTCCCATGATAATGAAAACGGCCCCAATGCACTACGTGGTCTATGATTATAACTCAGTAATAGGCTATACCACCTTCTTGTCCTTCGCGTCGATAATCGTCACCACTATGCTTTTTTGGGACTCTTCCGGGTGGATGCTAATCAGGTAATACACTTTGATCCCAGTGTGTGCGACACATTCACACAATGCGATGCGGAATGTGCAATATGATGAATAATTTCCGTATCTACTAACCATTCCATATACTATACCTCTTGAAGAGTGGCATTATTGCATTTCAGTTGATGTGCTCCTCTTTGAAGCGGATGAGACGAATCAGAGCACCCTTAATTTGCTCCGGTACCAAACTTCTATCCATGTCGCCCCTGAAGTGCGCTATTTTGCTACAGGGGTTTTCGCTTTCGCATTGTGCAGGCGCCGCCCGAACCAAACAGCTGTCAAAATGAGCGGCTAATTGGCGAAGTTTCAGGCTTCACCTAGCGTGAGCAATTCACCCCTTCGGCTAGAAGCCCGCCAATGAGAGTTGACATTCATTCCACTCCATCCGGGGAAACGTCCCACTGATCTTCAATAGATACATCATTAAAGACTCTTGGCCGCCGTCGTTCATCTTCCGTGATCCATTTTCCTTTTCTTGTAGTGTTCTTTTTTCGTCTTTCCTTCCTGATTGAATATTGTCGCTCGTTTTGATATACGCCTCCTCACACTCTCTCAACATGGCTGGCCGTGTTTTGTCATTCTGTGCTTTGCTACCCTTGGTTTTCGCGTTCACCCACCCTGGTCTCCTGGTCACCGACACAGATATTGCTCGTGCCAAGAATAAAATCGCAGCAGAAAAAGAGCCATGGCTGGGCTCTTGGGAGAAGCTGACCAGTCTTGAATTCTCAAACAGCTCTTACGCCAACAATGCCGTCAGCACAGTATCACGCAGCACCAACGGGGAGCTGCTTTGGCACGATGCAGCCGCAGCATTTAACCTTGCCCTCCGCTGGAAGATTTCGGGCGAGAAGGAGTACGCTGAGGCTTCTGCAAATATCATGATAGCCTGGGCAGAGAAGCTTCAGTCGCTCTCTGGGGGAGGAGATGATGATTACCTCACCGCCGGCCTGCAGGGCTACGAATTGGCCAATGCTGCCGAACTGTTGCGGGACTACACTCCTTTCGCCAATAATGGCCTCAAGCTCGTCCAAAATATGATGACAAATATCTTTCTACCTATGAATCTGGCTTTTCTTAACCATGAACTCCCATCCGAGCATAACGTGCTGCATTTCTTTGCCAACTGGGAGTTGTGTAACCTTGCATCCGCTCAGGCTATTGGCGTCCTAACAGAAAATACAACGGTCTGGGAATATACTGTGGACTATTTTAAGAATGGAACCGGAAACGGTAATATTAATAACGCCATTAGCTATATCGTTGAGGAGCCCGGCACTGGTAACCCACTGGGACAAGGACAGGAGTCAGGCCGAGACCAAGGCCACTCTGCCCTTGATTTTCAATTACTCGCGGCGGTTGGACAGCAAGCTTGGAATCAAGGCGTGGATCTATTTGCTTACAACAATAGTCGGATTCTTCTGGGGTATGGGCACCGATTGAAAGACTTATCTTTATCTAGCTACCCAGGCGATGCTAACACGTGTCGATACAGTGCGGAATATTTTGCTCGATACAATCTTGGCAATGACGTGCCATTTGAACCATACACCAACGGTATCGTCAGTTATACAGACATTAGTTCCGCCTCGCGAGGTTCTATCCGGCCTAACTGGGAGCTTCTTTATGCACACTACGTCCAGATCAAGGGACTCGACGCGCCATGGACAACAGCTTACTTGAACAAGACCCTGGAATATTTCGGTGGTTTTGAAGGAGGAGCTGGCTCCTGGGGCGAAGGCTCTGGTCATTATGATGGACTGGGATGGGGCTCTCTGTTGTACCACCTCGACGAATCTGACCTGACTTCTTCGTCCAGCACCACTCCTTCAGCAGGCACAAACTCGACTGCCAGTGTCGTCCCAACTCTGAAGCCATCCTCCATTTCAACGTCTGCGACTGAGATCCCAGAGAGCGCCCCCCAAGCCACCTCTACAAGTAGCGCTCACACTTCATCTGGTGCAACGTCCAGAGCCACCCTAGTATCCAATACAAATGTTACACTCGTCTCAACATCACTTCAGTCGAAGACTATAGTTCAATCCGCTTTGAAGACGCATCAACCCAGTCAAGCACAGGCAAGTCGTGGCAGGAAGGGGAAGGGATGCAATGCTCGTAGACTTAGAAAATAGACATTTACGGAAACTAATAGACTATATATCCGAGTCTAACTGACTAGTCTGAGTATGCTATGGGTAGTAACAAACTAAAACTACTTCAGCTGTTGCACAAGGTAATCGATGATCTTACCAGCGCATTGGGGACATGGTTGGCATTATATGAAGATGCTGTGAAGGAACTAAATACAGGCAATAATGCCATATTGCTAGAACTCTACTTCCTAAATTCCCATTCTTCTAACTCCACCAAACAACAAGATTCATCCACGCCGTGTAACCAACACTCCCTAAGTACCCGGGTCAGGTGTGGTTGAGCAAGTAACTGTATAGCCGGGCGCAGATAGCCCGTTCCAGGTAATCAAAGCGACCAAGTCCTCGTCCTTGCCCATGTTCAGGTAAGCCCAGCCGTTACCCTTATTGGTACAGCCGTTCCAGATGTCGGTAAAGGCCCTGTGAATGTCTTGCCACGCGGCCCAGCGAACGAGGCAGCGGTTCTGGTTGCGAATGAGGAGGCGCACGCTCTTATAGTTCCACACAACCGACTGAGATGCCTCGACGCGGAAGACTCTGTTTTGGTTGGCGGCAACATTGGCGGCCTCCAGCATATCATTGTAGTAGGTGGTTTTGACCGAGTTGGATGTGCCCGAAGGCCAGTCAAAGCAGCCCCCAACGCGGTAGAAGCGCTTTTCTAGGTCCATATCATCCCTCTTGAGGTTCTTGCCAACATTGTCCGGGTCGGTACGCAGATCCCACAGCTCATCTGTCATTTCTGCGGGGATGAAAGCCGTAGCGTCGCCGACAACAAAATCCACCTCGACATTGTCGGTGGTGGGGGCGGCGTTAAGGAACGGAATGGAGGCGAGCCCCAGCAAAACGGTAACGGCACGCATTTTGACAGTTCCCCGATAGGATGGAAGTTGCCAGAAAGAAAGGAGGAATTAATTGCTGTGTTCAGCGATGACGAAACTGAGCATTCGGGAGATTAATATTTATTATCTTCCCTTCTAAACTATTGATCACGTGGTAATTTACAATCACTATGGGGCCAATTTCTTTTACAAATATTATAAATGCTTAAACATGCATATACGAGCTGAATAACCCCAGACTACGGGGTTGAGTAGTTGCTGGTTTACAAAAGTCGAGCCTAGTTGATGATGGAGGGACCACGCGATATTTCATAAGGCCGCTGCGCTAGCCGGGATGAGTAAGTGGTTGGTCATCGCTGACTTTGGCCTTCCGAACACGCTTAACCCACTGGCCGGGGCTGGATGTCTTATTAGTGCATAGGGCCGCACGCTTAATTTAGAGGCAAAATGCCTTTTCTTTACCTCTAGTCGTATCATGAAATAAGGTAGAAGAGTTAGAGAAGTTGAATTCTGGAGTCAATCACACACACACCTAACTGGACCAGCCAACAAAGTTCCGCCGAGCACCATTTTACCCCTGCCCCTCGGGGTAAGCATTGGTCAATTCGGGTGACCGGAAAACAACCTAAGAAATAATTTAAGCTATTTTGCTATCTAGCATTAAAGTTTGTGGTTATCCAAACTGGAGACGTTAGCAAAGTGAAGAAAGTGAGAAATATTTTTAGCTGACGAACTCCCGTGCCAACTCAACCATTTTTGTCTCAATGCGAAAGGCATAACAACAAAGTTTTAAGCATCATGAACAAAACAGCTCACTTTCCAAGTTACATTTTGGTCAAAATAGGAATACACAGAAATTAAACATTGGGTGTGGATATGAATTACCATGAAAATCTGCGGATCTGCGCGAGGATCAAGCACCTAGCCACTGATTTACTGCACCATGAAAATATGGAACCTCACCCTACACCGCCCAAGTCAAGAAGAAGTATGCCATGTATCTACACGTGGATCATAGTATAGTATCAGAACAGGGTCAATGCGAATTCATCCCGAAAACTATGCTAGCGAAAAGTGACGTATGATTTTGAGCTATGCGAATTGGAATGTCGGCCGCCTCGCCGAGTACTCTCAAGACAACATGGCTGAAGGATGCAGATCCCTTCCGTATATGGTCCAAATGAACTGTGCAAAAGTGGGCCACTCGCATTCAATGGCGCCGCCTTTCCTGGATGGCCTTACCAAGACATTAGAATTGAAAAGTCGCAGGCCCAACCCCCACACAATCTATACATGGTATGTGCCTGGGTGTAGGGCAGGTGGCTTTCGTGTAGTCGTTTAGTGACTCCACTTGCCGTGCCGCACACCACTACGGCTGAGTGCCGAGTTAGTGCCGTTGGTCACGATGGCCGAGTCCATGCGAGAGACAACCCACATGGGCGCTGAGTAAACAGCTGACGGACCTTTTCGTCGTCCTTGCACTGAGGATTGCTTGGGACATGATCCCGCATCGGATGCCGATAGTTCTATAACTACCTTCGGGATCGACACAGCCGAAGTTCTACTCATCTCCACCAGCTCTTGGACCTTTAATTTTTTTAAATACTCATCCTCTTAGTACAATTTCAAAATGAAGCTTGTCGCTCTTCTTCCCCTTGTTACCATGGCTCAGGCCATCACCGTTGGCTTCTGGGCTCAAAAGAGGGGCACTGGTGGCGACTTTCAAAGATTTGACACCCCTCCTGCTAGTTGCAGTAAGAATATTCACGCCTTCGTTTTTTGACCGGATTTTTCTGAGTTAATATCCTTCCATTAGGAAATTTTGTTGGCAATGATGCTTGGTGGAATGACAAGATCAGCAGCCTGGAGATTCCACCAAACGCCAAGTGCCAATTCTGGGAGTAAGTGTGGAGGAAGATGACAAAATAAACCACCTAGTGCGGTTACTGACGTTGTATCCTAGTGACATCAACTGCAAGGGCGCCAGCTTGGTGGTTCCGGCCAGCCCTAATGGCTGGGCTCAGAACGTCCCCGATAGCCACGATGATAAGATCAGCTCCTACGTCTGTTACAACTCGTGATTCAGATGACATGCATGTATTTTCTAAAATGGGCTTTTTAGCGGATTGGAGTATGCATGTTGCGCGGCGAGCTTTAGTATTCATTATAGCTTAATTTAGACCACCCTGCCTCTCGTATTACATGAGTCGCACGCACTGATCTGATGGCTGGGGTTGCATAAATTTATGAACTCAAATTCTATTCAAAAATATTTCCGTTTCATGGCCCTGTATTTCTAGAGGTCTATATATCTTGAATAGTGGTTTCGTGTGGTAGATTGAGAGACGATTGCGTGGCACGCGTCTTTCAGTTTCTGCGTCCATCGAGACACGGTGATGTTCCCAGAGCCCCCACCCCAGGACGATTTACTCGACCGAAAAGAATTTGGAAATGACTCAATATACCTATTAAAATTCATAAATGCATGGATTGGGGCCTGTCTACATGTGTGGTTGACAAGGGGACCTGATAGGTCTCAACCATAGATCGAAAAAGTATCAACGGAGATGACTAGCCACAGAGGCGGAGAACCTTGTAAGAAAAAATCTTTAATGGCTGCAAAGATTGCTAAAGATAGCGAGATTTGCACACTCATCAGTACACAATCGCTGTTTGCAAGCTTGGAGGCGCTACGGCCATAAGTGTAGGAGTTGATCACGTCCAAGTGCGTAGTAATGAGGACAGGTCGAGAGGTATAGGATAGGACGATGCGGGTGCCACGCGACAAAAATAATTCAAAGACTGCAAATTCTCGATGAAGTTTATCGTTCAGAAAGCAGCCTTGCATATAGTGTGCATGTGATCGACCCTTTTCCCTATAGTTTGGCGCCAGCCTGGTGCATGCAGAAGTGTCACTGGGACGACTGCCTAGGCCAGACCAGGAAGGGTACGATGGTTTGCAGCGCGAGTGTGTGGTCGAATACTACTATTAGTGCTATGGTTCAATATGTTCTTATGTTTCATGTCGGAATTTTGATGCACTTCTTACTCATGGCCACCGACTTGCAATGCGCGCGACGAGTGGTATGAAGGCATCAAGATGAGGATGTTCCTAGCACCTGATCTGTGAATCGATGTTCGAACAAGGCGAAAGGGAGATCTGGTATGGCCGCTGCACCATTCTGGATCATTGAGCAGGTACCTGGATGGTACTTGATGGTACCTCGGGGGTGCATCGGACTCATCGCTGGGCCCCTCCGTGACCATGCCCGGCTTAGAGTCAAATCTGAAGCCAACAAGGCGCTCAACTGGCATAAAAGGAAGCGTTCCCTCGAGATTTGGTCTCGGTTTTACGGCCATTGGAGTGCCCAACTTTGTACACCGAATTTCTTCATGGGGGACCAGCAATGGGCCCGACATCAAAAACATTGGCACTGGGGGCTCAGCTCTGTGGACACAGCTCCATGGACATTCTTCACTGAGACCGCTTCCCAACATCAAAAGAAAATTCCCTTCGATTGCACAAACCGGTCTTGGTCCCGGTGAAGAACGCGCACAAAAGGAAAACGGCAAAAAAGACCCGCTGTGCCCTTGCAACCGCCAGACAGGCCACCCTCAGAATGCGGTCATCTGGAGCGCCCAGAGTGTTGTTAACACTGAAGGTTCAGCTTTGTACACATATGGCGTTCTTCATCGGGTACTGACCTGGGCTCTTGTTTTTGGTTTTATACCTTGGGTCGAAGTGGGAGAGAGGGAAACTGAGGGGCACATGTGGTGGTTGCCGCCTTCCTCGGAAGTCGAGCGGCGACATGTCGATGGTGGGGGTCGGTGAAGAGTCGGGCACTTGGGGAGCAGAACAATGATGACGATGCAGGCATTTCACAGGTGGCATTTCTTTGGTAAAAGAAAATCCCGGAAGAAAAATGCAGAAGTACTGAGTTCATGCATGTTATGTTGGAAATTTAAGTGTTCAATGCTAGATGTGGACATCCCGACAACCTGTACGATAGCAAGCGCTGGGGTAAGCCGTTCAGCCGGTGAGATTTGGAGTGGACGTTGAGATGGCCAATGTATGGTTAATGAGTATGTAATGATACGTATTAGCATAGAATTCAGGTATAGCAGCACAGTCATCAATCCCAGTGTGTTGTGTCTGGCCTTGGCTGAGAGCACCTTAAACAAGGTAGAGAGAGAGAGGGCGGCTGTAGAAGAGCACTGGTTGCTAAGAATTCCAACGAGGAATGCCACTCACTGAGGTCGAAAGATGGACTCGCATCTGGAGACTGGTAAAATGATTCCGCGCCAAGTGCAGCACCACGCTCTGCACAATAGTGTCAAAAGGCCGACTAGAAAGTCCACATGTGTACGGCAAGACGCCCAGATAATCCAGCCCAGGGGTATCCAGCCTGAGCCCCAAGAGTTTCGTTGACAGCGTCTGGCTGCCCAATCGCTCCGAGAAGGACATTTACTGGCTGCTCATTGATTCGTAGCGGCTCTGCGTCCAGGACAACTAAAACATGACGGGAGATGCCGACGTCGACAGCAGCTATAGCGGCGCTTCCAATGGCCTTAATGACTTTCGCCAATTCTTCAACAAAGCCCAGCCCGGCGCCGCTTGCTCTCCGCCTGGCGGAGCTCTGACAAGAGAAGTAAGCACGAGGAGCTAGACATGGACTCGGATGAGTGGTGGAACCTGGCGTGTGCCGTCGAGAGGAGCGACACCATCGAGTTCCCCATGCAGCTCCACATGTTTGCCGTCGACGTTCTCGGCAGCGGCCCAGGCGGCCAGAGTGGAGACCAGATGAATGAAGCGCTTGATGGCGTCGATGGGAGGAGGGCGCACACAGGGCGGCCATGGACGCCAGCACTGGAAATGTCCGCCACATGCAGTAGGAATTCACCCTCCACTATCACAAATCTGGAAACTATGTTCTTGAGGTAATCTAGCGGCATTCAATTCATCTTTAGTTGGTCACAGCGACCTTTCCAGCCTTGACAAGATCTGTACCCATAAAATGAACAGATTTTAATCAAGCAGAATAATTGCCATGTTTTTATGCACCAGTATTATGTCGACTCAAGCTTTTTTGGCGTCAAATCTACACTGAAGAAAAACTTCGCGTTTAACGCACATGTACTTGGGCGAATCTTCTTGATGTTAGACCCAACCTTATAGCCACATACATTAAAGCGACAAACCTTGACCTCATTTGGTATAAAAGCACGCTCATACCGATTGCCAAGCCTACAAACTGCTTCATCCGCTTGTCCCCTCACATGATACGTCCAAAATTAACGAAAGTTTTAAATGAAGTCTACCGTATGGTGTGAAGCATTTGGTTCACCATGGGTGATATTACAACCACGGAATACATGGTGAGTAATGGTTGGCGTCGTTATGGCTTCGATTCTAATAAAACTGTATTACAGGTTATACAATGGGTCTTTGTTGGACTCTGTTACGCCTTCGTCTTCGCTCGTGTAGCAGTGCGGACATGGAAGCGAACATGGAAGTTCTGGCTTTCTGAAGTTTGGCTCGCTATTGGCGTTATCACATTTACCGCTATAGTAATTGGCGGCACATGCACTTGGTTAATGAATCAAGGTGATTATTCACAATATTATGGCCCTGTATTTGCCAAGGTTTGTACACTGATGGTATATTTCTTATTCTTACGCTATTTTCTGACCAATAACTTAGTGGCAATATGCTGTTTCTATCCTTTTCGATTTGGGATTTTATTTCCCAAGATTTAGCCTGTTGGCATTTTATAATGAACTTTTTCCTATTTCTGAGCAAGGACTTAGGAGATGTTTATATGGTGTAATTGTTTATAATGCATGCGCGTTTATATGTGTTGGACTGATGGATGTATTTTGGTGCGGATTGCCTCTGTCCCAAAACTGGTAAGCCTATCTACTGCTAAACTAAATCTGTCCAACGCCTCAGCTTACATGTGTAAACAATACGCAGGAGTAAAGACAGCTCATGTACGCTTATGGCATCGATGAAAGTTCTTTATATAAATTGGCCTATAGGCCTCGTCGCAGAATTACTTGGTGGGTCAAGTTCTGTTAATACTTACTTGTTTCTAATACTCTGCTTTCTAGTATTCTTGTTACCGTTTGGAATGCTGCGAACATTAAAGAAAGCTTCATTAAAAGAAAGGATAGCCTTGATCGGCATATTTAGCCTTGGAATTGCCAACGTTGCAATGACCATTGCCCGAATAATCTTTTATGCGCACTCCATTTTTTCCCACGAAGCAGGTAGGTGTTTCAATCGGGACACTGTGAGCTAGTTAAGCTAATCACTGGTGGATGAAAGCTGTGGTTGGTTCTGCAGAAATTGCAAGCCAAATTATTGTTTGCGCATTACCAGCATTACGTCCACTCATTCCGGTTGCATCCTCATGTTGGGCCAAGGTTTCCAGCTTCGTGACAGGTTCCACTCACACCTCAGACGACGAGGAAAGAACTCTACATGGATCGTATAGTTCGGGACATGCCGAGAAGAACATGGGACATGCAAATGGGGCAAATTTACCCCAGCTTGCGACGTGGCGTTCAAACTCGATTGACGGAAACGCGACCGAGTGTTCACCGCATCACCCACAGGGAGCAGAACAATCTTTATGAGTGAGAAAACTTGTCCAACAACGATATGGAGAGGGAGCTTGTTGACGAGTCATAATTGAACTCGGGGGCTTTAGTCGGGAAGAGAGCAGTTTATGGCGACACGTGCCAATCAACATAAAATGATGCCCCACATCCACGTCAGATTTGACCATTTGTCCTGTATGGATGCCTGGCTCACCTGGCAGGGTGAGCTGGTGACAGTGGAGCTCATCCAGCTCACTCAAGTTTAGCTGAAATCATCTATGCCTTGGAGTTGGACCGGTAAATGCTCTCTAAACGCAAAAGACACGACCACAAGGCTATCGATTTTGCAATACCCGCGATTTGCGACAGCCCCGATTGGTACCCTATAGCGCTAATATTGATGCTTGAATTCAGTTTCGGATGGTAAATATTAATCAATCAATCAATCAATTCAATTCAATTCCGCTTCAAATTTAGTGAGAAAGTCAAAGAGCACGGGATCGGCTTGATAATATGGCACTCGGCATTGTATTTTTCTACCTTGTTGGATTCATCCGCTCAATCGTAAGCCGTCCGGTCTTGGGATGTTGGCGAAATAATTGGTAGCTTCCCCATGGTGAACATCAGGATCGACGTACCCAGTCATCATGAAACACTTGGCCCCATCCACATTTCTATGCAATATAAAACGCGGGTATCGGTACGCGGACTTGAGCGGCAGTTACAAAGTCTTCAGCCACTGGTGGCCTCACAATGCGGGCGGGCGGCATCTCCGAGCGGCTTAGTGGTAGGGCTGCAGGGGTCCGACACTACTGAATTGGTGTCTTCAACAGCTGAAATCGGAAGAATGCCGTTTGAAAACGGTTTCCCATCATGATAAAAATGCCCTCATCAATGGAACCAACAAATACATAGGCCTTTCCTGTGACTTTGTATTGTTCAGGCTATTCTGACATCGTCTTGTGTATTTGTTCACAGCTATATGAGTGGGCACGTCCTGCGGCACAGCCCCATCAGCCTTCAGGGGCTCGTGGGCTGACCACTGCACATCAGTGGGGATCAAGCCCTTGGCATTACACGGCTTACGTTACAAATACCAACTCTCCCGCACTTTGAAACGGCAAAAGAGCCGCAATCTTGATTACCCCGTAATCTCATCATGCCGGGTGTGCCCAAAAGTTTGGGCTGCGAGGCCTGTCGTAGGCAGAAGAAACGGGTAGGTCAATCAGACACGCTAAACTTCAACGCGCGCGGACTAACCGTAGACAAGTGCGATCTGGAAAAGCCAACTTGTGGGCGGTGTAAACGTCTCCTCCTCAAATGCGTTGGGAGCGGCGTCAGGCGGTGGACATTCAAGCAGGAAAACCCAAACGCTGCAGCGCAGCAGACGGCCGTCACCCCAAGACCAAGCCCGACCAATGATAAGACAAGGCTGGCGTCTTCGTGGATATACATTCTTGACATTCGAGACAGGAAATACGACGTGCGCACGTTTGGTGGCAATTATCTCGACGAGCTACCGCGCCGCATTGGGACAAGCCCAGCATTTGACCAATCGATCTCCGCTTTAGTCGCGACATATAACGGCCTCCAGAAGAGCCAATCCAGGGTCCAGGCCTTTTCTCAGTATGGAAATGCTCTGAAAGAACTGAGAAAGGCTCTTCCGGACCCTGCAGAATCAACCGTGACCAAAATTCGGACGGTATATAACATTTATGTTTGTCAGGTAGGGACATCTAATTTCTCAGAACCAGGTCCCCACTGACATGTAAACCGATACATAGCAATGGATTGACTACAAGCAAGGCCTCTCAATAAACCATCGCCTCATGCTAGCACATCTGTTCGAGCAAGCCGGCCAAGAAGGCACATTGTGGGAACTGCCGCAGACGCACATTTTCGGCCTATGCACTTTCGCAGTGAGTGAAGGTAGCAACCTTCGTATAATAGCATCCGTTGACATTCAATAGATATGGGAGAGCTTGCTGAACGACAAAATCAAGCTAGGTCCATGGTTCTGGCACATAGTCACCAGTTTTGGTGGTGCACAACCATATTCATATGAAAAAGGACAGTCTTTCATTAGCCTTAACCTTTTCACTGGGGCCGAGATATCAATGTTTATTTGCTCACCCAAGAAGTACACAGAAAGGATACATTGCCTTTACAATCTACTTCAGATTGAAAGGCCAATACTTTACCAGATAAAGGAGCACATGAAGGCACTAGCCACTGCACCGAATGCCTCACAAGCAATGAAGGAAAATTACATCCCCTACCGGGTTGGATATGCGCACATGCTGCTTTTCGGTTTACTCCTCAACCGCCTTTTTCAACTCTTCAACCAAAGCACCGAGGTTATTGAAGAATCTCATGAAATGTGCGATGACGCGATTGCCTTGGCCAATGAGGCCCTGAGCGACCGGCCTTTTGGGGCCGCATTCATTGCCAAAATTCTTGTGGTGGTCCGGGGATCCCTTTCTGACTCATACCGCCATGGAGAGCTAGAGGCCTTGATGGTAGAGTATTCGACCGACTTTTTGGGGGCGGAATATCTGGAGGAGGCCATGGCATTAAAGCGTCGGCTTGAAAAAATGGAAAGGGGTTATGGCGTTGATCAGGTGTCCCAGCTAGAAGGAGATGGAAGTGAAGCGGTTTCACTTCATCCTAGCGCAGAGCCATAGGTCAAACGTGCCATTTGCATTTCCGCTAACGGGAAATCTTGTGACGGGCAAAAACTTGAGGCTAAACAAGCAAAATACGCTAGCATGAGACTGGAATGTGCTGTAATTGGTGGTTTTGAAGTGGCTTGCGATTGGGTGGGGTCCGTGTGAATGCACCGCGTCATTGATTTTGAGGCGGAAATCTCGTCTTTTTCTTGGCCTTGTCGGGTTCCTGATTCGTTTGTAGCGGGAACCTGTCTTGGGATCGTCGGTGACAAGGGAAGAAAAAACATAACTATATGCTTACAAACAACCATGGCCTTCGGAAGCGGGACACGGATGTCTTTCTTCCCGCGAGCAGATGCGGCTGTACTGACAACCAAGCACGAACCCCCGCCGCCTCGTCCGGACGCTGTTGGGCCGGTATTCGACCCTGAGAATGCTGACACACCGATTGAGCCTTGGCCGCAGGGCGCGGAAGAGGCCTTCTATCTCCCAAAGGCAAATGACCATTCGCCCGCTTCCGTTCCGGACAGGCCGGAGAGCCATCCCGATCGTTATCTCCGCCCCTTTCTGGCCAAGAACGAAAGGCTCAGGTTGACTATGCTGTGGTACTACACGCGCGGCATCCACAACGAGGCCGAGTTTCTCTCCGGGCTGCAGGAGAAAGCCCACATTGCCAAAGAATCCACGGAGTGGGACTGTTCCATTATCGGGATCCTGGACGTGAACTTCTACATCCGCCTCGCCACGGTTGGGGTCCCTTTGGCCATTCTCCCGCGTGGGGAGGCTACTTGCGCGCACACCATTAACCAGCCCTCAGATGTACGTGGACGCTGTCCTGATCCTATTGGAGATGTGCTGACAATTAGACTAGTGTGTGTTTCTTTTGCCCGACCTAATGGGCGATTGGCGGTTCCAGCTATCACCAAACGTGGAACTCGGCGGGCTAAGGGCGTATGCTGGCGTCCCTCTTCGTGTGAAGAATGAATCTGGTGACTACGTGCACATTGGGTCCCTTTGCGTCGCCTCCACCAAGGTTGAAACTCCCTTGACAAAAGCCCAACAAATAACACTCACTCGTCTAGCTGATTGGGTCGTCTCTGATATTGTTCAGTATGCGCGGGCGAGGCGTCAACGAGAACGCCGTCGCATGTCTGAATTGATATTCGCTGTGCAAAAGGAGGCGGACGATGTCACATCAGAAGAGTCGGTTCTCAGGATACTCAGAATCATCTATCCAGACGCACAAATTACATTGAACCCTTTCACCGGAAACCAGGTGGAGATTGACCAGATGGCTGCGATACCGTGGTCTGACTTCCAAGACGGGCTTTGGGAAGACGTCGACTACATTGAAGAGTTCATTGCGCATTCCAACCACCAAAGCCTTCCCAATGACAGAGTTGTGCGTGTCATTGCGGCCGAGTGCGATAGTGTTACAGGGCCATCGGTGCTTGCAGTGGCGTCTCGCGACTTTCAATTGGTACCGGATGATATTGATGCCTGGTTCGTTCAAACATGTGCAACAATGGTCTCCAATATTTGGCACAAACGACTTCTCTCAGAAGCAATGCGGGCAAAGGAAAAGTTTCTCAGAGGGTTTTCTCATCAGCTGCGAACTCCAATCCATGGCATCCTCGGTTCTGTGGACCTTCTTGCTGAGGAATTGAGGTCCGCATCTGTGTCGCTGCAATCAACCACGGAAATTGACCCTAGCAAGTCTTCGCTCTATCTCGATACCATCAAGACTGCGGGACGCGATCTCATTTCAATCGTTAATAGCATGATTACACTGAACCGGTGGGCCGACATAGCCATGGCAGAACGACGCGCCACAGCGCATTCGATTCGTGATCTTGAGTCCGAGCTGGAAAATGAAATTCGCAAGACGGTATTGGGAGATAAACGCTACAGGGCTTCCGTCATCTTCAACCACAACCTGCCGCCAGATTACGATAGCATTTGCATTGACATTGGGCTGCTTCGAGATAGCTTGCTTCCACTCGTCATCAATGCTATTCAAAACACGCCACAAGGTATTGTCATGATAACCACATCTATACATCCAGATTGTAAGGAACTGGTCATTGACATTGAGGATACTGGCTGCGGTATTGAAATTGAGGACCAAGACCGCATATTTGAGCCGTACGAAAAGGTCAACATGCATTCAATCGGCGCCGGACTGGGCCTGACGCTGGCATCGAAGTTTGCAACACTTCTTCATGGATCCGTGGAATTAGTGTCGTCCAAGATCGGGCAAGGCTCACATTTTCGAGCTACATTTCGTCAAGTTAATTGCAATTACTCATCCCTCCCACCGCAGTCACTCCTTTCCAAGCTGAAAAATGCACCCTCAAAATTCTTCAATAAGGCAGCTGGCCCCGACAAATCATCATTATGCCACTACTTTAGCAGATTCCTCATATCACATGGGTTCTCCGCTTCGGATGAGACAGAAGATTGTTTCATCATCATTGACTATGTTACCGAATTGGAACAGCACCGCAGCAATATCTCACAGATTCCTCCAAATCAAGTGGCACTCTGTTTCGTGCCAGCCTTTGAAGTCAATACCCATCCGGATGAGGACATGCAGAATATAATTTACGTCAACGGCCCCTTCCTAACTTCAATTATTGCCTCGGCGATTGAAGAAATGGACAAAAGGTTTTTCGCAATCAAAAACTCCAGATTACAGCTCCTAGAAGCGAACGGAACATCCATTACCCCCCCGGAAAAACTACAGGACGAAAATACTAAGGAAAGTACTAATGCTACACAAAATTCACATTCACTTTGTTTGAATGGGCAACCGGAGCAGCTTTACTGTAATGGTGCTGTCAGTCCCGGTGTAAAAGCCGTTGAACCAGACACAAGTCACTCCGGCACAGAAATCTCACTAGAACGGAATCCCGAGACTTCGACTATCCCAGTTCCTCCACGTTCTGCCAAGCCCAAGGCCCTGTTGGTTGATGACAATCCAATTAACCTTCGTATTATGAAAATGTACTGCACCAAAAGAGGATTAGAATATCATTGTGCAACTGATGGCTCGGAAGCGGTCGAGATATTCTCGCAGCATCAGTCATTATCTGCTAATGGTGAGGGAGCTGCGTTTGATCTTATTCTTATGGACCTACAAATGCCGATATGTGACGGCATTGAAGCCACGAGGCAAATCCGAGAATTGGAGAAGCAAAACAACTGGGAGGAAAGTGTATTATTTATCGTGACTGGTCAAGATACACCGGAGGATAGGTCTGCCGCGCAGGGCGCTGGCGCCCACGATTACTTGGTAAAGCCTGTTGGCATCAAAGTCCTGGATCATGGAGTGAAACAGCATTTCCCAGCATTTGAAGCTAGTGGAATATAAATCTATCGATAATAAACGCATAGAATACTCTGGAAAGGATTTAGGAGTTGGTGGGCGAATTATGTTTAGTAATGGGAAAAAGAATCATGTATCATATGTTATGCCACGCAAATGTCAACGCAAAACCGCCGCCACTTTAGGGCTGGCTGCTAAATCGCTGCCAAGGCACTCTTCATCAGTGACTCACCCTCTGTCAGCCGTTCCACTGAGTCGCCCTGAGGCCTCTCTCACGTCCAACCTCTCCCAGCGTGAACCAAACTTTCCTCCCTTCTTTCAAACTCCAACAAGCCCCCTGGCCTCTAACCTAATGGTCAGATGTGGCTTGTCGCGACGGGTGCAGGTGGTGTGTGGTTTAGCGGAGCGATTCGTCCCTGGCAGGCTGACAGCTGCACCAAGAAAATACTTGTCATAATGTGCGTTTCGAGCACTGTCATAGGCTCTGCCAAGGTCGCTTGCTTTGCATACTGCAGTTCAGCTCGGCAACGCGCACCCAGGTATTCCATCCAGAGTTGGCTACCCGTCCACCAATCCAATCTAAATGCGTGTTTGCAATCATGGCGGGCGGAATGCCGGCGGCTCCGAGATGTCCAACAACTGCGAGCCCCATGATGTCGGTGGATGAATACAGAAGTGATTATGGCTTGGTTAGCAGATGTGTGGCTGGCTGAACTGTGTTCAGCTGCTCCATGTTGGATGATACATTGCATGTCTCCAATTATCCAACCCTGCACATTTATATCGACAATGCCCAGGCTAAAGCCCCGCATCAACCAAGCGTCTTATCCAGCTTTGCAAAGAACCCAGTTGCCAGGTCAGACGTATCAGCATGCCTTATCCATGGGAAGCATACGAGTCATCATCAGCGAATTGCCAGACCTGCTATGACTTGGACCCCGAGTGTATCCCTGGGGCAGCCTCTGTCATCAAACCCGGCCGTCCATCTCAACAATTTGCCGTGCGACAGGTTCGTCTGAAGAATGTTGCCAAGGAAGGAAAACACGTCTGGTTCAACTACCCCGGAGCAGCTGAAGCGCAGCAGCGATGCTTGGCTTGCTACCTCATGATCAATGCTCTCCGCAGATTCCACGATGACCAGGAGATGCTTCGTGATCCTGATGTCCTGGTCTATATCGACGGCTCCGTGGATGGTTCGATGCCGCTCCGCGTCCGATTCATGCACGATAGGCTGGACACCGGAGCGTCCTGGTTGCAAATGCCCAACACCCGCGATGAAAGAGCAAGATTGCATCTTCCAAACTTTGGTTTGCAGATTTACACACTTAAAGGTATGAAATAGGCCGCATTTCAGTGTATATTGATCCATCAATTTAATTTAACGAGCCTTGTAGACCACTCAGACGGAAACTATCCCGCGATCGGCGCCTCTCTTCACGTTAGCGAGACCTTCCGGTCTGCGAAATGCATTGCTACAATCCAAAGATGGATAAAGGAATGCATGATCAGCCACCCATTGTGCCAGCTTGGCGCCAAGAATCCCCTTCCCAAGAGAGTGGTAGACGTCGGGCCCCACGACGGTTCCAAAGCTCCAGCTCTTTACGTTACCAACGGCGAGACTCAACCATATGCTGCACTGAGCCATTGCTGGGGGAAGAGTAACCTACTCAAGACCACAATAGCCACGCTCAAGTCCAGAATTAATGGCATCGAATGGTCTCAGTTGTCCACTACATTTCAAGAAGCCATCCTCGTCACTCGAGACCTGGGCCTGCGGTACCTTTGGATCGACTCACTCTGCATTGTGCAAGACGATGCAGGTGACTGGGAAGAACAAGCAATGAAAATGGGAGATATATATGCTTCGGCCTATGTCACCATCTCTGCGACCGGCTCGTCCGACGGATCGGGTGGCTTGTTGAGGACGCCGGGGACATGGAGTTCTGATGGATTTTCTAAGAGGAGCAAGTTTCCATGGATCAAGAAATCTCAGACAAAATATTTTGCTCGAGTTCAACTCGAGGAGGAGGCATTCGTGAAGGGTACCCAGGGAGCTCGCGACGGCTCGCTTGGATATCCATTGCTCACCAGAGCATGGTGTTTTCAGGAACGCATACTTTCAGCACGGGTGCTACACTACACTCCTGGTGGCATCTTCTACGAGTGCAGGACAGGCTCTCGGTGTGAGACTCGTGTTGGCTCTGAACCGAGTTTCAAGTCTGTGTATGCAGGTGCGCTGCAGACGTCCAAGACGCAGACACTTGAGGAACGATTGCGTGTGTGGGGGACCACGCTGCAGGACTACACAACGAAGATGCTGACCTTCCAGAAGGACACCCTTCCAGCTTTGTCGTCCGTGGCAAGCCGGTTTGCCGGAGAAGGAATGGGCCGATATCTGGCTGGTTTGTGGGAAGAAGGGCTTGTTCCCAGTCTCCTTTGGGAGTCCAGACTAGACGCAGATCTGGATTTCGGGGCTTCCAGAGGTATTGTCTTCAACTTCTCCAGGCCGGACTCCTTCATCTCTCCGACCTTCTCCTGGGCTTCCCGTATCGGACCGATAAAGACCTTCAACCCACTGGTCCGAAGGTGGATACCGTGCGCTTCCATCGTGGAGGCAGAGTGCAAGCTGAAAGGTATCGACCCGTACGGCTTGGTCTCTGAAGGACATGTCAAGATCCGCGCTCGTCTGGTAGAAGCTTCTTTTCACTCTAAAGCGTGTCGGTTCGGCACATGCGCAGACTTATATCGCAGGGCATACAAGAACAGTGATAGGGGTAGGCAACTCGTTGCGGAAAGTGATAATCCGAAATGTCACATCGCGGTACCTGGGTTGCCCCTCATAGATATCACTGTGGACAGCGAGCAGGATGCACGGCTTGCCGTGGGTGAGAAGGTGTACTGCCTTCAGTTGGTCGAGTTTCCTGAGCAACAGTTTGGTACCTGGTTCGATGCTGTTGAAGACACTTTCTCTAAGCTTCGCGTCTCGGACAAAGGCGGCCCAACAGAGTACGAATGGCGCGCAGATGATGGAGATGAGGATGGTGTCGAAATGCAGTATCGTGGGCGGTGGGCCCCAGGTTATCATTCTCCTATTCGCCGTCGAAGTAGCTCGATTCTAAGGCACAGATACAAGGCCGACATCGAAGCGGGAATACTGCCACCCGATGCAGTGCCACCTCGCAGAGAAATATTCGTGAATTCAACGTACAATCCAGCAGACTCGCCGACAACAAGCCTATCTCCCCTGGATTCACTGTCCCCATTGTCTGGATCGGAGAAAGGTCCTGATGAAGACGACGACGCAGGTCATCCCCGCGATCCTTCAGGACAAGAAGGAGGCCAAATTGAGGAACTAGGATTGGATATCCAGCGGTATGAGGCTGACGGGGAACAGACCAACATGGAGCTAAGAGGCGGAGGTGGGTCGAGTGATGAAGATGCGGGTGCGGCCGAAGTCGATTCTGATGATGACGAAATGGCCTCACTTACAGAGTCGATTACTTGGGCTGAGAAGGAGCGAAGGTTCCTGACAGCGGCATCAAGGGATGGCAAACCATCTACGACTTGTGGCGTTTTGATCTTGCGGCAGGCTGCTGATGGCACATACACTCGCGTAGCCGCCAACTCGCGGTTCCCTACCAACATGTTTGCAGAAGGGTCAATTGTTGGAGCCACCATAGTATGATTTTCAAGACTCGAAGCTACGCAGGACCTTGCTATCACATGTTCAGACTAGCGCCTCGTTTACGATCTATGGCAAGTTCGCTGGAGTCGGAGCCTTGAAGCCGAGCGTGACGCCATAGTTCCCAACTACAATGTGATGTAATGAATAGTTTTCGAAAGAGTAAACGGACAATCTCCGCTTTCTAGATGGTACTAGCAGCTCACTACATGTACCAGTAGGCGTCGATGGCCGTGTTTCTAGGCGAGAGCATGCTGCTATTGATAGCTGCCGGGGTGGGCATATTGAGGCAATCGCCAGATTTCTCAAGACGAAAAATCCTTGGAAGCTGTGACTTGTCCGACGTTGTGTCCGACGTTGTGTCCGACGTTGTGTCTGGCGCTGCGTCCGCCGCTAATCCCGACTCTGTGTCCGACTATCAGTATGGGGAGGTCAACTCCGACCCTAATTCCGGCTCTAAGCATGCGTCCCACTCCTCCTCTAACTATGTCGCTTCCTCCGGCTCTGAATCCGACACTGATTAGTCTGACTCTGAGTATGAGTCCAACTACGAGGATGAGGACGATGAAAAGAAGAAGAAGCATAACTAGCCGCCTAATATATGTCTCAGAGGACATATTGGGCAGTATGGAGTATTATGAGCCATATTGACTTGCCCAGCAGATCAGACTACTGATCATCAAAGGTCATGTCAGATATCGTTTCTAACCGGGAAAACAACTCCATCAGACTTGTTATTCCAAGTCTGGTCTGCGAGGGCATAATTTGCAGGCATCATTATTGGTGGTTTGACTTTCAGCTGAGGTATCCTTGTTATCTCTTCATCCGCAAGTATAGGACGTGCAAATGACATGAGTCGTTTATAATAAATTGATATATTCGCTATTAATTTTCCACTTTCATCCTTTTGCATCTAGAATGGGGAAATTTACGGGCATCTCCTTTCTCACGTTCTGTCCCTGTTACAGCTTTCCTACGAGGATGGCCACCATAATTTCCACACCCAATCAAAGGCCCACCATCAAAACTGTGATTGCTGTATTAAATAGCTAAGAAAATAGTTTTAAAACGACATGACAGCAAGAGATGTTGGGTCAAAAGATTTACACACTAGACATTTACCTATACTAGTAGTAAACTTAAAGATAAAAGTGCTGGATAGATACATTCAAGAAATAAATAATTGTAGTAAGAGAAAGATAAAATTAAGGATAAGATACTAAGCTAGTCAGAATATTACTTGGGGTGAGTTCGGCCTACTCAGGCACTACTCAGGTTGTTTAGGTATTGCTGAGGTTGTTCAGGCGCGACTCGGATTGAAGCATTATCAGCGCCGGCTTTTGCACGACTAAGGAAATAATCAAACTCAACATTCGGATGGCATTAATGCTGTTATGAGCAGGGTTCCAGTATTTAATATGTTTAAAAGCCAACAGCATATATGTGGAAAACTGAATAACATATGACTTGCTCAGGCCTCTAGATCCCATTCTGCTCCAAAACAGCCATATCATCCCTACGCAGCATAACCATGACCTCCACTGCCTCATTGAGCGAGTCATCGCCAGCCACGGGTCTCTTTCGAGGTAGGATAAGACCAACTCCATCGGCTTCGTTGTAGGGCACCCTAATAAATTCCGGCTGACCAAGTTCAGCGCTAAAGTCAATACCATACAAATCAAGATCTGCCCAGCTTGTAATGGTGAGGTCACGGGAACCAAACAAGTCCCAGCCGACAAAAAGGGTTCGATAATCTGCCACGCCGTGCGCCAGGTTGTAGACCTCGGCGATAGAGCGAGAGTTTATTTGGTCGGATGAATGAGAGCTAAGAATGGCGTCACAGACATTGACGAGAGGTCGATGAGCATCTTGCCCATCAGAAGAGCCCAAGTCTTCAGCAGAGTGCTGTGCCAATGCATACAAAACTGTATTTCCAAGATATGGGTCTTCAGTGGTTGAAAATCTTTCATCAATGCGTCGCCTACCGTTCACCGCCAGGGCCAGTCGACTTTTCATGCCGGCAAGGCTAGCGTCGCGATGCATACGCGCTCGAGTGATTGCGGACCAAACAAGTGCACAGACGATGGTGTTGGTCGTGGGTGGGCTTGACATGTACTCACTGACCAACTTTTTGGTGTCGTTGATTCGGGAAAGAGCAATCGAGAGGACCTTGGACGTGCATGACGGAAATTCCGTTGGGAGCGCTGGGAAGCTTTTGGAGTACTCCGGGTGCGACTCAAAGAGACTGTCAAGTGATCGAGAAGAGATTGCATTGAGCTCGGGCCCAAGTGCTCGTTCAAGCCGAGGGAGTCTGGCTTGGTCGAGACTTCGGCCCTCCAACCCAGTTCCAGATGTAGCTTGAATCCACAACTTGATGACTTCTCCAAATCCAGTGGCATCCATGGCGTTGTGGTGGCCGCAAATGCAAAGCCCAACTCCTTGATTGTCCCCAAAGCGAAACAAACTAGCGCCGAACACTGGGGCTCCTACAGCGAAGAGCTTGTCGTCAATTGCAAGTGGCAACGGCCACAAATCTCCGGATATCGCCTCTGGAGGCATATTTTTGGAAGCCAAGGTTAGATATGATGCTTCGATAGTGCCTTTGTCGACGATTGTCACCGAGTTTGTATCGGCATTCCATCGCAGCTCCAGTGACGGGGAATCCCCTTCTGCCTGAGACGTAGGGAAAACTCGACCTGCAATCCATGGAAGCTTTTTCGAAAGAGTGTTCAATCCAACTTGAAGGCGTTCAGAAATGGCCGGGGTTGGTTCTGTGGTACGAAACGTCAAAAATGCCCCGATGTACGTTCTCGGCATGAGCAAATCCAGCGGAGTCAGCCGCTCAACGTTCATGTTGTCTGCCATGATTCTTTATTCTGCAAAAAGATTTTATTTTAGTGTAGTGATACATTTCAATTTGAACAAGATATTACTACCTTATATATATAAACACGTAAATGGATATTTGGGTTATACTGTTGTAGCAAGCGGCGGTGAACTACCATAGCACCATCCCGCGGGGCCGTGGAAGCCGTGGGTCCGAGGAACGAAACATTAGCTCATAACCACCGTTTCCTCTGCCCCACCGAGAGTTCGCTTTGCACAAAATATTGCGACAAAATCACAGAGAGAGCTAATTTGGCCTTTATTTATTTGAAAGAAGACCACATGAGACGTGGGCGGGTATAGTCACATCGCTAAAAGCCTCTTGGATGTCCAGTTTTCCATCTCCCTAAGTTACGTGATAACTCAATTCAAACCTATAAACACTTTGTCTCATTGATCCTGAGCATAAATATATTTCACAACAATTTCTATGCTTATGTTCAAGCATTTAGGATGCCCTCCGGCTCTTCACTGCATTTGATACCACCCATTCCCATTGTCATTCTCGTGCATCATTGTCCAGGGTGGCTGGCCAGCAAACCAATCAGTGAGAATGCCCGATAGCTCTTCATGGTCCTGAAAAAATATCACATCCTCCGAGTTTTCACCACATAAATACTCGGACCCAGAGGCGATGATTTGGCTTGGTTCATTATAGAAAATCAGCGAGTCATCATGTTCGTCGTAAGTCCCAGCAGTAGGGCCTCGGGACTCAACCAGGCCCTGCGCCACTCGCCCAAAAGCACAACATACTTGGTAAAGTCGCTCCGAAGCTTTCGAAGTACCTCTCACCCGCTGCAGGCTTTCGACCACGTCGTTGAGAAGCTGGACGTCCTCCATGCTCTTGACTGACACAGCATGGAGAAACACTACGATAAAGGGAGTGAATGATGATTGATGCAGGATCCTACCATTGTTAGTATACTGGTTGGTTCTTTGATGCGGTATTCTTACCAATCAGCATAGTTGGATTCTGACAGATTGAGATTTTGTTGTTTAGGGTATGCGGAGAAGCATTGAAGATGGCTCTGTAAACTGAACTTTGCAGCTTGGAAGCAAGGTGAGCTAATCCTCGCCCCTTCTCCCAAATCAGGAGACGCTCGTAGTAGCAATGTCTTCGTAGAATAGTACATTATATTCCAACTCTTTCTGGACAATTCAAACACTATTGAATTGTTGACCTGGCCGGCTTTAATCTGTGCGCACGAGTTAGGTATTATATCTTAATGGCAAGGATAGCTAGGCTACGCGTACTTTCTTAAATTCTGCGTACCATGAATCTAGGTCCGCTTGCAGGTCTTTCATATCTTGCATTCTCTCAGAAGAAGAATGGCACATTTCATCCCTTGAATAACAGTAGTTGTAAATTTTGCCTTGCAACCTTGCAAACTGGATCCCCATGATGAATGATTCATCCCAGGCCTTTAGTTGGGGGTCACTCGATACCTCGGGGTATTTCGCGTCGATTTCAGAATCCTGCAGGTAGGAGGCGCGACCTTGAAGAAGTGAAGCATTCTTATCAAATACGTATAGAGTCCAAAATACGCGCCGAATATTATGCGCGACTTTCGGTGAGTATTTCTTGTACGTTGGCTCTCGGAAATAACCCAGCATTCGACAATGGCTGGATGCAGCCGAGAGGAGTGAGCAACACAATAATGGTTTGGATTGTCCTTGAGCTTTGACTATCTGATATTGAGAAGAGGGCTTGTTAGCTTTGCTTTCCTTCGGTCAGCTCTATCACTTACTCCCAATGCCAGTGCCAAAACGTTTTCAAAGCTAGGGATCGCCAACAGATCGTATGTCTCAATTCCAATGTTAAAGTTTCGATCACACCTTTGCAGATTTTCCTCCAAGTTGTACCCATTAGGCAGTGGATCTTGAAATGCGACATGCTCTCTTAGCAGGTAAGCCAAGATGCCGTACATTGCTGTGGCCTGGCCTAAAGAAACAGGGCTGGTTGGAAAATAAACTTTTTGACAGAGATCATCAACCATTGCAGGGTCATTTATGACATATGATGACAGGAAGATGGAAGGGCGAACTGTGTTTACATTAGCGTGATTAATTGCTGTGTCTCTTCTGTTCCCGAAATACCTTTTGCCTGACGAAGGATCGCAATGACCAAAGCCGCCGGCAGTGGCTCCTGTCTGGGAAGAGGTTTTTGCGAGCCTTGAGAGAACTGGTGATCATCTAAGGAGGATAGGTTGTTGGTTGGTTGTAATAGGCTAGTCAAGTGAGTAAATGATTCGTCTAGGTTAGATCTGTCAAATCCACAGTCAAAGTCTCGGTCTGATTGGACGGTCTGGCTTGCTTCCAGAGATTGGTTAATGAAGGAAGATCCCCCTTCGTACAAGGTTGCCGGAGCTGTTGGGGTAGATGTTGGCTGGGTAGCTTCACTAATGCTCAGGTGATCAGAAGGGTTGGATGGAGGATCAGACGGGCTGTGTTGTTGACTGAGTAGCTGACGCTCAATTTTGGATATACGATCCCGGAGCTGATCCACTTCTTTTTTCCTGAAATGCGTTAGCATGTGTTGAAACCCAGAATGGTTCACACGTACAGGTCAGTCACTTTACCAGACCTTGAAGGAAGGTCGGCTGAGGCGCTGACATTGTGGCAGGTAATGCCAGCAGTCCGACAATTCGAGCAGGGAACAGTACGATCACAGCGGACCTATCATATCACAGGTAAGTAATTCGCCTTCCTTCGGATCTCGATGAGGATGTAAACCTTGCGGATCTTGCATGCCTCGCACTACAAATTGATTAGCTCCGGAGTTATGCGGGTGGGGCGGGGGTGTTGTACGGCCCGGGGCACTTGCGACAGACGCTGGCGTCTTTCTTGGATTGTCTCGTCCGAGTTCATTTTGTCAGATACGACCTTTGTCCCGTGACGGCTGTCGAGGTTGCTGAGATGGGTGGAGCGGCGACAGCGTCTTGGGCTTTTGAAAGTCCGGACTAGCGCGCCCGCGGGCCCGAAGCCCCGAAGCCCCGACGCCAACACAAGCGAAAACGCTCGGATGGTCACGTCAAGGCGTCCATATTATTGGCAACAGTATTAATTGTGTGCTCGGCTCTTATGCAATTTTTATCCCTAATGAGAGCACCAAAGCCCTTGCCTTTATCTATTTCTCTAATTCTTTCTCGAAGATGGCAAATACCCCTAGTACATTCACCTACTGAGACCGACCTTCAATTTTGACTCAGGCCAATAAATGCATTCCTCCCACCTGAATGTGGTAAGCTCATCAACCCAGCCTTTTTCTTAAACGACTCGAGCCATTGAGGGTTATCGGCCCATGTTTGATCCCAATCATTGTCGGGTCCAAACATTATGTCGCTCGTCTTCTTTTTCAATTGATCATCGGTCGGGACACGGCCATTGCTGAGTTCATCTTTGACAAGGGCGAGAAGTACCGACTCCACATGCCGGTACACATGGGGAAAGGGAAGTGTCTGTTGGGACAAAGAATTCGATGAAGCCTCATTCGAAGCGTCCATGTCTGCATTATATTTTCCGAAATTCGGGTCCGTCACTTCCATGAAATGACTTGCCTGAGATGCTGAAAATGGATCCATCGTCTTGCGCTGGTGGGCTATCATGAAAGCCGGTATGTCGTTCTCGACGAGGCTGTCGATTTCTTCATCAAAGCCTCGATCACCATCCCAGTCTTTCATGTCGGCGCCTTCTTTGAAATGGCGGGCAAGGTGCTTCTGCCTTTCCACCCAGGTAGTCATGGTTTCTCCGCAAAATCCGCAGCGGGAATTGACCTTTTCGATTGAAGCGAACCAATCTTCCATTTTCTTTATGAAGGAACATCCATTATGGACAATCCGTAAGTGCTGGCGTAGATGATCTTTGCGGCGGAACACTCTCTCTCCAACAGGCCTTGCCAAACACTGGGAATAGTTGTGTGAAGAATGGTGGTCTGGACTGGGTGCTGATTCTCCGCAAAAGACGCACATCGTACTTCCGTCAGATCCCTGTGAAACCGGGCCAAATTTGGCGCACCTATTCATTTGTAAGCAAACATGGAGGGTTATTTTGGTCAGATATCGATGGTCTGGATCTTGCAAAGAAGGACTAGGATATCGAGAACTTACTGCCACTGTTCAAGACTAAGATGAACGGATGTTTCGTGTCTCTGCCAATCGTACTTGGTCTTGAATCTGTCTGTGCAAAAGGTACACTGATACTTTCTCTCACTTTGGTGCTCTTGAACACGGCGCTGCGCACCTACATTCCTCCGTCGCCTTCGTCTGCTCCGCCGAGATGCAGAAGACACAATTGAGTCGACCGAGCCGACCGAAGAATCCGATTGGGCAGTGAGCGACATTCCCAGTGCCATATTGGAATCAGCAATTCCAAATTCCCTGGATACTGCTGAATCGGATTCCTCTCGCGGACTTAGAATATCAAAGCCACCCAGGTCTATGTCTGTCGAAGCCGTAATATCCTGAAACGCAGGGTGTAGTTCAAAGGGGCTCCTAGCTTGTGGTAAGCTTGGCCTGACGTCTTATCCATGATGGAATTTATCAAACTGACCCAATATTAAAATCCATGTTTGACAAGTCCATGGTTGGAGATAATTGGTCTTCTGCGGTTAGAACTGCAGGTTGGGCAGATGCTAGGATCTGATCATTCCCGAGATCTGGCTTGTGGTAATCCACATCATCGATAGAGCTGTCATGCGTCATATTGGATGCCATCGAGATGCCGCGTCCTGGCAACATTGAATGCCAGTTGGGGAAGGCTTCATGCTTCTGGTCACCTCTTGAGCCGAAAGTTCGTGAAGCAAATAGCCCTGGGGTGGGGCTTCGAGTCAGTCCACGGCCTGGGTCCGAATCCACTGGCTCTTGGGTGAGCACATCTTGATTGGCGCTGGGAGAGCGGCTTAGTGTCTCTCGATATGGAGGTGAGCGGGGTCTATCCATTGGATTTTCATCATAGGGCGTGATTTGGGGAGGTTTCAGACAGGGGAAACACGAAATCACCGTCAACAAACCTTTATCGCCATATGACTTCCAGTGGCGACTCATGCGGGGTTACGCCCAAGCTAATGCACCCTAATCACAAACACGCCCTACAGTCAGTCGCCCCGCTTGCTTTCACCTTGCCGTCTTGTCTATTTGAAAGCGCGGACTGGTGCCTTTTCGCCCATGACGTCTATTTCAAGCAAAATATCCTGTTCATTTTCATTTTCACTCTATTCCCGGCCTAGCAACCAAAAATGCCGTCCTCAATTGACGCTACGGAGAAGCCACTTGATGCTTCCGGACTCATCACCACCCCAGCCACAGTCCTAAATTCCGTGCCAGCTCCAGACGCCCCAGAATTATGGGAGCAAAACCTCTGTACTGATCACATGATCACTTGTCGGTGGACTGTAGGCAAAGGCTGGGATGCACCAGAACTGAAGCCATTCGGAGACATTCCCATGTCTCCCGCCGCTTCTTGCCTTCACTATGCGACACAGTGCTTTGAAGGACTGAAAGCCTATCGTGGCTTTGATGGCAAGCTGAGACTGTTTAGACCCGACCGAAATGCCAAGCGCCTCGTTATGAGCTCGAAGCGGGTTTCGCTTCCAGGATTTGATGATGTAGAACTAGTCAAGCTCATCAAAGCGCTAGTAAGAATGGATGGACCAAGTAAGAGAAAACCACCATTTCAGTCGTGGTTTCTTAAATAGCCGAGCTGACATTTATTTCCAGGGTGGCTCCCAAAGGATAGGCCTGGCAGCTTCTTGTACATCCGGCCCGCGCTAATTGGTAGCGGCCGCCAAATTGGCGTCCAGATCCCAAAAGAAGCCACTCTACTCATCTTGCTGATTGCTTGGCCTGACTTTTCTGCGACGCCCTCCGCCAGCAATGGCCTTCGTCTGCTTTGCTCTGAAAACGGCGAAGCTCGCGCGTGGCCTGGCGGATTTGGCTATGCCAAGGTTGGCGCCAACTATGGCCCAAGCTTCTTGTCCCTCACCGACTGCCGCGCAAGGGGCTACGATCAAATACTGTGGCTTCTCGGCAAGGACTGCCAAGTCACAGAGGCCGGCGCAAGCAACTTCTTCGTTGTACTGCGAAACGCGGAGACCGGGAACGTGGAGCTATTGACCGCGCCCGTGACTGATAAAATTATCCTTGAAGGTGTAACCAGGCAATCGGTTCTTGACTTGGCCCAGACGAGATTGGCAGACAAATTGACAACCAAAGAGGAGCAATTCACCATGCACGACTTGGTTAAGGCGTCGAAGGAAAATCGCATCCTAGAAGCATTTGTTTCAGGCACTGCTGTGAGTGAGCCCCTCCCGAAAGTTAGGAATAATTATTAATGTGAGATGTTGCTAGTTTTTTATCACGCCTGTTTCTGTCATTCATTTCGAGGGACAAGACTTGCAAATCCCGACAAGTCGAAAAGATGCAGGTGTCACATACGCTACGCAGATCAAAGGGTGGCTTAAGGACATTATGTATGGAAAGGAATCTCACGAATGGGGGGTCGTGGTCGAAGAGGAATGAGTGGAATAGTTTTAATTAATTAGTGGCCTCTGCCAAAATCAAGCCTTGATCGTTTTTATCTATTTTGTTTTAAAGAATGCACAGCTGCCCAAACGTATAGTTGCTCACGTGTGAAGGCTGAAAAGTAGTGCTTCAGCTCATCCTAAATGGCTTAGGCTATTGGGTGGTGGCGTTTAGTAGTTCGCGTTGGAGGAGCGGGGGACACGTTTTGCCACAAACTTGAATCTACTTCCCAATCTCATCTCTGTCGGCGTATATTTTCAATTCGGGTTCCTTTTTCCCTTTATCTGTATGTCTTAAAAGCGACTCTAACATGCTAAACCGTTTCAAAAAATCCTCAAACTCAGACTCGGTGAATACTCTAGGGTGCCAGGGAAAGTCTGAAACGTCCTTGGCTACTACCGCTACACTCTCAGTCTCTGGATCAGACGGCAGTCCATCGTCCTGGCCCAAAATACCACGCACCTTTAACAGCACAGATGGTCAGCAGCTGCTTCGCAATGTACGAACGGCCCAATATGCACGCGATGCAGACGTCTACAAGTTCAAGCAATTGTTAGAGACCAACGATGCCGATGGCAGTTTTGCGGTGGCAGCTCTCCGCACGTTGGCAGAGCGTGAGCTACCACATTACAACGAAGAACGAGGAAGCGCATCGCTAGAACTGCAGCTACGCGCTATGCTGGCAGCTCTGGTTGCTGTGCGCGCGACAGTTGCGCAAATTCCGCGTGACACACACCAAACATTGCACGAGTGCATGAGCCGTCTGGATGACTTTTGTGACCGTGACCAGCGCATACACGACAACCCCAATGTTTTATTTCTCATGCGTCGCGTGAAAATGGATACATTGGCTCTGAAAAATGACGGTACAAAAACGGACGTTGCCTTGAGTGTTGGTTTGGCCTTGGGAAGTGGACTCTTGCGACTCTACGGACGCGACCTTATGGGTGCTGTTGAAGCACTGCAAAGCTCCTCGCTTGATTGGTCCCAGGCACGAGAGGCCTTCCTGGAAATTATTCACAAAGTCAATGTTGGATCATTCCGTTCCGGAGGAACCAGCCAGGCAGAAATCAGTCGGTATACGGAAATGGAGGTCCTAGCACAAAAAACGATCAAGGTATTTCAAAGCACGCAGGTGCAACGCCAGGTAAACAGAGTCACCGAGATTCAGGAAAGACCTGGGTCACTGATAGCCTTCGAGCTGTTAGACGCGTTTCAACAACAGTACATCTCAGCACAGGAAAGAAAGGACCTTGCTCATCCTGCTTGTGAGGTTGCACTTGGCTATTGGAAAAAAGGGACGCGCCGTGACTTACGCTATAAAGCCCTTGAACTTTTGGTCAGCCTCGGCACCCAGCCGCCACTAAGCCCCGAGGCTCACAATGCGTTAAGAAAAGCAGAGGATGCCATGAACATGAGTTATAGCGATTTTAACAAATTGCGCCAAAAGGTGACTGCGAAGCTCAAGTGCGACCGCGAACTTCAATCGCGTATTCTCGACGAACTAAATGAGCATCAGAATGGGACACTCTCAGAATCGACCCTCAAAAGCTCAAACCATACCCTTGCATTACCCGAAGTGTATGCACAGTTGCCAGCCAGCAAAGAAACAACGAAGAGGTTTGCTGACGGATCCGTTTATGTTGGCGGAATGAAAGATGGTCAGTTCCACGGTAGAGGCGTTCTCACTCGACCAGATGGGGAACGGCGCGCTGGGACATTCGAGGATGGCTTCATGGAAGGACAGGGCCAAGTAGACTATTCCAACGGCCATCTGCGCCAGGGCACGTTTCGAGGCGGTCGCCATCGTGAAGGGATTCTGACGCTTCCTACAGGCCATCGGCATGAAGGGAGCTTTGATACCAGCGGCAATATAACAATTGGAAAGATTACCTTGCCGGACGGCGAGATACATAAGGGCAGTTTTGTTGACGGAAAGCTCAACGGTGAAGGAGAGTTGCTATACACGAGCGGACAGCGCCGCACGGGAACTTTCAAGGAAGGGTTCCTAAATGGCCAAGGCAAAGTTTGGTATGATAATGGCCATGTGCGTGAGGGTACCTTCATTGGTGGCCGCCACCGCGAGGGCTTTCTGACACTTCCAGACGGTGATCGGCACGAGGGCAGCTTCAATCTTGAAGGCAACCTAGAAAAGGGAAAAATCACTTCTTCAAATGGCGACGTGCAAATCGGTTCGTTCATCGATGGGAAACTCGCAGGCCAGGGTGAAATCATCTTTGCAGGGAAGCAACATCGAGTCGGAATTTTCAAAGAGGGTTTCTTAAATGGCCAAGGAAAGGTCAGGTACGAGAATGGTGACATTCGCGAGGGGCTGTTTGTCGGTGGCCGGCACAAGCAAGGCACGTTGACGTTGCCAACGGGACACCGTCACCAAGGCGACTTTGACATGAATGGAAATTTAATAAGCGGAAGCGTGATCCCGCCAGATGGCCTATCATAGTTTGCGCCTTCATCCATAGCGGCCTCGATATGTATGTATTCTTAGCTCATTTCATGTATTGCCAGTCCTCGGGTTGGTAGCATTTAGCCGCAATGCCTAGCTTATTGTTACTAAGTGGAGCGTCCGTATGTATCTCGTCAGCCCATCTATCGCTTCGGTGGGAATTTTGTCTCAAATATTCAGAGATTGAACTATTAGTGAAGCAAAGAGAATTCGCATCAAGTTCGGTCCACGGGCTGAATCCTTCGGGAGAGCTTGCCGAAGCCCCGCATCCACCTTGCAGCACCAAGATGGATAACAACATGCTACCCTACTAATTGAGCATCAATAAACTTGATGAGCACCATTTAAAGTCGACTTGGCTCAATGGCTTCAACGATGGGCATTTCCAGACAGCTTCAGAGAGGATATTCATCAATCGTAATAATTCCTAGCTTGTCGCCAAATGTCCCTCGGCCCATGAGCATTAAGGTCTGTGAAAACCTCACGCAGCTTGGTGTCCCCAATCTTTGGCCCAAATCGACCAATGACCTCGCCGCAGAAATCTACGTGTCCAAATGTATGGTTTTAAGCGAGCGCCAACCCAAGCAATTGCCCTTATAGCTCAGTGGTAGAGCGTTGCACTTGTAATGCAAAGGTCCATCGTTCAATCCGGTGTGGGGGCACAACAAATATCCTCCGACATTGTTCGTATAGAGGATTAAGTTGACCAGACTTTTTGTTCCTTCAAAACATTGAAGGCCAATTTTTTGGGTGTCAAGCACCCATTGCGCCTGCTGCTTGATCGGATAAGGATCATCTCGGTTGAGTTGATCGCTTACTGTTTTTTAAACTAGCTATGAATAAATGGCTGCTTTGCAAAACGATCCAAGCTAATATTATGACAGTGGTTAATATGGAATTGAAGAATTGTACTGCAACCTATTTGTGATGTAAGTTTCTCAATATGACTCGCTCGTAAAATCCGAAAATTTGAACACGAGTCAAAATAATTCCGTGTTGACTTGCGAGACGGGAAGAAATGTTCCGGCGGGTGTGGCATGATCAAATGATAGATTCAGAGGAAAGACACGCAGGAAACTAGCCCCCACGCCAAGAATTACCGGGTGTTGCGATTCCGGTCTCACAAAGGGCTTCAGCATTCAAACACCGGTCAGGCCGTCGGTCAAAAAGAATGTCTCGAGAAAAAGCGGCGGGGGCAAGACCGCTTCCGATCATGTGCTCAAATCCTCACACGAAAGCCAAAAATAGGCGCCAGCTTCCATTTACCTAAAAGGTCCTGGCTTCGAAATATTAAGTCTGTTTGAGACACGCCTCGACACTCCTTTGATCAATAGCAGCAGCATCATGTGTCTGCAGTTCCTAATTCAAATTGTTGTCTCATTTGATTCCGAGGTTCAACCGCATTCGATAATTTCAGCGATTGCTCGTTGAAACTTGTGCAATCACAACTTCAACAATCATGGCCAAGCCTTGATGCATGGCGCCAAAAATTTGTCGGGAGTACCAATTATTCATATTTGCAAAGTCAACATAGGCCTAATTTCTCCAAAGAATCCATGCAAAGTAAGCCGGGGTTAGATTCATCCGGCTGCATGGTATTATATTAAATACTGACTCGCTCACCGCCGGGATGTATGCAAGCGCTTGTGGATAAGCTGTCTCAGTATTCGGAATTCATGCCGATGTCAAACTGCACTATTGAGACGAGTCATATTAGTGATTATGTCATGAGAGACATGCGTCAAGTTTATGCAAAACAGAATTTAACAATGTATAGACCGAATGCAGGTGTAGTGTGCTGAATAATTTTATGAAGAGCATACAGTGGCTTCAAAGCTGAAGGCTCTTTTGTTGTGGCTGCATGACGGCGAAAACCCGTGTTTTGGACTCAAAATAATAATGGTGCATAAAGCGAAAGAAATACTTCGCATTCTTGTCAATGTTGACAACTTCTGGATGGGAATTATCACAAACATTCACGCGGTTCATTACGTCACAGCCATTGCTTTCCAAGGCAAGGGTCAAATTAACCTGCTCTAGCGTCCATACTTTGTGAAGACACGGCACGTCGTAATTTCTTCAAAAAGGGGCCCGACTCAGAGGTTTTTGGCCCAAACATCTTCAACTAAACAGCATGGAAGAAAAGGGATCTGACCAGAGTTCACACGAGGAAATACAACGTAAGCCGCACAAACCACACTGCCACTGGACATACCCTTCAGATCCATCCACTCAATACTTACAACGTCAGACAACGAGCATGCACAGGTACCCGATAATGAAATTCCAAAGTATCCCGAAGGTGGAAGAGAAGCATGGCTAGTGGTCTTTGGTGCATGGTGCGCCATGAGCCCGGCAATGGGCCTGCTGAATTCCATGGCTGTGCTGGCTGCGTGGCTGAGTGAGCACCAACTCAAAGACATGTCTAAATCCACGATCGGGTGGATATTTAGCGGTTATTCGTTCTTCGTCTTATTCTGTGGCGCACAAGTTGGTGAGTAGACTTGCAGATATTGTCATTTATCCAGCTAACCATGTAATAGGTCCTATTTTCGACAGTTACGACGTACAGTTTTTGATTATTCCCGGATCCATCGGGGTAACTCTTTCTCTAGTATTGTTTAGTTTCTCCCAGGGTAATATCTTGAAAAATACTATGCTTTTTACTCCATGTGCTAATTTTTCTCAGAGTATTGGCAGTTCTTCCTCTCATTTAGCGTTCTTGGGGGCATCTCTGCATCTCTTCTATTTAACCCAAGCATCTCCACCATCGGCCATTGGTTCTACCAGCGGCGAGGTCTCGCTACTGGAGTTGCCTTCACTGCAGGTGGAATAGCAGGTGTATGGATTCCCATCTCTTTCGGTTATCTTGCTCCCCGCATAGGGTTTGCGTGGTCGATGAGAGTCATCGCTTTAATTTGCTGTGTGCATGTGGGGATTGCAAGCTGCCTCTTGCGGAAAAGACTGCCCCAGAACAAGAGAGGGGGCTGGTCGGTCGATTTCAAAGGACTTAAAGATACCAAGTATGCCATTATGGCTATCGGGACAGTGCTCTCTCAATTTTCCATCGTCATACCCAACACCTACATATGCCTATATGGCATCCACTCTGGTTTTAGTCACCAAAGCGCATACATGCTCAATGCGTTTATCAATGCCGGTTCAGTTCCTGGGCGGGTGTTGCCGGGCTACATGGCCGATCGATTTGGACATGTCAACACAATGTGTCTTGTGACGTTTGCCTGCATGGCTACGGTCTTTGGCCTTTGGCTCGCTTCCAATGGGGACAAAGCAATGACGATATCATTTACGGTTCTGTTTGGTTTTTGGTCAGGTGCAATTATTTGTCTTGGCCCAGTTTGCGTGGGTCGGGTCTGCAAGACGGAAGACTATGGGAAGCGAAGTGGCACCGCCTTTACACTTGCGAGCTTCGGCACGTTCATTGCAATTCCCATCGCTGGAGCTCTTCTTGACAACGGCAACAAATCATACAGAAACTTGATTATATTTTCCGGGGCTGCTTACCTAGCATCTTTTGTCGTATACGCCATAGGTCGTATACACATAGGAGGCCGCAAACTTCTTGTCAAGTGCTAACACAAATGGGTTTACAGAGCTTGGTGCAATTATGGCTGATTGCAGTCATGGGTGTTTGTTTCATCTTTCCAACATAGTCAATCTGTATACAATCAAATGAAATCGATGACGGCAGTGAAGCCCAATGTTTATTGCGCTCCCAACACAACACGACAAAAAGTCTGATCAAGAATGAGGGTACCTATTATAACATGAACTGGGGCTACGCGTTACAAGAGGTCAATATGACGTAAAGGTTTCTGATCGAGGTCACGAGTCATCAAATCCGGGGAGCGATAGTATCTACAGTATTTTTATAGTAATAGAATTTCCAAAACACCCAAGTCATTGATGATCAATTACAGGTTAGCAGGAGTTGGAAATCCAAACCTAGAGCATCACATCTATCAGGCTAGGTTACAGCGGTCCCTTGCTTAACAGAGAACACAGCGAGTGTCAGATCTTAGTGGCATGCTAAATAATCCGCTAACCAAGCGGCTAAAAGAACACATGACCCGCGACGTAGCTTCCGTAGCAATATTCTACTCAAAAGGGATTTGAAGAAAATCATTGATAATTGTTGTTCTGAGCAGACCTCTGGTCATCTCGTTTGCTTATTTCCTTTTTGTTGCCGAAGCGGCCACAATTGGCTGTCTTACACTTTGCCATACACCTGTCACTCTCGTAACGTCTTATTTTTGGATGTCGCATGTGAGACGTCATAGATGGATGCCATTATCTGTGATGAAATGATGTCGTCACCACCTGAAGGCCAAGCAATCATCTCAGCGCCTCATTGAGATGTGTGGCGGATTTTTAACAAGAGTGCACCGAATCTCACTCTCATCCGCCCTCTTGGATTTGCTGAAGTTTTAGCCTAATGGGCCAAAGGTCGCCATGTCAATTACCGCATGATGTGCTACATCTACGTGTACGACCAAGTACCTTGTGAGATTGTTATATGGATGATATTAATTCATGATCGCTACGGTGCAGTCATGACGTCCATGACATTGCCATGATCAAACTACAATTATATAAGGGCTACTATTCTCGGTAAGTCCAATTTTGAGCAACAACAATTGTACATAGTCGATTTCGCTTATGTGGAATTTCATGTCTCTTCCAATTGCATCTGAAAAATCCCCCGCCATGTCGAACATCCACGATCAGGCCCAGCGTGCTCCAGGCACTACTGGAGATGCCGAGTCCAATGTTATTTCTGAGCTCAACCACCAAGAGGAGCCAGCTCACGGCGTTCCTACAAAGACCCAGGAGAATGTACCCCAAGGAAATGTACCCCAGGGAGTCGAAGGAAATCTTCGAGACACTGTACAACACCATCGCCACATGCATGTGATGATCATAGACTAATACACATATTCTAGAGTCACGCCACCCCCTCCGAGCCCGGTCAATCCACCAATAAGACGCATGCCAAAGATGGCGGTAAGGCATCTATTGTGCCGCAAAAGCTACAGGAGAAGCTCCCCGAGAGCATTGAGCGCGCAGTTCCCAACGCCATCCACGATACCGGTGACGAGGGTGGCCTTCACCGAAAGCAGAACCCGTAAATTAGCAATTAGCATTATCCAACTATGGGGTTCACAATGGGAATATCAGAATCAGGGGTCATGTGTTATTAATAAGGGGGGAGGCTGTTTTGCCTTCCTATTTTGTCAATGCATGGTTGATGACTCGCGTTGATAATCCCTGAAATTGACGATGTTATCCAATTATTTCGCTTCGATTTGATATGTCTACTCCTTTCTTGGCCCAACTGCCGCTGTGGCTTGCAATTGCCGGCGGTGAGTACCTGTCCCTTTGTGAAATCTCGCAAAATTCTACCCCGAGGCGGACGCCACGCTTGCTTTTTTTCTAAAAGGAGGCGGCTGGAGGGTGGCGGTCGACTATTACTCGCGTGCCGCCGCCAACGGTGGAGTATTTTTGGTTTTTTGTAAGAGGACAGGTCCCGTGGGATTTTTACGGTAGTGTAAGAGGCTACCGCCAGCCGTGCTCGTCTAAGCGATATGGCTAGGCGGTTTTGGGGGGTTTCAAATGGGCACAAATGGATCAGTATGTCATTCATATGTCATTTGTATGTCATTGCATGTCCAACAGCTACACGTAGATTGTGTCGTGGGGTAGACCTGATCTATAGCGGTGGGGGCTAGTCACTTGAAGTTTCTTTTTTGCTTTCTTTTTGTTGGTTTCTTTTCTTTTTTGGCACCATTGTCTGCAACAATTGCTGGAAGAGGCAACTGCCAGTCCGAGTTTGTCAGAGCTATCGAGGCCGTTATCTCTATCAAGTAATTGCAAGTTTAACACGGTGGGCCTCGCCGTGGGTGTCAACTCAAAGTATGATCTGCAGTAACATCGTTCTATTGTCGGCACATATAAAAGTGCAGCCTCATCAATGTTGGGGAATGCCACGTTGCAGATATAGACTTTTTATTGTGAAGCAACCAGGCGCTAGGTTTCTCTATTTGCTTTGCTTGGCTTGGCGAATCCATTTAATTGGGATGCGACCGGAACTGGAGCTCATTACGCGTGTAATTTAGTGAGCGATGTCCAACTGAGACTGATGTTGCCACTATGGATCGCGCTATTATGTACATTTCCATATTTAGTAAACGACATTGTCGCCACTTGGTGCCCAGACCTTCCCCAATAGCTCCAGAATGCGCCATTCGTCCCGATCGGCGGGAATGGGGGTGCCTCGCTTAGCGAGAGCTGCCCACAGAAGCAAAACAATTCCGACTAAAAATTCGTTCTCCGGCTTCTGTGTGTGGGTTCCCCGCTAAATTCTGGGCTTGGCCAGGAAACGTTAACTCTCAGTCTGCGTTTGCGACCTTGTCCTTGACATCCAAATCTCCGATGTCACCCGAACCAGGCGATTACGTCTCGGTCCGACAGCAACTTTAGAAATGGAATTTATTAACGTGAGCGGTATCGTCATGGTAAAATAAATGCTAACTGTACTAAATGCGATTTGCGAGAAAAATGCAATGTTCCCGGTGTGTGCGTGTCACTTTGGTGATGAGTTTGGTGATGAGTTCCAGATATCCTGGACTTCGCGGGAGAATTTTTCTGTGAGGTTTCGAATATTACTATGCAATGTTAGCGATCCGAATTGTCTCTCAGGAGCCAGAGCCTGGTGACCTCATAAGGGGGCCCTTACTTGAGTTTTGTAACTTCAATATCCATATTGACAATTTCAGAAATGTCGGTCAACCGATTTTCTTGTCGTGAATGCTCATGCGCCTTGAGCACCAGTTTGTCGAGATGTGGGCTTAATACCAGGCCGTCGGTCAATTGTGAACAAGCCTGGGCAACCAGGCAGAGATATTGTCCTAATCCGTCGAGAACGTCCCTCTCTTGGGAGTTATTCTTTGTATCAGGAGAGGCCAATTTGGGTGCGTTCTTGGACACGGTCTCTAAATAGTCTCGCAGCAAGGTTTCAAGGGAAACAGGACTGTGGTCGCTGCCATCCATCATAACAATATCCTCGCTCGACTTTGCAGACATTGTGTGCAGCCTTGTTGGAGACGTTTGTTAGAGATGGGCCTTCAGAAACAAATGGGGGGGAGGGGTAACGCGTACCGATGCGATATCTGAATAATTAATTGAAAAAAAAAAGGTTTGAAATATTTTTGTCCCCGTGAAGAGATGAATGACAAATGCCAGACCGAGTGAGAGTGAATAGCCGGGCCGAATGCGTGTGAAATAGATCGACGTCGCAGCGTGTGAGTTCGATGTTGCGTGCAGCAGGGTGAAGTAAAATTTAGGTGAGCGTACGTATGCAGACAAGCAATCGGCCTCGCCGCCACCGGGACTGGGATTTAACGTATTTGTGTCTGCAAACCGGCCGAGTGGAATGGCGACCGAGCGAAAAGAGATGGCACGGGCGGGAGAAGGGGAAACAAGGCTAAGACGGAACTAGGCATGTACAACACGAGACAGGCACCCCCTCGTTGGGTAACATCATTCTGGTGGTGGCCAAAGCATGCCCGTTTCACATAGCTACATTCCCTCTCTGGCGCGGCGCGTTTCTCCTCTCTTTTCTCTTCCCTCAATGGCGGCGGATATCAGGAGTGGCGGTGATTCCGGCTGTCTGCAGATCTGATTCGGTCATGGATCGAGCGCTAAACGGCCGGGATCGTCTGACGGGGAAAATGGCTAGCTCCAATTGGACGGCGCCAAGAGTCTTGTTTGAGCTGGAGGGCCTCTAGGGTTGGGTAAAGTTTATAGTGGTTTTAACTTAGACGACAGACAGCATGACAAGTGTGTCTGAGCGGCATTGGTCGAGCGGCCGTGCGCCTGTTCGCGTTCTCTCTCCCCTGGCGGACAGTAGCCTTCAAGCTAGACAACTGACGGGTTCCCTTCGCCTCTCTGCTGGCACCCCAAGGTTCGCTGACGCTGAGGGGCAATGGAGGGGCTAGTTCTGGCTGGTTGGCCGGCTTGGCTTCCGATGGTTCGGTCGGAATGGACGGCGCCAATTCTGGGGCCGGAACAACGGCCAATTTCTCCAGCGCCGCTCAGGTGACGGTGACGGGCCCATGTTGCCTCTTCTCTCCTCCCTCGCCCTCCGCCGCCTCTGTCGCCAGACCGTCCTCGCTCGGATCCTGGCCCGTTCCACATCGGTGAGACACCACGTTCGGCCCACTAATAATGACTCTGCTTGGCCCGAACGAGGGAGAAAATGGCGCGAGTCGCGCTAAGCTGCCAGTCAGGCCTGTGCCAAGGTACCAGTGCCATGGCACCGTGTTCGAAAAGCGTTCCTCGAAATGTCCGGTGCCCCGCATAATGCCTTCTTGGACAGGCAAACCAACACGACTGTCAGTCATGAGTTCCCACCAGGTGGAGATGGGCCATCAGCTCGAACCTCCTGTGCGCCCCTCCCCAAGGCTCTCGAGGCGAAGCCGGCAGCCGCGCTAATATGTCACCGCCACAGTTGGCATCTGGGGAAGGACGACGCTATCTGGAAGAGCGTGCAGGGGGACCCTACATGCCTGCTCCCCGATGGCGAGCCTGATATGCCTCGAGTCCCATGCGAGAGAGATGGAGAGCCGCTGCACGCGCAGCGAGGAAGATACACAGAAGAGAGGCCTGGCTGCCTCGTCACGATGCCATACCCACAAGGCTGTGGAAATAGACACGTAGCTAGCGTCCAGGGTTGGAGGCATGCTCGATGGAATTTGGAAACCGGTCAAGCGCGCCTGGAATTTATTTGGGCGTAGATGCAGGGCATCGTCCGAGCTGTCCAATCGGCCTGCGCCAATGGCGTTACTCTGCATCGACTCCCTGTGAGATGTCTAATCATCAGCCGAGACAATTGCACATCGGCATGTCAAGGTCGCTATCGTTATCGTGCTGGCTGACCTGACCTTTGGTTGCACGCCGACGTCTCCTTTCGCCTCATCGTGAGCCAGGCACCGACCGAGGTGGACTTGCAATGGGGTTGGTCATGCCAAGTATCGATATACAGGATTCTCGTGTCATGCCATTTTGGCGTCGTAGTTTTCTCTGATCCTTCCGCCGCTATGGCCTCTCCTCTCCTCTCCTCTCCTCTCACATCAGGCCAACAACGTGATGTGACATGCAAGTCTCACTTCACAATGGGCATCACTGCTTGCTCTCCCTTTCCCCGCGAAAACAACATGGTAGCCAAGACATGGTACAGGTTCAGGGTTTCCGCGTGAATCAACGATCCACCAGAGCTAAAAATTCAATTTACTTGCATTCGCCATCTCGGTGGCTTGCAGCCACTCAGCTGGCCCCGACCATACAGAGCTGTTCGACGCACACCCTTGCAGGCAGAGGAAGATCGATGAGTGCGATGATGAGTCACATCACATCTGCCATCAATCGCTTCGTCCCGAGTCTCCCTGCTTGCCCGCCAAATTCTCCTGTCCTATCCCGACAGCTGGGGTTGTGATTCGCAATGTGCATGGACCCGACAAAGTGGAGGAGGCGCATCGGCCGCTAACGCGACCTGAGCCGAATCGCTCTGGAAACCTGATTCGGCCACTAACGCAGACTGGGCCGAACGGACCCGGGGAGTATCGACTCGGCCATTGGCGCGTGGGCAACCGAAGGCAGTCGGTTCCGGGCGCCAGCACACAATGGGCCGACCACATTTCGCTGCAGCCGGGCCCTTCTAGAACCTCATGCACGGGGGAAGCTTGAGCCGTATCCTTCCCTCCCTGGGAAGAGGCAGGCAAGGGACGCTGCACGAGTCCAGCTTCGACTATGACGTAGTACGGGAACTAACTTTCGCGACTCGAAAATGGCTTGGCGGCTGGAGGCTTGTTCGGCCAGCCTGCTGTGGGTGCCTATTCACCTGGTTGAATTACAGAGGACAAGGATGGGGGTGGCACGTTGTTTTATAGGGAAATTGACGTCGGGGAGTATTCTATTACGTTGAGGATTCAACCCTTAGCACGCTCTCCTGTTTATTATAAATAGTCAGGTCAGGGACAGGCCCCCAGGATTAAAACATGGAGGCCAGTTTACTAGTTTTAACCGCTAGTTGTCCTGATATCTCACAGGTTTGTCTACCTCACACGGTGGCAAGATTCCAAGGGCCGCTGCTCAAGCCGGAGGTTCTCCTGATATCCGCGGTGCGAACTCACTCTGACTGGCCACGGATACGTTGCCGGAGTTGCTCGCTGTAACCCGGGGTTCGGGGATTTCTCCGCCACCGAAGCGCAACATATCCGGTTTCCCCCCAATTGCACAGTTCCATGTATGCAAAGCTTACACCGGAGGCAACCAGCTCGAGGCAATCAGCTCGAGGAAACCCCAGGTCCTATTTTCTTTTGGCTTGACCGTGAAACCGGCTGGGTCATGGGGGTGCTCGTAGCCTAGCCGGGGCCCGGCTGGAAAGTGCGCTGACTCGAGTATACATGACCAATAGAAAGCCCCCATGCACACGTCTGCGAAGGAGTTGGAGGCAACGCTGGCCGGCACTGGGGTTCGGGCGACCTTCCTCATTGGACGAGGCTGTAGAGCCCAGAATCCGGACAATGCCGCAGCAGTTTGCTGTCTCCCCCGTGCCAAGAGCAGGCATTGCGGACACACCTGCCTCGTAAATCCAGGCCCTATTCAGCTACTGGTGTGCTGCTGCAGAGTCCAACTGCCGCCCAGAGCAAAAAGGCGTCAACTACTACACAGGGGAGCTGAGACACGTCAGATGGCTGTGGTATGACCGAAGCGGCGCATGCAGGGCTGTGACCAGCGGGTAAACCCATGAAGTAGATCTGGTCGTAGTGGTTGCCGGCGCTAAATCTGCCTGCCCAGGTGCACACCCATGCACCAGGGAGTCGTGTAACCGCCCATACGTCTCATCTGCGTCATTCAGCTTGAGCCTCATGAGGGCGGGGGAGCAATCGTGGCACCCCCCCTGGTGATTGATAATCTCGGAACGGGGGACCATGTGCTAGATGCCCCTCACTGGGCAAAGCTCTGGCTGCATAGGCTGTCAAGTATGCGATATTACAGACGGCTGACTCACATTAAGCCATGCATCCGTTGCGCTCCCACATGACGAGAATCGTCCAAATAAGCTATGCCCTATCCGATTCGTACTCCACGACCGCTACATGAACCACGGTGCGAGTGCTGTCTGTCCTTCTATGTCCTACACCGCAGTGGGTAACTTGCCATGCCATGGTTGGCCCAAGGAGCCCTGGACATGGGACTGAGACAATTTTGTGAGAGAGGACATGTCCATGTCGGAGTTCGCCGACAGAAGAGCGTCTGTATCCGCAAGGCTGCGCGGTGCTGGTGAGTGATTTCGCATTCAGGCTGATGCGCTGTATAGTTTAGGCCAACTGTTCGCGCAACTCAATAAGACAGCGGCATGTATGGCCTCAGACCTAGGCCCTTAGGATCGGCCCCTACCTAAACAATAACAAGAAAAACCGGTTCGCAGATACAGCTGGTTCCAATCACACGGCCTTGGCTCTCTCCAGCCTGCAATTGCCAAGTATGGTCCCCCGATTTGCTCCATGGTAGACCATCTCCAGAGTGGCAAGGCTTGTTGTGTGCAGGTGGAGATTTGGTAGGATTCCGGCCAATTCCCAGGACCCTCCTCGCTCCGTGGCCTGTGCGTGACCGCCCCCCGGAGCTGACTGGCTGGAAGAATCGATATCCTCGCGAGCTGGGAATTCTGCATTGGACCCGGGGCCGTCGGCGGCCGGATCCATGCTGGGAGCACCGAGACTAAATGATCCCGGCGTGAAGTGCCGTTGCGTCTATCGAGCTCACTAACGACGTTGTCTCCGAGTGTCCAGCGAAAAAAACGGCCGTAACTAAAATGCCCATCGGCCACCTCAAAGGTGGTATCGGGCATAATCCGCCCATGTGATCCACCCGGTGGCGCTAACCCCCTTAGCGTTGTTGTCTCCGAGCTTGTTTCCTCATTTCTCCAATGCATTCTGCATTATATTATGTTGGGCCTCGCATGTACTGCCCCAATAGTGAAAACGGTCAACGGTCCGCTGCCAACGGGGACGCAGGAGGAAAAAGAAAAGAAAGACGCCAATCAACTATTCTCCTTCTTCTATTTTTTTTAAAACAAATATATCCTGCACCAACGGTTGCTCGTCCGCGCGGGAGCCTTCAGATGAGCAGCACAAAACGACGGCGATTGATTGGACGTCCCTGACGCCCGCCCAAAGCTACGATTTCCGCAATCGTGCACAATGGGGAAATTCAAGGGCCGGAACGCCGTTGCTTGCATTCCTTGCCACTCTCAGAAACTAAAATGCAATGGTGGTATGACTCTAGATTCTCATACCAAGTCTAATTGATATCAGTTATTTAGATCCCCCATACAGGAACGCCCTGCGAGCGCTGTGTGGCTCGTGAACGCACCTGCGTGTACCCGGAGAAAAAAAGGTACCTCTCTGTTCCCGAGAGTTATATCCGGGATCTGGAGAGGGAGGTCAACCTCAGTCGGCAATCGGGCTCGACCGATGGGGAATCGTCAGCTTCAGCATCACGTCCGAGCTTCCCCTCGGAATTAGTGGGGTCCATTGATCCCTCGCAGTCTATTGATGGCATAGCGGCCAGGACGCTGCTGCATCAGTATTCCAGCACTGAGCGTTTTATCCAGAATCTCAAGGAGGTCTCGTCGTCCATTGAGCCACATACTCAGTTGGATTTTCGCCTCTCGCCAGATCCGCAAAAGGAGAGCTCGTATACTCACCTGAGACTGCGGTCTGAATCCATGCGTACGTTGGTAAAATCGGCCGTTGGCATGATCCATCCGCTTACGCCGCAGTGTGAATAGAAGCAGAGGCCACTATCAAGTTCCCTCCGAGAGAGCTGGCCTTTCACTTGCTCAACATTTTTGAGGCCATCTTTTGCGACTACCATTGGTTCCTCCGGGTTGACTTCCGAGAGCATCTATCATTGGTGTGCGATGACCCAATCAGGCTCTCCAGAGACCGCAACTGGCTCTGCCGGGCCTCAGTTGTATTCGCCCTAGCACAGACATTTCTGTTCAACAACCGCAATATCAACTCCATCAATGACAGCGATCAACTCGCGGGGATGGCAGAAACATTTGCTTCGCTTTTGCCGCCTGGCTCGGAATTGTTCGAGCAAGCTCTTGTACTGTACAAGACGTCTTCAGAAGAGCCTCTACCGGAAGATGTAGAGCTCCTCAATCTCATGGTACGTGATGCTTCCTTTTCTCTGTCCTCTTCAGTCAGTGCACTGAAAATTAATGCGCTCAATAGGCTTTTTACTGTTATTCACTCAATCGCCGGAAAACCGCCTTCACCTATGCCAGTCAGAGCATGACGCTCGCAAAACTGCTACACTTGGACAAGCCACTACCTGAGCTATCATCTAACAACATGCCCCAAAGTATCAGACATCCTGAAGTGTTGAACGAACACCGTAAGCGGCTATGGTGGACCTCTTACTGCATGGACAGAATGGTTGCTGCGGAGCTTGGGCTGCCTCCCACCCAAGAAAGCATACCAGCCAGCATCCAACTCCCATCCAGCTCAAATATCTCGCCAGATCACCTCGACCAATTTTTTGACCCTCATGTTCTGATTGGTCAGGCCCAGATCTGTGAAATCAAGCGGAAAGTTGCTGATTCCATTGCTCGCATGCTCCAGATGTCGGATGAAGATGCGATTGCAAGCGTTGTTCTACCCTGCTTTCAGATGTTGCAAGATTGGAAGCGGAACCTGCCATCATACATGATATTTCAATTCGACGATGGCATTCCTTCAGGAATGTTTCAGTTATCTTCGTCAAGAGGTATTGCGTCGCTATACCTGCGATATCACCAGGTAAAACCCCTGCTCTAACATACCCAATAATGAGGCTAATTTCTTGGCGCTTAGTGCTTCACAATTATCCTTCGAACTTTTTATCTCACGGAGCTGTCAACAATTGTGCAGCACCAAGATTCGGAATACAGATTACCTAAACACGAGGGTAATTCTGCAGCATGCAGACAACTCAAAAATGTCAAGCTCCAGTGCCTCAATGCAGCCCGTTATAGCTGCCGAATTATTCTAGATCTACAAGAATCTGATCAGCTTGGTCAACTTCCCACTCCCTTATTAAGTGTTTCAAAACTAACTGGTTCGCAGCGAAATTCGGATACTGGGACTCTCTCCACGTTTTTTCGAGCCTGGCAATTTTGTCCCTCTCACAAATTACCATGCTCAACGACGAAGGGCCCTCTCACTCCTCAGCAAACGACATCAGCCTCTATTCCCAATGCCGAACAATCCTAGAGCAGATGGCGCAGGCCGGGAACCCGGCCGCCAAAGAACACGAGACGTTCCTAAAGGACGTGGAAGACATTTCCAAAAAGATATCTTCGACGCTTGAGAGGCCGCTAAGCGACGCCGACCAGGCCTGGAATACGCAGCTGAGCTCTATAGAACTGCCGTTCGATGAGGGAACAGCGGAGCAGATGTGGTTTGACGTTGACTGGAGGAACCTTTTGAACTTTGATACATGAAACACAACATACGTTTTCGGGGCTGCCATGGGATTTTCGGACATGCACTCCAGCCTTTTAGAGCAAATTCAACACAAAGTGAGTATTTCTGGTGCGGCGCATGAGTATCTGTCACGGTGAACTTTCTTATAAACTGTCTTTTTCGGGTTTTGCAATGGCTATTCCTCCATGGGCTTTCGGTACACACATTTGAACTAGCCTGTTAGTTTATCAAGGGTTTCACAAATGAGCAACGGGAAAGTAGCTGGACCTACTGGATAAATCTGCCTCTTGTCCCAATCCCATATTCCTGACGTGTAGTAAATATCCTGCTTCAATACATCTATCACCTCTTCTATCGTGTCGGCGCGCGCAATGATGGCGCTCCCTTGAATGTCCAGCGTGTCACTTTTGGAGGTACTGTGCAGTGTGGCGCCGCCCATTTGTAAAAGGCCTGAATCGATGTGTTTCGTCAAGTTTTGGATGTGTTGGCTACTGGGCGTTATTCAAGTCTGGTTGCGTGTGGACAGTGCTCCTTACTCTCTGATTTTCATTCTTCTTTCCAGCGAGCCTTCAACATCTGGGATTAGGATGATCCACTCCATTTTAGTCGCTGAAGCCATTTTGCGTCCACTTGGTGATTGCTTGTACGTGGCTTAGGATCCGCTATCTGTCTAAATAGTGCCGCCAAGCGCTGAATGTGGTCCACTTTTGCACTCACGCCCAACATCACGCCTTACAGCGCGCCCAACGCGGACCCTGCTGGGCACCTTGCAGCACGCCTTGTGGCACGCCCACGCTAAACAACGATGTTGGTTCACAGCACTTGAGCAGTAAGCAGGCCCTTGAACTCCACTAACAGGTTCCAGGTATCCGAATATGCGCAAGGGTGAGATAAAGTTTAGAATCGCGTAGATTGGAAATGTGTAAATTATTGCGAAAAAGACTCAATCTACTGTACGCCCCAAGCGCTTTTCCAAATCTGCAGCAATAGCATCAACCAGAGAATCATCAACAACCCCATCCTGCCAGGTTATCGAGACAACCAACGGCCCACCTCGTACACTGACGGCGCCAAATGCCAGGGCCGGTCCGCTGGGCATTCCGCACTGCGTGAAAATGAGCCGTTCCAGAGTCAAAACATCATTAGCTCCAGTTGTCCCCGTCATCGCCCCGAGGTTGGACAGCTCGTAAGAGGTCTGGCTGCTTTTTCCCAGCTGGCTCCGGCAATGCGACCAAATATCCTTCACCTGCGCGGCGCGGGCAAGAGGGCAGTCTTGCGGATACCGCTGCAGCTCATTCTCAATCTCGGCACCAAATTCCTTGGCCAGATTGACTATGTGCGCAAATTCCTCGGGGGAGTGCGGCAAGCTGCTTCGAATGCCTTCTAGTCTAGACTTTGAAATATAGCTGCTAAAATGCGAAACGTGGTCCACGATGGCTTTGGCATCGACCTTTGTGTGATGGCGAATTGAAAAGGGCGTGACAGACCGCAAGCTACATTCCTCTTCAATTGCATTACACAAAGATGCGCAAATGAGTCCATGTAGATAAACCGTCAATGTTACGTTGTTTTGCTTGCAAGTTTGAAGCGCCTGGGCGAGCGTGTTTGGAGGGATTGTCACAAGCCGAACTCTCGTCTTGAAACCCTCGATTGGTGGGAGTGGCGTATTAGTGCCTGCCCATGCTGGTTCTTGGCTGGCGCCCGTTGCATCTGTGACACTTGGGGGGATTGCGATAAGGTCTTCAGTTTGTGGCGGTGGAGGTGGCACCGTATCAAAAACCATGGGCCAAACGGGCTGCTGGTTATTCTGGGATGCGTTCGCGAAGTGTTCCATTAGCGACATGTGAAATGCGGCGTTGCTGCGACCATCTGCTAGCGCATGGTGAGCGATAAAAATAACATAAATCCTTGAGCGAGCGGGCGCAGCACTGATCTCGCTATGCAGGACGATCATTCTCCAGGCAGGTTTGAGGGGCACCCAGAGCTTGGAAAGAGCGGCTTCGACTGTTTGGCACAAGATTTCGTCCCCGTCTTGCTGGCCATCGATTTGGATAAAGTCCATGACATCTTCGCGATGAATTGGGTTTATCGCTTCGTACCCTGCAACAACATCTCCTTCCGGCTGACTGGCGAGTCCATAACAAAGACCTGAGTGCTGTCTGATAGTAGCTTGGAGGCTACTCTCCAGAGTGTTTTGGATCCAATCCTTTGACTGCCCAGCGGGAGGTGAGACGAAGTACACGCCTGTCACGGCTGCTGAGCGGTATTGCCCCAGTGCATGTCTAACTGAGTATGACTTTCCCGAAATGCCTTGATAAGAGTTAGCATTCATCAATCAAGTCACTGGCACCCGAGTGCAGTGATATTGCAATCATAAATGGTCAAAAAATAGAAACTCATTAAGTTCAGAGATAAAGAAGCTTGGAGCACGAGGCAAGCACTTACCGAGAGTGACAGGCGCCATTTTGTTTGAGTTGTGATGCTGGTTTCGTTCAATGATGGCGGGTGAATAATACAAAGTTGAAGGCGTGCTGAGATGAGGTACTTAAATATCATAAAGTTTAGCTTGGGCCCTAGGGCGTGGTTGATTGGCGCGCAGCCACTAATGAGAGATCGATCTTGAAGTGAGGAGTGGGTCTACTGATGGCTCACGCCTGAATAAGAGACTCGATTTTAAATGCTTTTCACAAGTGAGCGTCTAGCTCATACCATGATGAACTGGCTGGTGTTTTGCGAGATGTAACAAACATCGACAAAGATAGTGTTCTGAGACGAATTAAGTGCGGTCCAGGCAACGGAACAAAAAATTTCACCATCTCTTATCGTCTAGCAGATTGTCATCAGACTCCTGGGCTAGAAGAGGCCATGGACTTTTAGGTATTCAGGCCAGAGGCATCAATATAACCACTTCCCAAAAAATAGGGTCGACTTGTTGTTAGATTACCCTTGGTGCTGGCTTTTCACCAACGAAACATCCTAGTGTCGATTCCCTCGAACCATTCGTTATTAAATTGGTGATAAATCATTGGCTGTCATGAATTTATGAAGCTGACACACAGGTGGTGTGGATACTTAGTTTTGCTTTTTTGTGGCTTGATGAGGTGTCTGTTGATCGTCCCCGATACTGGCCTCTTGTCATTGTGGACTTGATCTAGGTTCATCGTGGTTCTAAATTCTAAGAGTTTTATATAATTTTCTAGGTTCGTTAAAGGGAGACATTTTGCAGTGATGGCGTAGAGATACATATTCGATAGTAGTAGGCACAGGTATCACGACACATCCATGTGTCATTCAGAGTGCAAAGGTTATTTTTCAAATGAGAAAAGTGAGCGAGCCGGAGTGATGAAAGCTTAAAACTATTCCCTCCAACAAATAGGTCTCCCAATGTGTTACATATCAATTCTTTAGAGCATCTCTAGGTTTCTAGCTGTAAAATTTCGCTCAGAGAATTAGTTATTGAGCACTCAGTCCATTTAGTTCGCAAATCGTAGAAAACTAAACATGTACAGGGTAGACGTCCGGGATGCCAGGTTCCTATTGGCCAAGTCAAGATGGGTCGGTGCTTGGACCGTGGAGGAAAAAGTCCGGGGTCCGGTAATTATTAGTCTCAACACTCCGCATCGGCTCAACAAATCAGCGGCATGGCTATTTTTGAGCCGATGGTTATTATGAGGAGGGTTTGCTGTAGGATGCTGATGATGTGAAGGAGTGCTTATTCAGCTGACATTTGGCTTCTCAATGGCATTCATTCATCACAAGCTGTGGGTGGTGCTGGATTTCCCCTGAACCATGACGTCATGACTGGATACCCGTTCATTTCTCGAGGAGAATCGCATTCCATCTTGCCAACCAAGCAACACAAAGAAAAACAAACAATAAACCCATCATGAATCGCATACAAGGCGCACATCATATGACATACAGATCACATCCCCAACCGCTTCGAGTATAGTGCGCGGGCCGAACCGAACTGCCGAAGCACCTGTGAAAACCGCGGTTAATTGCACAGGCGGCACGGAACTACTTGTCCCCGCCCCAGACCTCGGCATCGCAGCGACATGTGGCCCCTGTTTTGGCGGGTCCGTCATATGCGCTGCTGCCAGCGGCAACCACCAGGACGTCACTCGCTCGGCAAAGTCTCTGTCTTCTCAAGGTGCAACCGAGTGCTTATCCCTCATCGCCAAAAGTATATCCATCTTGGGAGGAGAGCTTCACCTTGCTTTTTGAGCACTCGGATCACCTGCCTGTTCGACTAATTCTCCGCCACAAGGCCCCCAGGAACGCTAAGCACCGGCTCTGCCAGCCTCACTCCCTTAGTCATGGCCATCAAGCCCATCAACCCCCGTCAGTCATTGACGATAGTCGACAACCGCACGGGAAAGTCGTATGAGGTGCCCATCACTCGCAACTCGGTGCTGGCCACAGACATCAAGAAGATCAAGGCCCAGTCCCAGGATGACCGCCCGGAGGATGAGACCAACCAGGGCCTGCGCGTCTACGACCCTGCTTATATGAACACGGCAGTTGTTCAGAGCAAGATCACCTACATCAACGGCCTGGATGGAATCCTCCGCTACCGTGGATACCCCATCCAGCAGCTGGTTGACAAGAGCAACTTCCTCGAGAGCGCCTTCTTGCTGCTCTACGGAGAGCTCCCCACTACCACCCAGTACAGCAACTGGCAGGATGAGATTATGCACCACACCTACATTCACAGTGACATTGAGGGCATGTTCAAGTCATTCCGTTATGACACTCACCCCATGTCCATGTTGACCTCTGCCTTTGCCACCCTGGGTGCTTTTGCCCCAGAGGCCAATCCCTCTCTGCAGGGTCAGAAGCTGTACACCAACGCTGCATCTGGCGACCTTGAGGCTCTCAAGATGCTCGACAAGCAGATTCTAAGAATTATCGGAAAGGCCCCCACCTTGGCTGCTGCTTCCTACCGCATGCGCCAGGGCCGTCCCTTCAACAGACCAGCTCAGGGACTTTCTTACACCGGCAACTTCTTGTACCTACTCGACCACCTCTCCGGCTCCGAGTACCGCCCCCACCCCGTATTGGAGAAGGCTCTTGACGCATTGTTCATTATTCACGCCGACCACGAGGTCAACTGCTCCACCGCCACTGTTCTCCAGGTTGGCAGCTCCCTGGTCGACCCTTACAGTGTCGTGGCAGCCGGATGCGCCGCGCTGTACGGCCCCTCCCACGGTGGTGCCTCTGAGAGCGCCATCCGCATGCTGATGGAGATTGGCTCTCCCGAGAATGTCCCTGCATTCATGGAGAAGGTAGAGAAGCGCGAGCGAGTCCTCGTCGGATTTGGCCACCGTGTCTACAAGAACGTGGATCCTCGCTCTACGGCCATCCGTCAGTTGGCCGAGGAGGTTTTCAAGGTTACCGGCCGTAACCAGCTCCTCGATACCGCTTTGACCCTCGCCAAGTATGCTAGGGAGAGCGAGTTTATGCGCAGCCGAAACCTTTACCCCAACGTCGACTTTTACTCTGGCCTGATCTACCAGGCTATGGGTTTCCCTCTCGAGTATGTTCCTTCCCCCACCCTCCTATCTCAGAGACAGGGAGTTACCTGAGATTTGTTTTGCGATCCTTTCATGCTAACTTGCAAATTTAGCTTCTACCCCGTTCTCTTTGCAGTTCCTCGATGTGTTGGATGGTTGGCCCACTGGAGACAGCAGATGCTCAACCCCTCAGGCGTCAAGATCTGGCGACCTCGTCAGTTGTACATTGGCTCTGGAGAGCGCAAGTACGTCGAGGCCAAGGATAGGGAGGTCAAAGCTGACAGCACCGTGTTTGACGCTCCAACCGAGGTCGGCCACGGAGGAGACAGCAAGAGAAACCTGCTTGCCACCTACAAGGATGAGCGAGGCGAGATTCTCAGGCCCAAGCTTTAAGAGAAGCTGATTGGATATTTGTACTTTCATCATTTGTTTCACAGCATAGACGGGACCGGCACCACCTGCACGTGTAAATTTTTATCTTGATATGCCGGATGGTTGTATTTTGTATTTTTTGTTCAGAGCAAATCAACAAACAGCCACGAATTGGCTTTTTTACAATATGAAACTTGAGCAGCAAGAGATTCTGCGAAGATTACTTTCCCTTTTCGATTTTGTGGTTCGAACTTGACTCGGCTTTAAGCGGCTTCTTGTTGGTTAATGCGTACACGCCGATCTTCGTGGAGCTTCGTATTATTTTGCAATCGTTGATTGAATATTGGTCAAGACGCGCAGCAAAACTGGGTATACTCCGCTTGATTGCCCAGGGTTGGTGTTGCATCAGTCAAACGCTGGATGGGACGAAACATTGTCCATGTTGGGTGCTTTGCAGGTAAGAATCGCAGTGGCAAACCCGCATTTGCGGGCCTATGGAGCCTGTTCCTCTCCTAAATACGCAGGGATCATGAGTATGCAAGGGGTTCGCGGAGATGAAGGCAAGACCAAAAATAGACAAAAACGGCAGCTAATGATTGCCGCTATCTTTCATCTTTCTATGCTGCCGAGAGCAAAGATGAAAACTATGGCTTAATGTAAATGGATTGCAAACCTGGCATGTTGGGCAGCGATTTGGGTTTTGCTGAGTGTGGCTGTATGTTGAAAAAAAGGAACGCAAAGGAAAAAGAAAAAACAACCTGCATCACGAGGAGTTTTAAAGCAAGGGTGTACCCGCTCAACGCTTATGCGTATGAATGATTGAATGAAACAAAAGCAAATTCTGTCATCTATGCATCATTGCAGAGAGATTTTCCAGTGTCACATTTATGTCAAACCATGCACTATTGGCCTGACTTTCTGAACACCCTTGCCGCCATTGATTTGAGAAAATTTCCAAATATCACAAATGTCGCTAGTTGGATACCTTATCTCATGAACATGTACTATGCTAGCTACAAATAAAAAACGGCACAGCTCAACGTGTGTGATAAGGCGGGGGGGATCCTCCGCTGCCACGCGGGCTCATGTTCATCCTTGTTGAACAGGTACACCGTGCACGCAGGTGACAGGCATGGGGGAGAAGAGATTGACAGCGTTTTAAGCGCAGACAGTGACATGTTGCTGCCCGTATGTGGTGGACTCGACGCCGTCGTGACAGGGCACCTCTCCAGCCGTTGAAGGATGCAGGCAGGCAGGCTGGCGGGGACAAGCAGATCAGATTTGCCCTGTATGTAGTAGTTCCTGAAGATGAAACGGGAAATAGACTCCAGCAGATACCCGCAGAAGAGCATCTCCAGCGCACACGCCACACCTAAAACCGACCAAGTTTGCGATGCAGACGAACACGGGCCCAATCGCCGCCGGATGCGAGCTGCGCGGCGCCGCAGCAGTGCCGACTGTCACATATAACAGACGGAAAAATCAGCCCACGGCCCAAAGTATCGCTTAGGGCTTGGGCGTCGCCTGTCCGAGCATCCGTGTGATTTGTCAGGTCGCGTGCTGGTTCGACCCGGTCTGTGGGTATCGATGCTACGGCGCCAGCCAATGGACCGGGGTGGCCTCTGCTGTCAGAATCGACAGAAGCCGTATAAAACGCATCCAGCCCACAGATGAAAAGCAAATAAGGCCGCGCAGCCGTACAGAGAAGGGGGATGCTCCGGGGCCTGCTGCGACTGAGCTCAAGTCTGTGCACAACTCACCGTCTTCCATATAAGCTGGAAATGTGAAAAGGCTCATCCTCTAGGTGGTGTCAATATGTCTTCTGAAACATTGCAATGTTGTGCATGTCTCCAAAGGCCGTGTTAGCTGGCCTACTGTTAGCTGCATCGCTGCCTTCGTGCGCGGCTGCAACTAAGCTGTCCCAGACGCTCGCACTTCTACCAGACTGCGCGGTATGTGGCAGTTGGACCGTGATCGTGTGGAATTGGTTTCTAACGATTGCTTGAAATAGGCTGCTTGCATCACTAGTGCTGTGTTACACTCGCCATGCTCAGCCGCGAACCAGACGTGCGTGTGTACAAATGTCCAGCTAAACACTGAAGCAACAATATGCGTCGTCCAGGCATGCACCAACAGACAGACGCTCTGTGAGTTGTCCAGAGACTGTCGTGTTTCTACTCTAGCTGACTTTCCCAGACACGAGAAACGTGACCGAGACGGCATGCGGATCAATACCTCGCGACGTTTCGGGCCAATACATCTCCATCTCCAACTTCCTCCTCGTGGCCGCTAGCCTCATGGTGCTGCAGCGACTCGCCAACAACCTCTTCTTCAAAGTCGGACTCTGGCTGGACGACTTGTTTATCGCCTTTACGCTAATATGTAATATCGCCTATGCTATCCTTAATGTGCGGGGATTAATACCGAACGGGCTGGGACGCGACATCTGGACTGTGCCGCAGGGGGATATCTCGACATTTGGCAAATTCTTTTACTCCGCTATAATACTCTACGTCGTCGAACTCACTCTACTCCGACTCGCCATGCTGTTCTTTTACCTTCGAATCTTCCAAGACGGCTCGAAAAAGACACGATATACTATAATTGCCACGGCAGTGTTTCTGGTTTCCACCTCGATTGTCTATCTTGGGCTTATGGTTGGTTTGTGCCAGCCGTTGAACCATTTTTGGTTCCAATGGGATGGAGAGCATCCGGGGACCTGTCTCAAGTTTGACCTTATTGTCTGGTCTCACACCATCATACACCTTGTCCTCGATGTCTGGATGCTGGCCATCCCTATTTACGAGGTTATCAAGTTGAAGCTGGACTGGAAAAGAAAGATTGCGGCGGGCATCATGTTTTCGATTGGCCTCTTGTGAGTTGGTCCACTCCTGTGTGTCGGGGATTGTCTAACAATGTATAGCCTCACCTCGGTCAGTCTTCTGCGCTTCAATTCCATCATGCAAATGTCGCAGGACACGACGAACCCCACCTGGCGCTTCTCCAGCATCTGCAAATGGTCCGAAATGGAGATTGCCGTCGGGATTATTTGCACCTGCATGCCGTCGCTGCGCAAAATGCTTGGACGCCTGTACGCCAAGCTTTTCAAGAAGCCATGCAGGCCATGCACGCCGACGTATACACAACAGAGCCGGCCCAACACTGCCAGGGCTACGCAGAGAGCTGATTCGGACTCTACTTCGGGTTCCAGCAGGTCGCAGGCAAGGTCTGATGTGATTGGCACTATTGTAGTGTCACACACCTTTACGATTGAGTATGAGACAGATGAGACAGCTCTTGTAAATATGAAAGAGATACGTGGACATGGATGAATAGATAATGGCAAGTAACGATTAAATAAAATTAAATGCTTTCAACTCTTAAATGCTGCATGAATTGCGTCGCCAAGAAGCCTTTATCCCTCCAAGCTTGCATGTATTGTCCCATCACAGACCGATGATTTGGGTATAACATCAATCCCCTGCAATATGGTACTATACGGGTTTGGAAATACTACTGTGGATGTAAATTTGAACGAATACGCACGTACCCGTCTTCCTGACCCGAAACTGTCGTAAGCATTACCCATAATTTTAGGCGTAGCAAGAATCGAATCTAATGGCAATGTTGGTCATACTGACTGACGACCCTTGAATCAGCAAGTTCATAAAACTGCTTGCATTTCCCAAGCGCGTATGAGCACCGCGGAATCGCGGGCAAATACAGTGATTGCAACCCAACCAAGTTGCATCGACGGCCCGAGCAGAGCGATGAATGCCCAAGGATTGATTGAGGTGTTATTGGCTAAGGAAATGAAGTTATGCGACACGCTGAAACGTGGGGGCGGCTGGCAGAAAAACGAAAAAATACCGTTTTACGAGATGGAGACAACGGGGCTTGTACAATTTCCGTGTTCCACTATCAAGGGTATTGGAGATTACGTATATTCTCACAAGAATAACGACCGAAGAAGATGCGTAGCCGCTACTGTAGCAATATGTGGAAAAGAGATTCTGAGCAACTCCGGGCGGATCATACCCGAAGGCGCTTATCGTTATAGGTGAAGATCTTGGTGACACGATTTGATGTGGGTTCAAGATCTCGGGCTAACCCTGTTGGGGAGCCTAGCCTCTCTAAAACTTGGAAACGCATTCCTCAGATTTGACAAGAGAAAACATGTGAATAATTTGGAATTCAATATTGGAATAGCTCGCATCCCAACTGCCGCCTCCCCGAAAGGTAAATTGATATGTTTCACCTCGGCGCCCCTTTCTGATCGACCCAACCCGCACCGCCTTCAGTTTTCAAGGAGGGAGGAGTGCAAAGGGCCAGGGGGCTCCACACATTGACTAATGAAAGCTATGATTGAAAGACAGCTTGAATCAAGGGATGATTGAAGAAAATGGGTCTGTCGATTGCTGATCGCACCACCACAGCAACGACGAGCGCCGCTGTTGTGGCACGCGTTGCCTAGCTTTTATTTCTTTTTTTTTTCTTCGGTGGCCGTCTCCCCGAACTTTTGCTCTTGGAAACCCTTCTTGCTCAGCAATCGTACATTTGATGACAGGTTAAAGTTGCGGGGCCCTACCAGCCTAGTAGCAAAATGGTGTTTAGCTCGGGCGTTCGATTGGCACTGCTGGACTGAATTTTTTAAACCATAAAATACACTGAATTTTGATGTTGACAAGATTGGTGAACAAAGAAGAAATGCCCATCCATTGTCGAGACATTGGAGGATGTTTAGTAAGATCCATGAGCCCGTTGAAACCAATTCCATCACTGTCGCACTTCCCGAGGCCGACGACATTGTTTCAGAACTCCTAGACATGTTACCACCCCCCTGATATATTCCTCGAATTCCAATCCACGCTCGAATGATGCCGTTGGTTTGTTTAAATACTATGAATCTTTGGTGCACCCTTCGCAGAAAAGGGATTCTCGCTTTGGCTTACCATTTCTTTTTGGGCATCATGATTGCATAACGTGCATTCATTCGTTTTGTTTTTGAATATGCAAATATTGAACTGAGCGGTGTTTGTCCCAATAACTGCACGATTGCAATCACTCAAATGAGTAGAATGCCCAAAGGCCGCTTGCTGCCGAGGCGAGCGATTCTATCATGGTTTTCAGCGGCATTGCTAGCGAACATATTTGGATTCGCTGATGCGCAAGTCACCTCCACCAGAGAGGATGGGTCAATTGCGGTAAGCACGGTAGAACCAAATATTCTCTTCGCTGCCCAATCCGGCAGCGCGGCCCCTCAGATTACGTCTACAACTGTAACCTTGGCAAATGGGGAAATCGATGTGATTTCACAGGTACTTCTGCAAACAGTAGGACCCAATTCAGCCTTAGGAAATTACCCATCCCCCTTCGCCACCGTCACAATTCGGCCTCCGACGATTTCCGCTATAACAACCACCCAGGCGGATGGGGAAGTCGATGTTATCACACAACAATACCTAGCTACGACCTTGCCGGATGGAAGCGTTGAAACAATAACAACTCCTATTGGCACCTCGGTTGTTACGATTCCCGCCATTACGCAAGAGGACACCATTACATTGCCAAATGGAGTTGTAGAAGTAATCACAAACGCACTACAGCCTACAGTTGGAGCCGATGGCGTGCGTTCGACAAACACGCAGCCCGTTGGCACCTCCTTCATCGCTCCTGACCCAAGCATTACACAAGTCACCACTACCCTGCCAAATGGGATAGTCGAAGTCATCACAGAGTCGGTTCGACCCACAATTGTTGATCCCATTGCCGGTTCGCTTTCGACAGTCGTACAGCCTATTGGCACTTCATTGAGTCCTCCTCCTCCCGTCACTCAAGATGTCACAGTCACGCTGGCAGATGGAGACATTGAAATAATTACGCAGGTGGCTCGACCTTCGATCGTTGGGGATGGGGATCTTACAACTGTGACGGAAACTATCGGTGTGACAACTATCTTTGCCCTTATGATCCCGACGTCGACAACGACAACGACAACGACAACGACAACGACAACGACAACGACAACCTCGACTGCTACATTCAGTGCTATCACATCTGCTCCCTCAGGTTGGACTTATTCTGGGTGTAGAGCCTCCCTAAACCAGTTCTCGGGGTTCTCAGCCAAGGCTCTAGCAGGAGGAGTGGACAACTCTCCGGAGGCATGTGCGTCAGCATGCGAAAACTCCCAATTTTTTGGAGTTCACCAAGAGTGAGCATTTAATTAATTAACAACATGGAACATTAGGATACTGACAGATGCTATAGCGATTGCTATTGCGGAGACGCGTCACTGCCACTTAATCTGAACTTTCTCCCCCTTCGCCCTGATGCGGAGTGCAATATCATATGCGCTGGAGGCGGCGGGTATTGCGGAGGGTTTCTTCCCAATTCCGTTACCTTGACTCAACTTCTGCCCACAGTTACAGTATCCAGCAGTAGTACCGGTTCTTCTAGCCCTGTTACTACTTCTGCAATCTCCACCACCGGTCCTGCCAGATTCCTCGACAAAAAGGCAGCCGTTCCAACATTTATTCCTTCCACTACGGCCATTGCACCTAGCCCTACTGAGAATTTCACTGTGTCTGTTCTGATTCCCCCTAGTCAGTTTATCACTACGGTGACCAATAACGGGACTGCAAGCGGCTTAACGATCGACATCCCTGCTAGTCAGTTCACTACCGTTGTCTCTGTTGGAGCGCATCACTTCCGTCGCCAGATCAGTGATACGAGCTATCTTATGAATATTTACAATAAGCAAGCCGTTGTGACAAGTGCATCGACCACTCAATCAAGTACGACAACTTCGGGCGCATTGACTACTTCCGATACAACAACCACTGTTTCTAGTACAACAAGTTTCGACACGACTAGTTCCGGATCAACGACTGATTCTACCTCATTATCCAGTTCCGGCACAACATCCAGTTTGCCAACTACTTCTACAGACTCTAGCACATCAATAAGCTCTACCATGTCGACTGCATCAGATGTATCAACTGCAGATTCTAGCACTTCAACCACGTCGGTCACTCCATTAGGCTCCAGTACATCGACATCATCTTCAGAGTCTACGGAAACTTTTTCATCGACTGAATCAAGTACATCGACCTCGGAATTTGCCACGTTCACCGACTCTACAACATCTCCGGGCTCTACTACATCGACCGATTCGAGCGCAACTGGAGCTGCCGTGACATCCACAGATGCTAGCTTGTCGACAGAGTCAAGTACCTCCACAGGGTCTGAAACATCTACTGATTATTCAACATCGGTTGAACCTAGCTCATCAACCGTAGTCAGTACTTCGACCATAGATGTTACCACATCTACCCAATCTGGTTCATCAACGTTCGACTCGACGTCATCGACTGATGTCACCACATCGACTGAGCTGAGTTCGTCAATTGTATCAAGTATATCAAACATAGAATCTACAACATCACCTGTTTCTACCACCACAGATTCTACGACCGTAACAGAGTCTACCGCATTAGCTCAGTCGAGCTCGTCAACCGGCCCTGTTCTATCCACCACGGCCTTTACCACAACAACTGATTCTAGCATATTCACTGTGGATTCTACATCAGCTGACTCTACCACATCAACTGAGTCAATCTCATCAGAGACGTACCTTACATCACTAATCGATTCTACCACACTGGCTGGATCTAGCTCATCAATCATGCTAGGTACATCAGCTACAGATTTTGTCACATCAACTGGCTCTGTCACGTCGGCTGACTCGACTACACAAACTATGGGGTTCAGCTCATTGTCTGTGTCAAGTCCACCTGTCATAGATTCCAGCATATCGACCACGGATTTGAGCACATTCACTAAGTCTGATACATCAACTACAGCGTCTATCGGAATGACTGAGACTGAAACCTCCATGGCAACTGAATCAAGTACATCCATGTTTTCTACGTCTCCCGCTCCGATTAGTTCAACGCAAAGTGGAACTCCAACAGTAGGAAAGCAAACTTTAGATTTGGATAAATCGGCTAACATATAAACAGAGAATCCAAACCACTACGGCTGTTCAATCCGCGACGAATGAGCCAAGCATTGCCGAATATGTGTTCGCAGGATGCCTTGGATCCCAACAAGGCTATCCTAGCTTTGAGGAAGTGGGCAGTGACTCGAAAATGACACCATCGCTATGTCTGTCCATGGCACAAGGGCGAAACCACGTTGGAATTTCCGACAGGTATGTGCTGTCACTTTAGAGATCACCTTGTATGATACTAACTACATTCGCAGAACTTGTTATGCTGCGGATAACCTTGATGATACAACTTTGGTGGCCACTGGCCGGTGTAACATCCCGTGCCCAGGGGATCCATCCTACTTGTGTGGTGGAGTAGTTGAATCCGGTAACACAGGGTTCCGTCGAGATAGGCAGCTGTTTGGTCGGGATATTCCTTCGAACCTTCTTCTTACCTTGTATTCTCGAGCAGCAGCTTTATCCTCAACCTCGACGACCGCCGATGTCACTGAAACCAGCAGCACATCTAACCTCCCGGCTGTGTCTGTCACAAAGATCATCACAGTCCCAGGAGAAACAGCAGCCATTACCAAGACGGTGGAGAGTGTAATCACAACCACGGTTACATATACCATAGTTGATCCCACTAACCCGCGGTCTGTCATTATTACAGAGTACTGTGCCACTCTAACATCTTACCACTGCCCGGTTTGCCCCGATAAAGGTGTTCCATCTGTGGAGATGACGGCATATATGGCTTCATGTCAGGCATGCGGCAGGCATGGAGAAGATAGTATCGAAGTAACCGTTCCCATTGCGGTACTTGCAACTCGGACATTTGGACACGAAGGCCCTTTAGAAACGAATGGGGCTATGGGAGCAAGACCAGGGCAATCTATCGGTGGAGGATACGTCGATCAGAATCCCAGCGAGATGAAAGGGAATGGCGCTGAAGGTCCAGGATCGTCGAATGATGCGTCAAGTTCGCGCCCGCAAGTCCAATCATCAGGTGCTAGTGCAGGATCACACACCGGGGAAAATTCCAAACCCGAGGGAGGATCAATTCCTTCCAATGAGGGAGAGGAACTTTCCAACCAAAAGGTTACCGGAGAAACGGACAGCCTCAAAGCCATAACGGGATCTGCCAATTCCAACAGCGACGAGGAAGTCGTCAATTGGAAAAGTAATGGCGGATCCTCCAATTCTAACAGCAAAGGGGAGGGCTCCAACGAGGCTTCCAACTCCAAAACCAATGCGGGATTTTCTAATGCTGATAGCAGCGTCGGGACAGATGAATTAAACCAGGATGGCCAGACGCTTAACAACTTGGGTGGACTGTCAAGCTACCCCACCTCCCTGTCACAGTTGACGCGACCTATCAGCGTTACGGGCACAGTCGCCCCAACCACGCAACCTGACACCGTTAGCGGATCAAAAAAGTTGAATGAGATGGGAGCCGTCGTTCCTATTGCATGTGTAGTTTCAACAATACTTCTGGTCATGCAGATGGGCTGTTGTTGATTCATTTTTCTTTTTTATTAGGTATCGCAGCATAGTTACGAAGCATACGAAAGCGTCTATGAATACCCGCATTAGGTAGTATAATTGAACAATTGAGAATAAGTGCAGCAGAAATTTGATTTATAAATTGAGAGAACTCGGCGATGCTGCTGGACAAATTCTCGCCTCGACCAAACGCCTTCGCTTTTTACTAGAGGCCCATCTTCACTAGTCACGCGATCAATTTCTTACGGCCTAGGAGTAATCATACGCCATCAAATGCGGCCCTGATGTATTTCAAGGACCTATCACCAAGTGCTTATTGATAGTCGAAAGATTTCCTAAATCATTACAAAAGTCCGCATCACTCAGCTGACACGACACTGGGCTCCCTCAGCCATGACATACCGGTGGGTCATTTATTCGTCATAGCTGAAATCGGCAGCGGTGGAAAGGCACCAGAGTGGAGTTTTGGTCTCCGAAACATGAATGTGGAGCCGAGTTAGTCGACAGTAGCCTAGCCTCCATCGTGATTGCGCAGTTTATTGACTCGAGCATGAATTCCGGTATATAACTTGGAGTCGCACCTTGTCTTGGCAAAGTTCTCGGATCCCCTTTCAACTTAGACAAGATTCACCAACAGACGGATCAAAATGACAGCGGAAAGCATCAAGCCGATAATTGTCCTGGTCCACGGGGCCTTCCACCCACCGCACTACTACCGGCAATGGATCTCCTCACTGCGCGAGCGGGGTTACACGGTTCTCGCACCGCCGCTGCCAACGACGGGCCTGGACGATTCCATCAACGGCACAACCTACAAGGACGACGTGACAGCCATACACAGAGTCCTCGTGCCACGACTTGATGCTGGTGAGGAGGCTGTGGTGGTGTGCCACAGTCAGGGCGGCATCGCTGGCAGCGCGTCAACTGAGGGTCAGACGGTGGCTGAGCGCAGTGCGCAGGGGTTGAAGGGCGGAATTCGGGCCGTCGTCTACGTCGCGGCGTTTGCGCTGCCGGAGCGCGGGCTTAGTCTGCTGAGGGCCCTTGGAGGCAAGGATGGCGATCCATTGCCGCCAATCTACCGCGCTGAGGTAACCAGTCGCTGTATCGCATCAACGGGGCTGGGCTCTCGAGCTGACATGACGTATAGGGTGCACACCTAATCCCGACGCCTCTTGCGGGAACCGGCTTTTACAACCAACTCACCGCCGAGGAGCAGAAGGCACACTGCGACGGGCTCTCGCACCAGTCGGTAGTAAGTGGCGAGGCGTCTGCCCATTTTGTGGCGGCGGACGTACAGTGTCCCAAGACGTACATCGTATGCACCGAAGACCAGGCAATTCCACCAGCAAAACAGCGGGAGTGGGCCTCTGCGACCGATTGCCGCATCGTGGAGCTGGAAAGTGATCACTCCCCGTTCCTGCAAGAGAGGATGCTTGAGCGGGTCGTGGGGGTTGTCGCCGCAGCTGCTGGGGCGTCTAACGGCTTAGGCAAAAGTACTGAACACCAATGAATCTATCTGGAATGAACAACAGATGTACGGAGCTAGCTTTGAGGCTTGAACTTGTTCACATGCAAGTCTGCTGTGCGAGAAGCCGAATAGACTAGGACTGACGAGAATTTTTGATTTTGTGGTACAATGGGCAGGTTTTGAGAGTCAGATGCCTTTTTCGATAGACCTAGTTTTAGATAGAATTGCCCGGCTAAAGAATACCTTGATGGCCTGTATAGTGCTGTTAAATCAAACGAGGTTTGTTCAGCGTGATGCATCCCATGTTATGCGTCCTGGCCAACTAGCACGTGCTGCCCTTAGGTCGAATCTAGCCTGATGCACAGCATTGAATTAATGGCAACAAGTGGCGAAACACTGGGTTTCCCAAAAGGTTCAATGCAATATACCAATACCAGCTGAGAGCCGTCGATAGGGAAGTATGGAACTCATAAGACCAGGCCAGCGCAAATCATCCTGGTCAAACTTAGCTCGATAGTATTCCCGATTAGAGACTCAATAACCACTTGGAGCTAGTGCGCGTTGTATCAAGAATTGCCTGTTGGGGATCCGCTTGTTCCGAAACTTTGATATTATTTCCATCTATAGTATAGACAGGCTCCACACGTTTTGCTTGGCTGTGCAGTTTTTGGAACTTGCGCGTGTTGTATCAGGACTTGCCTGTTGGGGATCCGCTTGTTCCGAAACCTCGATGTTATTTCCATCTATAGTATAGACAAGCTCCACAAGTTTTGCTTGGCCGTGCAGTTTTGGATAAATCCAGCGCTATTATCGTCCGACTGGTGGACGATATCGTGGCCGTCCTGTTTTACTGGAAAGCAATGCGACAGATCTGAGCTGAATTATGCATCACTGACCTAACCATTCATGGACTTTTAGACGATTTGTGGGGTTAATGATGCGCTAGTCATGCGGTAATAAGCACTAGACCCTTCCAGCACAACTTGACTTGGCATCAGCCGATTCAACTCAGGAAGCTCAATTATAAGGGACGACTATATAAATATCGACAACCCCGTTGCTTAAACCCTTTCTCTTGACCAGCGGCTTTCTCCTATTTTTTTGACCAAGTCCTTGGTTTCTTAATCATTTATTCACGAGCTACAAAACCAGGATGACAGCGGCAATGGATTATGCTTCCAACTTGGAGGCGTACCTTGAAAACTATCCTGGTATTAAACTATACACTCAAAAATCACCCGAATTCGAATCAGTGTATAAATGCTTTGTAATACGGACCGCTAGGCCGTTCGCCGTCGTGCGTCCCCAAACGGCTGAAGATGTGCAGACTCTCGTGCGGTACTGCGTTCAGAATGATGTCAACTTTACCATCCGCACCGGAGGCCATGATCTCGCAGGGAGAAATCAAATTGATGAGGCTCTAATGATTGACATGCGAGATATTGATTTCGTAAAGGTCAATGAGGGTAAGACTGCCGCCAGCGTCGGTGGCGGTATTTTGGTTGGACGACTCGTCGAGATCTTGGAGGGGCAAGGATTGATTACACCCTGTGGAACTATTAGGACTGTTGGCTACACCGGCTGGTCTACGTATGGTGGATACGGACCCTTTTCGACAAAGCACGGAGCTGGTGTAGACCAAATTGTGTCAGCCAAATTCGTCGACGCGAAAGGGGACCTTGTCGATGCAAACGACGAGCAACTCAAGGGCATCCGAGGAGGGGGTTGCATTTTTGGTGTTGTCGTGGAATTGACTGTGAAAGTTTACCCTGTAAGCAGTGTAAGTATACTGGCCATTGAGAAGAAGTCATTTCGGGGGAAGCTGATTTTGTTCATCAGATACTTGCCTCGACGCTTATCTACGATTCGTCCGACATGGAAGCTACCTGGTCGAAGTTCACCCAGTCGTACCAGGAGCTTGTCGACAACAACGAACTTCCAGCAGCTCTTTACGTTCAGTCTCATGCATTTGATCACCCAGGCATAGGAAAGGCCCTGGGTGTTCTTGCAACTTGGGTTGACAGCGATCATGGCGAGGGCCTGAAGTGGATTGGCAGGATCTCAAAGCTAGGCGGACTATCATGCATCGTAAACATGACAAACCCGACTAGTGTGACACAGTTCACACGAGACAATGAGAGTATCGTTACCTTTGGGTCTTACGGGCGTTGCCGAACCATTAATTTCAAGCGCTGGACGCTAAGGGCTGCCGAGACCCTGGCCAAGCACACGCTCCGTATGCCGCAAGGAGGCATCGGGCTGTCCGCGCACAGTCTGAGATCCCAAAAGCCTAATCAAGAATCCATATTTGGGGCGCGAGAAAACCATTACATGATTGAGCTGATTGGAACAACACCAGTTAAAGAGCTTGAAGATGAAGCACAGAAATGGGCGTTGGCATTGATCGAAGAATTAAGAGAGGTCGAACCGGAAAATGTGCTGGATAGCTCGTACATTGCGCTGACGGGCGAGGATGACACCAACTTGAGCAAAGTGTACGGGGCCAATTATGATGTGCTGGTGGAGCTGAAGAAGAAGTATGACGCGGATAACGTCTTCAAGTATGCGGTACCTAGGATTAATGTGTAGAGGGGGGTCGAAACATATCTGTAACGGGACTTTTTTAGCAGCTCCTACGCTGGGCGCACAGCCAGCTCTGCAAAATGATGCCCTCCTGGCGATCAAATCGCTTACCAGGTGATGCCTAGATCTCGAAACATATATTGTTGAAAGTCGCTCGTAGCAGAATCAATGCAAGGACGCATTTGAGGCAGTGAGATTTTGGTGAAACAAGGCAGAAAGGGGTGATTGTGACACTCCATGATTCAAACCACGTTGGACGCCTTGCCATAAGCCTTGTGCGGCTGAGGCGAACAGGCCGAGGCAAACTTATTGACTCAACAAATTTTCTTTTAGTGGAAGAGGCTCAATTCCCCACCACCATCGCTGACTCCATAATCACTCGCACATCCTCACCACTTGACGAAAAGCGGATATCCACGCTTCCCTGTTGGATTCTTGGGGTAATCATTTGGAGACCGCGAGTATTTCTCGGCCATGGAATTCGCCAGCGGTGGAGTTGGCATGTTAAGCCCCATCAAATTGGGCATCAAGTCGACGAAGACTATTTGCAGACTATTGTCTAGCATCACGAACGCCCCAGAAAATGTTGCTCTTGCCGCCTCAACTGTCTCTGCCCTGCAGAATGCCCTTGAACAGCTGCAGTCCCGTACTACAGATGAGGTGTCCACCGACGACCCCTTTCTTCTTCAAGTCAAGAAATGTTCTGATGACCTGGAGCTATTTGCCTCAACGCTGGAAAAGTTCATATCGCTGGAATCTGATAGCCTTGGCCAAAAGGCACGGAAACGGGCTAGAGTCATGGTGGATGAGAATAAGCTGGCTAGGATCAACGAGGTGGTGGCTGCCCACTCTTCCGTGCTAACTCTGTGGGTTCAGTCAATACAAGGGTAAGCATTCCTCGAGCAGCGCCCTTACAGTTCCAGTGTACTGATATGATCTAGCAACACCATATACGAGACAAAGGAGGACGTGTCCACATTGTCCCGAGATATATCTACGAACCTCGAAGCGAGCTCTATACAGTGGAGTGCTGTACGGGCGAAAATAGATAACATTGGCACAAATTTGGCAAGCACGGAGACCCGACAGAATGAAAAGCTGTCGGTAATTCAGACAACCTTGACCCAGTCAACGGCCAACTGTGATGACAAACAAGCTGGCATGGGCGCACAACTAAAGGAAATTACAACAGCTTTGACCCAATCGCGTGCTGAATCAAGAGGGAATCAAAATGGGTTAAAAAACCAATATGGTCAAATCCTTGACGCAATTCAGTCACTGGAATCCCAAATCGTCATAAGAAACAAACAGTGGAATTCCATTCTACACGTTCAAGAACAAGGTGAAAATGAGAGACAGACAGCCGTCGCAGAGGCCGAGAAATCCAAGATCCTCGGATCTACTGATGTCGAGCAATTTGGCAAGGTAGTTGGCCACGCGGATATTTGCCGAATACCAGGTTGACAGCCTATGAATAGGAACTTCGACACCTTGATGAGAGGATTGAATACCTCCGAAGGACTTATCGCTCGCTCCGTGCTGGGCGACGAAATCTCCACTCTCGAATCTGCCAATACCTACGTTCCCCACGAGTAGTTAAATTCAATCAAGAGTCCATGCTCAGACAGGAAGAAGCCCTAGCAGAGCTAGATGCGTCGATTGATGACTGGGTGACTAAAATAGAGGATTGCGAGAATCGCCAGATGTATGTGCGCCAAAGGCTTTTGGAGCATGTTACCGCCGCTGCAACTGTATTAATTGGTGGAATTACTCCATTGATACAAGCTGGGCCGCAGATAATGGATCCAGCTCCCTCACCAGGCATAGAGGATATCAATATACTCGCATAGGGCCCCTCCATGTGGTCTTTCGCTCAGCAAAGCAGCACCCGATGTTATTTCCTGAACAACAATTGCTTTAAATACACCGTAGACCAAACTAAGTGAATGTATAGATTAAATTCTAACACAAGGTCAACCGAACCGCCTTCTGATGTTCACGTCTTAAACATTAGCTGGGCTACTAGATTCCATTGCAATAGCAAATACATCCTCGATGGCAATACGTGCCATCCTATCAAGGGTTGGAATCACAATATGATCCATTCTTGAGACAAGCTTTGAGAAGCCATCTTTGGCTGCGGTCAAAAGGTTCCAGAGAGTGCGCAAGTCAGTCTCCTCCAAGTCCCGGGGCAAGTACTGGCCTGGAAGCATTTCCTCGGCAGGCACAATTACAGCATTGTTGAATCTTGCATGAATTGGACGGCGCTGTTGTCGACCGCACAAGTCGGCTAGGATGGTGCACACTTGCGATCGTATAATTCCGTGGTCTACTTCTTCCCTATCCAAGAATTTCTTGTTTTTTTGTTTAGAATGGATTGACGCCAAGATGAGGGGATTTACTCACGTCGACGGAACCGAGTTGGTCTACAGAATCTTGTATGTTTTCAATACGAACGATGATACTCTCGTAGAATCCCCGGGCATTCAGAATATTTTCTTTTGCCCGTCGACGCTTTTGATCCACTATGGCACGGATTTCATTGCCGCTTAGGTAGATGGTGCGACTGGAAAGTAGAGCGATGGTTTCGAGATAATCTCCAAAGTCGTCCTTGTCTGATTTCAGGTAGACTATCTCGACGTTTCTACCCCAGATGGAACGCAGCACATCTTCAGGGTCGCTGGCATCGTCGGACAGTGGATCGGCCCAGGATGCCTCGATGACGACAACATTGACATTGCTTGACTTGTGAGCAGTTCCATCAACAAATGAGCCAAAGATACCTGCCCAGCATATGTTCCGGAAATAAGGGCTTTGAAACTCCTTTTCCGCCATCTCTCTTAGCCTTGCCACATCGGTGGCGATATCGCCAGTGCTCTGGATGGGTTTCATTATGGAGACAAGACGCAATCTGCGGGATGAACTTCGGAATAGAGAAGTAAGAAAGCAGGAAGCTTTGATAAATAAATAGTGAAATCGAGTGGTCTGTTCGCTGCTTTCTTTGTTCAGCCGTTCTAAAGATGCGGGGGTGTCATGAGGCATTTGAAAGGACAAACGGTCACACTCGATAAACACTAGCTCATCTAGCTATGGATAATAGGGCCTACTCCGAGAACAAAGAAATGTCATCTAGTGTTGGAGTATATGCCAGAATCACAAAGGCATGTTCGGCACTCAGCGTGGAAGCACCAAAACCAATCAGGTTTTTCACTTTCAGTATGAATTGAAGAAAGATTTGAATTAAAAGCTTCATGCAGTCAAACGTAGATAGACTCGCCTTTCTTCTCTTTTAGACTTTGGGATATCGAAATGTGCTACTATACCCCTGTATCAGGCAGGGACGTCATTCCGTGCCATACATAATTAGATACTGGCGGCAACCTAGGAAGAGTTAGAAGACGGCATAATTAAATATATATATCTTTGCAGATTGCATATCACGGCAACCCTACCATGGAGTGACCATTTCATACGTACATGGCGTTATCCATACGTAATTGGCCTGTGCGGAAAACAGCCACGTAGGAGTTCTTTGTTTCGAACCGGCGTCGTGTAGTTGAACATGTATCTTAAATTTCGAAGGTCATAACCCTCATAAATAACCCGTAATAAATCGAATACTCATTTTGGTACATAACATGGCGACTGCTCAATGCTTCGTCTCAACCTTACCACCAGAGGATGGGTTGAAGTACTGTGTCTGAGATAATGAAACTAGTCTCTGGTCCTTGCGAATATTTAAGCAAGATAATAAGAAAATCAATTCAAATATGACTCATTGATTACTCTAGTTGAGACACCCACTGCAGCCAAGATTGGTCTTGCTCCAACCGGGCCGTAGTCTCGTGAGAAGTCCACAAGGTGATCTCGACACCTCCATGGATAGACGGTAAAACAACTACAAATCCATCCATCCAGGCCGGGAACACAAACCGAAGCGCTTGTATCCCGCCCAGCTCTGACCCCCACTCCGCATTACCCAAGATATCACCAAAACGTGATGGACTCGTAACCACTACGTCATAATCGAGCGGGGGTACAATCGCATTGGCAACGTTTGGGCAGGCTTGAATTGCGCCTGTTAGCGACCAAATTTCATCCGGGGTCCAGTGATCAATGGAATTGGCGATTCTTTGAGCCACTGAGTGAAGACACTCAGGATTGGATGCCTCTAGTTCTTCGGTAGTTGCGATGGCCCGGGCTGGGACCATGGCGTTTCCAGGGTATTCTATTGGTAAAGGTGGCTCCATACGTCTCCTAGTGTTCACAGCAGTGATGAGTGAACTTGTAGCCACCTGAAGGCGGGATAGTTGCCGCGCCTTCGTCACATGGGTCCAGATGAGTGCGGAGACGGCCGCATTGTCGGTGACGGATGCCTGGTCTGCCGTGCGAGGTGCGACCGCTTGTCTTAGTAAGTGCAACTTGTCGTCACACACGGCCCAGTTCGAGAGTCTGACTAGTTTTTCAAGACTTTTAAAATCACCAGAGATTGCGATCTGCTTGATCTTGTTTTGGATTCTCTGGTAGGGCCGAAATCGAGGCGCCTGGTAGGGCTGGAAGTCTTGGAGTGGACGTTGCATAATAGGGGCGTAAATGGTCAACCCGTCAAGTTCTGCGTCCCCAAGACGTTCCTCATGCCGCACTTTACGTCCTAGGGCGGCAGCTGCAACATGCTTTGACCATACGGAGGCAAAGGTTCCCAGCCCCTGAGCATCCATTACTGCATGGTGGCCGTTGAATGTGAGAACTAGGCCGCCCGTAATGAATGCTGCTTGCACCGTCAACACTGGAGACACAGCTGAGTGTCCTCTGGGCTGAGGGACAAAATCTGAAACAGCCATTGAACTGAAAGGAAAGTTCTTCTGAGAGAGACTTTCGAAATTGATTTCAGGGATTTCCTTTGTATGAAACCAGACACCCGCATTTTCTTCATACTTCAGTTGAATGGACTGCTGATCTTCCGACTCTGCAATAATATTTGCTGCCAGAAATGGCATCTCTTCGATAGCCCTAGACAGTCCAGTTTGCAGGTTTTCGAGAATAACAGACTGTAGAGTTGGCTCCTCAATACGGAAGACGCACATCATGGGTAGAATCACTCTAACCATGTATTGATCGAGCGGCGTGAGGGAGCTTAGGCCGGGGACCAGAGGCGTCTGCGGCCTTATGTAAGTCTTTGTGGGAGTCTTAATGGCCATGATTGTCAAATTTCAGAAAAGATGGGTGCTCTGTGGTAATGGGCACAGGATGTAGCAGTCGATGTTTCCAAGGAACGACATGACCTTTTATAGACTACCGCAAAGCAGGATAGTAGCTCTACGTCATTGAAGCTGTACTTCTCTATGTAGTGAAACCTATCACGTCACCATTGAATTTTACAATGCGTGACTTTTCTATGTAGTGACACTTAAGACGTCACCATTCACTTTTGTGCTGCGCTAAATGAATGGCGTCCCGTGCTATTAGACTCGCCGACCTTGGCGAGTAACCACATCGAAGGCGAAATTAGTGCATATATAACCCCGACATTCGCTCGCCTGGTTTATTGCTATTTTATTTCCTATTTCTCATCCATGAAACTTTCTGATCTCTTTATTTCCCTTTGGAAAGGCCAGACGCAGCTTTATGACCGGGGTGAAATCTGGTGATTCAAAAGGAACTTATTCTTCGTTCGTATTCTCCACGGCACTTAAAAATGTCTGATCCTGCTGGTGACTTCAACACTGTTCAACAGTCAGTTGAGCCAATAGCAATTGTCGGTGCAGCATGTCGCTTCTCTGGTATTGCCTCGAACCAAGAGGGCTTATGGCAGATGCTCTCCAAGGGCATGTCGAGTTGGTCGAGTGATGCTAAAAGGCGGTTCAAACTGAATGCATTCTGGCATCCAGAAGCCCAGTTGAGCGGATCAGTAAGAGCTTCTAAAGCAATAACTGTCGAGAATCTTTTACTGACAAGCTTAACTACCAGGTAAATTCCCGAGGTGTTCATCTACTAAGACAGGATCCTGCTGTCTTTGACAACGACTTTTTCGGCATCAGCGGTATTGAGGCTAAAGCCATAGATCCTCAGCACAGATTGATGCTGGAAGTTGCTTACGAAACATTTGAGAACGCTGGCCTTTCCATGACGAAGCTTGAGGGGTCCAAGACTGGAGTTTATTGTGCCGTGTCGTACATGGACTATGATTTGATTCAAGGCCGTGATCCCGAAGTGTCACCAACGTGAGTCAAATCTAGGTAAAGTTGAATAAAATTACTAATAGAAAATAGATATCGCTTCACAGGAACCGGACCATCTCTTCTTGCCAATCGCATTTCATATGTTTTTGACTTGCGAGGGCCGAGCATGGCAGTGGACACGGCGTGTTCAAGCACTTTAGTTGCGATTCACGAGGCCTGTCGCGCACTTCGAGACGGCGACGTCGACCAGATATTGGTTGGTGGAACAAATTTAATCTTGGACCCCGAGAAACTTACTGTGATCTCATCAATGCAGTAAGTTGATTTGTCTGTTTCAACTTTCTCTCCTAAATTGTTGAAATTTTAATTTTGCTACTCCGATACTATCTAAATTGTCATCGGAATCATCGTTACTGATTGACTCAGATTTTTGTCAGGCCATGGTCGTTGCTACTCTTTCGACTCTCGTGCCAGTTATGGCCGTGGCGAAGGTGTGGCTGCCGTTCTCTTGAAGCCTCTTCATTCGGCAATTCGAGACGGCGACACCATTCGCGGAGTGATTCGCGGCAGTGCCACTGGCTCCGATGGCAAAACCCCTGGAATAACGATGCCCTCGTCTAGTGCCCAATATGCTACAATTATGCGGGCATATAAATCAGCCGCTCTCGATCCTAGAGAGACCTTTTATGTGGAAGCACATGGTGAGAATCTCGCAGGGTCCTAATTATATCTTGATTATTGACTAATAATCAGGCACCGGTACAACCGCTGGAGATAATTGCGAAACCACGGCATTCTCCAAGGCCTTCTGCAATGCGAGAGAAGGCAAGCTTGTCGTTGGAAGCGTCAAGGCAAATTTAGGTCATACCGAGTGCGTTTCGGGCTTAGCGGGTCTGCTCAAGGCACTGCTCATGCTTGAGAAGGGGAAGATCGTCCCAAATCCAACATTAGAAATTCCCAACCCAAAGCTCGAGTTGGATAGCCGCGGTATAAGTGTTTGTAAGATATATTCCTTTTCGTTTCTTCCGCTAATTATTCTACTCTTATAGATTCCAACCAAGCTCCAAAATTGGTCGGATAACTTCCCTCTACGGGCTTCCATTAACGGATCGGGCTATGGCGGTACGAATGCTCACGTTATTCTGGAAGGTTGGCCCCAGCGGATAAAAGCCCATGATGAAAACAGGGATAGTTTATCCCCTAACCATACAACCGAGATAGGCTCTGGCTCTGGACCTTATGTCTTTGTTTGGAGTCATCAGCGCGCAGACGGATTGATAAAGCTCGCCGCCATATGGAAACGGTTTCTCATGCGGGTACAGGCTAACGCCAGAAACCGAGATTTAAAAGACTTTTTTAAAAGCTTGGCATTTACATTAGCCTCTAGAAGATCAGCATTCCAGTATCGTACAGCAATCATTGCTAACAATATTCAAGAGCTGGCGGATGGCATGAGTCACATCGCATTGGCGTCTTCGCGCCCAGCAAAGATCTTCAAAAACCCAAGAGTTTGCTTTGTATTCACCGGTACGATTCTAAACCTTATTTGCCATATGAATCTAACATCATAATGCATAGGGCAAGGAGCGCAGTGGGCTGAGATGGGAATTGAGTTACTTTCAAAATACTCGGTGTTTGCCCAATCAATCGAGAAAGCCGAAACCGACCTGCTTCAATTGGGTTGTGATTGGTATTTGAGAAGAGAACTCAGTAAACCATCTGAGAGTACGCGAATAAATGAAGCCGAACTGGCACAGCCATGTTGTACCGCCATCCAAATTGCTCTAGTGGACTTGTTGGAATCCTGGGCCGTCAAACCAGATTTGGTATGTGGCCACTCCAGTGGGGAGATTGCTGCTGCATATGCCGCCGGTGCCTTGACCGCCTCTGATGCAATGAAAGTTGCCTACTTTAGAGGAAAGGCCGTGCAACATCTAAAAGAATTAGCCCCCCACCTTCAAGGAGCTATGCTTGCTGTCGGCCTTTCGCAAGTTGAGGTCCAGGAGCACATTGGAGATTTCAAAGAGAGGGTCACTGTTGCTTGCATTAACAGTCCTTCTAGTGTCACGCTTTCGGGTGATGCTGACTCCATTGAGGAATTAATAAATGTGTTCGAAGGAGCCAAAGTATTCAACCGGAAACTCATTGTCGGCGTTGCCTATCACTCCCACCATATGGCAATTGTGGAAAACTACTATCGATCAGCCATTGAAGGAATCAATCCAAGACAGGTTAACCCACAAGTCCGCATGGTATCCTCAGTCACAGGAAATGATGCTTTTGAGCAAGATCTTGACTCCTACTACTGGACTAAGAATCTGGTTTCTCCAGTTAGATTCTCTGATGCCTTATCCAAGGTACTCTCCCCAGTAGAAGGAGAAGAGAAATCTCGTTCGCCAGCAGTTATTGTGGAACTTGGCCCTCATTCAGCGCTGAAGGGGCCCGTTTTGCAAGTGCTAAAAGCCTCAGCTGTTCAACATTCAATCAGCTATCTGCCCTGTCTTTTAAGAAATGAGGATAGCGTGAAATCATGCTTGAATATGGCCAGTGAGCTTTTTAAGCGTGGAGTTTCAGTTAATCTTAGCAGAGCGAGCAGCATCATGGAAGGCGACGTGGAAGTTCTCACCAATCTGCCAGGATACAACTGGAATCATGACAATATGCATTGGAACGAATCGCGCCGGAGTATAGCTTATCGACTGCGACAATCGCCCAGACATGATCTAATCGGCACATTATCCACCGACAGCATCGATGCTGAGCCGTGGTGGCATCATTACATTCGGTTGTCTGAGGTTCCCTGGGTAAAGGGCCATCGCATTGACGGCCAAATTGTCTTTGCAGCTGCAGGTTATCTCAGCATGGCTACTGAGGCCCTGAAGGAGATGATGTCGGAGCAAGGCTGGAAAAAGAAAGTTGTACACCTCAGGCACGTCTTCATTGATAGGCCTCTGATCATTCAAGACGACGACTCGTTTGGCGCCGAGGTATTCACCGCATTCAGGCCATATTCATCCTCATCCCGCCAATCTAGTTCGAGGTGGCATGAGTTCCGAATCTTCAGCGTGACACGGGACGGTCAGTCGACAGAGCATTGTCGAGGGCTCATAGCTCTAATAGAGCACAAAGACCAGATGGCCCTCAAACCTGAGAAGGAGCTCCTTTACGACACAAATGACTGCCCAAATGTCGGCCCATGGGTTGACTGGGAGGTTCAAAAAATATACAGAGGACTACGAATGTTGGGTATGGATTACTCAGGCTGTTTTGCGAGCCTTGATCGCATTTCTTCGAGGCCTTGGGAGTCTATTTGCTCTCTTGTCGTCCCCGACGTAAAAGCTACAATGCCTTCTGGACATCAACAACCTCATTTCTTGCATCCGACCACTTTAGAGGGCTGTCTTCAGGCATGTCTACCAGGGATTAAACTTGGAGGTCGCCTTAACCAGCCACAAGTCATATCTGCTATTGATGAGCTCTATCTTTCCACTGATATTGACTTTAGCCCTGGGGATGAACTTAGCGTTCGAACTCAGTCTAGAGTTCATGGGCTGAAGCAGTGCTCTGCGGATGTTTTGGTGACAAATTCTGCCCAACAGAATCAGATGCAGATAAATATCAAGGGTGTCAAATTCTCCCCCAGTCAAGGGCAAGGTGGCTCCGGGACGACTAATGGGGAAACCCTCTGCCATCGCATAGAGTGGCTTCTTGATCCAATGACTTCACCTGGGAGGAATGTTCTTGATCACTGCAAGAAAGATGTTTCTGGTGAAAAACTAGTCTTGCGAAAGCTTGGTGACTCTTTTTGTCGAAAGATGATCAGCAATACGCTCTCACAGGTTACGCCCGACGAGCTGGCTGCCAACTCTGATCATCTCAGTCACTTTATTGCATGGATGAAATCTCAAGATATACTGAGCAGAGAGGATGCAAAAATGCCTGAAGGTGAAACCTTCAGCTCTCTTGGAGCTCCAGGGGAGATGCTGGTACGACTCTCTAAGCGGTTACCTGAGATCCTTCGAGGTAACACCGAGCCGCTCTCGGTGCTCCTCGAGGACGGGCTACTCTACAGAGTATACTCAGAAGATCATTGTCTGAATAGATGCCACGAGCAGGTCGTCGAATATTTGAAGCTCCTTCAATTCAAAATTCCAAACCTACGTATCCTCGAAATCGGTGGGGGTACCGGTAGCCTAACCATTCCTGTGTTTAACGCTTTATATGGTAGTCAGAGAACCTACCCAGTGTCGAAAGGCTCATTTGTTTTTACAGACGTATCAACCTCGTTCCTAGCGGCAATGGAAGAGAGGTTGAAGGACTATGGGCATGTCATCGAATTTGCACGGTTTGATATGGAACAGCCCCCTGCACAGCAAGGTTTTACGCTTGGCTCCTTTGACATCATTATTGCATCCAATGTGGTACACGTCTCACGAGATCTCGAACACACTTTAAGCAACCTCAGAACACTTTTGAAGCCTGGTGGCCAAATTGCCTTTGCAGAAACAACCTCACCTTCACTTAGATGGGGAATGACCTTTGGCATTCTTCCGGGCTGGTGGCTAGGCGTTGATGATGGTCGCGTCAGCTCACCATTGTTGCAGGTTTCCCAGTGGGATGAAATTCTCAAGAAGAGTGGCTTCTCAGGGGCGTCTTTGGAAATGAGGGACAGTGATGTGGATGATGAGCATGAAGTAAGCTTGATAATATCAAGCGCAGTTTTCCCCGCACCACCAGAGTCTGAAGAGCAAATTACTATTATTGCTTCAGATCCAAACATCGGGATTGGGAAAGGGATAAAGAATGCCCTTCAATGCCAATTTCCAAGGGCACAAGTTTCGATATCGACGCTGTCCAATGTTCAATATGGCCAAGACACGTTGATATTCTTGCTCGAAACAGAAGCAGATTTCCTTTTATCGCCATCTCAAAATCAATGGAATCAATTTCGAGATCTCGTCCGCGAGGCAAATAACGTCGTATGGGTAACCAAGGGTAGTACAATAACTTGCGAGACCCCACAACAAGCACTCATCACTGGTCTTGGCCGAAGCTTGAGAGCCGAGAACCATGAGCTCAAGTTTGTCGGTCTAGACATTGACAAAGACTTAGCAGGAGAGAAAGCAGCGTCCTATATTTCGCAGGTGTACAAAAATGTTATCTCGTCAAATGCTTCTCGCTACTCTACCTCTGAATGGGAGCTTGCAGCGCGGGATGATGGTATGTTAATACCTCGACTTATTTCGGAACAGACAGTGGGTGAATGGGTAAAAGACACGGTCTCGCCGTATCACCCTCAAGAGACAAATAACATCAACTCAGACAGAGCACTTGGCTTGCAAATCCAGTCGGTTGGGATCCTCGACACACTTTACTGGGCTGATCACCCAACTCACTCCCAACCCCCGGCACCGACTCAGGTCAAGGTTAAGCTTGATAGAATCGCTCTCAACTTCAAAGATTTAATGACTGCCATGGGACAACTAGACGGTCTTTCCGCCATTCTCATCGAGGGTAGTGGCACCATTGTTGAGCTTGGCGATGCAACTACATCACATTTCTCAGTTGGTGATAGAGTTTGCGTCTTCGGCCCTCGTGGATTGGCTACGAATAGCAATGTAGATATAGACCATGCATCTCTCCTTCCAGAAGGAATGAGCATGGAGACTGCAGCCTCAATCCCCGTGGCATACGGCACTGCACTCTTCGCTCTCCGGGATATTGCAAGACTTCGAGTCGGCGAGTCTGTCTTGATACATTCTGGAGCAGGTGCTGTTGGCCAAGCGGCAATCGCAATTGCACAATTTCTTGGAGCCAAGGACGTATTTGTCACCGCCGGTAGCCAGGAGAGGCGCGACTTTATTCGGGATAAATATTGTATACCTTCTGACCCATTCTGTCTAATCGTGACCTTGACTTTGGGGAACGGATTAGACAGCTCACGAAGGGACGAGGCGTTGACGTGGTCCTTAATTCTTTGTCTGGTGATGCTTTGGCAGCAAGCTTCAGCGCGGTGGCATCATTTGGCAGGTTTGTGGAGATTGGGAAAAGAGACATTCTCACGAATGGAAGACTAGATATGCAAAACTTTGAGAAAAATGTCACCTTCTCCGCAGTTGATCTGACTCTTGTTGCAGAGCAAAGACCAGAGATCTTCCGGGAATTAATTAGCACGTCGCTGAAATTAGTTCAGGAGGGAGCATTGCCGCTTCTGGGCCCAATAACGACTAAACCCGCTTCTGAAGTCGAAGATCAGTTTCATGAGATGCAAGGGGGGGAGCACATTGGAAAACTGATTCTCTCAATGGATTCAGCTACAACTTGGAAGGTAAAACGCAGCTTCTTCATTCATTTTAGTTATCACTGACCGTACAATAGGTGCAACCACAGCAGCCAAAACTCGCGACTTTGCGCAGCGATTGTTCATACCTCGTAGTCGGCGGTACTGGTGGGCTTGGCAGACCTATCGTGAGATATCTAGCAAAATTGGGAGCAAAGCATATCGTCACCTTGTCACGATCGGGATCTAATGCACCAGGCGTTTCCGATCTGATTTCAGAAATGAAAGGTCAAAATGTAGACCTTCTAGTCGCAGCTGGTAGTGTTACCGACATGCAGTCGCTTAAACAGCTCAGGACCATCACACGAGGAAAACCAATCCGGGGTATAATCCATGGGGTTATGGCACTCCAGGTATGCTCTAAACGAAGCTGTAGGGGTTCGAGCTAATGATTGCAGGATACGCCCTTCAAGTCAATGACGCACTCACAATGGTGTAAAGGAATTCAACCCAAAGCCCTAGGATCACTAAATCTCCATAAAGAATTTGGAAATGACCTGGACTTTTTTATATCTATTGGCAGTGCAGCGGCCATTACTGGAACATACGGCCAGAGCAATTACTGTGCTGGTAATACAGTACAAGATGCTCTCATTCGACACCGAGCATCGCTAGGATTACCTGGTCGGGCTATCGATATCAGTGTTGTACAAGATGAGGGTGCCACAGCCGAAAATAAACAACTTGCGGCTATTCAGCTTTCTCAGGGTCTTCGATCGCATACTTTAGATGAGGTGCTAGCAATCATCAACTATGCGATCCAATATCCCATTGCAAAAAGTCCTGCTGAAGCGCAAATTCTTTGCGGCACTCGTCGAGCTGATCCTGATTCTGGAACCGAAGAGGCTTCCAGACAAAGGCGAGACGCTAGGTTCTCGCACATTTGGTCATCTGCATCAAAAAAGCAATCTAAAAAGGCGAGCAGCGGCGAATTTGACGTCCAGACGGCCCTTCAAGGAGCCTCCAGCCCCGAAGCAGCTGTAGAAGCAACCTATACTGCACTTCGACATAAGTTGGCCCGGCTCCTTGCCATTTCTGAAAAAGAGGTTCAGCACGACCGGTCTGTGGCAAGCTATGGAGTAGATTCCTTGATCTCAGTCGAATTGCGCAATTGGATCATCGGAAACCTTGAAGGTCAAATACAAATGCTCGAGCTTATGAGTTCGATGTCTATAATGCAAATTGCCGAGATGATGGCTAGAAGGTCTCGACTTGTACCGGCTAGTATATTCAACCAGACGGACCAAAGGTAATTCAGTTAGAACGGGGTCTGTCCTACCAATGATTAAATAGGTTGGAAAAAGGTTTTCGTCAAATATTGTATTCGATTAGAACCCTAAGCCGGTTTGATGTTTTGAAGGTTCTGTGATGTAAATTTGATAAAGCGTATCACTTGTTACAAATAACAAGAATTTCATCTCACAGTATACTAGAACTTTTTGACAGTTGATGAATTTTCGCAAATTCTGCCAAATATGCATCTACATAAAATAATGCTCTGATATTTACAACAAAGGTATACGTCGATATTTGAAACCGGTACCGTTCTCGAATAGTTTATACAGGGGGAAAGAAAAAGACGGTCTCATAGCCAGTGACTATGAGTCCATTATCGGCTGCCTGCAACCTATTTGACAGAGATGGTGTAGGTCGAGGTCTTGAAGACAGCGTTGGATCCTGGAACGACATGTTAGAAGAGAACTCCAATTGAGATGAAAATTGACTCACCAGTGAATGGCTCAGTACCAGCTTGGAGGCTAGTAACGTACAAGCTCTTGCTCACGCCTTGGCTCGAGGTGAGGTACTTGAAGAAGAGGTTCAAGTCACCGTCCCAGTTACCAATGTTGCTGGGAGCGACGAAAGAGAAAACGGTAGTGCTGCCGTTGGGTCCCTTGTACAGCTTCCATTTGTAACCAGCAATGGTTGGGGTAGCAACGGGCGATCCGGTGGATGAGATGGGACCAGCTCCTCCGTATGCACCGAGCCAGATCATAATCTCGTATGAGTTGCTAGCAGAGGTGGAGGGAGCAAGCCACAAGTCGTACGCGACATCAGCCACGATGTTGCTGCCGGTATATCTAACTCGGTTTTAGCTATATGCACTTTTTAAATGGGTCACATTCGCTTACCTCCATGTCCACTTGGATGGAATAGAGCTGATAGCACTCAGCTTCTTGTTCACCTTCTCGAGCGCAACATTGGAATATGATTTGACCGAGCTTGAGCCTCCAGCCCAGCTCCATGAAGTGGACCAAACGAATGAGCCACTCTTGAGAGACGTGAAGGTGGTGCACTGGGATCCAGAAGTGGCCTGGGCAGCGCCCCAGTTGTTGTGGTAAACCGTGTATCCTCCTGTAGCGAGCGAGCCCCAGCTATCACACCAGGTGGTAGCCCTCTTCTCCAGCGTAGGAGTTGGATTGGCCACTGTCACTGTGGCGAGCAGAGCGGAAACGAGATATGAAAGAGGCTTCATTGTGGATGGTTGGAGAAAGGAATGTATTGGATCTTCAAAGTAGGAAAACGGCAAAAGAAAGTAGACTGATTGAGATGGCTTCAAATCTAGTTCGAGTTCACTAATATATACTGATTGCTATCCCCTATAGATTTTGCCGTGTCCGAAGCCACGAGTCCTCAAATTACGGAGAGCATGCCTGATTGGGATGTTTGGACTTCTAGGCTGCGTCGCTTGTTCTAAACTGGGCTGAGAAACGACCATATGCGGCATAACAACCTGAAACAAGGGTGCGGACGATGGCTTCTTATGGGATTGGTGGTGAGTGTGGGGCCATTACCGAATTGCCGAACTTCGTCTCCCGTCCACTTTTATTCCTCCACCAATTACACAATATTGTAGCAGGCTTCAGTCACCATTCGGGCCTACACCGATCGAGCCATGCATGATTCCACTCTCGCGTGTGTAATTCAGCATTTATTTATAAGGTCTCGGTGTAAGCATTCTCGACGACGTTTATTGCGGAAGGGCGAATGTGCCCGCATCGTTCAATAAGCGAGCTGCTAACAAGATGTCTAGTTATCCTCAAGGGCGATGATTGAGAATTCCTTGTCTCCAATGGTAACCGAGTCTCCAATTGACAATTTTCCCTTTCTTTTCAGCTCCTCGAGCACCAAGGTAACTGCTGGGATCGCTCCTGAATCACCTCCATCAAAGGAAACTTTCCATTCTGCAGTGGCCTTGGCAAAATCTTCTCGCCTCGCACCGAATCCTGTAGGGGTCTTGGTGTTTCCCTGGTAGATGTTTCCAACTCTTCCAATAAAGGTGTTGCCGTCACTGCTTCGCAAGATCCATGATGGCTCCTCGGGCTTATCATGAGAAGTCACATCACGCCAAACCTCTTCATAGGGTGTCATTGCATCTCCCTTATGAGGACATTTGGTCTCGCCCACTTCAAGTTCGTCACCATTTGGAAGCTTGGTAAATGACGCTTCATCGGGATCTGTGAAGCCGAGGGAATCAATGATGTGCGTCCATCGGCAAGTGACTGAGATCAGGTTAGCCCATTGTAAATTCTTTCGCAGGCAAGAAAAAATGTACATGGTTCTTCTTTGAGAATAATGAGTTCTCCTGCATGGCTCCATTGGATGGAAGGGTCACTTTTGGTTGTGCGCAAGTCGATGAAATAACCACCAACATTCATCGCAATGGTTCTAGTATCTTCATATGGCTCGTCTGGCAGCCATCGGATGCTGATACGTTCCACAGTCTGTCCTTTCATTTTGCCTTTAAAAACAAAAACATAAAAATATCAATTTGTCGTAACAAGTATTGGCTCTCCTTCTCTTTCTTTCTTTTTTTCTACAACTGTCCAGCACTCTGGAAAAAGGTCATTCTTATCCTTTTTCAGTATAATGGGATGCCGCCCGGCGGCCAGCGGCGGCGCATCCTCTGACGCTATTACGTACACGCAAAGTCGTGGGAGAGTGGGCCACAAAGGCACCAAGCGTCACTCACCATTCCCTCGTAGTTTACACCCGGGAATCGTTCCCGGCCGGGGTCCGATTGCGGGACCGGAGGCGGAGGCATCAGGACCGGATGAGAATATTGAGTTTATTCTTGAGAAGGTAAACTGGCAGAACGTATAGCAGATTAAAAGATACTCCGGGATTGACCGACAGACTTGCCCCCGGCACTAACGAGGCTCCCAGCGCTTGGTCAGTGTCGGACTCGGAAGAACCCTATTCCGGGGGAAGTGACCAATTAAATCTCCCCCGAAAGTGGAAGTTCTAGGGTAAGCAAGGCAACAAAGCCTCAAAACATGCATTTCTTTGTTAAAAACAAAATTAATGGTCAATTGATTCAATTGTTTAATATGATGTTACTTGAGGCCATTTGAATCCATCTGAACTAAGCGCAGTGCTGCTCTCGTTCCTTCAGAGGGTTCCCCATGAGCTTAAGGAAACTTACCTTGAGACTAGCTGTGATGAGTATGGCAGCATTTTAAGTGAGGGACCGTGAAAGCTCCTAGTTTCCCTTATCTCTATAGGGTAGCACTTTTTATCTTATCTCTTATCGATAAAGCTTTTGTTATCTTACAGATTATCAGATGTCTACAGAACTGAGAGCCTCAATGTAGGTCCACAGCCTCATGGCTAGTGACAGTATTCATTCATAGTTCAACATATTTATTAGAGTGAATGGCTAGTTTTTGTGTTTGACGACTTTATATCTAGTACATATATTGCCAAGTTAAAGCCTTGTCCCCCTTTGCAGAAAGCTCCTCTTCTGAAAATTGCTCTTGTTCACCGGCCGCCATTCGCTGCTCGCGGCGCTTGTTTATATGACGATAACCCACGATGAGAATTAGGGCTGCAATAATACCTGTACCGATAAACCCAAGCTCTAGCGCGTGTCCCAGGATATATCGAGGGCCATCCTTTTGCCGGTAAAAGTTGGATGCCATTGCCTGAATCTCATTAGCGAATGTCAACTTTTGTACAGGGATGTAGACCTACGCCTCCAAGGTTACCGACTCCAATTTGGAGAGCCATACCGACACTTCGTTTGTAGCTTCCTGCCAGGTTGTTGGATAGCCATGTGATCACACCAGGAAAAGCCGGGTAGATGGCACAAGCTGCGATAAAAACACCACCATAAACGACTTTGGGGTTGCTTGTTGATATGCACCTTTGACAATAGTGTTAGAGATGGAAATGCGTGACGAAGGATGCATTTCAGACACCTACATTGCGAAACCAACCATCATCATACAGAGGAAAGCCACAATGAATGGACTCCTCTTCCCGACTCGATCGGAGGTCCATGCGACGATGACTGCAAGGATAGCGGCGGTGATATAAATGGGCACGGTCATAAGTTGAGACTTGCTTGAGGTGTAACCGAGGTTGCGAATAATGGTTGGGAGGAAAAGGCTGATTCCGTAAAGAGGGCATACAATCTTGAATCCAGTCAGTAACCTTCATCATACGCGTGAAAATCATAACTTACGCCCCAGTAGACAAAAATATTAACCCAGATCTGCCAGTCTTTGAACGCACTCCAGACATATTCCCACTTGAATTCATCTGCTTGTGCAACTCGAGTCTGCGCGCCCTGTTCTATTCCTCTGGTCTGCTGCCGACCCTGGTACTTGAGGCGAAACACCACAAAGGCGCGCTCCTCTTCGGTTAAAAAGCCTGCGGTCTCCGGGAAATCATACAGAGCCCAGAAGGCCAATACGGCAACGAGAACGGTGACAATACCCTCCAGGATAAAAATCCAGCGCCAACCTTCGAGGCCACCGACGCCATCCATCTTGGCAATGGCAAATGCAAGCAGACCGCTGAATGCGCCAGCGATTGAGGCGGCGGAGAAGAATAATGCTTGGCGGAACTGGATTTCATGACGGCAGTACCACATCGTGAGATAGTACTGAACCAACTTTAGCGCACAAAGACGATGTCAACTTGATGGAAAAGACCTACTGCGACACCGGGGAACAGACCGGCTTCAGTAACTCCGAGAAAAATGCGAGCTGCAAGCAGACCGTGGTAGTTTCTCACAATACCCATCAATGTCATTACTACTCCCCAAGCAACCATAATAGTAGGAAGCCAGATGCTGGGGCGAAGCTTCTTGAGGAGTAGGTTTGATGGCACTTCGAAGGCAGCGTAGGTAAAGAAGAAAACTGTGAGGCACCAGTTGTATTGATCGGGAGTCATGTTGAGGTCTTCTTGAAGGCCTTCAATCTTCGCATTTCCAATATTACCGCCTGAGTAGGTTTAACTTTAGCTACCAATGGCTTCAAGGATTCAAGTTGACTTACGATCTAGGAAGGAGAGGAGGTATAGCAGCGCAAGCATGGGAATCAACCGCATATCCATCTGTGACATTGTCAACAACCCAAGCCATAATCTAGGTTCTGTCAAAGTGCATACCTTCCGTAGAATTTTCTTTTCATCAAGATGAGAAAAGGAATCCAGGCTTGTTCCAGGTGCTGTGGCTAACATGTTGATTTGGTCGACGTCGCCTTGTTGCCGGTCAGAGCCATGGCCCATCTCAGACTCGACCAACTCGGCCTTCTCTCTATTGCTGTATTCGGAGGTCATTATGTCAAGCAGAGCCAAATGTCTCTGAGGATGTTGAATCTTGGTTTCTTTCAGAGATCGACAACCGCGAATGCCTGGATCTTAAATATGCCTGCATCATTCACTTCCCCGCGTTTCCCCGCAGTCCCAACGTGCTTGTGGCCCACCAAACTAAACAGAGGAACAGCTCGGTAATACAGCCGGGGAACGCTGGTGGGTTTGGGGGCCATGGTCGAGGTTTTCGGTGCTTTCCCCACACCCTCATATCAAGCGCTTGTCTTGAATCAGCAACTACTCAACCGAAATGGCCACTTTAGTGCCACAGTGGGATTCGGGCTGAGGGGTCAGCCAGCATCGGATCCGATAATTCTCAGACATAGTGTAGGAGCGAGGCCTGGGCATCTGCATTGCCTCGGCTGCTGCTCATGTTACATAGTAAGCGGGCCATCCAAGCATCGCTCGCACACAAGGGACAGTTTGCGCAAATTAAACTCCAATTTTGCCCCCTGTGGTGAGAATTTGTACCAAGACAATGGCCAATTTATGATAAATTTGCATTAAGTATAGGAAACTCCGAAAATTCGTCTTGGAGGACACCAAGATCGGTTGCCACAGCCTTGTTTGTTCATTATGCTCGGATCCGATCTTCCTGGTAGTACACCTTGGCCTTGAAAGCGATTGGCTGAGGCATCCGACCTGCATCTTGGCTCCAATTCCCATAAGCGTTTACGCTCTTTCAACGACTCATGTTCCCCTGCGTGGTCTAGTGATCTGCACTACCCCGCACTTCACTGAGATTCCGCTTCTACTCCAGTTTATTCGGTTCCGGGGCTGGGGGCTTTTCAGCCATGTCGTCATTCACGTAAGACTTATCCTTGGCTTGATTGCGAACAAACGTCCGGATCCGAAACAAACTGGTTCAGAGACGTTGGCTGGCTCACACCAACACTGGGAAGTGGACTTCGACTGTGGACCCTCACAATGCGAGACGGCCGTGTCACGCGTCGCACGCAATTCTCCAGCTGTGATGAATGCCGTGCATCTCGTGTTGCATGCGATGCCCAAAGCCGTACCGCTGTTGAAGGGGCCCCCGCTTCCTGCACGCGCTGTCACAACCGCCATCGATCATGTACTTTCAAGGCAAGTTATAGAAACCCAACTGAAGCCTAAAACGTGTAACTGACTTTTTGTCATCGGTTCTCGGCACAGTGGATACAAAATGTCAAATCAGGCAATGCTGGTGCAGTTAAACAAAAGGGACATCGGAGGATAGCATCGCGTCCTGCGAGTGACACGCAGGGTAGCAGAGCCACCACTGGTTCTGTAGAGACAGCAGGGAGTGAAGAGCAAGTCCTTACGCCGCAGAATACGACGGGAGGCTCAGGTGTGCCTGAACAGACGCCATATGTTGCGCCTTCGTCAGCATACATGGCCATCATTCAACAATACATGGGCTCAATGAGTAGCCTTGTTTTGCAGTGGCTAGACAAGCTATACAGAGAAGGATTTGAAGCCGTCTTTGGCTCATGGATGGGGAGATATAGCTGTCCATTTTTGTAAGGAAACAGCATCTCATACTTCGCACATAGTATTGACGATTCTAGGTTTGGGCACAATCTCGCAAACAAATATGTCAGCATCTCTGATCTATGTTGCCATCTAGATGATTGCATAGCAGATGCTGCCCTTGCTAATGGCCAGTTGAACGGGCCTGGCAGTGAGCGCTGTCGCTTGATTGGCCAATCCATGCAAAGCACTATCGCTGCCTTTTCTGCACGCTGGTTGCCTATCACCCCTCCTGACGCGCATTCCGAGTATGACTACTGTGGCCTTACCCAAGCCCTTTGGCGACATGCTCGAAGGGACATGCTCCGGATCATGAACAGGCCTTCATATCGATCAATGCTATCACTGTTGATATTTGCACTAACTCCGATTCCCGAGGGCATCTCAGAGGAGGAGGAAGCTGATGGTATTTCGGGACAGGCGTGTGTTCACGCTGCTTTGCAGCAAATACAAACTTTGCGGGCCAGACAGAGAAGCCTACAATTTAGCGGCTCCAAGATTTCCCCATCGCTTATCCCCGAATCAATTGTGACGACGCCAGAGTCAATTGAATCGTCTGGATTCATAAATGCAGAGAGCACGGCATACTGGGCAGCCCTCACATTCGACACCTCGGCATCATTGACGCTCAACTGTCGCCCTTTACTGTCATCTGGTCTATTTGGCTTCGATTCTGAACTGCCGTGGCGACTAGTCAAAACATGTGCCAAAATGTTCGATGAGACGGCACAGCATTGGAACCGAGGGAGCTCTGATATGACTGATGAGAGAGCAAACCAAATTATCGCGGCAGCGGCTTCTTGGAAATTGCTGGGGTGGAAACTTACCGCCATCTTCAAGGAAGCGCTCCGTGATGGTCATGATGAATCTGAGGTCAGGAAGGCATATTTGGCCGTGGTAGACTCCATTAAGCAGTTTGGTGCAATCTATCGCCCGCTCTTAGACGATTGTCACAAGCGGATGCAGTTCCTCGGTCAACAAACGAAGCTTCGGTGGTGTAAGTTTTAAAGCTGTCAAGTATTAGACGCGCCTCACAAGCTCACTCTGTGCAGTTTCTCTCATGCTTCATTATCACCTCAGCATTCTTATGCTCATCGATATGATAGAAGTCACCGATCGGCATGACTTGATGGCAGATATTGTTGACATAGGTATCGATGCCGAGAATACAGTCATGAACACTTTGGCTCTCGGCCTGCACAATACCTTTACGCTGAGGCGACCAATCGAACCGAACAGCGATGAACATTCTCAAATCGGGGTGGCCAGGAACGAGGCAACTTTTACGGTTCCTATTGTTTCCATAGATCCGTATCCTCATCACGCTGTCGCTGGTGTGCAACTACTGCGCAAGGCTATTGATCGGGATTTTAGAGTGGGTAAGATTACAGAGGAGACCTTTGAAAGCCTTCTATCAACTTTGAAGCGCACGCTAGATCATTTACCGCAGAGTTCAAAATCTGTGCAAGCTGCAATAGCCAAATTTTCATCAACAACGGATGACACTACGTCTCATGGACAGCATTTCCCCATAGCTTCGAGCGCACGATGAGATTTATTTTGAAATACCATAGTAATAACAATTAATTAATTTAATGGGTATGCATAAATGTTGGCTGCAATGGAGTAGGCGTGCTATCTATGGAATTGCGTTATTGAGCTGGATTGAGAAGTGTCTCATGACATCACTCAAGTTCAGTGGCCGTTTTTGGGTTCCGCTGTGCGGAATCGTATTGCACTCGTGGACACTACTCATCCACGTGGCTATTCTGGAACTTGATTGGAGGTTCGGATCCGACATTGATGATTAGTCTCCGAGGTGGGGATGGTCGCCATTACAGGGGTGAGGGATGGGCTGGCTCGTGGCCGATCCGAAAAGTAGTACTACGTTGGCTGAGTGGCATAAGTAGTCGTGCGCGGAACTGGTTGGTATTGACTGTAAAGAATACATTTACTTTTACGCTGGGGATTCTTTAAGTAATCTGCATACTTGGCTGCGCACCCCTTCTCATTTCCCAACATGGATCTAACAGCTCAAAGAACCTCGGTGACCCTCATCGGAGCAGGGACTCAGGGCAGACGTCTCGCCTTTATGGTATGCATTGGGTCGCCAAGATCGCATTCTTAGTGTTACCTATGTCTATATCAATGTTAAGCTACTGTACCTGCCAACTTTGCTAACACAAAGGTACTGCAGTGGTCTAGCAGGGGAAATGATGTTCACTTAGTTGACGGCCAAGAATCCCAACTTAAAGCAAGCCTTCAGGCCATCGAGGGGTTCCGATTAGACTCCGAAAAAACCAATGCACAGTGGGGCAAAATAATCACGCATACTCCAGAGACGCTGCGCGATGCACTGAAGACAGCATGGCTGGTTGTAGAGGTATGTTTGATCTTGAAGCACAAGTAGGTTTGTACTAAGCTACGAAGTGCGTACCGGAGAATCTTCCTATCAAGAGAAAAGTGATATCGGAATTGGACTCTCTTGCGGCGAATGAAGCTATTATTGCCTCCAACTCTAGTAGTTACACGTGTTCCGAAATATTGGAAGGTCTGAGTCTGAAGAATGAACATCGCTTTTTGAGCGCCCACTCCTGTAAGCAAGAAGATATCCCATTCTCAAACACAGTGGTGCTTACGTAGCGGAATTCAACTAGACTGGCCTCCCGAAACACCTGGCAAGTGGCCGTCACGTGGTTTTCTACCGAACGTATTTAGCTAAAGAAAACGGGGTTAGAAATCGAAATCATGGGCCATGAGACTACAAATGAATCATTTATTCATTTGATGTTGGAGCAATGCAAATCGCATGGATTCTCGCCCTTCCACGTAAAGAGCCCATCTATGGGTTACATCTATAACCGGTGCGTTCTAGCTGACAAAACCATTGATAACGAAGCTGGTGAAAGTTGCTAAACTAAGAGATTTGATTGTCTAGAATATGGGCGGCAATAAAAAGAGAAGCCCTGCTTGCGGCTGCAGAAGGCGCCGCCACACCAGGAGAAATTGACGCCATTTTTAAAGGGGTGCTAAAAACGCCCAAGGGCCCGTTTGAGCAGATGGATGTGGTTGGCCTGGATGTTGTTCTAGACATTGAGCAACATTATGCTGACGCTAGGGGCGATATTCCAACTGCACCACGTCTGTACTTGCAGAATTTTGTTCAGAATGACCAGCTAGGCGTTAAAAGTGGGCGCGGCTTCTACGATTACGAGAGGCCTTAAAAGAGACCGAGTCTCATATGGCTTGGAATTGAACAAGATATGATCCCAAATAGATTTCTTTGAAATAGATTGGCATAGATGCAATTTGAACCCTCTTCCTGACGACAGGGTATACCTGAACATCCGTTGAAAAACACGGATATCAACGAATCTGCGGCACATAAAATAGAACAAAAGGGAACACATAAACTTATGTCAGTCCCTTGAAAAAAGAAGAACATTTTTATTCTCATAAGACGCATCTACTCAGTTTCTATTTCTTCTTACAAGCTCTCATAGATTTAACAAATTCCTCCGAACGTCGTAGATGTATATTTCCCTTGACTCGAAGTGCCCGATCTCATGATAGAATATTGGCTGTGTCACAAACGCTCATAATTCTGGGGCCTGACTCATCCTGTTCCATGTTCCTTTGCAGTCTAATCTTTGTATTGTTGTTCATAGTTCAAGGCTTGAGTTTGCATTTCATATGCTATTGAAAGAACTTCCCAGAATGCGTATGTAACTATATATGAATTGGCTTTTTCAGAGGCGTGGCTTCGAAATAGGCAACGGCTCTAGCGTTATCAAGGTACATCTCAAGCCAACTGAATCAACGATGATGATTCACGACCATCATCATAAATTCGATACCAAAGTAACAAAAATCTGAAAGCACTATTCAATTATCAGACAAAAAAACCCTCCTTTTAGTCGTAGCTTAGCGGAATAAACTGTAGAGCAAAGGAACTGGTCTATTGGTATGTTCATTTAGCATTTAGAACGAAGTATGTTGTCATGTTCATACGAAAAAGGTGAAGGAAAAAAATGTGAAAGAGGAACACGAATCAGCTTTTCCCTATTCACAACAAACTACATCTCGGTTATAGAGTGAACAAATGAACAGAATTTACTTTTGGAAAATCGTCTCTTTCCGCCTATATAAGACAACAAATATCGCCACGAATGCAATATTTTCACTTCTCCATTCAACCGCCAACTACATCTAGTCAACTTCCTACTAACTCTTCACCATGAGTCAACCAGGAGGGATCCCAGGGTTTCGTCCAGTTATAGAAATGCTTGATGACGCTCTTAACTTCATTGATACCATTGCTGCCATCCCAGATGATGGCAAGATTATGGGCTGTGTGTATCTGGACCCAATCAAAGGATTCATCCCTATCAGGTGGCATCCCAATAGCCAACTTGATATCTCCAACTTTCATCGATGCCGCGCCGGGAATTTACCGGAGAGTTTTACTCCGGAGCAGAACAGAAATGCATACAACTTTGTGCAACTTGTAAAGTGCATTGTGGGAACTTACAAGCTGTGGTTGGATAATACGGATTCGCTTTTTCATCACGGCCGCCCTGCAGAAATCTTGGTTCTAGATCCAACGGAGCTTTTGGATTTCACTTCTTCTAATTTTGCAAATATTTCTTCCCTGCAGTCAATGAAGTCTTTTTTGAGGTCTGTATCTCAGGTCCCACTTGCACCTGGTCAATGGGCAAATATGAGGCCAATTAGGGCGGCTGCCACTCTACAATACAGGTGGTATGTCTCAGATGAGTACACGGAAGAAGCAGCGGCTCGCCTTCTACAGTCCCTATCCGATAGTAACAATATTTAACCACTCTGGTACAAATTAGGCTAGGAATGCCATATTTTTATTCTAACACGATGAAACATCGGCGTGACGTGGCATAGGTATATATGGATGTATGTGAACCCGACAGAGTGAATATATTTTGAGACAAAGAAACGGGCACTCGAAGCCTATAGAGAGCCAAGTAACATTTGTTCGTGGTAATACTTGCGGTTGTTCTTTGTCCGTATCCCACATACGTAAATGAACAGAGCAGAGCCCAAAGCCAAGATATAACACGCAAAAGCATTCAATTACGTCCGACCTGTTACCCCAACGGCTCCTAGATAGACGCCATATCTACCCAATACGGCTACGTGCTCTTTATGTCACGCCCAAACTCTCATTAACATAATGCCGAGACTAGGGCAAGTTAGAATCACGTTTACTAGACAGATTACCCCGCCAGGGTCCCCACCATCGCCAACGAGACTAAGCCCTGTTGAGCAAAGCATTCAGACCCACATGGCAGCAGACGATGCAAGGGTGCAGTGAACACAGTGAGCGGAGGGTGGCCAGATGGTGAGCTGGAGGACATAGGATAAGCAAGGAGTGATTGGCCCCGGATCTCCGACCTGGGTAGTGATGGGCTGCGTGATCACTCGCGTGGATAGCAGAGCGTATCAGTGAAGAAGCGCAAGCAGAGACCTAGTTGGGAAAGGGTTACCGGAGCAGCCCCATGTCATGATCTGCGCACATGTCTTATCTTTAGAGCAATGAATACCACGTCTACTGGTGTTGCATTTTTGCGGGTATCGTTTTCAAGACATGCACAAGTCTGTTAAAGCAGGGCAGAAAATTACTACGAGTATATATAGCATTCCTAAGGGCGCAATTGTGCCATTTGAAAATACAAAGTCCTCTCCTGTGGTGGCCAACCTCGCCATCGGAATGCAACCCGCTCCCTCTATCTGGACGTAGGCAGGGATTACGCACGGGATACAAAACAGGTTCCGGGGTACGATTGACACTGGCCCTCTGCACCAATAGCGGATCGCGTATTCTTGTCTTATCACGCTCAGTTACATCTGGCACCGATAGACAGGGTAACTTATCAGAACTGACCGTTGATGGGAGCTCCGACAGATAGGCCAAGCAAACAGATAAAGCTCTGGACGTCCCGCGATAGCGCAAGCTGATAGAGTCGCATTCTTCAGTACACCAACAAACACCGGCATAGCAAGCCGCGATGGGTTCCTCTGGGGAATACGATGTGTCCAAGGGCGTCGCACATTCCGGCCCTTCCCACGCTGACGGTCACTCGGTGCGCGCCGCCTCAATCAGCCTGGAGTACCCCGAAACAAAGCGCGGCCTCGCCCCGCGACATGTGCAGCTCATGACCATCGGAGGCAGCATCGGCACCGCTCTGTTTGTGGGAATTGGCAGTGTCTTGGCCAAGGCTGGACCCCTCTCCGTCTTCTTGGGATTCCTCTTTTGGAGTGTTTGTTTCATTTGGCCTTGCACGCTTGCCGTCGCCGAGATGTGCGCCTACCTCCCAATTCGCGGCAGCGTGTTTGAGCTTGCAACCCGCTTCGTGCACCCGGCTCTTGGTTTCGCAATGGGGTGGACCTACTTCTATGCTGGAGTGATGCTTGTCTGTGTCGAATACAGCGCCGTAGCCACCGTTGCACAATACTGTACGTTCATCCCTTTCTGGTCTACTACGTCTGTGGGAACATCGTAACAAAACCCGTTGTCTAACACAAATTTCTTGGCAGGGACCACTTCAGTCAACCCCGGTGTCTGGGTAGCAATGGCACTTGTCGTCTGCTTTACACTCAACGTAGTTGCAGTCAAGTGGTATGGTGAATCCGAGTTTATAATGGCGTCGACCAAGATCCTTCTCCTCATCGGTCTTATAATGATTACGTTCGTCACAATGTGCGGCGGAAATCCTAAGCACGATGCGTACGGCTTCACTCACTGGAAACACGGCAATGTTATGCACGAATATTATACTGGAGGAACCACTGGGAGATTTCTCGGATTTTGGTAGCGCATCATTTATTCCCTTTATCGAAATGCAACTAACCATTTTAGGTCGGTTGTTGTTTACTCTAGTTTCTGCATAGGCGGACCAGACTTCGTGGCTCTTGCCGCTGCAGAAATTCAGGACCCCAGACGAACAATCCCGAGAGTCGCAAAGTTGATCCTGTATCGCCTCTTGGGATTTTACGTCATCGGAGTTCTCGCGGTGGGCATCATTTGCTCAAGCCGGGATTCACGACTCCTTGGTGCTATTGCCGACGGCCAGGCAGGATCGGCTGCATCACCTTGGGTCATCGGTATTGAAAACTTGGGAATCCATGGATTGCCTGATTTGGTCAACTTCTTGGTCTTGCTCTCCGGCTGGTAAGTATTCACGTTCATTTTAAAGATGCATTATTAACGTGATATTGTCAAGGTCTTGCGGCAATGCATATGTCTACTCGTCATCTCGAACATTATATGGTCTCGCCAAGGGTCAGTCATCAACTCTTCTTTTCTGTTGGTAATTGTATATTAACCAACCCAATAGATGGCCAAGCACCTAAGTTTCTCCTAAAGTGCACCCAGTCTGGAGTACCAATTTACTGTGTGATTATCGTTTCTCTGCTGTCTTGTGTCACCTTTCTCGTCACTTCCAATTCATCAGCAACAGTATTTGATTGGGTAAGTAGAGTGCATCACAAATTCAAAATGCCATAATTAACGCAATGCAGTTTGTTGGACTCACGACTGGAGGTCTCATCATCACATATGTGTGCATGTTGTGGACGTATCTGGGCTGGCGACGCGCGAGAAATGCTCAGCCTGGAGTGGTTCCCGATTCGTCGCTCACCTATCAGGCGCCTTTTATGCCGTACTTTGCATACTTTGCGATTACTCTTGGCTGCATACTGCTCCTGACCCTTGGTTTTGACACCTTTGTGCCATTTGATGTTCAAGGATGGGTCACCAGCTACTTTGCGCTCGCTTTCGGCCCATTCATGTTCGTCCTCTGGATTGTGGTTAAGAAAACACGTTTTGTCAATGCTTCAGAGGCAGACCTTGTGAGTGGTAAAGCTGAGGTGGATGAGGAATGTAAAATATGGGAGGAGGCCGAATTTGGAGCCTTTGAAGAGCGTATCAAGAAGATGGGATTCTTAAGAAGGGTTTGGGAGAGGATGTGGTACTAAACTCTCCGCCAACTAGGTACTAGAGGTTTCAAATTTGGACAAATGAGATCAATTAATTTAATGATACACCTGTGAAAGCGTAGTTATATTTATTAGTTACCCAAATTCTCTCTAATCCCTAACTAGTGATATCTTATTAGGTTTGGAAAGTATAAATTTCATGATTTCGGATGGTCGATTCCTCATCCAGCTTCAACCTATCGACGTTCAGAGCGAAACCTGAGCCATCATCATAAGTATTCGTTGGATTATACGATGACTTGGATTGCTTTAGTCGCCGCACCGCTGACTCGTGTAGCTTGGCATCTTTTGGAATATCACGCGTGTTCCCGCGGCCAAGCTTTTCAAACCATGGTAGCCATATTCTCTTTTTGATCAACACCCAGCGGGGCAGCGGCATCCACTCTATTCCGTGTTAGCCATTGAAAACCACAACAATGTTTATTAAGACACTCATACCCATGAAGTTCCACAGTAAGACTTTCATGAAGGGTGCTTTGGAGCTGAGTTTGAGCGGGTCGTGAAGGGTTCCAAGATTAACCAAGTCGGCTTTGGTTGAGTCCCTTAGCTTATCCACCCATTCTTCAAAAATTTCCTTGAAATTTCCAAGACGCTTCCTGTTCCAAGTGAGCTTTTGCAACATCATGGCTTTTTCTGCATCCCCCTCAAGAGCACTCGACCTGGCTTCGCCTGTGATAACCCCTATGGCCGTGCGTATCGCCGCATCGATAGCCGCATTTATATCATTTTCCCCAATGTTCTCAATGTCCTGCTTCATATCATTGTCATAATCTGGCATGTCATCAGCCATGTCTTTGAGCTTTTCCGACCCCTCCGCCTTCTTCTCAGCTTGTTCTATAACCTTTTTGACCGCTCTTTGTATGGTGCTCTCCAGGGTGTGCTCAATTTTGAAGTCTCCTATTCGAGCGGCATTATTTGTCAACAAAGTAGCCATTTCCGTAAATTGAACCCCTGACACAATGGCCTTTACTATCGCCTTACTCACTGTCTCGTCCGCTGCATTTTTATCTGGCTCCGGTAAGCGCTCAGTTATCGCCATCGCGATGTCCTTCACGAGGGCATCTCTCTCTCCGCCTTCGAATTCATTCGACAAGATGGCATCCACTGCGATATTCCCTATAGCGGCAAACTTGATGATGTCCTGCTCGTTCCTCAAAACGGGAACTTTTTCTTTCGCAAGAGCCAAGAGACCTTCATTTATGGCCTTTGCCATTGGCTCCACAAATGATTCTTCTATAGCCTCTGCTGTTGCAATCCCTGCGGCGGTTATTTCCACTTCTTTAAGTTCGTCAATCATCCAGGCCAAAGCAACATCGCTCATTTGTAAAGGGCCTGAATCATGTAGCCAGCCACCACCAACATCACAATGGCTGCCCGGGAACCAAACTTCTTTCACGGTCCTCCAAGTTTCGTCCTTGATGGCTTTGATTTCTTCGTCTTTACGAAACCTCAGCGGCCTGAACTTGACACGGCGCTCATCGATAGCCACAGCATGTCTATAATGAGTAACCGCTACACCGATCGATATTGGTACAGCTTCATAGCTGTCCAGGACTGCAACGGAGTTGACGCAATCCCAGATACCTAAAAAGTGGACCTTGATTTTTTTGGCAGTCCTGGTTTTCGCAGTCGGGTCCTTTCGACAAAAGGTTCGGCCAAAGTCTTTAATAATATCCTCAGCGGCACGAATGTCCTTTTCCTCCTGTTTGTTGGCTTTCAGTTCTACATATTCCTGAAAGAGGCGGAAGGCAAAGGAAACCATTTCCTCATTTCCCTGGCACAGCAGGCCGACTTTGTGAATCATGTGCGCAAGAAACTGGGCTGTAAAAGCTCCACGGCTGAATCCAAACATGTAGATTTTGGCACCCTATATATGCTTTGATGTCATTAAAATGTATAAAAATTTCACTGAGCTTGCTCACATATTTGAAGTTTCGCATAATGAATCGATAACCGTCCATGACATGTCCTTCAAATGTTGACGCAAACATCTGGTCCCTTGTCTTTGAAAACGTGCTAGTCGCCTTTTGCCAAAGGTTTTTGTTCACAGTCTCGTTGGCTTCATAAGTACCAATCCCGGCTTTCAAAAGTGAGTATCAAACCCTCGTAAAGGAGATAGAGCTTTCTAACGTTGATAATAATGATATTGGTTGGGCATATTCCTGTCCAATTTGTTTAAGAGTTTGACCACGTTGGTATCCTTACTTGTTCCAGTAAAACTATTCCCAGTTCCGTCGAAACAGAGTACAAGCTTTGGAACGCCGAAGTTTCCCAGACTTGGATTGAGAGAGTCCATGTTGATCGTTACAGAAGTGTGCCTTGGTAACAAAAAGAAGATAGTAAGATGTCGTGGCCTTAAGATAGAACGTTACGAAGCCAAAGTATTGTTTGAGTCGGAGTCGCCATTTAATAAGAGATTTCATGATCGTGGTCCCACTTCCGACATTCCTTGTCCAAAGTGGCGCATCTAATCTAGACATGGCATACCTGGATAAGGTTCCAATCACATGTCTATCTAAAATATGTGAACTTGTATGTTTTTCGAGGCTTGTGATAATTTGAACCATACTCCCTGAAGCAGAAAAACACAGACTGCATTCCAGGACGACTATATCTGCCTCTAGTAGCGTGAACTAAGTCCTACATGTTTGACACATCCTCAAGCCATTTGGCCGAGCGGGCATGGTTTTACTCACGTGGCCGAAATATTTCAATCAGTACCGTTATGGTTGAATTATTCTTTCAGCGACTAACTTTCGATTTGTTTATTTCGTTGAGAAGAGGTGTTGGCGTGTTGATTTTTCACAAACATTACACTTGACACTGGCTGCGCATATTAAGGAGGTAATGATCTTGCCGCACAATGAATGAAGCTAAACTTTCTTACAGACTAGTCCCTGCCTCCCGCGGTTGATCCATCCGAGAGACTCTCGTGCCGATCCACCCGCATACCAGCTCCATGCCACATTTTTAGCCCTCTTTTCCCCCTTGTCAAACAGCCACTTCATTTTATCGAATTCCAAGTTTTGAATACAAAAAGTAAAGTATTTCAAGGTATATACCGGCTTTAGTGACTCACGTTGAGCAGTATTCGCGGCAACCGCATTGATAGATATTTGTGTTTCCTAGTAACCTCTCCAAATACATGCTTTCATCCTACCAGGCTCGTTTTAGTAGTCAGACAATGAACCAAAATGATGTTGTGAGAAATTTTATTATTGCTACCTATGCTATATCATCAATTATGTGTGCATTTAATTATATCACCTTTGAAGCGATCATTCTAAACACTCATTAAATCCTTTCCGCCATCTTGCCGTACATGTAGGAGCAAACTGATTAGAATCTCTTGACTATTGTTTATTCTGTTTCTCAATAAACTAAAGGATACTGGATATTTCGATAAAATGTCGAGTGGAACAGATGAAACCGCGGGCTTGATGGTGTCAAGGGGTGTTGATGTTCATGCCGCCGTAATCGATGAGGTGCAAATTATTTTAGATGCTGAAAAGGAAACAAATGGGTGTTTTGAAGTTATTCATCATCCTGCTCCGCCCTTGATCAGACTTTCGATCGGTCCAAAAGATGAGCATGTCCACGAAGGCCTTTGTATCCGCCACAAGACATGGATGCGACAGAGCAGGGACGGAACTTTGCCACCAACCTGCGCCTTGGGCGCGGCGCCAACTTCGATGCCACCCCCAATCAAAACAAGACACCTCTATTATTGAGTGTGAAGGGTGAGCATCTCACCATTACAATTCGTCTACTACGACCTTGGCGCGGACATTAACAAAAAGAAAGCAATCACAAGTCAAAGCCATTGTTCTAGGCGGCATCAAGGGATGATACCCAGCCAGGCCGTGCACATCAAGCCTTGAAGTGATGAGACTTCTTGTGTCATGAGGAGCCAACTATGACAATGGCTTTGACTTTTCAGTACTTGAAGAAAATTGACTATGAAAAATGAGATTTGAACGAGTTCTGTTTCGTGTGGACCATCCCATTAATGAAGGAGCTTTAATCAATATGCATGAGGAGGACGGACAGTATCTGGATAAAATGGTATCATTGGGAACCTGCAGAGGGTAAATGAAGAGACTAGAGAATAAAGCAGACAACTTCGCCGAAGACTCTGATTTGCGGCCGGCCCTTCAGGAGGCGACCAGTGCGGAATTACTTTATTGGCAAGCAGCTAGAAAGGAATGTCGTATGCAAACCTTGGGTTGGATGCAATGCTGTCACCAGTATCCTAAAAATAATAATTTTAGCCTAGGCAAATTCTTGAAACAACTTTTGCCTCGGCTTCCTCCCTCTTTCTCCTCTCTTCGCATCTGAGTCCATGAAAGGTGCGCTATGAACTTTTGTCAGCGGCCTCACGGTGCCGTGACTGATTAATACAAGGGCAAGGGCCATCTATCATGAAGGAGTAATTTGAATGGGCCGAACTAATTAAGAAGCTTTGGCCAAGCCTAGATGGTCACATTTCAGGAAATGCTGTTCCCAAGTAGGTCACAAGCCGTCTTCTCATCGGGAGCGAGACACGTCATAAAACCAGTGGCGGTTTCAAAGACCCATTGGTTGAGCGAGAAGTCACTTAGCACGGGAAAGTCCGGATAGAATACACCCAGCGACATTGAAATGGCTGATCGCTTTGATATTAAGATGCTCTCTCGTGCACCCCGAGCGACTAGTCTGGACGAGGTTAGACCCTTCGTACACAATGGTTCGTGATTCGATGAAATGAGCCGGGAATATGGGGTCTTGCTCTGTTAAGGTTACTACCAGAGCGCTAACTAGTCTATATCAAGTAATTGCTCTATCCTCATGTGTTTGAAGACAATGACATGGTTTTTAATTGACACGATCTACGCTGGCATTGCTCCCACCCTAGAGTAGATCTTTGACAAATCATCCCAATACGTCTTTGACTCATTTTCAGATTCTATGCACTCTGGGAATCTATGCGTCTCCAGACTCTACGTGTTTGATAGGTTTCAATTGGTACACTTTTCACTGAGAAGATCGAGGTTGTCAATTTAACCCAGAATTCAGTATTTTTTGCGTAACCAAATTTGCCACAAATATTCGGACTAGGCAAAATGTAAATGAGATCACGAGAGCGCTATGCAGCCTCACCACTTTCTTCTTCGGTATTATTACTTGGTTCTTGGCGAGCAAAGCGCCTTCCGAGGAATTTCGGCCATCCACCCTACAGCTGTTGGGAACACGGGTCGCCTTGGTGATCTGTGCAAACCTGCATAGCCTTGGCTGACAACTGGTGCCCGGGCAGAGTGTAGCTATGATAGATTATTATTCAGTCGTTCCTCGACGATTCTTGGCATACCGTAAAGCTGGGCAACTCCGAGTACTTTAGCTTGTAAATTGTTCCACTTTTAGTCTGGGCAATATCGTATTGACCAAGCTGACCAGTTACGCTTAGTTCAACTCATTTCAAAATTATCTGTGGTATTTTTTTTCTTCTTATGATTGAAGAGGCACGAATTTGCGGGCTTATGGACTTATTCCGGTGTATTTCATACTATCGGCATGGGGTGTAGGCGAAGTGCATTGTGAAACACTGCGGCCTGAGTCGCTTTGCCACATCAAAGCGTTGGGCTAAGAACAGGCCTCGGGCTCTTCCGCACTCAGCCTACTTTTCCTGTCAGCTAGATCCCCTCACTAATAACGCGGCAGAAAAAAAACGGTTTGGAAATAAGCTTTGAGATCAAACACGGAGAACACGATTGACAGGCGGCGTCGCCGTGCCGATATCAGACGCTATCACTGAAGCGGGTTGGGGGCGACCGGCATGGCATCAAGAGATGGAATCAACAGGGAGACACGGAAGATGAATGGTAGGCCTTTCAAATCAAGCAGAGACGGAAATGAGGGCTGCCGAGTATAAAGATTATGCCTCCTTCCATCCAGGAGATTGAACAACCAGCCATCACAACTCACTTCACTCATTACTCAACTTTCCTTGAACATTCAGCACACTCCTTCACCTACAACCGCCCATTCGATTCAATTTTACTCCTTAAAGATGAAGTTCTCGACCCTCTTCCAAGCTGTTTGCCTGGCAGGCCAGGCTTTCAGCGCCCCGACTGTGGTTGAAGACAGTCTTGGTGCGCCCGTTGAGAGAGATCTCGAGCGTCGTGCTCCAGTTCCTCATGACTCTCTGAATCCTATCCCCGACCGCATCCAGGGAGGTGGAGTCGGCAGGGCTATCAAGATGTTCCAGCCTCTGCTTCACATTGCTCATGGCTGCCAGCCCTATCCCGCTCTCAATGATGCTGGACAAACCAGGTAGGCTTTACTCCTTATGAAAAGCAACAATTAATCACCGTCTGACATATTCGATTTAGTGGAGGTCTTCAGGATACTGGCAGCGTCGACGGGGGTTGCCGCGACCGTAACAAGGGCCAAACATACGTTCGTGCTGCTTGGCGGGGCTCCAGATTCGGTATTATGTACGCCTGGTATTTCCCTAAGGATCACCCCAACGCAGGAAATGTTGCCGGTGGCCATCGTCACGACTGGGAAAGCATCGTAGTTTGGTTAGATAACCCCAACAACGCCAACCCTAGAATCGTCGGTGGCGCTGCATCGGGCCATGGTAGCTTTAAGAAGACCGGCAATCCCCAGCGCAATGGCAACAACGTCAAGGTTGAATACTTCACTAGATTCCCCAGGAACCACGAGCTTCAGTTTACGAACACAGCCGGTCGCTCTTACTGGCTCTCTGACTGGGACAGAATGCCCAAGCCCGCCAAGGATGCTCTCAACTCTAACCCCTATGGAAAGGCCAACTGCCCTTTCAATGATGGCAACTTCTGGAGAAACCTTGACAATGCCCGAGTCTAAGAGGTCGCATGGATTCTTTCAACCGTGGCCATCATTTAAGACGTCAAAACATCATGAATATCTGCTTTGATCTATCTTTGTAACTACGGTTGGCTGGACTAGTTTGTAGAAACGCATCGGAATAGCTTAGCTTTCAACGAGCAATTGAATATCTCTTTTATGTCTCATATTTTACAATGATATGAAGCTCATATTGTTCACTCGTGAAAACCTGACCCACTATTTCTCTCCAATTATTTGCATGCAACACTGAAGAGCTCAGTTGCGTACCATTCCCAAGAGCGTCACTGAATACAGATGAGATGGAACGAAGTAGATACTGAGACCTGATGCAACAACTAGGATAACACTTTAAGAAGTTAGACGCAGCTGGGATCATCCTTCATGTAATGGCTTGCCACTCAATATATCTCTTGCACTATCTGGCCGGTGCATTTGTAGGAAAATATATATTCGCTCCCATATCTAATGTTTGATCTATCTCGCACGTCTAATAAAGTGATTTGAAAAATTCATAAAATGCAATTTACTGCCTTATTACTCCTCGCTATGAAGCTTTGAACCTCAATTGTGACTGAGCTGCATCAGGTGCCCACTACTCAGACCACTTCACACTCATACATTGTTCAGTTGCTTCTTCTTATCGTCTCTCTATCAAAAATTTTAATTACATTGTATAGCCAAAAACTGAAACTTTTCTAAGATGCAAGATTGGAATTTAAAAAAGAAGAAAAATCCATGACATGAGGTTATTCATTCATGTTCATCTGGTTCGTCGAAGATGGGATGAATCCAATATCCAGAAGATAGCTCACGTTTCTTCGAACCGCGAGTTGTAGTGGCATAATTTCTGTCGGCTTTGGAGCTCCATCTGTTGACGGAGAACCTAAGTGGCCAAGGACATGTTGCATTGGCCACAATGGGTGACTCTCTCCGACTTGTTCCATTCGGGCGATGGCTTCCGAAACCCACTGATCCCAGGGCATTGGGCTGCAAGGTTCCTCGAGCTCCGAGTTTACGCTGCGCCAGAAAACGGAAATGGGCATCCGGAACGCCACGTCAACAATGGAATCGATGGGATCAGTGGTGAGAAGCTGGCCGGTGATGGAGGCAGCAACAGTCCTGACATCAGCAACCTGTAGCCAGAAATCCTCTGGTTCCTGCGGGTAAGCCTGCAATTCCGCTGCCGTTGCTACAATACGCCATACGAGATGGTCTTGGTTGGCCACGCCCTTGTCTGCAGTTCCAATAATGAGTGCAGGCTTGACGATCGAAAGGCGGTTTTGCAAGGGCAGCTCATCCGTAAACTTTTTGATGATGCGTTCCGAAAGGAACTTGGATTGGATATATCCGTTACGCTGTTCAAGAGCGGCCGCGGTCCCAGACGAAATGTAAACCATTTTGGCATTCACCGGCGAACTCGCTGCAGCACTTAGGAGCTGCGCGGTAGACTCAACATTCGGCGCGCGGAGCTTTTCGTAGTCGGCATTCCAGTCCACAACGGCGCCATTGTGCACGATGGCATCAATGTTGCCGTTGCTGGACTTGCCGCAAAGCCGCTCCCATTGCGAGTCTTTGAGACCCAAGCGGTATCGCGACAAGTCTCCCGTCCAAACCTCAATTTTGCTTGTTTCAGTGACATCCCACCACAAGGCTGTTCGGGCCATTTTGCGGATGCGCTCCAGTCCGTGCTGTGGAGACATGGCGCGCACTAACACAACCACTTTATCGACGGCATCTAGACACAGTAATCGCCTAAGCAGCTCAGTGCCGAGGTATCCTGTGGCTCCGGTCAGGAAGACAGTTGCACTCTGAGGTAGGTCCGTGAGGCTGTTATTGAACAATCTTCCGTGGTGTTGCTCATATTGAGCAGTGTCGATGAACTTGTTCAGCTCCGCTGTTAGCCCTACATCTGCCGAATTGTTATTTTGATCCTTGTCCTCAATAATCTCAGAAAGGCGATGGATGGTTATTTTTCCATCCTGAATGTCATCGAGGCTCAGAGAGGTATTGAGCTCAGCATTGATTCGATCAGCTAACGCACTAAACTGGATTGGGTCTCCGCCAAGGCCATAGAAGTCATCATACACGCTGATGGACTCTGCTGGAGTTGCGAACTTGTCAGCCCATAATGAGCGGATGCGGTATTCAAGCTCAGTTGATGGGGCGTGGAAGGCGGCCCAATGCGTTGTCTTGTATGAAAATAACTTGTATCTAGGCATGACTCCTGCTTGCTTCCGTAATATCGGCCGATCAATCGTCATGGACGATTTGAGTGGCATGTTTTTGAGTGGTAGGAAGAAGTCTGGAATCATATACTGCGGCAAAGAAGTAGTCAAATTCCTTGCGAGAAGAGCCAATGTTTGCTCAGTGGCGGGATCTAATGGGAGAATCGAGGTGCTCAACTCGAAATCTGCGTCATCTCGCCCTTGTCCTTCACCTTCAGTACCAAACGTCAAGAATGCTGTAAGCGCTTCGTTTGATTCATTTTTGATGACATCTACCACGATATCGCTGATGTTGGGAATAGCCGCTTTGATATTGCTTTCAATCTCGGCCAGTTCGACACGCACGCCACAGACCTTGACCTGAGTGTCCTTTCGGCCGACATATTCGATTGTGCCATCAATGTTTTGGAAAGCCAGGTCACCCGTCTTGTAGAGCCTATCAAAATGAGGCGAATCAAATTGAGCTGCCCACTTAGGAAGCGATTTGACAATCACTGCCTCGGTTTGTGCTGGGTCAGAGAGGTATCCCTGGAAAATTGTAGGGCCTTGCACGACAAGCTCGCCGACACAACCGATGGGAGAGAGCTCGTCGACATTTTGAGGATCCACGATCCAACAAAGGCCGCCCACGGGGCTTCCTATTGTCAGTGACGAGTCGGGAGTTTGCCATTCGTGCACTGAACTCATAACGCAGGTCTCTGTAGGACCCCACCCATTTAGGAGGCGCACCATTCCATACCACAATTCGAGCATATCGCTGGGGACAGCTTCGCCCCCCAGAAGTAAGAGCTCAAGATATGGGACATCTCGAGGCTTCAGTGTTCTGGCAAGAGTAGGAGTCATGTAAGCCCAGTTCACCTTCATCGCGTTGATAAACTCTTTGAGGTTGCCAAAAAGGTCATGGTCGGAGGGAACACAGACACATGCGCCCGAAATCAAAGGACCGATGATTTCGCCCACTGCGCTGTCGTATATGTGTGCAGAGGATTGCAAGAGCTTAACGCCCGGCGTCATAAATAGTCGCGTACTGATAGCCCTCTGGCTCGTACAGACAGCTCTATGATGAATCACAATACCCTTGGCAGAGCCAGTCGTGCCCGGGGTAAAAATGACATATGCAGGATGGGAGGGAGCAACGTCAACCTTGGGTGAGTTTTTGGCTCCCCTCGATTGTTTCGCAAGGCGATTGTCGATTTCCGTTGACAGTTTGATGACATGAGGCGCCAAGTCAGCGACTACAGCGGCACCGGCCTTTGATGTCACTATTTTCTTGGCCTGCAGTTGCTCGATAATCTGTCGGTGCTGGCTGGTGGGATGTGTGGGATCGATTGGCACCCAGGCGGCGCCGGCTTTGTTGATGGCGAGGATGGCAACTGAATACCAAACAGACTTCTCAAAACACACCGGGATATATTCGCCTGGCTGAAGATCATGTGAAGAAATGAGGAAGTGTGCAAATCTGTTTGCTGCTTCGTCAAGCTGCTCATATGTAAGCTTTCCATCCCAGGCGGAAATGGCCAAGGCGCGAGGGTGCATCTTTGCTTGCTCCGCAATTAACTCATGGACACAAGATTCAACGACTTCGACCTCGTGTTTATTCCACTCTGTAGCCTTTTGGACATCCCATTCGCTCGCAATAGATATGGAACCCAGTTGTACGTCATGCTGGGTGCAGAGCTGGTTGAAAACATGGCTAAACTGGTTAGAGAGCGCCTCAATCTGTTCCTGGTTAACAGCGTGATCGTGGTAGGCAAACTGAATTTCAATCTCGTCTCCGTATATCAAGCAGGTGATGACCAAGGGATAGCTGAAGTAAGCCTTTTCCTCTTCAATCTCGTTTTCTTCACGGGTAACCTGGACAAGGACCGAACTGTTTTCGGTGTCTGACTTGGCCGCCTGCTGCACGGGTTGAATGACTAGCAAGCTTGAAAAGTCGCAAACAGCTTTGACCTCATTACTAATGCTGGCAATGTTTCTTAAGCCAAATTGCTCGTATGCGACCATTTCGGATGCTTGACTTTGGACACCCTGAAGGAAATGCCCCACGTTCTTGCGCCCGTCTAGGAGCACTCTAATTGGTACCGAAGCTGTAGTAGAGCCAAGAATGGTGTCTACGCCAGTAATTGGAGCCTGACGACCTGAAACGGTGGTGCCAAAGCAGATATCATCGGTATTGTTGTACCGCGCGAGGACCATTGCCCACGTCGATCGAAGAATTGTAGGCATTGTGATTGAAGGGTTGGCCAATGTTGGGACTTTGAGCTGCGTCTTTGTCACTTGGCTTATGGGGGTAAGATAGTTTGTTGACAAACTTGTCGCGGGAAAGATTGAACGCTTGGAGCCTCGCAATTGCCTCTTCCAATAAGAAACGGCTGCACTTCGATCAATCTGGGTAGTGTAGTTGATGAAGGTAGAATATGGCAGTAACTTTGGCACAGGGCTGTCGTTGAACACCTTCTGTAGCAGCCCAAGCATGAGATTCATGCTCCAAACATCCATCATCGACTGGTGGACAGAGAGAATGAAAAATCGCTGGTTCTCTGTGTCGGTAAGAAACGTGTAGCGACACAGTGGTGAGCCGTATTGTACGTCCATAATATTGCTGGTATCTTCCATGAATGAGCTCAAGTTAGGGTTAGTGGTTGGCTCCCAATGGACCTCCTCGTCAATGACCGCTTGGATCGGTCTCCCATTGTGCATAACAATGCGTGTACGCAGGGTAGTGCAGAGATCGACAGTACGACTCCAAGCTGCCTTGAAGCGAGCGGTGTCCATATTATCAGGGAGACGGTACACGTGTTTGAAAATGTAGGACCCTGGTTGCTTAACTGCAAGGGCCATGACACCTTCCTGGAAGCTCGTACAGGGGTAGGCATCCTCGATTACTTCCTCGGCCTGAAGATTGCATTGCTCCTTGATTGTTGCCTTGATAGCATCGACATCCTTGCTGGGGAGCATGCTAAAGGGCTCAACAGGCTGTGAATCCTCCCTGAAATCTCCTGTTATCTTGTCCGCAAAGGCAGATAGACGGGGGCTAGCGAAGACGTCTTGGACAGTTACGGTCAAGCCCATATAACGAAGACGTGACACCATTTGGATTGCTGTGATTGAGTCTCCGCCGAGACCCGTGAAGCTATCCGTTCGCCCGATAGTCTCAGGTTGTCTGTTGAGGACTTGGGCCCAAATGTTCTGCGAGAGGGCTTCCATTGGAGTTTTGACCGCATGCTTCTTCCCGTCGATACCAGCGTATCTAGCAAGTGATTCTCTGTTCATACCTGAGATTACATTGCGAAGCGCCATTCTGTCCAACTTTGCAGAAGTTGAGGAGGGCAAGAATTTGCAAGGGACAAACAGTGTGGGTACCATGTAGCTGGGCAGGGCTGTGTTTAGGTGCTCAACAATGTTTTCAATCTTCTGGTCCAGCTCAGGAGTCAGGGGAAGGAAAATGTTCTCTGCAGTGACTTCGCGCTTATCGGTCGGCTCCAGGTAGCTCTGGGCGAGAGAAAAGTATGCAACCAGACTTGACCCAGCATCGGACTCAATGACATCAACCACAGTCTGGTAGACATCGGGAGATAGGCCGACTTGGTACTCAACCTCTCCGAGCTCAATACGAAGACCTCGGATCTTGACTTGTGTGTCCTTTCTTCCAATGTACTCAATGGATCCATCAGAGTTGTACCTGACAAGATCTCCCGTCTTGTAAAATCTTGGTGGGTCGCCATTTGACAATTCAGGAACCAGCTCCACGTCATCAATGAAGTACTCCTGGGTCTTGGCAGAATCGTTAAAGTATCCACGAGCCAATGTCGGGCCCTGAATCACCAGCTCGCCAACACAACCAACTGGTGCTAATTGTGAATGATCATTAGAATCCACGATCCAACACCTAGAATTCAAGGCATAACCAATCGTTGTAGGTGCAGCTTCAGGGAACTCAAATTCGTAAGCACAGCAGCACACGCAGGCTTCCGTTGGACCGTAGGCATTGATAATCTTGACATGTTCAAACCATGTCTCAATGGTGTCTTTTGCTGGCGCTTCACCTGACAGAACCAGAGTCTCGAGCGATGGTACGCTGCTGGGACGGAGGGTTCTGACAAAAGAGGGTGTGAGATCAGCAAAGTTTACGTTCATGTCTTTGATGAATTTCGGAATGTCCGTCAAACGTTCCTTGTCAGATGGCACGCAGACCGTACCTCCAAATGCTAGAGGTGTAAAGCTCTGCGCAATACTGCCATCGAAAACATAGTTGGAGAACTGCAGCACTCGGGATTGCGGCCCGAAGCCGTAGGCAGTGCCGTGGCCAACAATACTGGAGCAAAGCGCAGCCTGTTCTACCACCACACCCTTGGGGGTACCAGAAGACCCGGAGGTAAAAAAGACATATGCGGCAGTGTTGGGTCCAGATTTGGTGACGAATGTAGTACGTTTGGAGCCAGGCACACTGGAATCCGTTGACGACGGTGAGACCAAGACGATTCTGTCATCCAAGGTGAAAGACTCAGCCGTCACGAGCGATACCAGCACAAAAGGAGCTTCCACTTCGCTGATAATTGCCCTACGACGAGCAATTGGATGGTTCGGGTCCAAGGGCAAAAATGCACCCCCGGCCTTCATGATTGCAAGCTGTGCAACGATGGCCCAAATAGATTTTTCGAAGCAGGTTGGCACAATCATTTCTGGCTTGAGACCAAGACCGACGAGATGTTTTGCCAGATTTGTCGACTTCTCATCAAGCTCCTTATAAGTTAGGTTTCCTTCACGGGAGCAAAGAGCTTGTTGGTCGGGGGCCTGGGAGGCTTGGTGGGCAATCATGTCGTACACACAAATCGATCGCAGTTCAGTGACCTTATCCTCGTTCCATTCGACAATCTTCTGTACGTCCCAGGGGCTTGTCAATGATACCTTGCTCAACGGCATATCACCCTTGGAGACAAGTTGCTGGATAACATGCTCCATATGGTTGCCGAGGGCCTCAAGCTGAGACTCAGACAGTACCGCAGGATTGTGTATGAACACCAGCTCGACATGATCCTTGTGGGTCTTTACTTGCAAGGTCAGGGGATAAGTAGAACAGCTCCCTACCGACTCTTCTACGCTAAAGGTAGTGCTATCAGCGGGTACCAAGAGCCGGTTGCTCGACATCTCGTTGGGCTGAATAGGGTGCACCACCATGAGACTTGAGAATTTACAGGCCTCCCTAGCATCGGCCCCGAGCATAGAGATGTTCCTCACACCATACTGCTCATACTCTAACATCTCTGTTGCCTGTTGTCGAATGTCCTCGAGGAAGTTCGTGACTGTCTTTTCTCGATCCAGACGTACACGCACCGGAACAGTCGCCAAGGCCGGTCCGACAATTCTATCAACGCCAGCTACGGGAACGTGACGGCCCAGTACGGTAGTGCCAAAGCAGATGTCATCGCTGTCACAATAGCGTGCCAGGACGATAGCCCAGGCCGCCCGCAGAATTGTGGCTCTTGTGAAGGAGTTCGTATTCGTGCTGTTGAGAAAGGCGATATTGACTGTCATAATTTGGCTAGGCGGTGCTGACTCCGTAGGCAGGTCAACCTTGGGGAATATACTGGGTCTCGCACCACTTAATTGTTTTGACCAATACTCTTTGGCAGAGTCCGTGTCAAGCTTGGTGGTGTAGTCGATAAAGCTTGAGAATGGTTCCAAGGAAGGCATCGGCTTCCCTCGGTATAAATCCTGCATTGTCTCCATAACGATGGTTAAACTCCATTCATCAAATATGGCCTGGTGGAGGGCAAGGACGAAATATCGCTTGCCCGTCTGTTCGGTGATGAGCGCATAACGGCAAAGCTGGGAGCCATATTCCATCTTAATTGACTTGAAAGCATCCAGAAAAGCATCAAGGTCGAGGTCGCTGGTGTCTTCCCATGCGGGCGATTCACTAATGATTGCTTGGAATGAAGTACCGGCAAAAGCAACAATTCTCGTTCGCAGGTTCTCACAATGGTGCACCGTTTGATCCCATGCACTCTTAAACTGAGCCGTGTCGATATGGTCAGGAATCCGGTAGACGTATTTAGCAATGTATGACCCAGGCTGTTTGAGTGCTAGTGCCATCAAGCCTTCCTGGAGGCTGGTACAAGGATAGGCGTCCTCGATATCTCGAATACTTGTCAGTTTACACTGATCTCGCACAGCCTTTAGAACCCTTTGCTTGTTCTTGGCCGGCAGCAGACTAAATGTCTCCGAAATAACGGATCCTAGTTTCCCTTCAACCGCTTCCGCAGCCACGGCCGACAGTCGGGGATCAGCGAAAACGCTCTTTGCTGTGATAGTCAAGCCCAACTCATTCGCCTGCGCGACAAGGCGAATCACTGCGATAGAGTCACCGCCAAGATTCAAAAAGTTGTCGTTGCGGTCGATTGATTCGGCAGGAACGTTGAGAATAGTTGACCATATGGATCGAATACGCTCTTCTGTTAGCGTGATTGTGTCGCACTTTTCTTCCCTAGAAACAGTATATCGCTCCAAGGTGTCCTGAGGGAGAGAGGCCGCCAGCCGCTTCAGTCCATTTCGATCCAGTTTAGTTGATGTGATTAACGGCATGAACCGGCAAGGGAAGAAGATGGTCGGGACCATGTAACTAGGAAGTATCTCGTTGAGATGCTCAACTGCGCTCTCAATCTGATTCCTGATCTCCGAGGTCGAGGGTAATACAATTGATTCAGGGTCAATAGCGGCTCCAGTGGAAGGTCTTGTCTCGTCTCCAATGCCAAAGAACGCAATTAGTGTAGTTTCTGCATTCTCTCCCAAAACATCAACCATGACGTGGTTGATATTTTCAAGTGCAGCCTGCAAGTGGTACTCGATCTCGTCCAGCTCGACACGGAAGTCTTGGATTTTAACTTGAGTATCTTTGCGTCCGGCAAATTTCATGGATCCGGTTTTCGTGTAAACGCAGAGATCTCCGGATTTGAAAAACCTGTTGAAATGCGGCGAGTTTCTTTTCGGGGCCCAGGCGGGGAGGTCGGCGACTATAGCTGCTTCTGTGCTCTCTGGGTCTGCAAGATATTCACGGAGCAGAGTTGGGCCTTGGATAACCACCTCACCAACTCCCTCAACGGGAGTCAGCTGCTGGGGATCCTCAGGATTCACAATCCAACAAAAGGCGCCAACCGGATAACCGATGGTAAGCGGTGATTCACTCGCCGACTTCCACTCATGTAGGGTGCTGAACACGCACGTCTCAGCGGGGCCCCAGCCGGTGGCCAGACGCACATTTCCTATCCACCTGTCGAAAAGCTCCTGACTCACAGCTTCGCCAGTAAGAAGCAACAGCTGAAGGCCGGGGACATCTTCGGGATTCAAGTTCCTTACGAGCGATGGTGTAAGAAGTGCCCAGGTGATGTTCATATCGTTGATGATTCCCTTTAAATCTGTTTGCGTATGTTCGGAAGGAACACAGACTGTGGCTCCGGTGATTAAGGGGGCAAGGATTTCTCCAATGCATAAATCGAAAACATACGAGGCAAACTGGAGGATTCTCACACCTGGCGTTAATCCCAGCCTCTTTGCAATGGCTGCCTGACTGGTACAGACACTTCCGTGTTCCATTACAAAGCCCTTTGGCGTTCCGGTTCTCGCAGAAGTAAACATGACATATGCTGGCTGGTTGGGAGTAACGATGACGGTTGGCGCCGGTGGTGCGGGCCCAAACCTCTGAGTTAAGCGTCGGTTGAGAGGAGCAGTCACGGCCAATACATCCGGAACCAGCTCAGCACATTTGCTGGCATTTGAACTTGAAGCTAGGGCCAGGCGTGCCCGCGTCTGTGTTGCAATCTGCTGCAGGCGTCGTGCCGGGTCGGATGGCTCAAGAGGCACCCAGGCGGCGCCGGCCTTGTTGATGGCCAGTATCGACACAAAGAACCAAACCGACTTTTCGAAGCACACGTGCACCAAGTCTCCTACCTGGACGCTGTGATCATTGGTTAGATGGGATGCAAGCCTGTTGGATGCGGAGTTCAATTGCTGATAGGTCAACCGACCGTCCCAGGCGTCGATGGCGATGGCGTCGGGATGGTCGTGGGCCTGCGCCTCAAAGAGTTCGTGGATGCAGGCGCGCAGAATCTCCGGTATTTCGTGGTTGTACTCCATGGCGTTTTTCAGAACCCAATCCACAGTTGGCGATACTGAGCATCCTGTAAAGTCCCGTCCTGTCGAATCATCGTCAGTGCTGTCGCTTTCCGTCGAATCACCTTCTGCGGTGTCACTCTCGGTGGCTAGTCGAGAGTCGGAAATGGGGTCCGCGTCTGCAGGTTTTAAATTGCTGAGGTTTGTCATTGTGGCCGGTGTTGTGCTGAAGTCGACGCTAATGACATTCTCGACGTTGAAAACGCCATTGCTACCGCCCTCGACAAACACCAACCGGAGTAGCTCGTCGTCAATTGCGCCATCCTTCTTTAATGGAAAGTCGTCGAGAAGAAACCATTTAGTCGGCAAAGATGCGTCGTCGGCAGACTTCATCGACTGCCTCAGCTTGGCCCGCAGGCTGTCAACAAGTTCTGGCAAATGCTCATGTTCTGTGTCCTCAAAGTCTGTGAGGTCGACTGCGACGATCCACTGCGCATCCCCGTCGCTTAGTGTGGGGTTGAAGACGCGGGCTTGGATGACGGCAGGGTCCACGAGGAGCAGAAGCTCCAGCGTGTGGTGAAAATCAACAGTGCTCTGGTCCATGGTCACTGTTGGCGTCAAAACTCGAATACTAAAAATTACCAATACGGAACATGGCTGAAATCTAACGCGAAGAGGACAACAAAAACGTCGACCGAAATCGATCTCAAAGGAGAAGAAGTGTAGCGACAACGAACGGTTCCAGCACGGCCTGTGCTGCAGCGAGCCCGTTTGTCATATAGAAATATTCTCGACGCAGTGGCACGAGACGATTAGCGCCAACCTAAACCTTATGAGTAAGGCGTTGCAAGGACGCAGACGCTGCGCCCCACGCAGACATGCCATGGATGCCATGGGTGGCCCAGCGTGGATGTGCGTGTGCATGGTTGAGCGTGGCTCCTGCTCGTCCACGATGTGTGGCGGGCATAGGTCAAGGGATATTAGCTGCCCAGAGAGCCCACGATGCGAGCTCCATCCCTGCTGGCACGCTTCGGCTAGATTGCACAGGACCCCAGTAAAAGCTCTGGATTCCCCGCTCTGGAGCCATCAGATTGCCCGAATACTCCGGCAACGTATCCAGATCCCTGGTCGCTGCGGCCAACCTTTCCAATGGCTCCTCTATGAGTAAGATTGATCAACTGGTCTTATTCTGTCGACTCCCGCGTAAAAACATAAGGCTCCATCCATTCGCACACTTCACCAACCCTTTTGTCCCATCGCTTCATGGTTGTCGAACACGAAAGACCCAGCTCAACTCAGCAGGCCCATCTTCAGGTGGTATTTGAAAGGGGGGCCAATTGATGCATCGTGAAAAAGCTTAAGCATCCAGCGTCACAACCAACAGCAACCCGGCCGAGACAGGTGGCCCAAGGTTCAGGAGTGCGTTGAACCAGCTGGTGATTTGTCACTCTCAACGGCAAGGCATCTTCGGCCTTGTGCCGCGAGCCATCATTTCCTTTCTCGGGGCACGGGTTGGGTTCAACGGGAGACGACGGCTTAAATAAAATCTGATGTGAAGGCGCAAAAGACGCCATTGCTGCGAATGACATAATAGTCCCAAGTCGGCGCTCGGGTCAGCATGGGGGAGTAAGCCAAGCGTTACCCAGGGCGGCCTAGCGTCCAAGACGGGAGAATTCCGGGTGTGACAGCAAGGGGATGAAACGGAAATATCCTTCATCCTTCGAGGCCTTCCTTGGATTGAGTTCGTTCTAGAATGAAACAATTTTAAATCTCAACGCTGGGTGTGGAGCACGCTGCCCCTGAGCGGGCCGCCCATCGCGCAAGAACCGCAGTTCATCGCACTCTCGCTGGCACACTGCGTGCAGATCAGAATTGTTCGCGATTGCGCTGGCGCTGAGTTTAGAAGGAATGGAAGATTCTGAGTTAAGCAACCAACTCGCGCGGCCCGAACAAAGTTTAATGTATGCAAAGGGTTGTATACCGGCGCATGGGTTGCCAATTAGTTCTCTGTTGATCGCCTGGACAGCCCCGTGACGCGCGCAACTCGTTGTCCGTATCGGCGTCCGCTCGCCTAAACAACATCTCCAGATGAATTTCGCTAGAGGGACACGATAAGACGATTATGAAGCGGGTCACGAGAAATTCCCACTTTCAGTGCACATAGACTCGTGTTGGACTTTATCCTGTCGCTGCACCCATCTTGCTATGGGGTGACACGGTTACTTCAGCGGCCCGGACACGGCGGAGTGTCACGAGACGGAGGGCGACACTCTCTTTGCCAACTCTCCGGGTGCTCGAAAACAGACAAAGCGGCAATTGAGGGCCTCAAATGCAACCACGTGGTGACAAGGATATGCCTTGGTGCCCACACCCGCTGGCACGCTCCGCGTGGCCTGCGAGGTAAGGGTGATGGCTCAAAAGTCCGGAGCCAACAACCCGCACCGAAACGAGCTGATAGACAGATCGACGGGATAGAACCCCCGTCGGGGTTTAGAAACTCTCAATCCGAACAAGACTATGACATTTAACCTGCGTCGGCAAGTGGAGGTGAATGAATATCCTTCCCGTATCATTGTCACTTATCACATAATAGACTTGCCCTGTCTTGTTCTGCAAAACTTTAAATTCAACCTGAAGTCAACGAATGCGAACATGGAATCATGTGACCTTACAATGTATCGCGTTTTCGGCCAAAAATTGGCGTTTTGGAGCATATCCGCAATTAGATTAACCCAAAATAGTAGCTCTTTTTGGTTCACTGTTAAGAGTTTCGCCCTGCTGGCTACTAGCCCAAAGTAAATATGCTGAACCCTTGGTATCTAGTATCGTGAACAGCACCCAACCTTTGCACCGCCTCCAAGACTGCTTCTTCGCTCCGTTTGCCGTTGCGGTGGATCGCCTAACACTAAGAGGAATCGTAGAGGATAAGATCATCGTATTAGATTCCACAATGACGCTCTCGAAGGCGATTGAACAAGTCCAATCTCGAAGGACCCACTAAGCGATATGACTTAAGTAGCCATCATGGGTGTTGGGGCGTGGGGCATGTTCCGCATCGTGTTACTACAAGCAGCTATGGACCAATGTCCTAGTAACGCCTCGTAAAACAATATACGATTGATTATAAATGATTGGCGCGATCAATGAATATCAGAGGTTAGAATTGCGTCAATGTACGAGGATCGTTTATTCTGTTGGCATGTCCTCTTCACTGCCGGTCTAGGTCTAGCGTGACCTTGTGAGATACACCGACCACGAACGCAAAGCAGCATACGGTTTGATAGCCTTTCAATTTATGCATGCAATATTATGCTGTTTCTGTTATATACTTAAGTTAAGTAAATGAATAATATCTTTCATCCTGGTCATTCTCGCTAAACTCCCTTCCGTCAAGTTGAATTTAAATATATGATGATTAGCAATGGCAAATATCAATACAAAAGCATTGACTAGAACAATGGATAAGGCAATCCCTCATGCCTTTAGAATGCAGTAAACTCGTTCGAACCAATCCCATAGGGAAAAAAAACCAACTGTCCTTACAATATTAATCTGATTAATCCGAATTTCCGTGACCTTATCATACTCTAGAGTATTCTTCTCTTGTGCATCTTTGCGAAAGCAGCATCGAGCTAACGTGTCCATCTTGATGTATTTGTCAGCGGGTAATGATCCACATCGCCAGGGAGGAGATCGCATTGAACTCGGACTTACAGACTTCAGTGTAGATCCATGTTACAGTACAGCCAGTCGTAAATATTCAGAATCGACTCGTTGGTTATTAAAAAGACCCATGCTGCCTATTCTTCACGAGCATGGGCGTCCAAGATGCATCGCTTCAAGTCGCTTTCCCTCGAATCATATCCAACCAGTAGTGGTTTGGATGCCACGATTACTGCTTTTTTATTTTCCGAATTCACGTGATACACAAAACTTTCAAAGCCAGTGAGACAGACACCCAAGGACATTGCAAACAATGATGGTGTCGAGCGGATCCTTGATGCAATGGAGATCACCCCGGCCACGCCATCATACTCAGGGACTCATCCCGAGGCTCAGGCCAGATATGGCTATCTGGTGGCGTCAATAGCGTCATTCAGACCATGACCGTAGCCGCATATTTACTCGTTGGTCCCGTTTCCAGATCTGGATCCTTTGGATCCCCACCATGTCAGTTCTTACAACTTGTGACAAGCACGCCAACAAGGAAAATTCAAGTTACTATGGCATCACCGCCAGGTTCATGCTTATTGTAGACAGTAAAGTCTACAATGCGCCATCAGTAGTTTCGGCCGCGTAGGTAAAAAAGGAAGAAGCATGCACACCCAACTGTTTTGTTGACCCAATAACCACGGCCCATTCAGGACATTCATATGCCTCATGGCTTATTTTCCTTTCAAAGCAGACAGCCCGTGATTATCCGGATCTGAAATCCCGCCTTACGTGAGGCCTAAAGAGGCCCAAGACACCTCACCCATCGGCATTCTGCCGCCATGACCGGCTAGTTGCCTAGCCACCGTGAAGTTGCCTGAACATATACAAGGGACCTTTGTTTAGATAGGAGTTGCGCCTGCTATACTATGCTGTGAATGTCTGGTTAATCAATCTCCCACGCTAAGTGAGGACAAACCAAGGCGCCCCTGACATCATCTCGTATCAACACCGTGCAGTCGAGTTTCACCAGGACCGTCCTGGCTCCACCGGTCGCTAACATGTATTCACCTTATCCACAATATGTATGCACCGGGAGGGTGGGTTCCGAAAGACTACAGGCCTCTAATTTAAGTTTACGAGAAGTCACTGGCGGTTCTTCACATCTTGTGCGAGATCCACCCTGTCTATGGGCTAAATAGTCAAGCGGGAGAAGTATCCATTTACTAGATGACACAGAAAGCTTCCTAGAATATGCCACATTGTGTCGGAGTATAATAAAGATGTTAGGATTCTTAAGACTAAGAGTACTATTATTTCATCCCAATAATCATTAACAAGGTTCAATTCTTCCCACGGTAGATAACCCTAGCTCAAACAGCACCAACACGGGCAAGTTTGCCGCTCTAGGGTAACACACAGCGGCAGAAGACTCGGCATGTTAAGTTGCAATAAATAAAAGAACTCATGGATCACTTAGCAAATACATATTGCCCTTAAGCTGCTTTTCTTTAAAATTTTGTTAAAGTTTCAACCACGGATGAGAGCTGCTAAGAGAATATAAATGAAACCATGATATCTAGGTGGTTATCTCGTCATGTTGAAATAAATCGCACATTGGCCGCCAGGGCCATCTATTGCCTATATATATATACCAAAAACGAGAGCTTAAACTTATCATACGAAATGAGCATGTTGACTTAAAGTTTGGAGTCGTAGATTCTGATATCGGAGCTGGCCTTGCCCTGACTCTCTCGTATCTTCGCCTGCACATCTACCTTTCCAAGCTTCTCTGCTGTGTCCACATAACACTTGATTCTGCTAAACTGTTTTTGTTCATTGACGGTATAGAGCGCCGCCGTACAAATCTTGACAACGTCGCCAGCGTCCACCTCAAAGTCGTGCACGGCCTTTCCTTTGTTGAAGTATTTAAAGTACGTCTCCATTTGCAAAAAGACGCTCCCAGGGCCCGTCAAAACAACGATGGGAACAACAGTCTCGTCAGCATTGGCGTGAACGATGTTGTAATGCTTCCGAATTCCACTTCTGCCCTTGAGTGTGCCGATGGCAGGGTCGGGTAGAACTAGTTCAACATCATGTGCGTAAAATTCGTGCTGTTCGTCATATTGCCTGTTGTTGAAGGCGCGGATGTATTGAAGAAACTCAGAAACACACATCTGAGCCATGATGACGGTGCTTTATGTGGCAATGAGGAGTAGTTTGGTGTAGGCAAATTGAATTGGAAAAGGTGAATTTCTTCTTCTAGAATTTATAACAAAGCAGGCACTTGCTGGATTTATACGCATGTACCGAGTCTGGATCTTGAGACGAAGATTATTAAGGAACTTGCAACAAGTAGGAGAGGCGGTCAAACTTTGTGCAAAAGGATGCAACAAGTACGGGAGACGAGACGTTAGCTTGTGGTCGGCATGTGGACTGTGCGGGTCACGCTGACAACGGATACTGTGCGGGCGGGGGACGCCGAAGGGGGGTGGCCCGCCAGCCCCCGAGCACGGCAGCGTTTCGGACAAAGCGGATTATGGGTCTGCACCGGGAACTGAAGACCATTGGCACAAACAACAGGTCCTTAAATCACCCCGTTACCCCAAGAAATCGAGACAGTTGGTCAGAACCGAGCGTGTTATTGCCATACCTTCATATCATTTACAAATTGGTCTTTATTGCAAGATGGACACCAAGAGCAAATCCAAGCATATCGAGAACATTTCTCAACATCCTACCGGGGCAGTTCCGACGCAAAGAACCACCCGGTTCATGGTCGTTTTTGCCTTCTCGGTAGGATTATTTGGCTGGCTTGCCAATTTCGACCAAGCATTTGGCGGCATCGTCATTCTCATGCCGTGGTTCAAGAAGGCATATGGAACCTGTACCAGTACAGTCGCGGCAGACGGGTCGACCGTGGAGGAATGCACCATCAGCGCTCTCAGGCAATCTCTCATTCAGCTCACCATCTTGTTCATGGCCATTGGGGGCGCTGGAAGTGGCTTCGTGGGTGAGAGAGTGGGAAGACGAGGGACATTGCAAACCGCCGCCTTCCTGACGGCTGTAGGTGCTACGGGTATGATATTCACCAAGGGTAGCTTCGTCAATTTCATGGTCTGCAAATGTATTGGAGGCGTGGGTATTGGCATGGTATACTCTGCTGCGCCTACTTGGGGATCTGAGTCAGTCGCATCTCATTCGCGAGGTTTGCTAATGAGCTTCTACAATATTGGACTTGCTTCGGGAAATGTCATCATGGCTGGAGTATGCTCTTCCTCTATCAACCCATTGTCCTGTTACTGAAGTATCCTCAACATGCTAATATACAAAAAGGTCTGTGCAGGCTCGTCCAAAATGACGTCAGACTGGTCATGGAGGATCCCAATCATCTGTCAGATCCCGCCCGCTATTGTGCTAGGCGTCGGGTGCCTGCTTTTCCCAGAGTCTCCAAGATGGCTCTTAACCAAGGGCCGCGAAGAGGCAGCGCGGAGGGCATTCGCCAGACTCAACCAGACCGACCCTAACAGCCCTTTAATTGATGCTCTGGTCCAAGATGTGAACGCTCATGTCGAACTGGAAGCGTCCATGCGCCATAGTGCATCGTGGACGAGCATCTTCCGCGGCCTCGACCGGAGACGAACGCATCTTGCTGTGCTTGTGCTGCTCGGAAATGCCATCTCAGGCATTCAATTTGTCATCCCGTACACAGCACTGTTTCTGTCCCAAGTTGGTTTGACAAACCCATACGTCCTCAATGTCGCAATAAGCTCCTGCGGTATGCTTTATTATATCCCACCCCAAGAAATTGCGACTGACTAATTACCTTCTCAGTCCTCGCCGGAACCGTCCCCGGACCATTTCTCTGCGAGTACCTTGGTCGCCGCCTTAGTCTGATTGCAGGGTACATCGTCATGTCCATATGCATGCTGACCTTTGCGATCGTGGCGTCGGCTATGGGGCAATCTTCAACAACGGCTCAGAACGTACTCATCGCATTTCTCTGCATATGGGCCTTCACATTTGGCGCTACAAGTGGCCCTATCTCATGGGTATCATCTGTTGAGATGCACTCTCTGAAATTGAGGTCTTTCGGCCAAGGGTATGCGGTCATGATATACGAAATCTTTAGCTTCGGTGCCGCTTTTTGGACGCCTTATATGTTGAACGCCAACTATGGAAACATGGGCACCAATGTCGGATACTTTTACGGTTCTATTTCCATAGTAGTTTCCGTTTTAACAGCCCTTTTCATCCCCGAGACTGCCCGTCTTAGCTTGGAGCAAATCAACGACTACTTCGTGGGAGGAAAGCCTGCCTGGAAGACGAGCATGCGAGAGAACAAGAGGGTCGCCTTGGCCGTAGCCAACGAGTCAGATAAGCCAAACGCCGGGGACAATGTGTATTTAGATTGATGGAAATTACCAAAGCAGTGCAATTCAGACTGTGAATATCGACCTGCGCTCCTGTCTTTCCAGTCCACCATCCTGAGCCCCGAGTCAGCCATCCACAAAAAGGTGCAGCCCCACAGCTGAGCCAAAAAAGAAGCTTCATTAATAGTATGGCGCTCTAGTGGACCACAAAAAGCCAATGTGCCTCACGTGGCGGCAAGTAGTCAGGGGCTGTCTGTCAATAATACAGCCAAAGTCCTTGCTTTAACGCCAGAGGCTGTCGGAGTATCGTTTCATTGGTGCCCTGACCCACAAAACCCTTTCAGCTGGTGGAGGCCTCAGCCCAATCAGCCTTGTGTCCCCGCAACGATTAGCATAGACTAGCAGTCGAGACCACGCGGGATGCGTAGGGCGACGCTTTGTAACAGCGGCTGAGAGCTTGTGGCTGCTATTGCTAGGACTCAACAAATGAAAAGGCTTTTCTGGCGAGGAGTTGACGCCTTTTTAAAAGTGGTTATGCTGACAAGCCACCAACTTAGATCACTAGTTTAAATGCACTATAAGAACCGCCGTATTGCCATGTCTTCCTAATTTTGCTTAATCCTCGATCAAGATAAAAACAAAAAAAAGTGAGCTAACATCTGCCTTCAACTTAATTCGAAATGCCGCGATTCATCATCGCCCCACTGGCCCTCTCTCTCCTCTGTACGGCTGTCCAAGCCGCTAACCCCGTATTCGGGGTCTACTCAACGGACGCATGCGACTCTTGCCTTGACCAAGTATACGAGAGCTGCCCAGGCTACTACCAGACCCGGTCATATGCCACCTGTCTATGCAAGGGCGACGGTAGCAAGGACTTCGTGACCTGTACGTCTTACTGTGACCCTGGCCTTAACGAGCCGGCGCGAGCCACTGCTACGTTTTATGGCTACTGCGTCATCTTCTTCAAGGAGATGTGCCCCTACGCGGCAGACTTCGTCGATTCGGACATCATGAGCGAGCAGTGCTCCAAAGAAGCCATCGCCGCTGGTGGACTCGACGACGATTCAAAGAGCGGCTCTGGTTCAGATAGCGCCGATGATTCGAGGTGAGTTCTTTGGGCTTATGATAAGTTTGTTGGGGTATTGCTTCTAATGATGAAACGAGTAGTGCAAGTGCGGAGCCAACCAAGACGACAGGATCAGATTCCGAGGAAACTGGCAAGACCCACGAGACAAGCAAGACAAGCGAGACCACTAAGGCGACATCCGGTGCCACGCCTGCAGTTATACCAGCTTGGGCTATTATGGCTGGGCTGGGATTGCAGCTCATGAATATTTAGAGATATAGGGATGGTTGTGTTGATATATTTGAGATAGAGAGACGTATTAGATGTAGACCTGTATACTAGAATGGCGACGTGCTTCGTTGATAGATATTGTATTGTACAATAAGAAGGTTATTAATAACAGTCGGACAGCACACAACCCTTCCAAGCAGATATAGAGCAATGAATGCATTAAAAGATAGAAATACTAAAAAGCGGTTTAATGACAAAGTTTATTACAAGATGACAGGCAATATTTCGCATCTGGGTAATAGTAATAAGTACCCAGACGAAATGTAACCCGTCACATATATAGATCGAATTGATATTACCATACGCCCTTTAACTATGCTGAAATGGGACTTATTAAATGACCAAGCACGGGGATATTCTGTTTGGAATATTTCATTGGTTCCTATTGTCAATCTCAATGGCTGCGAGTGAACTCGGCATCCGGGCTTTAATCGGCGCATTCAGCATACCACGTTCAAGTAGCACCAGAAGAGGGTAATTTTGTCCTGTAGAATGTAGCCAGCTTCGGTATGAAACCCCATCCCTTGGCCACATCCCGATGTCTCTTCGGCTCGAAACGATCGGTAACCTAGGCAAATGCCGATATTGCTTGTCTGCCGAGAGGCGTCCTACCCCAGAAGCAAAAGCTGGCTCCGCCTATCGGCAAAGCGGAATCTACCCCGCATCTTAAATCTACTCTATCGGAGCTATAGCGTTCCCATGCAGGGTATCAAGAGTGACAGATGCATGACGACAAAACATGACGTTTCTTCCTACCGTCATCCTTTACGTTCAAAACTTGAGATACAGTATGAATGGCTCCTATCTCAGGTAAATACTGTTGAATTATTATCATATTGAAAAATACACAACATGTAGTTTTACAAATTCACCTCCAACTAACTGACCATGCCCTTTCATCATATGCCATGATCTTGGACGCGACTCATGGGTTACTCACCAACATGCTACTGTATCCCTGCTAGCGCCGACCCCACATTGTCCTTTTGCAACACACCAATTACATGGCAACAATGTGTGGGTCTAGATCATGACGGCCTCAACCTCTTAACTCTGGCTGCCCTCATGGCCCACCCATTTCTTGTCCTTTTGTTCTTCACCAATCTCAGGTGCTAACGACGAACTCGGCAACGAGGGCCATTCACGAGACTTTCCTTCGATCTATTTCCCACATTCCGCTTGCACAGTTCGCGGTAGTTTCTGCCACTGTTGTGGCCCGCTCCCGGGCGTCGCTGTCGGGACCATGCCCGAGAATTTGTACAATGATGATGACTGGGCTCGGATGCGGCCAAGGATTACCCAGCTATACATGGATGAGGACAAGCCACTCAAAGATGTGATGGAAGTGATGCAAAAGGAGCATAACTTTTATGCCAAGTATGTCAGCCTTGTCAATGCTGCCTGGACTTGGCACATGCTAATCACCGGACAGCCCTAGAATGTACAAGCATCGAATTAAGAAATGGGGCTTGATCAAGAACTTTAGAGAAGAGGATGTTGTCCAGATTTGCCTCTTGAAGCAGCAGCGAGATGCTGCAGGCAAACAGTCCGTCTTCTTTGTTCGGGGAAAACCAGTTGATTTGGATCAAGTTAACAAGTATATGAAACGAAGGCCAGACCTGGAGACGAGAATAAAAGCCGGAATGATAAAGCTTGCGAGCGTAAATCCTGACCTAATATGTCGGTCACCATCACCGGAACCTGTCTTGCATCAGTCTGATACTCTTCGATATTCGGATCAACTGCTCCAACTCCTCCGAAGCTACTACGCCACCACTTTTGGATTTGGCGAATCTCAAGGTCAATCCCTTGGTGACCTAGTTGATAATTCTCTGGGATTTATTCGATGCCATAGAAGACTGGGACAGGCCCAAACGATGATTGCAGCCACAGCAATGCAACCAGGCTTTCAGATCTTGACCAAGTCGCTCGATGATCTCAGGCATTTGGTAAAAGTCCGGGACGTCGGGCTACTTTTTTACTTGTGCGACTTTGCCACTGCATTCGATCAACGATATCAAGCACTTGCAATTAAAGTACTTCATCACATGTATGATTTGCTATCTACGGCACTTGGTAATGGTCATCCTTTAGTGCTGATTACCCATCGGCTTGTTTTCCTCTCGGAGGAAACGCGTTACGACTTGATAGCTCTTCTTTTAGAGGCTGCTGTGGATATATTGAACCGACACATTGGCACGGATCGGACCATGGGAAGAGCCAATTCTCATTATTTCCTGCTATTGGACTCCATGGGGCTGAAGGACAGATACTCGAAAGCAACATTCCCGGAGATGAATGTTTCAGAACTTGATGCAGCCAGTGCTGACTATCTTTGCCGATTTGCCGACCGTCTTATTTCGGCTGGTGAATTGACCAAAGCAGAACACAAATTGGACACTGTGAGTGATTGGCTTGCTGATTCTCAAACCCAAAATCATCCCTCATGGATTGATGTCCAGATGTCATATTATGCTTCCAGAGCACAATGTGCGTTCACGAGAGACGAATGGCAAGTGGGAGAGTCTTGGTTGCACAAGGTTCAGCATCATGCCTCCGTATACTTCCCTGATGGTTGATGTAATAATATGCTGGTCAATCATTTATTCATTTATCTTGATGTAATAGCTTTCTAATCGAGTACTGTCGTATAGATATAAATGAGCCACTGATCAATATGATTGATTAAAATGATGGGTCAAAAGTCTGGCAACGCCCCACGGCGGGCCACCCACCAATTCGGCGGGATAGATAAAATAAACCAGCCTAAATAACCTAACAAACAATAATATTAGGTTTACTTACTATGCTAAAGTTATGAGATATTATTTATTGTTTTAGGCCCAAGGTTGAAAAACTGGAGAGGTCATCGCAATCGAAAGGTGGTACCGGTGTTGTCAGACTTTTGGCATATCACTTTAGTATACTGTCTGGCAAAAATACAGCGCCGTGAGCAGACGATTGAGAGCCAGACCCCTGGCATAGTGGATTATGAGTCGAATAATAGTTAGTTTCCATTTATGTTTCTTATGAATGTTGTAGGTTTGGTCTGTGGTCAAAAATCTATTTTTAGTCGTAAAGGTGTTGGAGATGCAGCCGTGAATTTAGATACAGGTACGGTGAGCTATTGTCGGTGACTTGTGGAATAAAGATGGCTCAGTCGATGGGCAGTAGATTGAACAAATGGCCCTAGTATTAGATAGTTATGTGCGGATATTTGAAAGAAATAAATGGAGATTATGGAAACGTGGTATGAAGGTGAGACATGGATTGATAAAATTCCTCCCTCGGGGAGGCGGGGGCTGGGAAGAAGATTTTCTCCCTTGAGTTTGCTAAGGGAGATTCGGTACACTCAACCAGCATTTAATCTGATCTGAGTAGTTGATACTGAGCTGAATATTTTTGTTACATTAATTTCTCAAACTACCTCGCAGTTTTCTTGTTAAATATTCTTTTAATCGATTGCAGAAACAGTGATTCAAAGGTCACCACGTGTGATTTTCCTTATAGCCGAGTGTCTTCATCTGATCAATGGAGGCAGAACTTTTCCAGAAACATCGGGGAGCAGGGCACACCTGACCCCCTTCGCACATTCACAGATAAAATCTGAATCCGAGAATTTCTGTCCACCATCACTGATCTACAACTCCTGCCCTAATAAAGGATGGCATTAAAACCCCTGAAACATGCAGACCAATTATTTAGAACCCAACCCTGTTAACAATATACGATGACTGGAATGATGTGTACAATGTCCACCTTTCCTCGTAAACAACTTCCCTGTGATCTCTCCTCACATCTATCACTCATCTCAATTCAACGGCTGTTACGCATCCACAGCATATCAAATGCGTCTTTTGTCGGTACTTAACTGGGCCAAGTCGGCCATACCCTCGCCCACTCTTGTCTCCGTTATTTCCAAGGGGCTGCCCACTGCTTGGGGCTGCACCTTCGTTCTTGCCGTGCTCATATTTACGGCTTTCCCTGGAGAAGATCCCTACCGCTGCCGCTCTCTCCTCACCACAGGTCACTGGGTCGACCCCGCTGACCAGAATGGAGACCGACTGCCATTCCATCAGTGGCAGCCAGAAAACTGCATGCTCCACGATTACCGGTCCGACGATATTGTTGAATGTATAGGGAATCGCTCAATTGTAATCACGGGGGATTCAACACTTCGAATGACAGCAGAAGCGATTATACGATTGGTGAGCTTCATGCTTCCTTCATTGAAAAGATATTGCCCTCCGGAGAACTAATGCGCGCCTCTAAAGTTAAATATTTCCCAGTCCGAGTTTCTCCAGTTCAAAAGGCCAAAGCATGATGATTGGGAGATACCGCATCGCGGTCTCACCCTCAAATTCATATGGAACCCTTATCTCAGGACCCAGGGCCATTGGAATATGGATAGTAGTTATGGAGACCCTTCCAACCTGACAAAGTATACCGAGGAGGCAGACTGGTACAAACAAGAAGCGGAGAAGCCTGTTCCTTTAGGCGAGCAAAAAGGTGCCACCCTCTTCTTCTTGGGGGCTGGGCCATGGTTTGCGCAACACTTTAAGGAAGAGGAGGCAGACATGTGGCATGAAAAGTATCACAAAACAATCAACAATGCCTCAATGCTATTCCCCTCAAAAGCACAAAACCCCTTCACAATGCCACTAGACTCTGAGGAGGGAGTGGGGAACCAGTTGTTCTTTATCCCGCCTTCTCGTGGGGTTGTAACCGGATACGACGAAAAGAAGTGGGATCTCAATTTGCGAGAAGACAGGCAGATACGAGGGTACCAAAACTGGCTAATGGCGCAACAGTCATCCTTGAACTTTTGGATGGCATGGGCAGTCCCCAGAGTCGTTGAAGACCAGAACAAGACGATTGTTGATCCTTGGGCATCGGGCTGGCACTACATCGACAGTGTCGCGGAAATGAGGGCCAACATCTTGCTCAACTACCGATGCAACGCCAAGCTCGCCCGCAGGAAATACCCCATCAAAGCAACTTGCTGTACCGACTATGGCTCCAAGCCGACAGCCCAGGTGTTTCTTGTGTGGTCAGCCATGATTCTGCTGGGCGTTTGTCTCGCAGTGGAGGGCAGAGAGATGCTCTCACATCGGTCATTCTCTCGGTCCCAACTTCTTAACATGAAGACAGGAGGAGCCTTAATACTTCCCTTGCTCATGTCACACTACGCCGATCGTACGCAGATGATGGGCAAGGGCGAGAAGGTGCTGCAGGCTGAGAGTATCGTCATTCTTCTGGTCGCGGTGACCATCTTTGCGCTCATGGCAGTAGAGGGCAGCCATGTTCCATACGCGTCTGTAAAATCAGAACAGAGCTTTCTATCCCAGAGCCAGATGAAAGAGTGGAAAGGATTAGCTCTGCTAATGTTCATTTCTATATCTTGGGCTAACCACCAATCTACCTGCGCTAGCATCGTGGTGGCGGTCCTCGGTTCCACCTTTCTGTTCCAATCCGCATACGAACACACCACGTATTTCTTAACCACGAGGGACTACTCTTTTTCTCGGGTGGCCAATGTTTTGCTGCGCCTCAATCTCTTCACATGTCTGCTCTGCCACTTCACAGGCACCGAATACACCCAGTACCACTATATTTTGCTTGCGAGCTTCTGCTTCTTAGTCATATGGGCTACAATGACAATCGAGGATGAATGCAATAATGATACTAGGCATGTCTTCTGCAAAATAGTCATATCTACAGCAGTTCTAATACTTGCCACTAAATTCACCCCGGCAATGAAGGTAATCCTCTTCTTTTTCAAGATCTTTAACATTCACTGGGATATTGGGTTATTAGAGACGTACATCTCCAGAGATCTATATATTTCGTACGCGGGTATGCTTCTCGCCATTGCTAAACACAAATTCAACAAACCCATAGATCCTATCTGGACCTACTCACTTGGTGGTGTCAGCATCATGGTTCTCGGTTTCTCTTGGTCTACTTGGTCTCAGGAAGGCCTAGATCTTTCTGCCTATATGGGATTTCATAGCGTGGTCTCATTTGCTCCCATTTTGGCTTACGCCATTTTGCGAAATATTTCTCCTACAGTTCGCGGCCATCAATCCAGAACATTGGAATGGGTAGGAGAGTGTTCGCTTGAACTGTACGCTCTTCACTTTCACCTCTTTCTTGCATCAGAGGGCCACGGTATTCTCCTTACTGGCGTATTCGCAGGAGATGGCTCTCTTGTCAATGACCGATGGAGAGATCTCATCTTTATTGTACCAATCTTTATCTTGGCCGGTGTTTTAGCAGCCACGGGAACTTCCAATTTGCTAAAAATGGTATTTCTGACGTCGAGACAACAACCGGACTCTGGACTGAGCCTCCAATCGGGAGTTATTACAAACAAAGATTTCGACGACAGCTCTGACGGAGAAAGCCTCTTCGAAAAGCCCGTTTTTAGCCCAGAGCTTGAGGAAGCAGCCAACCACAGCAAAATAATACCCATGTGCAAGATCCCCATGACTAAGATATTTGTAACTGCGGAAACTGCTCGCGGTACATCCCTATTGTTAGCATTGTGGGCTCTGAACGTATTCTCTCCAGGATCACGTTAAGACAGAAGTGGAGGAGCTGAAAGGTAGTGAAGAGGTGTGAGTCAAAGCATACGGTTTGGAAAGCGACATGGAAAGTCTCATTGCCATTGATTGTGGAGTTTAAGCGCTATTTAACCTGATAGAATTCTATTTGGTGAGACTTGTCTTTATTTCACTTGCTCTTTATAGTTGCAGCACCTATAGATGGGCCGGCCGACCAAAAAAAAAGAATCGGGGCCTTGAGACTAATCGTTCAGCATCAGGAGTTGGGTGGGCCTTCTAACCTAACCATAAGAGGTAACCGCGCGCGATGCGTCGAAAGCATAAACTAAACAAGAGATTGCTAAGCATGTATCACATAATCAAATAATGCTGCAATGAGGTTTAATGAATAGAAAGATTCAAATGAAATGTGCGCGTAAATATCGAGTATGACGCGGAGGTTGTTCAAGCCGAGGTCGTCAAGGATAAATATGAACTGCTCAGTCCGCTTCAGAAGAGACCAATTAGGCCATATTCCACTGTCCTTTCCTTTCATGCTATACCCCAATCACGACTGGGTTTTTCGTAAATATTAGCTGCAAGATGCGATCCTGGCCTCTCCTTCCGCTGCTGGCAATGAGTGCCGTCGCCCGACCATACTCTGCGCCAATGAAGGAACTTGACAAATCCGGGTTTCTCGAAAAGATTACCGAGTACTTCCCTAAGAACACGACACTCTATACAGACTCCGCCGGAATGATGGAGACATGGAATATCCTAGCAAAAGAATTCTCAATTGATACAGAGGCAAATGCTCTGAACGATGGCCAATGCGCCGATATTACTGTCATCTTCGCCAAGGGCACTTACGATATTGGAAACCTTGGTGTTCTCACCGGGCCCTGGTTTCTAGAGGCTCTCCAGAAAGGGGCTAGTGGACTCAGTATTTCTATGCAAGGCGTTGAGTATGGTGCAAACATGACTGGATATTTGCTTGGAGGTGATCCCGATGGAAGTATCCAAATGATGGTGGCCCTAACCTATTTTAACGACGTGCCTAACCGTAAATTTAATGATAACAGGGCTCTTGATGTTGCGGCAGCTGCTGTTAAATGTCTGAAAACAAAGATCACTATGTCTGGCTTTTCTCAGGGTGCACTGCTTGCGCATAATGCTGCAAACATGTTGCCCAACGTGATTCTGGACAGAGTCAGCTCCGCGGTGACGTTTGGCGATCCCCGAAATCCAAGCCCTCTTAACGGACTCGACGATAGGACTCTAATTATATGCATCTCTGGTTATAATGTATGCTACGGGGGCGACGGCATGCAAACTTATCATTTTGAGTTACTCGACCAAGGCACATGAGGCTGCTGCGTACGTCCTGTCCAAATCAAGGGTGCATTAGTTTGTTGTTGGGCGATGCACGTCAATATAGTCAGTAACCTTTACAGCCAGCCAGGACGCACCATGTATCGAGCGGTCAGATGGCAGTTGACGGATGGACTATCGGTGACATGCGTCTATAGAGAGGTACACATGGACTCGAGTCATCAAAGCATTCTACGGGCCGCTTTAGGTATTATACCCAATCGAGATTAGTCTTGCGCTTCATGGTTGGCTTATCTCAAGCATAAACTTTCTTCTCAGCTTTCACAATGATTGCTTTCTAGCTATAGTCCTGTGAGTCAATACTATATGATGTTGGAAAGTGTTTCGGAGCCCTGTAACGGAATGAGTGATTTCGCTTTTGCTAGTTTTAGGAAGCTTGAGATACGATGAGTGCAACTGCTTTAAGCGGAACCGCCTGCTATTATTAGCATGCGTTACAGCCGAACAACTACATCATCATGACATTCTTCGCCTCACCCCAACAACCAACATTTCAGCGAAATGGGAGAGGGACTTGTCCTCAAAACGAACGGCTTGATCCAGATCCAAGTCAAAAATGGCATGTTTAGGACACTTTTATCTGTATGGAGAAGATTGTTTTTGAACCAGCCGTGTTTTTACGATTCCAGCCAGCTGGGGGAATGATCATGTCCTGAAAACGAACCATCGTTTGGTTGTGAGGAATTCCGCTTAACCGAGAGGCAACCTGGAGAACGGCTCGGATAAATCCGAGCGAGCCAGCCAAGACATTGCCCTCCCTTTCGCATTGCCAAAACGGGTTTAAAATACGAGATCTTGTGGTTGCAACCAGTACAGGGTGTCCGCCAGGCAGACTTTCTGGGGTACATAATCGTGCATGGGCTCATCATTGTGGCGAGGCCTCGTTCGCGATTATGCACTGGTTTTGGCCCCCGACAGCTACGGCACTCGGTCATCCGACCCGCAAAAATATTCCATTCTATCTCCCATCCCTGCACGCATCAAATATTCCATCGTGATATAGGCTCTTGAGATTTCAAGCGGTGTATGGCATTCGTGGGGGTGTGAGGCAGCGCAATATTGTCTGGGAAATAATATCAGTTCAATTTCGCTACAATGGCTCGTTCGGTGATGTTTTTGACTATTCAGCCCTGTTGGCCCACAACATCGGTGACTGAGTGGGCGAGATTCCCGTATAGCTTCTCAAAACGTGCTCGAATTTTCTTATCGATGGGGCCATTCCATTTGAGCAAAGAGTGGCGGGAGTGGCCAGTTGGCAATACGATAAGTCAGAACAACGCGTTTTGTTCCACCAGTCAGCGAAAGTTCTAAACGAGTGGTAATTTCAGTATGTTTTTCTTCAATGCAATTGGATATACCTTGACACAGTGCAGCCGAATGTGACTGCCATCGGAGCTGTCACAAATGCACTCCGCCTTGATGGTAGGATTCAGCCGCCAAGAATACCGCCGCATGCCGGATTCCGGGAAGTTTAAGTCAACTCTTGATGCTTCTATCATGGAAACCAGAGCCACCCAATCGCATCTCCCAAGGCATCGGAAATAACAAATACATGCATGAGGTATTTCTCATTTGGGATCCCAGCATCAACTGAGGGCCGGACAGACTCGTCCGGTCCAGATAAGGCATAATGGCCTCGGCCAAATACTGGGATTCTCCAGTTTTCAGAGTGGCCGGCAGGCTGGGAGAGCCCACAGTCAGCTCACAAATTCGACAGGTTACATGAGGGGATCTCGTTTCCTCCACCGGACGTCATGTACGACGGTCACCGGGATGCATTTGTTGGTGCGGCTGTCCCAATTGGAATGCGCTGTCCACGTCCTTCATTTTAAGCTTAGCATCAACCTTGCACTTGTTCCACTGTCATCCTCTCCACCCCTGTTGCCATGCGCAGGATGCCTTCATCGTAGACTCACTTGATAGGGCCACAGTTACGGAGGAACGAAATCTGACCCGAGTGATTGGAGGAAGTATTTCCCGCGGGCTCTGAAACAACCCCATCAGCCCTGCAGCCCTTGCCTTACCTGTCCGGGCTATTCAACCGAAGTGGGTGGGCGGATAAGTGGGACTTCGGAGCATTCGGGCGGTCGATTCGGAATGCGACCAGCAGGACCCACTAGTCATGATGGAGGGCAGATCTGACCATGGCTGTTTTCACAGGGAGATTTGATAGATGTATATCGGCAAAGTCGAAAGAGGAGGATTGGTATAGGCGGCGTATATAAGAATGGAGCCGTCTCCGAAGATTCGACAGCAGCAGACCCAACAGTCCACCACCAACTTGAACAACGTTCCTCTATCATCATGCATTTCTCTAAGCTAGCCGTATTGGCCACTGCCTTTGCGCCTTCAGCCATGGCCTGCCTGGGTTACACTGGTGGTGTTCCCAAGGCCACCAGCACCAAGTCCAACTCCAAGGTCATCACTGTCGAGAAGGGCCAAGTTTTTGACGGTGGCTGGGCCCGATACGACCGCGGCAGTGGCGCATGCAAAGGCCAGAAAGAAGGCGGTAAGTGGGGCCTTCCCGAAACCTAAAATGTGGGAGTTGGGTTAATCGAAAAACATCATATCTGCAGACTACAAGGACGCCGTCTTCTATCTTCAAGAGGGCGCAACTCTCAGGAACGTTATCATCGGTAAAGATCAAGCGGAAGGGGTGCATTGCAATGGACACTGTACATTGGAATTCGTTTGGTTCGAAGATGTGTGCGAGGATGCTATCTCCATCAAGAACGACAAGGCCGGCAAGGAGAGCTGGATCATCGGTGGCGGCGCGTACCACGCCAGCGACAAGGTCATCCAGCACAACGGCTGTGGCACAGTCAACGTCATCAACTACTATGTTGAGGACTACGGAAAGCTCTACCGTTCGTGCGGTAACTGCAAGAGCCAGTGCAAGCGCAACGTCTACATGGAGGGCGTCACCGCCAAGAACGGTGGCGAGCTCGCCGGAATCAACGCCAACTACAAGGACACTGCGACTCTCAAGAACTGCTGCGCCGACACCAAGACGAAGTGTCAGATGTACAACGGCTGTGCTGGTGGCTGCGAGCCCACCAAGGCCGGCACCTGCTCTGGTTAAGTCGTTACAATGCCCAGGGCCCATTTCAATCTTCGGAAGGACTGTGGAGGAAGTGTTTAACATTCTTGTACTTATTCAAAATGTACATATCTTGTCTTTACTGGAAATAGTTCCAGAAATATGTCCATTTTTCTTGGGCTTTACATATTGCCCACCAAAATATATTACTCCAAGTTTCGTGGTTCAGTGCCTCGCGCTCGTCTTGAGACTCGCTAGATAACACACATCGCTTCCATAATGACTTGACAGTCGAGGGATACAAAAAGATAAGAAGCTGTTTTGGCGGATGAGGTTGAATTCTTTTTTTTTTCCTTGCTTTGTCAATGTAGTGCACTGCCACGGTTAATGTCACACTGTCGGCAAGGGTCTACGCCGGAGTATACCAGTGCATATATTACTTCTACCTTTCATTGTAAGCGTAATTTGTCAAAGTCCATCTATTCATTCGTTATTCGGTAAATAATTTGGCTTGAAGGCGGTACGCCTCCAAATTTGTGTTCCCCAACTGCACAGTCGAGTGGGTTCGCCTACCCCAGACCTCTCTGTCTCACAACAACTCCAACAGTGCAGATTGAGAGACCTACTGCAAATTGTATGTAGAACCACGGGCCCGGAACTGATTCGAAGTTGGCCATAACTCAAAACTGCCTCCATGACCAAGGATGTTATCTTTTTAGCTACGTCACTTTGAATCCCTCCCTGTTCCAGCTTGCTTCGAGTTCTGTCTGCTGGCTCCAGACTATAAGCCCTGTAGATGTGGAGGCACATGCCTGTGCTAGCGCTCGCTTGTGGCAGTTACGAAGATCCCCATCGGTCCGTCTCTAAAACCGCGCTAATGTGGCTTGCACTAACAGCACTTTCCTCTCGGTCTGTTTCTGTCCCACATGTGAAAACATGCCGAAAATGCCAACCAGAGTGATCAATTCTGGACACAGGAAAGAGAAATAAGGCGTCTGCTAAAAAGGAGAACCAGTATATTGATGGAGTGGATACGCCACGCTACGGAGTCTTGGATTCACCCACCAAACAGGGCATGACAGATCGGTAGCAGATTAGAGCAAAATAAATTCACTAAATCTCCCCAATTAGAGTAAACATGTACCTCGCTTATCCTTTTTTTCGTTGGGAGTAGGGAAAAGTGCTTATTCCTCCATCACCTGACCGAGATGCACCGTGTCCTCGGATGCAGAAGGCGCGCAACAGCCACCCAGACACGGCACAGGCCGCTAATATAGCCGATGGTAGTCGGACCTGACGAATGCCAACCGCAAGACCTATCAGAATGCATGACTCTGACCATGGGCCCTTAGAGACTGATCGGCAAGAAACAATTAACGCCAGTCTTAGAGTAATCTCAATTCCCACGGGCAGGGATCGACAAGCGTAAAGCCACGCCCGCCGGAACATCGGCGCACCACGGAGACGGCACACCTGCTAGCACGCCACCTCGTCAGACACGGCACGTAGTCCACATAGGCTAAGACACGATGCAGCATCGCTTAGAGAGAGATCAAGACCATCGTGCGTGAATGAGCAAAGTCAGAGGGAATTATTTATTTCTGCTTCTTTCCCGCTCTCTCATCATCAGTTACTCTTGCATCAATTCTTCAACCCACATCCAACACAAACCATGCACTATCAAGCTTTAACTCTTCTTGCCCTCATGGGCGGCCTCGTGCAAGCTCAGTCACATGCCAAACCCCCATACTTCTCAAACAACTGTGAGACCCTCCCCTCTGGTCTGAGGGATGTCCGACATTTCGACAGCTATGACCAAGTTCGCGGCACCTATAAAAAGATCTGCACCATTGTTGGACCGACCTGCAAATCGCATTGGGACTGTCCCCTTCCGAGCAGAGACCAGTGCCCTCAGGATCAGCAAGAGAGCCAGTTTGAGGCGTGTTTGAAGAACCTAGAAGGGGTTCTTTTCAGAAGCAAGAGGGAATGCGATGGTCTATCCACCGACAAATGGGTTTACAAAATACAGCAGGCAGACTGCATCGACGGCTACTGCCGCGGGCGGACCGATCGCAACCAGCCGTGCGATTGTGCAGTCGGCTGCGGACTCAAGTCGAACAACTTCGGGGATCAGAGTTGCATACAGGGAATGTGTGTGGAGGCAGAATGCGCGAAATGCGGAGAGCAAGCCAGAGGCAGACGGTGTTGCGGGTCTGGTAACGCCGGGCCTACTGGAGAATGCATCTGTCCTCGGTGATTTGAAGTCAGATGCGTAATAAGGCAGTCGCTATCATTGGCTGGCATTGGGCATCGTGGAGGAGTAATTCATGACCGATGATGATGCAACAGTCTCAAGCGAGAAACAGCAGCTGCCATGTTGGGTTTTGGCGGTTCAACCTGAATGATGAATGGATTTTGCTTACAATTGAAGACGTTATCAAACCTTGTTAGTTTAAGCACCATGTTAGCTAATAAATGTCACTTTACTTCATGATTTTAGCTCTATTAAGGTTGTGTTCTTCTGGTGGTGCAAGAATTAGCGTGGAGTTCCAAAGGCGTATTTGATTTAAGGCCATGTTATCCATGTGTCGCCGCTGAGGAACATTGATATCAAAATCGCGGCAATTTGATCAAAAACCTTCAGGATCAAGGGTTTAAGCGATGTATTCTCCATCATCACCCGTTAATTAGCACATAACGCTCCCTAGATGAGGCCGAAAGAGTGGGTCCGTATTGGCGGTCACATTACTGGACCAAGTCAAATTGAGAAGAGAAGTCGGAGTGGAACTACTGCCAATAGAATGAAAATTAAATCTCCGTCGGTAAAGATCTTTTACAATGCGTACACGAGGGAACCAACTGTATCCGAGCCACTTGAATGCGATAGATTTGTTTTGTACTTTGAGGCTCTAGGGTGGCTTGATCAATTGCAAGGACACATGAGCGAGTTGTAGGACAATTAACCCCTTGGCGCTTCGATAGAATGGAAAACGTAGGCAAAGTTTTGTGCTTGAATTACGAGAAGCACCTGAGACGAAACCAACTGTACCTGGTTATACGAAAAAGGAGCTTTGTAGTTATTTCGGTTAACAACTGGGCTTCTCGAACCATTAGCCAACTTGGTGTTTCTCTTAGATGCTTTGTAACAAAAGTGCCAGATGAATTGCCAAAGTAGGATTGCTTCGGGTTGTGGGCATTCTCGAACGTAGCATGTTCTGGGCGAAGGTGAAACTCGGTCGGTGGATTGCCATTGAGCGAAACCTACGTAGCTGATCCATGCTGTTGTTTGAAACAGGGTGCCTGTTTTGTCGATCCACTCCGGCCCACCTCGCTCATCCCGATTTTCTGGTCGCGACACTACACTCGGGTAGCTTAGCCTCGCATGGAATTGATCTCGAATATGTTTGGTTTGATATCTGTGAAGAAAATCACTGCTGAAGATGGGTGGGCTTTTAGTCTCAATTAACCCGGCCTTCTTCGGTTTTTTACGGCCGGATCTTCGGCCGATCGCCCGCTCAAGAAGCGCTTGGCAATCACCAAATGAAAGAATTCGAGACGTTAGCCTGCTTGGAGATTACCATGGAGTCCCATTTCAGGGGATTTCACGCCCTATTTTGCAGGGAACGTACGGATCATCGTTGCCGTTATGCTGAATACGGTGTTTTGTGACTGGCAGCAAACTCCAGTCATTTCCAAATTTCCACCAATCGCCGGGGAGGCTGCCAACCAGGGCCCACGCTTAGCGGCTCCCAATGTTACAGGATCATCTGCCAGAGTTGCCTCGATGAAACAACTGCGAAATAAAACGACTTGGGATCCCAAAGATAAAATGCCAAGCCAGGCCAAGCCGCCATTGTCTGCATCTTTCCTGTTGTAGTTGCAACTGCCTGATTCGTACCACACCCATTGTTCTCTTCTTTTGGTTCGCAGGATTCGACACAGTAACAAAGGGACAAGATGCGATCTTCAGTTGCTTCCGCTCTATTGCTCGGCGCCGCTGGCGGCGTCCAGGCCGAGGGCTGGTCCGGCCAGTACAAGTTCGGAAACATGTTCTACTCCGGACTGACAAAGAGTGGTGTGACGATTACCCGGGCCACTTACTCCCTGGTGCCTCCCTCTGTGCCATGTGGCTATGCCACCAGCGGCGGCAACGAGGAGCTTGCCTTCTGGATCGGCATCCAGAACGACCCTGCGACAGTCAACGGCAATGTCGCTCAGGAGGATTTCGTTCAGCCTCTTCTGAACTGGGCCCCTAGCCAGCAGGACACTGGCTGCGACACCGACAACAAGCACTGGTGTGTCGCTGCCAGCACTTACACGCCCTCCGGCCAGATTGGACAGACTTACCAGCCCATCAACGCCGGCGTCACCCTGGACTTTGAGCTCATTGTTGGCTCCTCGGTGCAGCAGACCGTTTCTTCCGGAGGCCAGGTCATCTCCACTCAGACAAACGCCGCCGGCATGAAGCCCGCCGTCTTCTACGGAGCCAACGAGTGCTACCTGCAGTCGTGCGGAACTCTGGGTGCCTACACCTGGTCCAACATCACCGTCCACCTCTCTGCAGCAGATGCGGACTTTGGCAACACCCTCACCCTCACCGGCGCCACCAGTGACGGATTCAAGACGACCGATGGAGGCAAGACGTGGACCAACAGTGGTATCACCATCAACAAGGATTACCTTTACTCCGACGACCAGAACCACGAGTGCAGCTAGATGGTGACGCACGGACACTGATTAGGCGATGGGGAGGATGGTCAAGGGGACAACTTCTTTCTGTATAAATGTATACCGCAACGGGCCTTGCACATAGCATGTTCACTTCTACAAACGGCCTCGCGGCAATTTAAGCATATTTTGGCTTGCGCACGTCTTATCTTGGTGTATTGAATGTGAATGTGAATATTGACGTGGAACAGGCGCGGGGGATAACAGCCGTATGGGCTGATTCCACTAACGATGCATCGGCATGGAGTGTAACATCAGCGTCATGTCTTTTGATCTGGTGGCTTATTCTCGGAATTAATCAAAAACAGTCAACTGCGAGTCCCCAGATGCCACCAGCAGAAGGATCCTACGCAAATGATGAGGCGGGGCTGAGTTGACAGCTGCCATCGGAGCGAGGGCACCTGGCGAGGGCACCAAACGCAGTGTCTTTGTTTGCTCCTTCACACACAGAACACAACCGGATTCTAAATTTCTTCACTTCTTCACTCCCTCATCTCCATCTATCTCTCGAATTCCTCGCATCACCAGCCAACAACGTCTGTTCAATATGTCTTCCCAAGAAAAGGACAGCGACGCACCATCGCCTCCCCCACAGCCTAACTTCAAGCTACTCGAAGAAGGCATACGCCTTCTTGAAAAGTGGTCCGAAGCACAACTTCAGCTGTCTCGGGAATTCACTCGCTATTCCCAGGAGTCGATACGACGACAAGAACAACTCCTCCAGGAGCTCGGCCGTAGAGCCCAGGGGCGACAGCAAAACCTGGCACAGCCCGATCCCTGGTTCAAGTACAACAGAGAGCTTGAGGGCTTCCGATACTATGGCCAGAGTGTTTTGTACTTTTCTGGGTGCCTGAACTGCTTGAGCCAGCTTGCGCTGCGCAAGATATCGCAAACGGAGACGACCCGAACCATGCTTCAAGTCGGTTTTGTGGCGAGCTTTTATACACTGGTCCCCGGAATCTGGCTGATTTTTGGCCGTAATGTTCCCGGATGTCCCCATAGGCGACGCTGGAGACGCTATATGACTGTAGCGTCCACCATTTCTCTCATTGTCGCCTTTGCCTTATTCCTTGGGGCACTGTTGTTGGAAATCATTGGTGGCTTGGTTTCCAATGCCTAGCGATGCGGTCTTACTTCTCACCCGAACTGACTGGAGGCTGTTTGACAAAAAGGGTTGGGAGACTTTTGGGTGTAGTTTATCCGACCTGCCGCCACTGAGATTTGGCTGACCTTCGACAAGCGAACAATGAGACGGGTTGATTCATTTCGGCAGGGGCGCGTTCGAGGGATCCCCGCGCGTGGACAAGTGTGGTATTGGGGCTTTGGTCTTGTTTTTCTTGATGATCCGTAGCATCAATACAGGCATGCTCTGATGCATCAATTGCGATACTGTCACTCACTACATCGTGTCGGCTTGAATTTCACGTGTCCAACCCGGTGTTCGGCAACATTGCACCCCCTGGACAGAGTAAATGATGATGTATGATTGATTCCGCATTCATCGACCTGCTCCACGATCTATTTGAGTTTCTTATCTACACTTTAAAAGCCAGCACGACGATTGTCATTCAAATAATGAGTAGCCATGGAACAGTCACCAGTAATTATCGCTCCACTAGTTGGATTCGCGCTGTCGGATGACGTGAAGAAGGGAGTAATCAACGCCCTTCGTCAATGCACCACCATATTTGCGGATAGTATGTGTGAGAGGAGCCCAGCTACAGAAAAGATTCAAAACCTGCATCTTTCTTTAGCTTAGCTTGAAATTTCAGAGTCTGGGGCGTGATAGCAAAGGTGACAGGTTGATGATTTGATTCAGGAGACTCGTCGAGGTAGTCTTCAATTCGGCCTTGAACCCCCATTTGTTTCGCGCAACTTGTAATCCATTTCGTATAAGGTTTAGATAGACAGTGTTCGATTCTGGTCAAATATTATTATCAGTAAGACGCAGGCAGAAAATTTACACAATAATAGTACTTGACAATTAGGTATTTTTAACTGATAGATTGTTTCAAAGATGTTATCTCTGTTAAGAATGACAAAATCGGCATGGTGAGCTGGATGATCGGTGGTGGTGCTTACTACTCCAAGGACAAGATTATCTAGTATAATAAACAAAGACAAACACAAAGCACATTGTCAAGTCCAACCCTTTGTCGCGGGCCTTGGCCTTGTTTCTCTCGCGCGGGTGTCGTGACATGATTGAATCATAATAATATTGAACGCAGGCCACTCCAATTCAATTGACCTTGATTACTTCAATTCAATCCACCACATATCACAACCAGGCGTTGAACCAACGGACGGCTTGAAAGAAAGCCTCCTCCTTGCCAAACCTCTGTTCCCGATCAGATACGTTTCCGCGTGTCCCAAATCCGTGGGGGGTTCCGGAGTACAAATTAACCTGGAAAGGAAAACTTGTCTCCCCAAGGAGACCTTCGATCTCGGATCTTCGGGTTGCATTAAGCAGCGAATCGATTTCTAGAGAGGGGGTTAACCAGGCTACTCAAACTTGATAGTCATTTATCACGTCTCACCTGCTGCAGCAATGCTGACTGGCCCATTGATAGAAAGGACTTCTGAATCCTCAAGTAGACTCGGATGGGCGGCAAAGGCTACGTTTACACCCTTGCCCTTTTCAGCGAAGCGGAAGACGTACCTACCACCAAAGCAGTAGCCCGTGGCGGCAAGTTTCTCAACTCCTAGATCCTGGCGCATGTAATCAATAGTAGTCTTTACAATTGGATCAGTAGTATTGATGTTATGTTTCGCGAGAAATTCAGTCGAGTTGAAGGTAATATCATGGGGTGCCGGATCACCGTTGAAAATGTCGGGCATTACCGTGAGAAAACCTGCTCGAGCAAAACTGTCTGCTAGACTGAGAGATATTTATGAGCCCTTTGCTTTAATCACGCGTTCAGGGGGTCTCACGAACAGTTTGTTTTGCAACAGCGGCAAGCCAAAGGCGTCTGTAAGGTACAGCACCGCAGGAGCATCTGGGGAAAGGTTGGCTGGCTTGCTTATGTAAGTGGTAACTTGAACTTGTTAGCGAGGTTTCACCTTCATTAGTGGCGCTGGTGTTAAGCTTACTTCCATTCTGCACCACCTCTTTTCCACACGGAGTGCCCTCATGAGCAATGATGTTTGATACAGAAAGAGTGTCAGACAGGGCATTACCCATTGTCCCCAGAAGGGCCAAGCCGGTAAATAGAGAATGAAACATCTTGAGGCAAGAAATCGAAAGGATAGCTTGATTGTCAAAATGCGGTCACTCAACACGGCGAGAATGAGCAAACAACAAGCAAAAAGAGGATAATTACCTGATGAGGAACACTTGACTGTGATTTGGAGCACTACTGTCGTGGGCCACCAAGTCTTATGTCGCCATCTATAACCTGTACTTGGCTAGCTTAATTGCAAGGGGTATGGTCCTATCTCGGAATCGCTATCGGTTTCGCTCACGATGGCCGCAGCCAACTCGAGCCCATTAAGCAACACGCGTTCACCCCGACGATCTGCGGATCATGCCCATGAAATAGGGCATAATGCAATGTTCTAACGACTGAAACAGCGACGGTTTTCTAGCTAGTCTGCTTTAATTAACCTTACTGATTATGCTTATTGCTTTAGCGACTCTTGTTTTTTTCGTGATGGGGTCGCAGGGGACGTTGTCGGCATAGGGGTACTCTCTTGAAGACAAAAGCAAAGAATTAGTTACTTACTGAGAGTCGGGGGCCTATAGACCCTGAGTGATATCGCTTTGTGCTTAGCAGATGTAAGGATATGATTAGAGCTCAGTCAACCGTCCCATAGATCCACGCAGCAGGATGTCTCACAATGTCTGGGTTAATCAACCCCCATCCTTCTGTTTCTGTGCTCCTTTACTCTTCTTCTTCTTCCCCTTCTTATTTTGCTCTCCGAAGAGCTCCTTTGGGAAAACCCTGGGTTCGCCTTTACCCGTACTAGAGATCCGAGCATGGCCCAGCCCTTTAGCCGTAGGACAAATGGGGTTAGCAGCAGCGCAGTTAATGGGTGTGTGAGATGAGGAGGTGCTGAGAATGCTTCTGTTCGTTTCACCAAGACTGCGCCAAGCTAGCAAATCTCAGCTTAGCATGATTATGAAGTGCTTAGGAAAGTAGAGATGCTAGCCCTACTCGCTGACGTTAGGCCGCAGAGATGCGTCCACCGGTAGGCATCTCCACTGCCATAAAAAATGATTGGAATTGGGCGGAGGGGTATCGGCTGGCGCTCGGGTTCCGGGTCGGCGCTCGGGTTCCGAAATCGTAGGATCTACAATCAAGGCAACCAAAAGTCCGCCACGACGAGTCATGGGGTTGTTTCATTTTTAGTGAATTAGTCAGTGTCTCTGATGAAGGATGGAGACGAAGGAGATGCGTCCAAGGTGGTTCTCAGTCGCTTTCAGAGAGGCGAATATGGTAGATTGACCGTATCAGATCGTTGGACCTTTACCAAATATCCAGAGCGAACGTGCTGATCTAGCATGGAAATAAACTGGTTTCTTCTGCTAGGTTAGACATTTCCCACTGCTCGGGACTACGTTTAAGCTCATGTACCTGCGGAGTTACGCGTACAAAAACTCCAACAAAGTTCAGGAACCCTCCGGAAACCTTGCCATAGTGACCCAAAGGTCTCTACGGGGCCCGGGCGGCGGAATTATACAACTATAATCGGAAAATGTGCGCGCACGGCCGTCAAAGATGCAGCCGATCTTGTATGTTCTAATTGCTAGGTTGATCTGCATCCCGGTTACAGTCTTGGTTTCTGATACAGCACAAATGAAATATACATACGTCACCGTGGACTTTTTAAGCTTGTGAATATGCATACATGGAGATCCGCAACGGTGTGCTAACTTCGTATGGTTACCACTTTCCGAGATATGATGGTGAAGACTCGATGGCATTAGATTAGTTCAGGGGCCCCTTAGTTCCTGTAATGAGTTCATCGTTTAGCCCTCAGCCCGGGGGTCCAATTATGATCTCAATTATGGTAAAGCCTCTTTCACTTCGTGACGAGAGACGTACAAAGGAATCAACCCTACAGATATGGCTAGTACAGAATGAAGCTCTAGACGGATTTGCCAAAGAAGATCGCCAATTCAACGAAGCAGTCTCTCAAATAGATCGATTGCCTGTGTAGCGGCCCTCCCTGCTACCTCATTCTCTGTCACTTCCATTGCCTCTCGTCAGAGAATCACGCCAAGCACAATGCTGACGTAGATTTGGAAAGGCTTGGTAGCGTGGTGAAAGTTGTCTAGAATCTTAAGTCCGGACGGAGTCTTAAGTCCGGTAGGATAAGTCGTAAAGCGGGCCTCTCAAAGTGGCACACCTCCTGTTTCGACTGTGAACCCCAAGCATGGCTTTGCTGTTTACATCCCACTCTAATGAACTCTGTGGGCATCACAGCCTTGGCAATATATGCTTATATGCTAGTATGGATTGATTATTAGCCGCGGTTGCGGTTTCGGAATCGGATCGTGCTGTCATTGAACGGACAAGGAGCTTGTATACTCGTGGGTGTGTAGTCAATACCTCTAAGATGCACTGTGGACAAATTATGGTTTAGCGCAATTCCAACTGCCGTTATTCTCATCTCCCGCCGGTTCTCGCGGGGTCGAAATAGCGGAAGAGCTCAACGGGCCTGAGAATCGATACGCCACCTGGCTAATATACCAGTTGTGAGATCTCCAGGGTCAGTGAATATATAAACGTGAAGGCATCTGTCCTAATAAAGGTGTTTTCCACGAATATACAGAACACACTGCGGTTTTAGCACTGCCACCCGCTATTCACTCGCTCGTTTAACATCTAAATGTCTCTCTTCGCCTCTCTCCTCGGCCTCGCCGCGGTTCTGACCGTTGTGTCGTCCGCTGCCGTTGACGACGGTTGCAATGCGTTGGCATCCAGCTATCCTGACAAGACCTTTTTTCCCAACTCGGAACGGTACAAGTTCGAGAATGAATGTAAGATTAGCTCGTCTTAACGCGATCCAATGTCGCTGATAGAAGGTGCATAGACTCCTGGACCTCGACGACCCACCTAGGGCCATCTTGCATCTTCGCTCCACAGTGTACGGAAGATGTGCAGTTCGCGCTCCGTACTTTTCGGCAGCACCAAGTCCAATTTGGCATTCGCGGTGGTGGCGCCATGCCCATCGACAACGCTGCCAACATCGGACCGGAGGGTATCATGATGGCCATGACAAACCTTAGCAGCATGGCCATCTCGGACGACCGCCAGAGCGTCAAAATCGGGGCTGGTGTGACATGGCCTCCGCTGTATGCCTATCTGGATCAATTCGGTGTCACAGCCAACGGCATCCGCTCTGGCAATGGTGGAGTCGTTGGTGCAATTCTAGGAGGAGGGCCATTTGGCTTCATGGCCTATGAATACGGAATGTCAAATGCTGCTTTATCCTTGGATGTAAGTGATATCACGAGGCTGCCACATGAGAGATCTAGCTAGCTGACAGGTTTTTGCCACAACTTAGTGCGTTCTTGCTGATGGAAAATTGGTGACAGCCAGTGCTAATAAGCATCCAGACCTATTCTGGGCGCTTGTTGGAGGCGGAAATAACTACTGCATTGTCACACAGGCCACTTTGAATACTATTCCGATTTCTTCGGCCCTTATAGGAACAGTCTCTTGGGGCACAGGCGTGTCAGAGCAATATATCAAGAGTGTGGAGCAGTTTGCACTTCACGGCGCAGAATACCCCAAGGCTTCCTTCGAGGGCCAAACCCGCTGGGTGCCATCTCGGAGCAGCGAGATTTCTTTTGATGGATACCTTTGGTATAGCGGCGAGGGTGACGTACCTCTTGGGCTGGAGAACTTTACCGCGCCCGTCTTGCCCATCAAAACAGGAAACCTCACACGTACGACTATGGGTAATTGGACAAATGCATTCAACTATGCCCCTCCTCTTGGCACGCGAGCTATCTTTCACTGGTTGACTAGCAGCGCCAACGCTACAGCTGCGAGGATCGCTTTCGACACATACTACGAGTCCATTGCCTCTTTAGCCGACGTTGAAGGTTTCTCAACCGCTTTCAGCATGCTCCCAGTCACTTCTATTGTGACCTCTGCACCCGAAAACGCAATGGGTCTAGGTCCTGACGATGGTCCAGCGATCTGGTATGTTCAGAGCCCTCTATGGTCGAACCCCGAAGATGATGAGCGCGTGCTTGGAGCACACGCCGAAGCCAACGCCAAGATAAGAGAGAGGCTTTCCGCGGCGGGCCTCGGACCGCTCCCGTTTATGTACCTCAGTGACATACAGAAGTCTCAAATCCCCGAGACGTTCCCGGCGTACGGGGCAGGAAACTTGAAGAAGCTCAAGGCCATCAGGGAAAAGTACGATCCTGACCGAGTCTTCACCGAGTTGGTTCCTGGAGGCGCCAAGGTTGCTTTGTCTTAGAAAGAAGGAGCGTTTTGGATGCTGCATCTTTTTCACAATGTGGACAAATATGAGGTCCAACAGCGGTCGGAGAGTGAATAAACACGGGGAAGTTGATGTAATTTGGCTTAGTTGTTTATGGTTTATTCTTATGTGCCAGAATAGTGGCTCTGTATTTACATAGTCACGAGACTGATTCATCTCTTATAAGTAGGAATTCAGTAGACTAGCTATTGGATTCAGTAAGAACTACAAAATGTTACATATTGTATCTCAACACTAGAATATGTTGTGGGATGTTATGACAATGCAGACTCCTTGGTCCCCGGGCCACACAGGAAGAGAAAGCAACGAAGTAACGGACTGGCTGGCGAGGCAAGGAGCACTGGGAAAGGCCCCTATGAATAGCGCAGCGGCCTACAACCAGGTAAAAAGGAGCAGAAAAGAACAGGTCTTTTTCTTTGGGTTCTACAAAATACTAAATGGAGCTACCCTAAAGAGCAACCATGGCGCTTTTTGCGTGCCGTTGGTCCAGCGGTCTATTCGTGAGAATGCAATCTTCTTATCAAAGCACTGTCATCTCAACCAGAGTATGGAAAGCCAATTATTACAGTACAGAACACCTAATGCCGCGAAAAGACCTCTTCCAGGACTCTACATCTCACTTGAATGTGATTCGGGGTACGGGTCCTTGCTCTTTGGAACTGATCGGCGAGGATTTATCCAAGGTTTGGGATGGATCAATGTTGCATCCCTGGATCTCCAATGGGTTACGCGTCAAATTTACTCTAAATCTCAACGAACCACGAAACTCGTGAACACATCCCGGGATTCAAGAATTTGTCTTGAAGCATCAATCATGTTTGCACTCCGTGAAAAAATTCCGTTCTATGTTTTCAGCTTGAACCAAAGGGCCTTGTGTACAGCAAACCATATCGCGGGCATTTTCATCATAGTTGCTGCATGGATGCCCAAGTTTTGTCATGTGTAAAAAAGAGGCACTGCGAACAGGCCATCACCACGTCCGCCATACGCGGACAAGTGGAGAGCTACGGAGCCGGCACCAACCGACACGCCTTGGATTACGAAATGGTCGCTGTCCCCACCAAAGTACAATGGAGAAGTTGAGTAAGTTATCCACCATATGTGACGAATCTGTGGCTGGGATGAGAGCGGTTTGTCTTGGAGTTGATTGAGAAATTTCCAGTGGGAGGTAGGTATTCAAATTACTCTTCTTCTGCACCGCCCCAGACGAATGGCTCCGTGCAGCTCCAAACAGAAGAGTGGGGCTTTTGAATGCCTGGTTCAACTAGTGGCCACGATCGCTTCACTGCCGGAGCCACGGGAATGCGGAGGGTTTTTTAGCCTCGCCGCTGACAATACGGATCTGCGTAGGCGAGCTCGACTCCCTGTATCTTTTCGGTTTCGGAACGATCTTTGGAAGAAAGTAATGTTCAGCCCCGAAGGCAGACTGCACGGATGGGGCCGGTACGAAGTGGATCAGTAAGACGCGTGTCGTTGGGCGAATCGATCGGCAAGGGATCAGTAGTGGGTGGCAGTGCTACGAGTTTAACGCGCAATACGAGAGTTAACCAGCACCTGTTGGTTTGTTCGTAATGTTGCCAAGCATCCGCCAGTAATGAGGAATTACGATGGATTTGTGAGGCGAAAAGGGGGATTCAAGGGAAATCACCAAGTCATCCTTGGCAATGCATGGTCAATATGGAGGCAAACATAGCAATTGGCCGCTCTATTCGTTTATTGATGGCTTTTGAAACATCAGATCGTACATATTCAATGATGCAGCAGAACTTGAATGCGTCGGTTTTGATCATTACTCGCCGGCCGACCGCTGACTAAGCCTCCTTGGGTACGGTGACAATTTCCCCGGCCTGTCCCCGGATCGCCATTCATTGTACAAATGACAAATTGACACTCCAAAAAGCCCATTCGTGTCAGGTCCTAACCAAGAGGACAATTGCCATGATTATACTCGAATAATAAATGTAATAAAAATATAACAATCAAACGAAAGCCTACACTTCCTGAATGAATCAAGATGCTCACAAGTTGCTGAGCTGCTGCGCTGACAGGGGTCAAATTACGTCGTGGCCCACAGGCTGCGTCAGTGTCGGCGACGGAACCCCCGGGAGCCGTGCCTCGTTGCGATTCCTCATTAAAAATAGCATTTAAACATTACGACCCTGGAATGCGGTGCCTGTCAGCAGCCAACCCAGCTGCCCTTTGTGGATTGATTTACTGCTGTTAGACCGCATATAAGATATCAGGCCCTCCAGGTTCCAGAAAACGCTTTTCCTAAAATGCAAAAATACGTCTAGTAACTATTTTCACGCGCGCGCTGTACTCGAACATCGTAATCATGTAAGCAGTTCATCAGTAGGTCGATGTGCCCACTAACAACCTCAGGGCTGCATCGAAATTCCTCCGCGTCGCCATCGCTATCACCAGCGCTATACCACTCGCTTCCGCCTCCCCCATTGCAGACAGACAGGTCCTACCGCGTAACAACAATCTCTGCTCGACTGGTTCTCCTGCTGCACCTCCCGGCTCTGGTCTGGCCGACATAGCCATTGCCGACAACGAAACCACTGCAGCCTGGACATCCGTGCCGGATATGGGAAACTCGCTTGAATTGATCCAAGCCCGTGCCATTCGAAACACCGAGCCAGAAGGAACAATATCTGTCCAATATACATTTACAAAGGTCGAAGAAGGCTCTGTCGCATACCTGTGGAAAATCTACCAGGCCAACTCCACAGATGTCGCCCCCACATCAAACGAATATACGATTCTTACCAATAACACCAAAGTTGTCGAAAACAAGTTCCTTGGTTCGGTGACCTTCTGCATCAATGATAATGGCGGACAGAGGCTTCTGGTGGGCGTGGATGCCTAAACAAATTGATTTCGAAGACGACCGAAATAGGAGTTCCAACTCATGCCTCGAATGAAATAATGCAGGAGGGGTGGAGTTCGGCATATTGCCAGACAGCTGAATCCTTATTCGGCCCTTATTCTACAGAATACCCAAGAATTTCAGTTATGGATGGACAATGTAAGTCTGCTCATCGCTTACCGACCAGTTTAACATAACATATGTTAACCCTCTACAGCAAATCCGCAATCTGGCATCAAGGGCGATGGCAGCCAGAAATATCACCTCCAAATGCGTATCCTCGTGATTGCAAGCAGCGCCCTTTTATACATTATTATAGGATATCCCTTAGAAGATGGAACGGTTCCAAGATCCAAATAACAATCTGGTCACTCAATTGGAGTGAGGAATTTGGAGATTCTTGGAGCCATGGTATTTCCCAAGGCAAACGGTTATCAATATCTGCCATCCTATGAAAGGTGGCGGCGATATTTGGTCGATGGAGACGGGCGACAACGGAGGGCACTGCTGTCTCTCACATTCAAAGCTACTAGCCTCATGACTTTGTGAGAGCTTCACAGGATGAGCCTTGAAAACTAGCCATACATTACAGGCGGCGCACACCTGTGCTATTAGGATCAGATTAGTTCTTGGCATATGATTGGCAGTGGTATCTTAAATATTTTTAAAACGCACGCTATTTCTCGATCTCACGCTAATCGCTTATCTACTTATTTTAACCATGTCCTTATTATGTTGCTAGCTTCCATATACACCTCGAAAACACTATTAGGTGGAGTCCGCGCCTTGTCCCATCCATGCTGCGCCCCTGGAACTAGACGTACTGTTATTTCCTTGTCATTACCATCCACGCGTTTTGCAAGTTGGAGACCCTCAGCGCACATCATATCATGCTCACATAAGCATAGATATATGGGCGGAATATCTGCTATCAAGCTATCCTTCATAAGACTCGGTGACATGCGAATGTCACCCCAGCTTGATTTGGGGATTGGTAAGAGATACGAGGCGTCATATATGTCGGTGAGCCACTTTGGCAATGTCAGGTTGGGCTTTGCACAGCCCATGCGTTTTTGAGCCCTGCTTATAGTTTGATCCAGAGTTGGATAGAAAAGAACCAGGCCGGAAATATTGAATGCAGTGAAGGGTATCTTGTAACCCCACGTAGTGTGGTCTTTCAGAAGAGCCCAAGTTGCTACAGCCAGACCACCGCCAGCAGAGAATCCGCTGAGAATCAGGTTGTCTTTGTCGATACCAAACTCATCGGCTTTTTGTGAAATTTGGATGATGGCGTCGGCACAGTCCTCCGCATGTGTTGGAAAGCAATTCCTGGGGGAAAGGCGATAGTTGACCGAGAAAACAGTTGCACCTAGCTTGGTTACCAGGTGATTTATCCATGCTGCGTCGTCAGTGCCCCGTCCCACTGTCATGCCACCGCCGTGAAAGTTTATGATGGTGAGCGGTTTTCTGTGAGAGATATTTCTTCGTGCTTCGTAGATTTCCACTTTGATTGTTTTCGCTGCCTTTGATTTGCCCAGGGTCGAATCAAGCCAGATGACCCTACTGGGGCGCGGGGCCTTCCAGTTCACGTAAGTGGCACAGGCGTTCGCCATCCATCGGATCGCCGTGACCCTGGCCCGTAAATTACAGGTCGAGGCTTTAGCCAAGGGATTAGAGTCGTCTTGTACTATGGCATTGTGGGAGACATGCATTTTCGTCATTCAGGAAGGCTGGGTTAAAAACGGGTGCGTCATTGTTTGAATGCATCTAGGCGACGGGGTCAAAGACAGTATCATCAGGAACCAAGTTGGCTTGAAGTCTTATATATATTTTTGTGATGACACGAACTTGATCCCACGGAGTGACATCTGCCGAATTTTGAGCGAGTAGGAGGGTCACCCGCAATTTGCAGTGGCGCCTACCAACCGCAAAGAACCGGCTTAGGTTACCCCCGCAATCGTGCGCCACGACAGACGCCAAAAGGAGACGCGTTCGCGTACTCGTAAAATGTTGAAAAGCTTGACTACAAGACAGGGGCTATCACTGGGCGATTGGGGGTCAATGCATTTACTAAGAACATTCTATTTTGGTTTTCTAGAATGGTATTACTGGAACTTGTTGCAAAAGGGACCAACGTCTTCCTCACCAGCGAATGAAGACGGAGCGTCATGAGTTTCTCGTATTTCAATATGACGCGACCTAGCGGCGGCCCCCGCCGCAATCTTCGCCCTGGTTAGTCGTTAGTCATCCAACTAAACGAATGGTCGCCGCACGGGACACCGGACTCCCCCACCAAAAGATGCCCAGCCGTACATACAAATCAAACTCTTCTCATGACAACGTTCTCACTTGGGATTCATGTTGCCAACAGCCAAAGGTAACTTTGCCGAGCTGGGATCAACGCATACCCCCTAAGCAAGATTGGACATGTATAATTTTAGACTAGCGGAACTTTAGGAAGCATTATGGTTGTAATTAGAGGTGCATTCAATCATGGCTTAGTCCAGTGAAAAGCAGAACGCGGCGAGGAGAAACGGGATAAATATAAGATATGTCTTAATCAGACATCCCACGCAGATAAGGCTTGAATTGTGATTGGAGAACACCAAAAGCGTTGGTGAACCCAATAGTTGGCATTGTCGTGGTCGTTGAACTGGTTACAGCGGCCCAGGTGTGTATAATGTCAATTTTCAGTTAGTGAGAGGTATTCCCACATGTTGCTATTAATACAAAGGGGTCAAATTTACCCAACCCTTCCCTGGGGCCTGTTCCTTGGTGGATAGCAGTCAATTGGTGGTGGGTCAGGACTCAATAATGACATCCATTTTCCATACGAACGGCACTTCATCGGCTGGCTTGGGAAGAATAATGTTTTCAGATATCTGCTGTTCCATGTACATGTCTATTTGAGGTTCTGTCGAAGAGCATTATTTCTCTAGTCGGTTACAAATGGTTCCAATACACTGCGCATGTGTTCACAGAAAAAACGAATGTACACTCCAATGCCGTAGTCAATTGCAATCTATTTCCAGTCGCCACGACTGCCCGCGGAGAAACTGAATACACCAAAGCTTTGACTGACTCAGTAAAGTACTAACGTCTGAAACTGCCGGCGGATTGTGGATCGTGAGTGGATCATCTGCGGGCTCCCCCGCCGCCATGACATCGGCACCGGCACGGACAAAAGACCACCAGTTCCGCAGCTCAAGGGTCATTTCAAGGCTTCACCAGCAGAACGACAGGAGCTTCCACAATGATCCAGCCTGCTACTATTCAAGAAGACTCTTTAAAACGAAAACGTCGACAATTCAGAAAGACTTGTGATTTCTGCCATAAACGCAAACTCAAGTGTGATCCCCGGGAGCCTTGCGCCAACTGCTCTGCACGCGGGCTGCCATGCAGAGGACGTTTGGCGCATTCAAAGGCCACCTCCGCTGATTCATCCCTCTTGGCACGAGTCGAACAACTAGAAAAGGCCGTTCATGAAATCATGCAAAACAGGGCGCCCCCTACGAGCCAACTACACCGAAAAAAAACCACAAGTCAGAACATACCGGAATGCCCCAAAAGGGGATCAGCAAGAGACACCAACTCTCCATTGAGAGTTGACAGCGAGCGCCCAACAACACCCGAAGCCCTTCGTGCCGCACTCAAGGATTGTGGCTGGAATGTAATGCTACACAGATAAGATTGACTGCGAGAAGAACGATCGCAGTTATCAAAGCATACGAAGCTAATAATTACAGGCCCCAGTTTGTCACGAGCAGACCAAGCCTGAAATCCGTTCAAATGCCCAAACCACCACATCACGAAGCGACCGAAGCAATAATGGCGCCCCCAAACAGCCACGTACGAAATTTCTGGATGCTCTGATGACTCATGAGGAGGCCGTATTGATGTTAAAGGAATTCATGCATAACCCTCTTCATCTTCTTCCCATCATACATGAGCCGTCGACGATTGCCATGATCAATGACATCTATCGCGATTTGTCCAATAATTTGGAACCTGATACGAGCAGCTTGGCTTTGTTGTTTGGCATCTCGGCCAGCAGTGCCTACTTTTATAACGGTGATTCATATATATATCCCATGTTCACCAGCGTGGATGCCGCGGACAATGCCGCACTTGAATGGTTTCGAATAGCCATGCAAATCCTGACCCAAACCAAGCACGACATTTCCAACCACCCGCGCAATTTCGTCGAAATACAGGCCATAGTCATTCTTTCTTACTTTGTTCACAATTTCGAAGGCTGCTCGGTTCTCTTTCGAACTTTGCACGCTCGTGCTCTCTCAATTGCCCTCAAAATGGGTTTACACCGCACAGACGCTCCGGGCACATGCCAAGATGCCAATGAATCACTGACAAAAGAGTTAAAAAGAAGGCTCTGGTGGCAGATAGCATCAACAGATTGGTTGGTTCTGAAGTAACCCATTGCTTTAGTTCCTCTGTGAGTTCTAATATCGGCGTAGGATGCTTGGTCTTGCAGGTGGTCCTCGAAGTGGCGCATACACTGTGCACCCTGGGCATATGAACGTCAACCATCCCCGAAACATCAGCATCTTCGACCCTGATTTGCCAAACGACGAGGTGAAATATCCGTCAAACACGCCCTCCGAGGTATCCTACTTCATGCAACGGATCCGCATTGCCGAAATCAGCCGTTGTATCATTGACTCTCAGACTTTGAGTCTACCGGGTGCGGACAAACTGAGCTACAATCGAGTAGTGGTATTGGACAGTCTATTTCGAGACGCCCTCTCACAGCTTCCCAACTTCTTACAGCCACCCGAACGCACCGGTCCTTGCAACCCCTGGCACCAACGACTACACTTGCAACGACAAATTGTTCTTCTAGCACTTCACTCACGCCGCGCGCGACTCCACCGATGGTTCCTACTTCACAGTCCTCGAGACGGGCAATATGCAGCTTCGCGCGAAATTTGTGTTGCCTCGGCACAAACCGCACTCTCGATTTCGGTGAGATTATTACAGAGTTCACGGCCGACGAATCTGCATCAACAAAAGACCATCAGCACGCCCGCGGCGCGTGTCGGCTGCATCATTGTGCACATGGTTACTGCGTTCATAATTCTAATGCTGCATGCGAGCATAGACTCCAGCGATACCAAGGGCGATGTCGAGACCTCGGTCCCAGGAATCAACGAAGAGCTAATCGAAGCTTGCCGCGTACTCTGCACTGCTAGCAGCGAGTCTCCGCTGGTGGAGAATATAGTACGTAGTCTCGTAGGCATATTACAAGGCCGTTGCAAGAGCAGCGTTGATGGTGCTGGAAGGGTTGTCATAGATGCTGTTCCGGAGATACCGGGTGGCAAAAAGTCCGAAACCAATCAAGGCGCCCACAAGATCGACTTGGACAACATATGGACGCATTTTCTTAGTACGAAATGCATAGCAGACCATGCAGACCGAATCTTTGCCGAGCTAGATTCATATGGTGGTCTTAGTTAACTTCGAAATGCGGGCAGTGTTACATGAACCCTTGCTAAGAAGAACAAGAAATGGGGATTGGGCGTTTCGTTGTGACTTGAAGCACTTGCCGCCGCTCTTCCACCTAAACGGTTTGGCATATCGATTACATAATTAGGACGGATCACGGCGTGAATGCCGAAAAGTTTTGAACATTCTGTCCTCCCAAATTAGCATCAGCCACCCCACTAACTTGTTGGGGTGCAGTGGACTCGGAGTTAGCGTCAACTCTCTCCTCCCCCTGACAACACGCACGTGCACAGACAGTCTGCCAAGGAGACCATTTCAGCTTCCCTGCTGCGTAATTCGTTCCTTCTTGCATTTCTAGGCCAATCTAGATCACAGCCAAGACTCATAACCTTGCATTAGATCCCTTCCTCGATACCGGGACTCGCTGTGAGAGCCCCCGACTGAGATGCTCGATATGCCACATGGCTGGTAGTCTACGATGTCGGATAAATCGGCACATGTATGCAAAGACTGTCAGCAGTCGTTCACTCGCGAGGAGCACCTTAAACGACACAAGCGAAAACATTTAGGTTTACGGCCTTTTATTTGTCGGCTCTGCTTCAAACAGTTTGGGAGAAGGTAAAACTCCTCTTGACGCGACACCAAGGACAGATCACGGTTCTAATGTCATCAATAGAGATATACTGAAGAGACATTTTAACACGCATGGAATAACAGCAGACCATGCTATTGCCTTATCCAAGCCTGATGTTCCGCCTCGCGCGTGCCTCAACTGCGCCAAGGCGAAACAGAAATGTGACCGGTCTTCACCATGCAGTCGCTGTCGGGAAAGGAATCTTGCCTGTGAGATCAACTCTGACTTACTCGACACATCGAATGAGATGTTGGAGGATCAAGAACACCAGGTATCTGGAATTCAGGCCCCGCCGCGAAGTGGAACTTCGGAGAATATAGAGACTCACCACCTATACCAAACGCGGAGCACAAACCAACGCACTGTTGGGGGCTCGTTCGTATCATGTCACTCTTCGTTATTAAGGACACAATTTGTGGGAACCTCCCACGACGAGTCCGGGAATAATTCCTCCCGGCACCTGGATATTAATCCAACCACACAGGCCAGCAACGAAAGGATTGTACCCTATGCGACGGCGCCGGGGGACAATTGGCCAACAGTTTCTTCGACTAACTCTTGGTTCTACCCCTTCTCTGCCCTCGGCGCCGAAGACTGGGATGGTACGCTTAATTTGTGTGGAGATTCTGCCGCTCCACCATTGAGTCTATTGCCGGCAAACAATGCAGCCCCCGAGGGACTAGCTTCGTCAAGCGATTCTCAAATTGGAGGAGCAGGTTACTCTATACCGCTTCAAACTGGAGGCTTGGCTGAACACAGTGAAACGGCCCATACTGGGATGCGGACAGCTGAAAAGAATATCCCACAAACTTCCTCCAATCAGGATACATGCCCTCCTAACTTGCCTATGGAATATACTGATATGCTCGAAGCCGAGAGCTTCTTTCATGTTCCTACACTGTCGAATGAGGTTTACGAAAGAATACTTACTTCTTTCCGCAGCATCCACAACGGATCCTCCAACTCATTGAACACGGCCAAGTTTCCGACTATTTCTGTATTAAACTCATTCATGCAACTTTATTTCGAACTCGTTCATCCTCATTTTCCCATTCTTCATGTCGCCACGTTTAACCCAGGTCCCGAGTCTTGGATTTTGGCCTTGGCCGTGATAGCTACTGGTTGTTCTCAGTCGGCAGTCGGAAGCCAGCATGAATTATTTCGTGTGCTAGCAGACTTGCTTCACCAAGCCCTGATTGAAAAGGTAGGTCACTTAGATATTCACACCCACGCATACTTATTGTTCACAGCAACTTGAAACGCAACATATCGATTGTGACCTAATGTTTGGCCAAACAATTCTTCTTTATCAATTGCTGATGACATTCTGCGGCACTCCGGATTCAAGATTAAGATCTCAATCTCAAAAGAGCACTTTGGTTACGGTATGCAAGCCTTACATGGCCGGTGATGGGTCAATTTTCCACAAGCCTATGTGCTCCAGTTGGGGCAAAGCAACATGGGTTAATTGGATAGAATCTGAATCCTGGAACAGATTGGTTTACTTTTTTTGGTGTAAGTTCCATTTGTAGATTGCGTGTCTAACATTTACTTATGTTCATTTCCCCGCAGACATGGAATGTCTCCAGTTTATTATCTGGGATGTGTCGCCGATATTCTCTACCACGGATATTTCAAGGCCAATGCCGATGGATGAATCCAGCTGGAACTCCACAACGATAGAAGATTGGAACCAGCAGATGAAGGAACAACAAGGTTAGTTATTGCTGTTTGATTCTGCTCCATTGGACTTCTTGCTCACTGGAATGGTTGATTCAGATCACCCTCCATGCTTGTCACTGGTCGACTTCTTCAGTAGCCAAAATAGCGATGTAGGAAAGTGCACCGAGCAACTTCACAACTCTGCTCGTCTGGTTTTCATGGCCTCGGTCTATGTGGAAGAGATGAGACTGTTAAAGGAGACCCAATCATGGCTCTTCTTTCGATTCAATGACGCCAAACAAAGCGAGAGACAGAAGGATAATGACCATGTCGTTTCACAGCCACGAATAAGGCCCCTGGAGAAAGAATTCGAATTATTCAAAAGCCAACAAGGCCCCGACGCTGATACAACGTATTTGAAAACGGCCCAAGTGAAGAATTATCATATGCTGTCAATATTACGGCGTATGCCAACAAGGGTCCTCTTTCGCTCCTTCGGATGGATGACTACTCAGCAAGGAAGAGAAGCTGCTAAGAGAGAGCTTAACTTTCTAATGGATGATAAAAGAAGCGTGCGTGAAGCACTACAACATTCAGCAATGCTATTTCGAATAATCCGCGATCAAACCACCACGAACTTTTTTGATCCTCATGCGTTGCTCATTGCAACGCTTTTTATGGCGGCGTATGTCCAATGTGAGGACCCCGCGTTAAAAGAGGCCTGCTGCAAAATAGACTCCTCCTCAAGAATCAATAAGCCTCTGAGAATCGACCAAACCTCCGATGCAACCTCAAGCGTGTGGATTGAACAAGGCGGATCCATCCCTCTGCACGTCACCGGTATCGGACTTTTGAATGGGGCTGAAAGCTTTGCACGAATCCTCAAGGAAGCTATTAGAATTATGAATCGGAAAACGGGATGGAATGGAGTGAGCACGGCCATCAGGAAAACTCTGGAAATGCTACTAGACGGCCGCGTTCCACGGCCCAGTCAGTAATTGAATCAGTTGTTGTTACGAAGCAAATGTTGGGATGAGTACTGGAAGTATGAACGACAGAAATATACCTCTTTAATTTTGATTAAAAAAAGAAAATCTAAATCTTGAAGATGGGTTTCATCGGACACTAGGTAAATGGCTTCTTCGATAAAAACCAGTCCTAGAACGAACCCGGTCAATCCCCCAAATCGCGTGCGTCAAATTGAGACAAGGCTTCTTGAAACTGCTTGAACTGTCTCTTGTTGTTGCATTTAGAGGTTCTTTATTTAAATAATGCATTTCCAGCATGGCACACCTGTGCAATTGGGGGTTTTCTGATTGATATATATCTAGAAAGAAAGCAGCTTAGGAGAGGATTAGACCATAATATGATCGGGCGAATCAATTTCAAATAAGATTTAGAATTGCCTTGAACCATGGAGTCACCAGTGCAGAAAGTATATCTACACTGATGAAATCAAGTTCATTCTTGCTAGCTAAGGTTCAAGTCCTTTGATATCAGCTAGGCTCGATTGAGCTATTGTCATATTGACCCCTTCGACGATATCCATTCGAATATCAGGGCCTTTGAAGGTCTTGCGTTTCCCTCCGAGGAACCAAAGAACAGAAATGAAGCCAAGCATACCAACTAAAACCACAGATACGTAACTCATTGCCATAGGCGAGGTAGGCAGTGATAGAGGGAATGATAATATAACGCAGAATGCCAACGTCCAGACCACCGAGAACATGTTAGCGAAAGTTCCGGCCACTTTGCCGAGCTTGAAATCACGCTGCGGAAGAAAGCTCCGGCCAGTCAATAGTAGTAGCGCTTGCGGAGTCGAGTATGAAAGCGTAGCGAAGACGATAGTGGTTGACAGAATGGCGTTAAAACCGGTAGTGCTTCCAATGTATATTAAACCGTATATCATACAGAAAATGCAGCTGACCACGTGAGCTTGGACTGGAACATTATATACTTCACTGATGCGGTTGAAATAAGATGAGTACGGAAGGCCATTGTCTCTTGAGAAAGCCCATACAAGTCGTCCAGTTGTGAGCAGCAGGCCCGGGATTGTGGTGTAAAATGTAAAGGTAAGCCAGATCAAGAGGAACAAGACGACACTATCATTACTGACAGCCTGTCTCGCAATTTCGAAAATGGGAAATGAAGAAGCTGAAATATCGGCAACGGATGAGGTGCTAAACAGAGCCGCCAGTGTAAAGCTGACATTGCAGACAAGAGCAACGGTTGTGGAGAGAATCATGGCTCGAGGGACGTGTTTTCCGGGTTCGCGGATCTCTTCGGAAATATGAGTCACTGAATCAATGCAAGTATAACTATTGCAATCATTAGTATCAAGAAATAGACACAGCTTCAATGCCATACATTCCCATGCCTTGGCCAACGTCCAATATGAAACTGAGGCCATCAGGCCAGCCTGATGTGTTCTCCCACTTTGCAAAGACTAATGATGCATTTGATTTAGTCTTACTAGCCGCTGTGAGAGTAATAATCCAAGTGAAAAATGCTAGCAGAGAACTGCAGCATAGCATGATCTCAATCCTAGGGATAAGAGCATGACCATATATGACAACAGCTGTGCCAATTATAAGCAGAGCTGTGTACAGAAGCCATATCTGCCACCTCTCTGGCGTATAGCTTGAATTATACACTTGTGCCACCTGCATGGTGAGCTGAGCAGGATAAATCACTGCAGCGCAAGTTCCAAAGAGCCAAGCGAACACGTTAAGCCATGCCACAGTAAACGAGGCTGCACGTCGATATCTTTGGCTAGCAATCATAAACGCGTAGCTACAGAGAAGGAATTAAAATCTGGTCAGCGACTATGGCGATGGGAGGATCTTGCACGTACTGATACTGCCCACCGGATGAAGGGTACGCGGAGGCTAGCTCCGCCAGACCCACGGCAATAATCAAAGTAGCCACACCAGACACTACGGGAGCCCAGGTTGCTCCCACAGGTCCTGCAAACATCAGGTGAGTTGTCAACAGACCCGAAACTGCTAGCCAAGAACTCGAGACAGCAATAGCAAAGGCGAGCATGGACCATATAGTGAATTGCCGGGGCATAACAGCTCCGTGCCCTTGAGCCTGGAGCTGAAGGCCATCTAGACTAGGCTTCCTTTCTTCCGCCATGGTGATTCGTGTTTTTCTTTTTCCCCTTTGAGGTGTTTGGACGACTGTTGATGAATATCTGATGCTGAAAGATATAACAAGGGGAGACCAAAAGCAATAACAAGAAGGCTCTGTAAATGAAAGGCTATCGTTTCTTATATAATTCTGCTGAAGCCTCAGCAGGTTGCATCCTTGACATAAGTGAAGTCGACATGAGGCGAATGTCAGTCCGGCTTCATGGGTATGCTAATTTGTGCCATTACCCAGGCGAGACTGAATAAGACCCATCCTACTTTAGAAGAAATACACCCAAGCCGAGATCTATTGGGACCGTCCAGGCCCCAAAGTTTGACTACAACAAATCCAGTGATGTAAAAAACAGTCACTACTGGATTCAATTCGTAGATGGCGAACCAACTAACACCAGACCCTCGGGAACTGTCTCAAAATGGAAAACGGATAAATGGATAAAATGCAATATACTATTCGCTCCTCAAATATTGCTTGGCGATAGGATTTCCACCGAAAGTCAATTGAGACCATTATTTCACTTCACCAATTGGCTAGACCGGCCAATGCGTGGCAAGCATAATTGTGCGGGGTAGCCAAGGTGAAGGTGGTGGAGATTGGCTTCTCCAAAAAAGGCACAGTGGCTGCGGAATTTGACCCAAAGTGGCAACTATGAATATACCCGGCGATTTCAGACATCTGGATCATAACATGTTAGTTTTTGTGATTTAAACCCTGCATATTCTTTCTTATCTGATCGCAATCATTAATTCAGAGCAAGTACCACCATATCGCCGTATCATCTCTGAAGCACTGCAATCGTTATGTCGCAGACTGTCAGCAATCCTATCATCTCCGGGTTTTCTCCCGATCCTTCGATCTGCGTCGTCGGTGACACGTATTTCGTCGTTTGTTCATCTTTTCATCTCTTCCCTGGTATTCCTATCTACGTGTCCAAGGACTTGATCACATGGACACACTTAGGTACGTCGCATCCTGCCGAGTATGCGTGGACGTTGTAGCCCGTTCTAATGCTCCAAATAGGGAATGCCATCAACAGACCCGAGCAGATGGATCTAGCACAAGCCGCGGCCACGTTAGTCGTCAACAGAGATAACCATACCCTTGTGGCCACTGGAGGTCTATGGGGCCCAACCATACGACATCACAAAAATGTTTTCTACATTACTTGCACCAACACTCGCTGGGCCAATGGGGAAGCCACGTATCATAACTTTGTTATTCAAACTTCGGATATCTGGTCCAATTCATGGAGTGAACCCGTCTACTTTGACTTTCATGGCATTGACCCCAATCTGTTTTTCGATGACGACGATCGTGCATACATCCAAGGTTCCCGAGTCATAGACTATTCTATACAGCCATCAACTACCATTGACCAGTTCGAGATTGATCTTGCTACTGGCCGGAAACTATCGGAGCAGAAAACCATCTGGGAAGGCTTCATTCGAATCGACGCCGAAGGACCTCGAATCTACAAGCGCGGTCAATGGTATTACTTGGTCATTGCTGAAGGTGGAACCTTTGAGCACCATCTCGTCTCGACAGCAAGATCGAAGAATATATGGGGACCTTACGAGTCCTCAGAAAAGAATCCGATCCTTCCAGCACCACAATCGAGCTCATACATTCAGCAGACTGGGCATCCCGACCTCTTCCAGGATGCCCAAGGCGAGTGGTGGTCAACCGTGCTGGGCGTCCGTAAGAAAGATGGGCGATTTCAGATGGGCAGAGAGACATGTTTGACAAAGGTGAACTGGCCAACCGAGGATGACTGGCCAGTTCTGGATCCTGTGAAACCAGAGATTCAAGTTCCAAAGCCCAAAGCCCCCATTTCAGATTTCAAGGATGCAATGTCACTACCCATTGAAAAGGCATTTTTGCAAATCCGAAACGGACCCGCAGGCCCATACAAGATCAGTGATAACGGCCGCAAAATTAGTCTGATCGCCAATCAAGCTGATCTTTCAGATTTGACCGCCACACCAGCATTTGTCGGGTTACGGCAGCGGAAAATGGCTGGCACGGCAAATGTGCACTTACATTTGGATGATCGACTCAGATCCCAACAGTTCCATGCCGGTTTATCTCTGTACAAGGATGAGAATAGATTCTTGGATATCCACTACCAACCTCAGACTTCGTCCATTTGCTTTCGCGCCCTGAACAAAGTCAGGAGCATTGATCGATTGAAAAAGTACAGCCTCAAATTGGCAGGAAATTCAATCCAGCTTCAAATAAGATATACAGAAGTAGTATACGAGTTCTTTTATCGGGTTGGAGATGGAAGTGAGTGGGTGTCAGTGGGTGCGATTGACCCCAAGGATATTTCGGGCTTTGATTTTACTGGGCCAGTCATAGGTGTCTTTGCGACAAGTGGAAAGCCCGATATGGAAGTGACATTTAGTAATTTTGGTATTGATGCCTAGAATGCAATGGCTAGATAGAGTTTAAAGCCTACTCTTTTATCCCTCCTCGCAGCGTGGTTACTTGAAGCCTTCTGGTCCAATTTGTAAAATCATGGAGGTATAGGAAATGCGCCCAGAACCACACCAATTCAATAACGTCCTATCTCCCAGGTTTATTGTAGTAGGGCTTTACTTTAAGTAGGATAAAGACTCAATATAAATAAATCATGAGATTATACTGGTAAAGGTTTCGTGTCAAATCCTAGCACATAAGTGGGAAAGGATGGGATTTGAAATTGGTAATACTAGCATATTCATCAATTTCCTAGCGTAGTTCTATGTATTGTGTAGCCGAATGAAAGATAAGCAGCCGGAAAACATCATATTCCTCATTCATCATCCGTCATCTCCAAGTTGAGATAGATGGTCTTCAAGATTGAGTTCTCCTCCAAAGCGCTTTCGCCGCATTCCCGACCGATTCCGGACTCTTTAACACCTCCGAACGGCATACGGTAGTCCGAGTTATTGCTCGAGTTTATCCATACCATACCAGATTCGAGCTTCTGTGAGACACGAATTGCCCTGACGACATTCGTGGTGAATATAGCTGATGAAAGACCATATCTAGTATCATTGGCAATCTTGATCACCTCATCAGTATCGGAAAACCTGTAGAAAACACCAAATGGGCCAAAGATCTCCTCCTTGGAAATTCGCATCTCCGGTTTGGCATCACCAAAGAGGGTAGGTTGGATGAAATAGCCCTTGTTGTTGGGTCGGTCGGGATAAACACCGCCACCATTGATCAAGGTGGCACCCTCATCCTTGGCGATCTGCACGTAGTTGAGGACACGCTCAAACTGGGCCTTGCTCACCAGAGGGCCGATGAATGTCTCTTCTTTGAACTGGTCTCCCACAATGGCGTGTTTCTTGGTGTAGGCAACAAATCGCTTGACGAAGTCGTCATAAATCTTTTCGTGAATGTAAATACGGGCCGTCGACGTGCAAATTTGGCCCTGATTTGCGTAAATACCATAGTACACCCACTTGAGAGCATTTGGAATGTCGGCATCATCAAAGACGATGACGGGGGATTTTCCACCAGTCTCAAGGGACACTCTCTTCATTGTTGCCGAACCGGCCTTCATGACCAGCTTGCCCGTGGCTGTGCTGCCAGTGAAGCTGATCTTGGCAACATCGGGGTGCTCTGACAAAGCAGCTCCAGCCTCTCGGCCTTCACCGTTGACGATGTTGACAACACCGGGAGGGAATCCAGCCTTGACGAAGAGATCGGCGAGATATAGGGCAGAGAGAGGGGAGAACTCGGAAGGCTTCAAGACGCAGGTGTTGCCGCATGCGAGAGCGGGACCAAGCTTCAGCGACACCATGATCAACGGATAATTCCAGCTGTGAAGAAATATTAGCATCGTTGGTGAAGGAAATGTTAATCTGAAAATCGACGTACGGAGTGATGGCGCCGGTAACACCGATTGGCTCTCGAATAGTGTAGGCGAACCTGTGCTTTCCTGCATCGATGGTCTGGCCATAGTGCTTGTCGGCCCAGCCACCATAGTACCTGAAGACCTCAAAGACCTCATGAATATCCTTCATGGCTTTCGTAAATGTCTTACCAGTATCGACAGCCTCCAGCGATGCAATGATTTCATGGTCGGCCTCGACAAGGTCGGCTAGTTTCAATAGTAATTTCCCACGTTGGGTTCCGTCTAGGTCGCGCCATGAACCATAGTAGGCTGTCTTGGCAGCGGAAACAGCTTTATCGACGTCTTCAGAGGTGGCTTTGGAGATAGAACAGATTTCCTCCTCGGTGCTGAAACGATTTGGTCAGCTGCGTGCACGATATGGATAGCTGGACAATGGAGAGACCCCTTACGCTGGATTTATGCTGGCAAACTTTTGGTCGTTCTTGGCTGAGACCCATTCGTTATTGATGAAGAGGCCAGTGTTGATAGTGACTTCCCGGCCGTTGGGGATTTTCAGAGTGACAGAAGCAGGCGCCATGTTGCAGAAGTGTGATAAATTATGGTCTTGTAAATGTGCAAGTGGTTGCAGAATAATTTGTTAATTATTGTAGACTTTGTCCACGTTGCGCATGTTTCATTGAGATACGTGAGAAGCCAATCCATTATATATGGTTGTTCTGTAAACAGACTTGCCCGATTGGAATATATTCCGGATGAGTGCATCATGGGTCAAGTAGTATCTCGATCTATGCATGTATTGACCCACCTGCATTCGACTTTCCCAATTGGCATGGATTCCGACCGTGGCCGATCGCGGGGCACAAGCGCAATCTTTTAGTGCGTCATGCCATGCTGAGAGCATTGGATAACACCACACCGGGAAGTTGGCCAAGTAACTGTATATCTGAGGATAATAAATAAACAAAGAAGAAACATATAGATATTAATTATATGTATTGAAATTTATTTATAACATCAAATTTTACTTTATCCTTACAGAATATGTCCAGCTTTTACATAGATAATGCAGCATGCCTCTCTTATAAATGTAAGCGGTGTATCGACATAGGCATATCTCAGTTGGTACAATGAAACCATCTTGAGTCAAGGCATTGCGAGCCCAGCGTGCCCGTTTTGGTTCATCACATTTTATTAAAATGATGAGTCAAAAGTCTGATAAAACCTCACCGCGGGCCACCTACAAATTTAACAAAATAAATAAAATAAACCAGCCTAAATAACCTGACAAACAATAATGTTAGGTTTACTTATTACGTTGGGTTTATGAGGTGTTATTTATTGTTTTAGGACAGAGGTTGAAAACCCGGAGAGGTGATCGCGATCCAAAGGTGATGTTGTCAGACTTTTGGCACTTCATTTTATGAAAATGACAATTATCAGCCTTATCGATAAGATATGATATGACAATAAATGGTCGATAAGCGATAAGCGGTAGTTGATAAGAGATAAGAGATAAGATAGCGACTACCCAAATTCATAAAACCTGTGAGCCCATCTTGAAGCACACTCACCCTGACCACATCAACGCTGACAAAGTATTTTGTCAACTAATTATAGCTTATCAACAATATTTAATGTCTTGGTGACCTAGTGTGATCTATCACACATTTTCTATAGTCATAAAACTATTCAACCCTAAAGTCGTTAGTCCGGCTCATTCTTCTAGATCAAGCTCGATCACTCGAGGTGAATCTTTCCACTGAGAAGCCACTATGTTAGACCAGATTGCAAAGTTTCAGTACAAACTTAGCGATTCCCTTTTCTACGTTAATAGAGACCTTCTAAATGGGTGTTCTGCCTATTTTACTCGATGTATTTCAGCCTGTTTGTCTCTCATTTTACCTTTTTCTTCAAATATCCCTGCACTACCCTATAGAATAATTGCTTGGTCTTGATGTCATTCTCCCGTCATGTTGACTAGCAGCATGAGCATTATAAGTATGGCGCGTCTAATTCTGTGAAGAGATAGGCTTCGCTCCTCATAAGAGATACAAATCTGCCATTGCAGCTCATTTATGCAGTCATATCTGTCACGAACTAAACGTAACGAGGCCGACATTGTACTTCGTCCCAAGTATTGCATGAAGTGAGACTGGCCTTTCTTTTAGTCATGAAAATGAAACAATTGCAACACGGCGTTAGAGTAAGTGTAATATTAGTCCTTGGTTGCAAACCGGTGGTCAGCATTTGCCCGAGTCCGACGGGAAAAGGCTTTTTCGGGTTCAACCCCGCGCCCCAGCCCACGACACGTGGATTACAGATATTCCAATCCGATCCATCGTATCGGTATTGATCCAGCGAGTTTTATACAGACTAAACATAATTATAAGCTCAACCAGTAGGGTAATTGCGCTCTTAAAGTCATATAGCCTGTGGCTAGCGTCAAGTCAGCCGGACCGTTTAACCGCCAAAGTGACCGAATTAAGCCCTGTGACTCGTCGATCCACCTTGTGGGAAACAGACCAGGGTGCTTGGTTGACGAATTGGCTCGCGAGATTTCCGCCTCTGCTACACTGCAATGCAACATTAATGCCTGTTTCCCCAAACGCCAAGAACTAGACGACGGTAAACACTCCCGCCTCCTGCGGCTACCGAAAAGCCTATTTGTAGAGATCCCTAAATGCAAGCGTCCCGGGGTCGGATTGTGTCAATGAGATTGATCATGCAAGTATAATAGCTTTTGGTTGCCCGCCAGTGACCCCAGGGCTCGCTCACCGTCTTGTCAACGTCCGGCATTTTGTTGTCGATAACTAATGCAACAAACTCGGACTCATCGCTCAAGAATAACGCAGTCGCCTCACAGAGGAGCATCACAATGGTGAACGTGGGTACGGCCGCAGACCCCATCGTCACCCGCCTCGTAGAGGAGGATAAGACGCCATGGTACAAGAAGCGAAACCTTCGCCTCATGTACATATGGCTCTTCCTTTGCTGCATGGGTGTTGAAATGACATCCGGGTTCGACTCGCAACTCATCAACACTCTACAATTCGCTCAAACTTTCCACAAGTGTAAGAAGCCCTCATGAGTGATTTCGAGGATGTATGTCGTGTTGACACCGTTTCTAGTCCTCGGCAAAGGACGCAAGAACGATGAAGGCGATTACGCTATTGAACCGGGTATGCTCGGTTTCATCAACTCCTCTTATCAGCTGGGGTCGATTTTCGCCGTGCCACTCGCGCCTTGGTTTGCCCAACGTTACGGACGACGGTTTTCCATCTTGTTGGGCTCTCTAATCATGGTTGTTGGAGCTCTTTTGCAAGGGTTTTCCCAGCATGGTAAGAATAATAGTCCTCTTCATACGTGGTTCGTTGAACCAGATTGTTGAGATAACTCTCGCAGTTGCCATGTACATTATCGCGAGAATGATTCTAGGAGTCGGCATCCTCTTCTGCATCATCTCTGGGGCAGCCCTTATTGGAGAGCTTGGACACCCCAAGGAGCGTGCTACTCTGACGTCGCTCTTCAATTCCTCTTACTTTATCGGGCAGATTCTCGCCTCGGCCATTGCTCTTGGCACAACCAATATCAAGAGTAACTGGGCCTGGCGCATTCCTTCCCTCCTCCAGATCTGCCCGTCACTGCTTCAGATTGCCACCGTATTGTATGTAATTTCTATCAGAACTGGCACCGATAGAGTAGCTGACAATATTACGCTAGCTTACTACCCGAATCGCCTCGATTCCTTATCTCCAAAGATCGAACCGAAGACGCGGCTGCTATCCTTGTCAAGTACCATGCAGAAGGCGACGCCGACTCTCCACTAGTAAAGGCTGAGATTGTCCAAATTCGCGAGACGATTCGAACCGAAATGGAAGTCTCCAAGCAATCTTGGATGGAGCTCTTCCGAACAGCTGGTATGCGTCGCCGTGTGTTGGTTACCGTCTTCATTGGTCTTTTCACACAGCTATCTGGAAACACCCTACTTAGTTACTATTCTGGAGTACTTTTCGAAATGATGGGGTACACTAGCAACTACGCCAAGACTCGAATCAACCTCGCATATGGTTGCTGGGGATTAATCAACGCCACCATCATCGCCCTCGTTGTCACGCGCTTCAAACGTAGACACATGTACATGCTCTCAGCTGCTCTAATGCTTCTTTGTTTCATCAGCATGACAGTTTCTCTACAGAGCATCCAGGCTGCCAAAGCCGCAGGACGAAAGAGCTCATCCGCCGGCATTGCTGCTTTGTTCTTCTATTTTGCCTACAACCCTACATATAATATCGGTAACAATGCTCTAACATACAGTAAGTAGTGGTGATGCACAGCCATGAGCTAGAAATAAACTAATGCGCGCAGCCTACCTTGTTGAGCTTTGGCCCTACGCCCAGCGAAGCCGTGGTATCGGTGTCCAACAGATTTTTGGAAAGCTGGCCGGCTTTTTCTCTACAAACGTCAACTCTATTGCCCTCGATGCGATCAAGTGGAAGTACCTGGCTATTTACTGTGGCTGGATATTTTTTGAGTTCTGCATCGTCTACCTCTTGTATCCAGAGACAAGTGGCCGCACCCTGGAAGAACTTGCTTTCTGTAAGTGTCGCTGCTGTTGCTTTTCCAGAAGATCGATAGCTAACAAAGTCCTATCACAGTGCTTGAGGATGATAAGTATAATGAGAAGACGGTTGCTGCTGTCGAGAAGCAGATACATTTTGGGGATCAAGCTGAGGGCGAAGACCGCACACAGGGGAACACAAAGGAAGCAGCAGTCTGAGCTTTGGGTCCGCTGTTTGAACCGAGAATTATTTTTTTGTCTGAATATTTTGATTGCGAATTTAGCAAAGGGAGGAACTTTTGCGCCATGCTATTGGAACTGAGTGAAATCAGCAGCACATGAAACTTTCCAGTAACAATGCCCACACCCTCTTTATATAAGAACATGCAACTTACTACTCAATCAACATGTTTCATGACTCTTGAACCATGGTTTTAAACTTTAGAGTGTATCTTAAATGGAGATTGCAGCTGTAGTTTCACATAAATACGACTTCCCAAATAAATATGGTTGTTCCAATTGGCCATTGGAAGTTATTGTGAGATCGCTCACTGCCGTCACAGCCGTAAGCACGAACCCAGTGACTCAGGCTACCGTAGTGAGGCCCAAAAGCAGCAGAGTGGGTTTATTATTCATCACTGAAAAAACATTGGCACAAATTCGTTTCTATTTGATATACAAACCGTACATGCAGTTGCCGGATTTACAATTAGCCATATTGTCAACCGTCTTGAAGAACTTACCCTTTGCCTGCATGCTATTCACACACCCACTTGTCCCATTGGAGCCAAGTTGGTTTATTGATGGGCAGCACCAAAAGTGGGGGGTTCCAATGGCACGAGTGGAGATCGGAGGAGGACCGGCACTACAGCAGCTAGCCACTAGTGAACCACTGTGTCACCTATAAAGAGCCTGAGCAGAGTGCCCAATCTTGCACCAATCTAGACCCTCAAAGGCGATAAGATAAACTCATATCTGCATTGGCGTCCGATATCTAGCATTCGAACTTTCATCGACTCATGGCATCTTCGATAAGAACAATGGCGGATCAGCACTTTTCGCTCAACACAGGCACTCGCATTCCGGCGTTGGGGCTTGGAACGTGGCAAGGCAAACCGGGAGAGACGCAAAAGGCGGTGGCGCATGCTCTTTCGATTGGCTACAAACATATTGACTGTGGTATGAGTCTCTGAATACTCTCCCTTTCAAGGATCAAACTGACTTATTTTAGCCTTTGCGTACGGAAATGAGTATGAAGTCGGCAAAGGGCTAGCAGATGCGTTTGCCCAGGGCATCAAGCGGGAAGACATCTTTGTCACCACGAAGCTTTGGTGCACCTATCACTCCCGCGTCGAAGAGAATCTGGATAAGAGTCTCAAGAGCCTTGGGTTGGAGTACGTGGACCTGTACTTGATGCATTGGCCTGTCGCGATGAACCCCAATGGTAGGTTTAATACATCACCGCAGAAGCGATTTGGTGACTAAGAAAATAGGCAACCACCCGATCTTCCCGAGACTTGAGGATGGCTCCATTGATATTGTGAAGGATTGGTCATATATCCAGACATGGAAATCGATGGAGGAACTTCTTCACACAGGGAAAGTAAGAGCCATTGGCGTTGCGAACCACAGCGTGAAATTCTTGGAGAATTTGCTTGCCGAAGCCAAGATCACACCAGCCGTTAATCAGATTGAGAACCATCCTGCCTTGCCGCAGCAAGAGATTGTAGACTTTTGCAAGGAAAAAGGGATTCATATAACAGCTTACAGCCCGCTCGGAAGTACAGGTAGCCCTCTTCTGAAGATAGAGCCAGTATTGAGACTATCAGAGAAGCACGGTGTAGCCCCAGGGGTCATCTTGCTGAGCTATCATTGTGAGTTCAGGTTGCATGCATCATCGAGGCCACCACACTGACTTGGAGCAGTTGCTCGTGGAAGTTCTCTCTTAGCCAAATCAAACAATCCAGACCGAATAACTGCCAACAAAAATATCATCGAGCTGGACATGTCTGATATGAAGATTCTGAACGACTACTCCGACGAACTTACCAGAACTGGAAATTTGATGCGTTTTGTAGACCGAGACTATGGGATTGACTTGGGATTTCCTAAATTAAAGAAATCCTCAATCATGTAGTGGCAAGGGACCTTGAAGCCTAGCCCATGGTCCTATCACTAATGTTATCGCCGTTCACGCTTGGCTTTGGTACCTCTTTAGTCGCAGATTAGGAACAAAATACCAATGTTATATCTTCAAGTCTTGTCTGATCCCTTCCTACCAGTTCCATGTCTACTAAAGGGTGCCTGTACCTGCTGTCTTAGGTTCTCAGGTTTCTTGAAGTCTAATGAACGTAATCTTGTTCACCACCTTCTCAAGACCATAAAATTCCGCTGCTGAGACGCAAAACTTCAGCCCTTCTTGAATTCCATGCTCTTCGCCTCAACCCCATCAATGACATCTGCCTCTGTTCCGGCGAAAATATGAATTTCGGTCTCCTTGAACTTTCTTGCGCTGATCTTCTGTTCAAACAGGGCGTCCAGCTCAGCGTAGGTGCGCCCCTTGGGTTCCGGAACTCTGAAATGACACCAGACCCCGCAAAAGAAGCAAAGCCCACCCCAGAAGAAACCAGATTTGGCACCCCAATTCCAAGCCGTAGGTGTAAGCTGATAATTAACCAGAATATTGATGATGATACCAGTGACATTGTATAGGTCGCGGGAAAGGATGATGGTCTTAGACTTAAGTCGAGTAGAAGGAATCTCCGCAACCAAGGAGTAACAGACAGGACCGAGTGTGGCGTTGTAAATGAATGCAAAGACCAACAACAAGGCGCCAGCCGCCCAAGAAGAAGCTTCATTGGACACTATGCCACAAAACCCGGTCGCTAACATTAACATGAACAGCAACCATGTACCCCAGACATAAAGAGTCCGACGTCCACATCCCACCATGAGCCACCATGCTACAATTCCACCAATGATTCCAAGAGCGTACTGGGCTATGGACATGTTGAAGGATTGTGTAGTGGGAAGGCCTGCTTCTTGGAAAAAGACGGTCGAATATGCCATGATTCCAGATCCACAAAGCTCTTGAACCTGGTAGACGCCACAGACAATCTCTGTCCGTCGTAGATTGTTCCCTTTAAAACAATCAAAGTAGGAGAGACCAGCAGATTCCTTCTTTTCCATCTCATCAGTGCACTGTATCATGGCGATTGTATTATCGATGCTGAAGCTCGGGTCGCCGGCGGCGGTTAAACGCTTCAAGGAACGCCTGGCTTCATCGATCCTGCCCGTCTGGACAAGCCAATAAGGGGACTCGGGTGCAAAGTAGGAGACTACAAGGAGTGGAAGAGGCCATATCCTATTTGGATGTTAGTTTATAGTGCTACGTTGTTGCCTTGAATGGAAAGGCATACCATTGGAGCGCGAAGGGCAGCCGAAAACCCCATTCGCTGGTGACACCGACCATGGCACGGAGAACACCGGAAGCAATAAATTGACCAATCATCCAGCAAAGATTGACATAGGTCGTCAAGTAAGCTCTGAGCGCCACAGGACAGACGTCGGATGCGTATGCGGTTGTCAACGTCTCACCACGAATGTTAGTCTTCTGTGGAACAAGGGAGGTGTGCTGGTTGATGAACAAACCTGGAATACTCCCCACGGAACACCACACAGAATTTGTCCGGCCAGCTGTGTGGCAGCATTTTGTGCAAACACAGTCATGGCGATAAAAGCCGTCAGGAGAATGAGAGATACAATCATGGTCAACCTATAACCGTACCTTTCTTGAAAGAGGCCGGCTGCCCACAGTCCAATAATTGCACCACAAGCAGATGCAACCGTAAATCCAGTTCGCCACGAGGCTGAGACTACATAAGTTCCATCTTCTTGAAGAGATCCATATTGTTTGTTGAATGAATCGAGAGCAAAGAAGTTGGTGATGAGGGCGGTGTCGTACCCTTCCATGATGATGGCCGTGCTGAGCAAAAGGGACCAAGCAACAGCTTTGGGATAGAGCTTGAGAGCCTGTGATATAGTCATCTCATGCTCTTTCCTTGTAGCCTCAGCAGCGTCACTTTCCAACGCCATCAAATTGGCCTTGGATAGCGCGCCATCTTTTTGCTCTGCATCGACAACTTCCAAAGTTCCAGGCGTTTCTTTAGAAGATGCATCCTTTTCAGAGTCTGCCTGTGGTATCATAGTGAGACCAATGAAGAGAAGCATAGATACAAAGACAGAGACGAATAAGTGTGCTCAGGATATTGAAAACTGAGATTGAATTTGGAGAAATACATGAGTCTGGGAAGTGCGAAGCTTCAGAATATATATTCGCACTCAAACGAAATGGCATAGATGATTAAAACAGGCAAGATGTTCTAACATCTTAATGGAAAATAATTAGGTTCGTGCATTCGGGCCCCTTCTGCATTCTTTGGTAGATGATATTACCCCGCAAACTAGCGAGTCTGGTAATCGTGGAGGCCCCTACTGCTGGTGATCGTGTGCCTGGTCTACACTTATCAATCCACTGGCTAACTTAACAGGGGTCACACAAGGGTTGGTGACGGGGATCAAGCGTCGGTGCTACCAATTTCGGGTCATCGGCCAAGACAAAAGAAACAGAGAAGTCACCTCTTGATGATACAAAATTAGGACAAGCCGATATCTACACATGTACGGCCCTATCAAGGCGTCTTCGGAGTATGAGATGAATTGATTCACGGGCCATGATGTCAAAATCACTTCTGGAGATATTTTCATAGTTGGTCGAAGCAAAGATGTTTGCGGGGTGATTCATTTCAACATGCCATGGATAGTCGGACCAAATCAAGCAGGGGCTTTCTATCGAAGCCCTTGGACAGGGATATGAGATGCAAGCTAAACCATGGGCCAGATGTGGCTAGGCACTGGGGAAGGATAAGGTCCGGAAATTCGCCCAAAGTGGAAACTCGGACAATTAGCCGGTTTGGTGGTTAGGAAGTACACTAGTCGCTGTCAACAGAACCGGATTTTAATGCCGAAACTACTGATTCAACTGTTCAGGGATAGTCCTGTGCTTAGAACTTGAAGACAAAGTAATGCAATTGAAGGTTAGTAGAATTACAAGTTTATGATTTTGAAGCACCGTCCCGAGGAGATCTTAACGGTGTACAGAGAAGTAACGGCTGACGTGAAACATGAAATAATTTTGATCATATTTATTACTTTATGTGGTATTTGACAAGGCGGATTTCAATGCTTATAATCCATCTAGTTACCAGCAAATAAAACTCGTGATACTAGAAAACTAGAGGGCATTCTGCCATGAGACTCAAAATACCGCACAGAATGGTCATTGACTAAACCATGTTTCTTTACAGGGCCCTGATTCAATACAATTTATGACCTTCCATATTTATCTACCCTCTACTTTTTTTATTTGGACCAAAGCTACCTTTTCTCGTCCTTTTACAACATCAACATGCGCCTATGCGCAACGACGAAACGTTCCACGGCTGAGACATACTCATCCACGTCAGCGTCGACCAACGCGAGGTTTAAAGGCGTGTAACCTCTGGCCGCCAGGAAAATGTTGTTTTCCAGCATGTGATGATAGAAGAGTGACTGCCACTCGAGGCGATCCGGCCCCGAAAACCTCACGTTGAGCATACTACCTTCGCCGGCGATGAACATCTTGGGCAAGGGTTCCCCAGATGCCGAGCGCCCATCGCCACCCAGAATTGTCGAATCTCCCTTGAAACTGTCGAGTTCGATGATGTTGCGACTTGCGCCCGCACCATGTTGAGGGTAAAGGCCATGACGGATAAGGACTTCCTGCAGAGCCACCTTCATCTTGGATCCACGTTCGTTGAGGGCTGCCACTGCTTGGTCGTTGTATATGTCAAGGGCTTCAATGCCAGCAGACATGGTCACGATATTGTTGTTATAAGTTCCCGGATGCTGGAGCAGCGATCGATTGGGGTCAAAGAGAGACATGATGTCAGCGCGCCCGCCGAATGCGCCGAATGTCATGCCGCCGCCAATGTACTTGCCGTAAGAGATCAAGTCAGCCTTAATTCCAGCTGTGGCAGAATACCCATTTGGCCCGAGACGGGATGCCATGACTTCATCCATGAGAAGCAGAGCCCCAAGCTCGTCTGCCTGTTGCCGGACAAAATGGAGGAACTCTCTTGAAGCCGGGCGGCAGCCACCAGACCCTTGGATGGGCTCCAGCAAAATGGCCGCAAGGCTGTTCGGAGGGAGGCTCGCAATGACTTCTTTAGTTTCGACGATGTTGTTATAAGGAGCAAAAACGAAGTCGTGGGGAAGGTTGGATGTGGGGACGTTTGGGTTCTTGATATATTCCATGGGAAAAATAAGAGTCCCGCCATGGTATCCTCCACTAAAGACCAGTATCTTGCGGCGCTTGGTTATGTTGATTGCAGCGGCGATGGTCATGGTGTTGGACTCAGTTCCCGAATTGGTAAATCTGACTTGCTCCAACCCGCTCGCTGCGAAGCGTTCGACAACCTTCTTGGCGAGCACTTTCTCATACGTGCACTGTCCGCCAAAGTTCCAGCCCTTTGACATGGCTGCCGCCACAGCATCTTTAATCCGGGAATTTGAATGGCCAAAAAGACCAGCGCTGTATTCTCCGAGAAAGTCCACGTACTCGTCACCGTCCACTGAAGTCAAACGGGCGCCGCTTCCTGAGGCAAAGGTCAAGGGGAATGGATAGGCGTGCAAGATTGTGCGGGTGTTGCCACCGGGCAAATACTTGCCCCCTTCAAGTTGCAGCCTCTGAGACTCGGGGTTCCGATTCGTGTACTGAGTGCGCGCTTCCTTGAGAGCGGAAGCGGCATAAGAAACAACTTGGTCCAGAGCCATAGTTATGATCAACAGGTAATGTAACAAAATGAATTGAATATAGACGCATCAAATTTAACCTGGTTGACTTATTCGTCGTCTCTTAAGTATACGTCTGAAATTGGTTCATTGCTCATACTGGGTTCCAAAAAGTGGAGAATCCTCCTCCTGGTTGAAGTCGGGGAATGATTGTTTTAGGTAGGCATGTAGATCCACTCCTGAGCAAAACAACAGAACGACCAGAAGAGTCGAAGATGGTGCCAAGATGGAGCCTATTCTGGCTCACGTGTTTTGGTCGGAAATCGTCTTAAACCGGAAAAAAAAAAGAAAAATGTAGTTCTCTCGTGCTGTCAAAAGGCGCCCGACCAGTTCTGGTGGGGTAAATAACATCACTTTCTATTTTAGGACATTTTCCGATGTCAAGCGAAAAACGCCAAAAAGAAAGGCGTATAGTTGGATGAACAGGGAATCGAACCCTGGACCCCTCCCAATTCTCATATTCACTGTCCGATTACTCGGTCAGATCATGCGAAGGGAGTATTATACCACTAAACCATTCACCCGCCTGTTTGTTGGACACATCCTTCGAAATTGACAGTAAGATGGTCATCCCAACGACTCTGCCAGCTGCGAATATTTGCGGATCCAATGGGTCCGATCATATGGTTAAGAGCCTACGGAAGCAACATGGTAAGCCGCTGCTGCACGAGTACCCAAATTTTAACTGCCGCCTCATTGCTGGCAGCAGCTTCTAGAACATGTGGTACATATTTTGGAAACCATGTGGGTGAATGTGTCAAGGAATCCTTTGCAACGATGTACTATTTGTCTGTGATGATCATGGTAGCCTCAGCAAACCTCTTGATGCTTCAATTTCATTGTCCATTCATGAAGATTGGCAATAAGAAACAAAATACAAAGGACTTGTTCAAACAGGAGATAAAGAAATCTCTCAAACCTCTAGTAGTCTAGCTGCAATTCAGTCTGTGTGTCTAATTATGCCGTTACTCTAACCAGTTGTCACATTTTGAACTGACACATAATTAATTCTGCTGCCCAGTCGCCTCTGAAAATGTCGGGTACGGTGTCAGTGTCCCCAAGGCCCGTCGCATATGTGCGTTTACAATTTGCAAGCCGTAGATGTAGCTAGCATTGGCCCAACCGAAACTGGCATGTCCAGTTAACCCCGTCATCATCAATGTATAGAAGCTTCACCTACCCTTCTTTGTTGACCCCTCTGAATCCAAGCCCTTGGTTACCGTACTCAGCGTCGACTCGGTGCGGGTCAACGAGCCTGGTAACGTCATACTTTTCGACGACGACGCCATTGAAGTCAACGAATGCTTTGGTCATCATGTATAGCCACTTATAGACAAGGCGCTCAGCCTCATCTGTAAAATGATATCTCAATAAACCAGTCCAAGCCAGAATCTGCTGCGGAGCCCACCCATAGGGATAGTCCCATTGCCGACCAGGGCGGTCGGGGCCTAATGGACCCCGGGATTTCTCCGTCGTTGATAAAAGCCCTCCCTCCGCTTCAAATTTGGGTAGCCCCCTCTTGACCATTAAAGACGCCTGGTCCGGCGTTGCAATACCGGCCCAAAGAGTCCAGAGAGTTGTGCAGCTCTCAAACGTGGAACGTTGGTGTTCTTTTGTGTTGTAGTCAAAAAACATGCCTTCCTCTTCGTTCCACATCAGCTTGTTCATTGTTATTCTACGCTGCTTAGCTCTTCTCTCCCAGGGGCTAGACGACAGGACTTCGCCTGGCGAGTATGGGGTCCCGGCACATAGTTCCTCTGTCATGACTAGACTATCCTGAAATTCATTCCGGATTACCCGGGCAATGTCAGTCTCGTACTTGAAGAGTAGACTATTCAGATCAACCGTGGCCAAATCCGCGCAAATGCCCTCAACACGATATGAACTGTCGTGGCCAGACTCCCGCAGAGCTCGATCATGCATGAAGTATTCGTCGAGTTCAGGTTCTTTGACTTTGCCGTAATTGTAGGCTCTGACGAACTCATCGTACGTCATGTTGTGCTTCTTCATATAGGGTTTTAGGATGTGGGTGAAATGAGTCGGCTCAGTCTCTGGAGGGACACCAATTCCCCGGGACCGGTATCTCGAAAGCCCCGTCCGTGGGTCAAGTCGAGGCTCTGCCGCCCAAACCGTGTGATATTCCTTGATAGCCGTCAGAATTGATTCTCGAAGGAAGTCCTTCGCGCCCGCCTCGTGCTTAATGTTTTCATAGACCCGCAGCGTCAAATCGGTAAGGAAAGGCGGATGTGCCCTGCCTAGATAATAGGTTCGTGTAGCGTTAGGCACTAATCCATAATGCTTTATACAAAAGCAGAGATTGATAACTATAGACCGCGCCAGGTCTACTCTCCCGGCAACCAGAAGACCAAGGGAGATGAAATAGCTATCCCATCCGTAAAGCTCGTTGAAGCGGCCGCCAGGGACGACAAAAGGTACCCCGCGCAATTCAGTTTTACCTTCAACATCCTGCACCTGCTCCATGGCGACTGCCAGAATGCCTGGTTTGTCGTTCAAGTCACGAATCAGCTCAGGTGTGATCTCTTCTGGCAGGAGATGAACTTCTAGTCCAATCTCCGACTGCTCCTGGGAGACTTTCTCGAAGTATGTATATTGTTCTGGGGCGCCTGCTGGAATGTAGATCCGAGGTGTTGGATCGTCGGTCCAATCTTTTGGGTCTGGAGCTGCTCTTGCGATGCTGGATGCATCAACACGCCGAATCAAATGGGTCCAGAAATGATCACAGATCAAACGAGATAAGCGATCAACAGGGTTCTCGGTCAGGCGATTTTCATCCAGGATAATTTGTGTTTGTCCATACTCTTTGGCCAATGTAAGTTCTTGGAGAAGATTGGACAGAATATAAGTGCCCCGAATATCGAACCGGTTATGACCAGCCGACGCAGCCGTGTGTAAATATATAACTTTCGGACCGTTGTCTTCTATCGTGATCTGCATGTCGCCATCGGTATCCTCTTGGGCTACTAGCCTCTCAAGGGTAGCATTAACGTCAACAAGGAATTGCCGACCTTGCCCAGGGTTGTCGTCTAAATTTCATCGGTTAGCGATGGAGCGGTAGCTCGTTCGGAATGTGGTCGTCTTGCCATGACTCCATCTTCGCACCGGTGTGATCAGCTCCTTCGCATCAGCTTGGCTGAGCAAGGCAGAGCTTTGAATACCCTTGGCGAATATGTCAGCTTGAACCAAAGCTGTCTCTCGACGGAGACTCACCTGTGAATATGTACGTGTGGGTTGTTCGGAGCGTTGCTGGTTCTGGTGCTGTTTTTCGGGGATGTGGTGTGTCTCCAGGTGGACAAAATTGCTCGAGACATCAAGATCATGAGTGTGCCGCATCGTGATATTGTGTACGTGTTATAGGAGAGAGGATGTTTGATGGCGGCGTTAGCAGGCGAGATTGAAGTTCAAAAGTATGAACCGAGCGCGACAGCATACCGCAAAGTCTCAAAGAGTTGAATTATGTCATGGAGTAAACCGCAGGTTTCGATGGGTATCGTGATTAGTGCCATTGATCCACCGTTTACTCTGACATCAAACTTGGTTCTCCAATTGGTCATCTGCACAGGATTTAGCGCTCTCCACAAAACGTCTCAATTCTCGAGTTCTTACCATAATAATAGCACTTGTGTTCAGAACTGAGCCCCTAATCTAAGAAACTGACCTTCTCGGACCGACCAACATTGCGGTGTACTAGCTCGTGGTTAACCATGGCAATGTCTGGTTCCCCCTTTCGATCAAGCAATGAAACTTAGCCTCAAGGTGACCATTGGGGAAATGGACAGAACCAGACAAGACCCTCATTGGGTACCCATTTCTTTCTTTCAACGCGAAGCATGATTGGCCGTACCTTAGCGTCGCTTAAATTAAACTGAAATAGGTTAGGCGTGCCCAAAGTGTGGAGTAACCTGTGACCTGGAAATATGGAGCACTGAACGCGAAGCCGTTATTCAAGTGTGGTGACGCGACGGCAGAAGTACCAAGTTGGTCACGAAGAGTGCATGTCTCACCTACGCCTCGGCTGTAATGCTTGTGCATTCGGAGGGCGTCGAGATACTTAGCACTTCCGCCGACAACTACTGGACACGTCATCCTTCAAGACCCCTATACAGGGTAGGCATCGGTCAAATGTTCCGATGGTCAACCAGCACACGGCTTTTTGTTCCATCCAACAACACTGACAACTGCATGGTTGGGACTAGTCGGATATTAGATAATCGAGGGCTCGTTCTTTTAGGGAGTATATCTTTGTCTAGGCTCCCCGCATGGCAACCCATCCCTAGCCGTCGGCCTACGCAAAATGTCCGAAAAAGGCAGGTTTGCATAGATATGTCAGCCCTGAGGGAGGGTCTAGTTTATCGGAAGAACAACATTGCATATTATGAAGATAGCAGTGGATTTTCAAGACTTTCCCGAAATGGAATCCACGATTTGGGGTGAAACTTTTGAACATAAATTTTAGTGACATGTTCTTCCACGCTAATCACATAAAGAATATTTGTACTGTTGCCTTTGTTGAGCCACCATTGTCGTTGCTGCTGCCAATAAGCACACTCCTAATACCTTGAATAAAACGCATCTAGCATACCATCAAACATGTCGTCTCTGAGATGCGATCCCGAGTTCTTGGAGCAACTCAAGGTGGAAATCGCTTCGCTTCCATCAGTATCCCCACCAGATGGCGACTTTCCGGCAAGACGCAAGATGTGGGAGTTGGTTCAGATCCGACGCAATGCACTGATTCCTGAGACACCTAATATCCGTGTAGCACCGTACGAAATTTCTGTTACGGGCGGGTGTAAGATCAAAGTCTACCATCTATGCCCAAGCTCTATGCTTTCAAAGTCACCTTCCGGAAAGCCTGCGGTTTTGTTTGCCCACGGCGGCGGCATGGTCCTTGGCACAGCTGACTACAGTGTGAAGCGACTGGCCATTGTAGCCTCCAAATGCGAAATTCAGATTTTCAGCGTAGATTATCGTCTTGCTCCGGAATGGCCGCAGCCAACCCCTGCCGAGGACTGTTTTGAGGCTCTCAAGTGGCTTCTCGACAATACTGAGCAATTTGACGTTGACCCATCTCGGGTGGCTGTCATGGGTGAAAGTGCCGGCGGGGGTTTAATGGCAGCAGTGGCTCTGATGGCTCGGGACCGTGGCTTGCAGCCCCCTCTGGCGAAGCAGATTCTGTCCTCACCGATGATGGACGATCGAACCATCAAAGGAAACACTGAACTAGAAAAGTTCGCAGTTTGGAAATACCACAACAACCTTGATGCATGGGGAGCGGTGTTGGGAGGCAGGGACAGAGTAGGGGCGGAGGACACAGACCCATACGCAGCGGCAGCCAGGGTCAAAAGCGTGGCTGGACTTCCGCCCACGTATATCGAAGTGGGCGGTCTGGACATTTTCCGAGACGAAGCTGTTCAGTACGCCCGACGTATCATGGATGAGAACATTGAGTGCGAATTGCACTTATATCCTGGCGTTGGGCATTCTTTTGAATACATTGCGCCGTACGCATCGGTATCGATTAGAGCGGTGGAAAATGTGTATGCTGCTTTGAGGAACATTTAGATAATGCTCCAACCAGTATAATGATTAGACCTAGGAATAGAAGATGCTATCAAACACGGAGATGAAATTCTGCTGGTTCAATGGGAACTATTTCGCGTGACGTTTCCTACATGATTAAACAAAGGCAAATATAGAAAGAGGAAAAAGAGAGCGAAATTACAGCGAAATGGAAGCAGAGAGGGCGCCATGGAATAATAATTCGTAGGCCTGTTTTGAATCAAAGAATGAAATTTGTAGAAATTACTGGCTTGATGCATGATAATTTTCACAAAGTCGCTATCACAGTAGGTAACTAGAAGAGCAAGATGTTTCCGGGTACAATTTAATAGATGAGGCTGAACTAATCTTAATTCCAATTAGGCTGATGGGACATTGAAAGCCCAGGAAAGACATTTAAGCGCATGCTTGTCAATGATAATTTACAGCCTGGACTGACGATTGCCTTCCTTATCCATGATATGGAGCTCCCTGAGCGCCTCGATTGCACAAAGCGAGCCTTGCTCCAAAGCTCCATCTATAGAAGCACGCCAGGTGTGAGCCCAATCCCCGGACGCGAAGAAAATGGCCCCATGACGCTTCTGCAGCTCGTCCTGATACTTGGACATGTACTCAGGGGCCCACCAGGCAGGGCCACCGTTAGCCCAGGGATCAGTGCACCAATTATGGAAGACCTATAGATAAAAGATTAGTTGGATGTATTGGAGAATTTATAAATGGGTAGCCGGATGTGTTGCACTCACAGTCTTTTGGACCTTCATCGGATGAAGTGCTTCAAAAGCGGCGACAACCTTCTCGGGTTCATTCTCGGGCGTGAAATGCTCTCTCTCATCACCCCCGAACCCAACGATATGAGCCATTCCCTGGCTAGTGACACCGTCGCCGTAGCCCTGCGCAATGTATCCAGGCGAACACATGCCATTCCATGAAGCAAGGCCATCTCCTTCAACCACGGCATGCACCTTCGTCATAAAGTTGATATGCCCAAGGTCAACGGCTTCCTGACGAACGGCAGACAAAGGCGGGCTAAACTGAATCGTCTTGAGAATATTCAGTGGAATAGTGCAGATAACCCTTTCAGCAGTGAATACTTGGTTGTTGGAAGTGGTGACCTCCACGCGGCCGTACTTCTTGTTGGGATGATCCCGAATTGATACCACTGGGGTGTTAAAGGCCCATTCGGCACCGAATTCTGCAGCCTCATCAAAAATACGACGAGCAAAGGCTGACTGGCCTTCTCGAAGCTTGTATGTAGTCCAGAGATCCGCAAAGTTGGCAGATGAGTGGGTGAGAAGTGCGTGGGAACGGATACACTCCCAGAGACTAGAGTTCTCCAATTTGCCACCGGTTACCAGCATGATGACCGCAGCAAGGACTCCGACCTCTTCAGCAGTGAGAAGGTGCTTGATCTCGTTGATGCGGTCTAAGCAGGACCGTTTGTCGATTGCTTCAACCTCCTTGCGGGGGATCATAATGTTGTCGAGCTGCGAGTGAGGAAGGGGGCATACTTTGCGGCAGCCATCTCCATCAATGTTGACAAATAGATCCCAAGCGTGTGCCGTGATCTTGGCTGCTTCTTCATGCGAGATGTTCCTACTTGGGGCCCCTGCACGAACATGTTAGCATCGGTACTTGTATGTTAGTACTGAATGTCTGGGATCATGTACCGGCAACGTTCAAAGTATAATATTCATTCGCATGGCCCTTCTCATGCGAAACGACCAAGTCCCGTTCCATTTTGTATCTCTGGAGCTCGGCGAGGACATAGCCAAAATGATGAGTGACATAGGTGCCTCCCATTTCGTAGAGAAAGCCTGATCTAACCATCAGTTCCGTCCCATGATTTCTTCTCAAAAAGAGAGACAAAAAGAATACAAGGGAAAAACGGAGACCTTGACTTACCATCATCGGCACCTTCAACTGTGTAGGTACGACCACCAACCCGGTCTCGGGCTTCCAACAGCAATACAGAACGGTCTGTCAAATTCTTAGTATCTCCATAGTATGATAATATCTGGGCGCAAACTGACTGGACGTGGCGAGATCACGGGCAGCACGAAGTCCAGCATACCCAGCACCAACAACAATCACGTCGTAGGGCTCGGATCTCAGATTAAGCTTTTGGGCAGGTTCAATGACACCCCTGCATTTGAGACCGCCCTTCTTCGTGCCATGGGCCTCGGTCCAGGTGTAACCATCTGTGGTCGTGTTCGTCATGTTGCTTCTGCTTGTTGTTGTTGTTGTTGTTGTTGTTGTTGCAAGAGAAGATAATCTGTCTGGCTAGTTGAAAAAAAGGTGGACGAAAGGTGGAAGATAACTGTAATCCTGTCGCTAATTGATTTCTGGTGTTGGATAAGAAGGGTAAGCTCATCTCGGGAAAGGGCATGAGGAAGTGGATGAATTTCTGCGATCACTGCATTCTCGACAGGTTGGACTACTAAATTTGGAAAGTCACCCGCCATGTGTATGGTGCAGGTCGAAAACCTTCCTTAGCAAGCTCATTTCCGTCTAAGAATCAGGCTATTTGCAGGGAAGATAAGAGCATTCACGGGGCTCTTACCGGCCGGTACCGTTCGGAAAATCAACCGACAAGGCAAATAACCCCAAAATGGATTGTCCATATTTTGTGGCGTACCTATCAAGGGAAAGCAAGCCAGCGACTTTGAACGGCACGGCTAATCAAGATCTCAAGTGTGCACTTACCTGTTTGGGAGACATTCCGCTAGCCAAATGGCGGGGGAGTGATACGTGAAATGAAGTTGACGCTAAGGAAATGTAAGGTACACGTTCGGGCGTGTAGCAAAGACATGCGGAGCTAGCGCTTGGCTCTACTAACACCAATGTAAAGTAAGGTAAATTTGAGCAAATCGTGATCAATGTCCAGAGCCTCTACCACCTCGGTGTTGTTTAAATAGGTCAAGAAAAAGAGTGCTATTTGCATTTCTAGTAGCTATAGAATCTCTTCTATTTGAAAGGGGAACACAGTGCACATCAACTAACACTGACCATTCCACTTGATGCGGTAAACTCGCCCTTCGAAAGGAGCCAAGACAAAGTCTTCCCCGTCTCCCTGGTGGGTTCCCGTCATGAATGTGAGCTTTATAGGCAATTGACTCGACTCCAAGCCCACTTCGGTCCCATCTGGCGCAGCCCAGTGTCTTACGACCGTGGTAAAGTTGAGCACCACTACAGCCATGTCCTTGTGTGGCTCTTCGACCTTCTTTAGAAACATCATGACATTCTCATCCTCAGGCCGCAAGTTCACGTAGTTTCCGTATACGAATAAATCTGCGTTCGATTTGCGAAATTGTAAGACGTGACGCCAAAACGAATAGACGCTGCGAGGGTCGTTGATCTGAGATTTGACATTGATCTTGTTGGCCAGGGGGTGTGGCTTCATCCAAGGCTCCTTAGAATCCTCATTCAACAAGCCCGAGAACCCACCGTGAGGTGCATCGCCATCCCATGCAACAGGGATACGAGCATGATCTCGAGCGAGATGCTGAAGCCCGACAAAGGCTTGGTCCCAGGCCGCCTGGTCATCTCCGTACTTGTTCTTAATATGTTCCAAGAACAGGACAGTGTTGATGTCCAGATAGTTTTCAAGAGGATATGATTCCTTTGAAGGATTAATCGTGCCAATCTCTTGGCCTTGGAATATGTACTCTGTGCCTGTTAGACAAGCTTGAAACAGTGCCAACATCTTTGCGGAATGCTCTCTATGCTCCTCGGCGTCATTTGCGAAGCGAGACACGCTCCTAGCCACGTCGTGGTTTTCCAGAAAAACGGTAGACCACCCATCGGTTCCCTGAACTAGCTGTTGCGCATTGGCGACGGCAACCTTGAGTTCGCTCAGTTTGTGGGTTGGTAATGTAATGTTGAAACGATCCGATGGACTGATGTTCAACTCCACAATGTCAAATTGGAATACCATAGAAAGCTGCTTTCGTGAAGCGCGCACGTATTCCAAGACTTTGACGGGATCCGGGGTAGCAGGAAGCTCTCCAACAGTAATAGCGTTATACTTGGCAAGGATTGCATTGATCTCCCCAACAAATTCGTGAATGCGAGGGCCGTTGCAATACATTGTCGGGTCGAATTGATACTCGGCATCCGGGTCGATGATGGGTGCGTCGGGAAAGCCAGGCAATTTGGAGTATAGGTTTACCAAGTCCACACGGAACCCGTCTACTCCTTTCCGAAGCCAGCTCTCGATGGCAGACTCATAGATTGCTTTCCGACAATCCTCGTTTTCCCAGTTCAAGTCGGGCATCTCTACCGCATAGAGATGCAAGTAATATTCCTCACGAACCTTGTCCCACTGCCAAGCACTGCCGTTGCCAAAGCAGGATCTCCAGTTATTTGGAGGGAGACGGGCATTGGTTTTGGGACAATATCGAGCTGGACGCCATATGTACCAATCGGACTTGGGATTGATGCGTGAAGTCCGGGACTCTTTGAACCAGGCATGCTGATCAGAAGTGTGATTGATGACAAGATCAAGCATTACCCTCATCCCACGAGCATGAGCTTGCTCGATGATGAGCTCAACATCCCTCACAGTGCCATATGGAGCATGGATACTTTCATAGTCTGATATGTCGTATCCCATATCAACCTGAGGACTCTTGTATATAGGGCATATCCAAATGATGTCGACGCCCAAATCTTTGAGATAGTCAAGCTTAGATAAAACACCTTGCAAGTCACCAATACCATCGCCATTCGAGTCGTAGAATGAGGCGGGGTATATCTGGTATACGATGGCCTCCTTCCACCAAGCTTTAACGTGTCCGTTGACGGTAGTCATGATGTGGAACGAAAGATCAAGCCGCACTGTGAGATGATGGGGGTTCTTGATCCGAAAATGATATTATGATTGGTATTCATGGAGGAAAAAAACATCCATCAAATGTCTCATTGCTTATCCAGCGTGCAGCCAAGTTGTAACCATGTACTTGTACTATTCTATTTGACGGGCCTCGCAGATGCGGGGTTGTTATGATGTGACTAAACGGGGCATTTCTCGGAGTGGGGATATGGACTAAGTCTAATGATGGAATTAAATTAGATTTTGCGAACTAATGGACAATGCATCATGATGTCCATCAATGAGAAAACCAAATTCTGGCTTTGTTTTATGATTTATAAATAGTACTTGCATTTTCTAAAGTAGATTTGGACATTTACATGTAATGTGATGATGTATACACGATCCTGTTAAGTCTAGCCGTTTTCTTTACTAGTTCTATTTTCTTTTTACTTTGAATAATCTTTTCAGCAAAAAGCCCCTTGGGCCCATGTATTATATTATATCACCTTGCACTAAATATGCAAAATACTTAAGATTTACTACTTATGAAATATGACTCTTTGGAATGTACGCCCAAGGCCAGCATCGACTCATCGAAATTCACCATCATCCATTAGCCACTTTCATTAGGCCGCAGCTAATTAGGGTCTTCTTGGCCCACCTGCCATATTGAGTCAGATTCCGACGGGAGGCGTTTCATTTGGGGAGCGGCAATTGAAAACTGAAAATGTACTAGTTCCAAGATGGCGCTTATCTCCCCGCACTCACGGAGCTATTAACTCGTCATCGTGCAGCGCGGAGATGGCTCCAGCAGCCGCTCTGATAGCGTATCTGTGCATCTGTCGCATCTTCGTCGTTCCGATAATCGGAATAAAAACCCAGCTCTGTATCACTGCATGAAGTGTGGAGTCCTTATCGGGCTTGCAGATGATGTACTGTAACAATTGTCATCCCCGGGATCTAGATATGCGAGGAGGGAAGAGATCTGTGCCACGAATCCTTGTCTTTTGCCATCTTGTACTTTGGTTGAGGTCTAGCATCTTGCCGGTGCCGAACTATCGAAGCCTTCATCATGCGGGGTAATGTTAGTAACCTTGTAAGGTGGTCGTTCGTACAGTTATCTCGTTTCAACGTGGCACTGGACCGTTGGGATGGGCGTTTCATTTGATGGGATAAAGATTAATTTCTCTCCATTCTCAGATCTTTTCGTCATATCTGTAACCGAAATACAAACTACAACAACGGATTCAGCAAACCTACCACTTCGCTCAAGAGTTGGTTCATCACGATGGTTTCCAAATTTCGCGTTCGTTTTGTTGGAGCACACAGGCGACAGCCCCCTGTGGCTCTCAGCGAAACGGTATTCAAAGGACCAAAGGTGTTGGATCATCCCAACCGGAGGCGGAAGAGCCAGCTTGCCTGTCTGGAGTGCAAGAATAGGCACCTTAAGTGCGACGAGACGTACCCTGTTTGCCTTCGCTGCAAGCAGAGAGGGGTTTCCTGCCGTCCTGCTGGCCGGAGTGCCCGATGGCAGCTAGAGGTGCCCGGGCTGACGATCAAGAGTCAGCTGCGGACCATTTCATCATATGCCAACCACCGACAGCTCCAATATTGGATGGAGAAGGCGAGCCAAGTCATGGTCATCGACCCAAACATCAATCCTTTCTCTTTTGGGATTATGAAATATTTTGAAACCTCACCATCTCTCATATGCGCTGTGCAAAGCCTCAGCTTCGCTTATGAAAATTTCTTCAACCCATGTTGTCTCGAAAAGGTATGGGAAGAACAAGGCAAGGCTTTGTCGCTTGTCCAAAAGGAGCTTCAAGAGTCTGCTCAGCCTGCTCACGGCTCTCTTCTTGCCGTCCTGATGATTGGACTATGTTCCGCATGGGTGTACCACAAGGCAGAAGATGAATATGGGCAACAGCATCTACAAGGTGCGAGGGCCATGCTTGACGTCCTTCTCGCCGAGCCCGGCTCCGAAGAAGATCCGTTCATCCAGCAGGCCGTGGCAACATACTTGCTGTGGGATCAAGCCGTCGCATTTCTGTTGCCTCCAAGCAGCCAGACGTCACTTGAGAGCGAGGACCTTCTGCGATGTGTGAAGACAATGCGTAGTCAATACAACGCGACGCTTGGTTACGCCATCGAGATTGTTTACCTTCTCGGGAAGGTTGGCCGCTACTGCCGTGCCATCATTAGCGGTGATCTTCGTGATACCGATATCGAGGCCCGTTTTGAAGAGCAATTATTGCAATTCACGCCGGCCGCCGATGATCCCGCCTCTTTTTTAGTGTGCGATTCCTTCCGAAAACATGGTCTTATCATGCTGTATCGGACCATTGAGGCATGTTCTGCATCTACGCTTGACAGCCTCTCTTTAGATAGTAACGAATTCTCGTTCGATAGTACTGAACTGCTTTTCAGCGGCGAAGAATTCCTTCTAGATGGAGATGGGCTCGCTCTTGAGTCGGACATTTTCTGTCTAGATGGCGATGGATTCTCTCATGATGACGATCAGTTCTCTCTCGACGAGTTATGCGATTCCAAGGATCATGTCATCAAGGGATACGCAAAAGACATTATTGAAAACATAAACAAAATACCGGATGAAAGTTATTATCATAGCCTACTGGCGCTGCCTTTGCTTTGCGCAGGTTCGGAGCTTACGCAAACCGATACTGCAGAAAAGCAGGATGTGCGGGAACGATTCCGGAACTTGTTCTCATTAACAAGGCTCCCAGTCAATATGTGCGCACTTCACCTCTTAGAGGAGTTGTGGAATATGAATGACAATGGATGCCATGTCTTCTGGCTATCCCATGTATTACAGAACTCATTGATATTTACTCTTTGTTAGAACTCAAGGTCACGCCTTGGCTTTGTATTATTGAAATTGAGATATTATTTACTGATCACTGGGCTTTAAATCACTCCGCGGGTTACAATAGCTCTCTACGCATATATCTTATAAACCCCAGAATACCTAGGCAATGTTGAGAATATATGATATATATGATCCTTGACGTGCAGCCTGGGCTGACCTCCAAAACAACATGATTAGCCTTTACAGAAGCGCACGAAGATGTCCCTCTGTACCTCCAATCCTTGCTACGTGATCTTGTAGCTTGGCGATTCTAGATGAAGAAGCCACAAATTGTTCGGGGAACCATTCAGGAATCTCCTGGCCAAGTATTTGCCGTGCCAACGCAACACCGCTCATCCAGCAATTTGTCATACCATAGCCCCCAAACCCAACTGAGATCCATTCAGCACCCTTCTTTCGGTCACCTACACGACGGTCATGGAGGGCCTCTTGGGGTAGCAACCCCACTAGAGGAACATGGTCTAGGGATTGGCCTAGGATGCCTGACCAGGACGCCTTGATAGCTTCAAGGCCATTGGGCACCTCGCCCCAGCCCTCTTGACCAAAAACGACCCTCATGAGGCCACTGAGGTGTATCTTATCAGGCAGAATCTCAACATCGTCAGAGGATTGGCCATACGTCAGTGACGAACCGCTCACGCCTCCATGTTCTCCTCCGCCAATTATGAGCTCGCCAGTGGCCGGGTTTTGATGCAAGTAGTCGTGACCTTGGTCCCAGTTGAAGTTGAATGACCGCTTACCCTTCAGACGTTCAAAGTTCTTTCCAGGACTCTGAACTGTCATTTGGCCACGGCGGGGCACCACTATGCCAGTGAGCTTTGGTAGCAGGTGGGCGGTATGGGCTTCTGTGCAGTAGATGACATGCTTGGCCTTGACAGCTCCGCGTGGCGTCGACAGTAGGTACCCAATTGTAGCAGTGGAGTCCTTGGAGACACGCAACACTGGCGTATTTGAATCAAGAGAGAGCTGGTTGGGATATTTTTCCTGGAGTTCTAGGAAGAGGTTTGTAATCAACCGATACGGCCAAGCGGCCCCAGCGACATGGACCACGGCGCCGGTGGCGTTCTTAATCTTGTATTTCTAGATCGGCCGTCAGCAGTGAGATTATAAGGAAGGCATGCACCGTGGCGCAGTGGTGGATGAACTCCCGGCTTACCTTTTGTGCTTCTTCACCTGGAATCAACCTCCACTGACCAACGCAATCGGGAAATGCAGCCTCGAAGTTGGCCAGCAGTGTTTTAGTCTGTTCGAGCTTTGACTCACTGAAAACTGCAGCAACGGACTCGGTGTCTCGCAGTGCAGCACCCTTTTGGTGCTCCGGGCGGAGGGTCTTGACTGCTGCCTCAATTGCCTCGTGATGCATCATCTGGAAGCGGACGATCTTCTTGGCGGCCTCATCTCCGAAGCGCTTACGAAATGCGTCGTAGTCCTTCATGGCGTGGACGTGGATGCGACCGCCATTGCGACCGGTAGCGCCCGAGCAGAGTTCTCGCGCTTCAAGCACAGCGATCTCGCCCTTGAAACCGCCGACTAAAAGCTCGCGCACTGTACTGCAGGCCGAGATTCCGGACCCGATAACAGCAATATCGCAATCCGTAGGTAGTTGTGGGGACTGGACGCCTAGCAGCTTTTCATGCGGCGGATTCTGCCAGTATGAAGTAGTCGGATTGGCCACTGGGAGGGACGGATCTTGGATCAACTTGTTGTACAGCATGGCTGATGCAGAGTAAAGGCTCCCGGAATGAGTTTTCAAAGGGACTTTTTGGGGGTGGTTCAAGTTTACTCCTGGAGACTCGAGTGATCACCCAAAGATATAAAGATAGACATAGGGTAAGGACCATGAATATGCCCTGACCAACGGCGTGGTCTATCGTACGATGGGAATATGTCGGCTCGGGATTGAACCGAGAGGAGAAATCAAGACGAAGCCATTTAAATTAGTACGAAAACCTCGTAAGACTTCATTGCTTGTCGTCACTACCAATAGGCAACGGCCTGTCAGCGCGGTGCCAATGTGTAAGAAGACCTGATGGGGAATATCTCCTCTGGCGCCCTCTCGACTAAGATGGTTTGGAATTGGCGTGACCAAGAAGTCCAGTCGTCCACCCTCATTTTAACACCCGAACTGTCGTTTTAGGATAGATTCCGAGTTGTGGCCCACCTCAAGCATGTGGATGCAGCTAGCCCGATTAAGGCCCTTGCCTTTTTGGGACCGATCTCGATGTCACATCTACACCTGCAGCACAAGTCACGGGCCGCTTTATGCAAAGCGAGAATTGCAACTAAGAAAAAAAGAATATGTGATTGGGCTCCAAGATTAATACATCTATTATAAAATAACATAGAAATCACCTGTTCTGTCATGTTTTCTCAGCAGCTACAACCACAACTCTCACAACTCTGACAACTCCCAAAGCCACCACTGCTTCTAAGTCGGTTCATTTAATTCATCTTCTCAATACTCCACTACCTTTAAATCAAAGATGCCTCGCTCTGTTCCCGCCGAAGGCAAGGATGCTGCCGCCCCCCAAAACATCCCTTACGGCAACTATAATTCATTTCCCAAGGTTGATTTCCCCGAGTGGAAGGGAAACAAGTCAGTCATGTACCGATCTGCCGACGGAAAGCGTGTCGCAGGCACCTTTTGCGAGAGCGAGAGCGCCAAGATGACCTACCCCTGCGACGAGTTTACCTACGTCAAGAAGGGGTGGGTCAAGGCTGAGATTGAGGGCGGAGAGACCTTCACTCTGTACGAGGGTGACTGCGTCTACTTCACCAAAGGAATTACTGTTACCTTTTCGTCCAGTGAGGACTATTGCAACGTATCGTGCTTCTTTGCCCACGAGGGTGATGGTCCCGTGTCCCTTGTCTAAGCGGGCTGAGAATAGTCCACATCACCGTTCTTCCCTCGCCAAGAATCCAGATAGACGTCCTAAACGCGGTGAAGGAAATGGGAGACCTGATATGGAAGTTGAGTACGCAAACTCACAGATATTGGTGATGAGGGGCTATTCTTGGGGAGCACTTTAGTAGCTCATAGATGAGCATAGTATAACAATATAAAAACAATTATCAAATCCCTTTCTGTCTCCATGTTATTCCGTGTTTCAAGTATGAGTAGACTTTGATAAATTCATTAGGTAAGAACTTGGTCATCTAAGAGAGCCTGAATTGTTTGCAGTGTATATATACATTGGTTTATCGGTACAGTGGACATGTCATGACAGACAGTTGGAGATTCAAGAACTTGTACCTCCCAAGGCACAATGTCCAAATAATTCATAACGGCTCAAATATCACGTTTCAAAGTTTCGCTTGATAAATTGCAGGATAAATAAATTTCTACATAATCCTCCATCTTCGTAATGGCAAAAACAGACTAGCCAAGATCTTTCGAAGCTACACATGCTCCCTTATGCATATGATGGAAATCCGTGTTCAGATTCTCTCTGCGCATTCTCCAACCACCCTTTCAGCCCGGGGAAGTAAAAGGTCACAGAAGGCTTTCTCCCAGGCACATTGGTCCCGAAAATCCAGCTATTGGGTGCCTTCTTCAAAAGGGAGCTTTCGGCTTCCTTGTCACAGAGCACCCGCCACTGCGCCTCGGCCTCCGGCTTCACTTCAATCAGCTTTGGCTTTTTAGCATCGGAAGTAACATGTCGAGTCGCATTTCCCGCGTTTTTGATGAGTTGCATGATGAACCTGACCTCCACTTCGACAACAGTAGCACCATTGGACATGGGCCCTTGGGGTCCAAAGACGAGGAACATGTTGGGGAAACCTGCCATGGAAACGCCAGCATATGAAGATGGCCCCTTCTTCCAATGTTCGGTCATGGTGTAGCCATCACGACCTGTGATCTTGGTTCTGGCGTAGGTTCCCTCAAGGGCGTCAAAGCCCGTGGCAAAAATCAATACGTCCAGTTCGTAGACCTCTCCATCCTGTGTTCGGATACCCTCTGGAACTATGGAGTCAATTGGGGTTTCTCTAAGGTCAACGATATCAACATGGTCCTGGTTGAATATCTGATAATAGCCTGAATCACACAGCGGGCGGCGATGGTACATTGTCCTGGGCGTGAGGGCTTTGGCTTTCTTGGGATCTTTAACAATCTGAGCAATTTTCTCCTCAATGAATTTGCATGTCGCAAGGTTAGTTTCTTCATTGATGGTGATATCAGAGAACTTGCTCATATTGAACCGGAAAGCGTTACCCTCCTGCCAAAGCCATTCGAAGATATCCTTTCGCTGTTCGGGTGGATAGGCGCTCATGGGTGTGTTAGACTCTTCAGGAAGAAAGCCCGAATTACTCTGCCATATCTTTTCGTAAATCCTATCATAGTTTTCGTTGACTTTCTTGCGGTATTCTTCAGACACGGGCCCTTGGCCTGAGGGAACTGAATGCTGAGGGGATCGCTGAAAGGAGATCAAGCGCTTCACCTGCGGCGTAATAGCAGTCATGAGCTGCACACCAGTGGAACCACTGCCTATGACCCCGACATTCTTGCCCGTCAGATCAATATCATCGGGCCAGTCTTGGGTATGAATGAGACGACCAGCAAAGCTGTTCAGTCCAGTGATGTGGGGGAAATGGGCCTCTGAGAGGGCACCCATAGCAGTGACAAGGTATTTCGCAACAAACACGTCGCCTGTGTCACAAAAGATACGCCAAATGTTCCTCTCGGCGTCCCAAGTAGCGCTTTCCATTGATGTATTGAATTGCATGGATTCGCGTAGGTTGTGTTTGTCGACGACATGGTTGAGATACTTGAGAATCTCAGGCTGAGTGACGTAGCGGTTGGGCCAAGGGTAGGTCTGGAGATCTTCCTTGTCCCAAGAATACCGATACAGGTAGCTTTCGGTATCACTCATAGCACCAGGGTATCGATTCCAGTACCACACCCCACCTGCAGTGGGTGCCCTCTCGATGCATCGCACATTGTAGCCGTCCTTTTTGAAGGCGTAGGTCTGGTAGATACCACCGAAACCTGCGCCGACAACGAGCGCATCAACGCGAGTCTCTGTCCGTGAAGGCATGAGGCTGATGTAGCAAAGGAGGAATTGAACTTGGAAGAGAATCCACGTGGAAGAAATCAAAGAATATATCGCTTCTTCAATTGATCGATTCAAGTTGTGAAGTCAAACCTTCGACAAGGCTGGTTATGATTGAGATTCAGGGTGCAATAGGGATGATGGCAAAAACTCAAATACACTATTAAATACCAGCTATTTGGCATCATCAGCTGATGCTGCAATGTCGGACCACTTCACTCTGAAGGGCCAAACGCACCGCTGCAGTGTCCACAAACGCAAGCATGCATGGAAATGGTGGAGGCAGGGCGCTCGGATGGGGATACATGCAATTGTCTCGTCCGTACAGTTGCTTGATTTGGATAATTCGCGAATCTAGTTATTCCTCCTCTTCCGATACAGGGTGTCACTTGGAATCACTGGAATCATGTTTCACAGATAGCGCGGTCGAGAAAAAGCTGGAATAGGAAAGGTAACCTGTCAGTGCAAGTGAGCGGAAATCAGCCAGGAAGGGCAACCCATATCAGCTTCACCCCCTCCTTGACCCCGGCTCTGATAGCGCTCTGAAATCTAGCGCTACGTTGGATCAAGTTAGCACAATGGTGAGCGTTGTGCGGGGTAGGCACACCCTTATCTGTGAACCTGTTAGCGTAGAAAGGGGAAGATTCGATTTAGCTGCTTTGAGATAATACAAAACTTATATTATTAAGAATATTAATAATAAGAAGCCTAAAATATAATATATAATTATATTTTAAATATATATAAATATTTAATTAATTTTTTATTAATTAATTTGTGTATTAAATATTTAAATAAAATTATAAATTAATTTATAAAGTATTAAATAAAAGTAAAAATTATTTTATTATATAATTTATTTTATAATACTTTGAAGGATTTTAAATATATACTAAATATTATAATATATATTTAAATATATAGAGTTATTATATTTTTATTATAATTGATTATATTTTCTTTATTTTTTTAGTTAAGCTTTGGAAATAGCGTCTTGTTTGTTGTACACACTTGTTACTCATAAAAGTAGTCTGTCTATCTGCACTCTCACGAGCTTAATAAGGAAGGCTTGCTGCACTTCATCCACCTTGGATCCCATCTTGTTTCAACTAGCTGCTGCTTGGACCCAGCACCTTCTCTCTCCTCATAGACTTGGTTACATACACCTTGCATATTCAAGATGCCATCCTCTGTTTCTAATTCGCCACGCCCCAGTGTCAATAACTTGCGGCTTCAGGCTCACGACCATGTAGCCAAGATGCCTAGGCAATTCACTCTCTGGTCACTGCTGGCTTTTGCCATTGCGGTGGCCAGCGCGTGGATGGCTACTTCTAGTCTTCTTCCTACTCATTTGATGTTTGGAGGGCCTGCTGCTGCGTTCTGGATCCCGATTGTATCTGGGGTGACCTCCATGATTATCGCTTTGGGGCTGGCTGAGCTATCTTCCGCGTACCCATCGTCCGGTGGACAATATCAGTATGTGACCTCCTTCATGATTCTTAATACGTAAAGCTCATCGATATCTAGCTATGCATTCATGGCTGCCCCGGCAAAATATCGACAGGCGGCCTCATTTGTCACTGCATGGTTTACAATCTTGGAATGGCTTTTCGTGGTTTGTTCGACGACCATTTACCCTGCCCAGCTTACCGCACAGCTGGCATCCATTTGGTTTCCAAGCTTCACGCCTGAGAGGTGGCAGATATGGCTCATCTACGTGCTGCTCCTTACTTTGGGTACAGCCATGGTCATCCTTTGCCACAAGATCATGCCAAAAGTCGAAGTCTTCTTCTGCTGGAGCTCCTTGCTTGCTTTTATTACCTTTGTTGTGACTCTTCTCGCTGCCAGTGACAGCAAGCAGAGGGCCGCAGACGTCTTCGTAAAGTGGCAAAACTCGTCTGGATGGCCTGACGGATTCAGCTTCATACTGGATATTTGCCAGGGCATGTGGATGCAAGTAAAACCCCCCTTTTGATGCTCGGGATCTCCGAGACTAACAAATGCCATTCGCAGCTACGTTTGTTTAGACGCCTCAACGCACCTCGCGGAGGAGATTCATGACCCCGATATCCATGTGCCCCGTGCGATGATTTTATCTACTGCACTGGCCCTGATTTGTAACGTCGCCTTCACCTTGGCTGCGCTTTTCAGTGTCACCTCGATCGACGCCGTCTCCTCGTCCTTCTTGCCCATATACGAAGTTACAAAACAGGCCGTTGGGTCCGATGCGGCTGTTCTTTTCCTCCTGATCTGGCTTGACTTCACTTTCATTAGTACGGTCCCCGGCGCGCTCTTGACTACAGGTCGCTTGGTATGGGCCTTCTCGCGAGATGGAGGGCTTCCTTATTCGTCATACTTCGAACGAATTAGTGACAAGTACGAAGTTCCGGTTGAAGCAACTATAGTTAGCTTCGTCTTTTGTCTTTTCTTTGGTTTGATCTACATTGGCAGCACGGTGGCTTTTAATACTTTTATCTCGAGCGCCATTGTATTCGCCTTCCTCTCATACTCTCTCCCTCAACTTTTTCTTCTTCTTTCCGGCCGCGATATTATGCCAAAACGCTACTTCAGTCTCGGCAAGACTTTCGGTACCTTTGTCAACGTGTGGTCCGTTGCTTGGAGTGCAGTATCAATTGTTCTTTTCTGCTTTCCGTTGTCGATTCCCACCAGTGCTTTAGGGATGAACTATGTATCCATTGTTTTTTCAGCAGCTATATTGTTTATTGCTGGTCTGTGGTGGATAGCTGGCAAGCAGAACAGTTTCAGCGGGCCTGAAATTGGATGCGAAGTTTTGTTGGGCGTCGACACTGGGACAACTGACACGACTCCAAAGGCAGCAGCTGCCCCTAAAGTTACAGCCGATAATGTGTAAAAACCGGGGTCTTAACACCCTTTCCACCACCAATTGTGTTATGTATCAAATTTACTATTTGTATTTCCATTTTTAATTGCTTGGAACCAAAGTATCGTGATTAATTAACTATTCAGTTCAGTTCATCAGTAAGCAGTCAGCTGGCCGTTTCATTAAACAAAAGCCCTCATTTGTTCATCTTGTCAAACAGGATTTACCATCGTTTAGGTTTGTAAAAGTTGTCGAGCTGGTTCAAGGAAGGATATTAGAAAAATCCTTTCGGGTCTTAGGAACTTTCTGCGAGCGAGGTATCTGAATCCCAAGCTCTCTTATTGCGATAATGCTGATAATTTTGAACGTGGCTAGCCGTTAATTCTTAGCTCTACTTGACGAACTGATTGTGGCGTCTTGTGGCCGATGGTAAAGGAAATGGGTGGTTCGAATATGTCTTATGTGGATACTTATATCCAGTAATTGAGCGAGTTAGGCCCTCACTGTCACCTGGGCATATGTGGAATCTCACTGCTTTACACTGTCTAGGGCTTCGAGCCTTTTCACCTTAGCCATTATAGATAGTAATAGCAAATTTAATGGCTCATCAAGGGGTTTCTGGATACTTTTGTTGACGTTGCTATGAAATCTATTGTGTATTATGAGAACAGCCTGCTCTGGGACTGTTTGTAATAGTTTGTAATTTTGTAGTAAACTGGAGAGCCTAAACTTCCTAGCACGGTGATGTTGAGCGACTTCGCTGTGAACGGTGATTCTGATCATCTCTGTCCAAATCCCCACTCTTCCGCAAAAGTAGCTCTTCTTCCTCTGAAGGAACTGCGATTACGTGTCCGGCCCTGGCGACCTCATTTATTTGCTTTAATGTCCACGCGCCTTTCAAAGCCTCATTTGTTACTGAGCCCTGTTTGAGAACCGCCAAAGCGTTCGTTTTCCACACTGGAGGTACGCGGTGGAGTCGTTTCCCCAATCGCGAGTACAGAATTGTCGAAAAGAAAAACATAATTCCTCCGGTCAGTATGGTGACATGAAAAGCTATCCAGGGCCAAGAAACCCGATAGAATGTGACCAATGAGCCTACATTACCTCCGGCAGGCTCTTTGCCAAACCGGATACCTTTTTCCGCAAAACCATCGAGGCCCTGGCGCATCTCGTTTGTTATGCTCTTGGCTAGTGACTGGTAGGTCTCTCTGACTCTGTTTTCCCCCTTCGGATACATTGGTGCGAGCCATTTAGGATTGACCTTTTGACCTTGGCCTGTCTCCGGCACGTGCATAAATCCATAGAACCCATTAAATGCCACGGCATCCTTTCCCAGTAGTTTATTGATTGCTGAGCGAGCCTTATCTAGTTGCGGAATCGTGGGTCGAAGAATGCTGTCGAAGTAAGAACCGACAGTGATGACCGTCTCCACCGATACATTATAAACGGGTTGAGAGCTGTCATTGGGAAAGTTGAAGTGCACCTCAGCGAGCCGACCCCAAGCAGTCGCCAAGGTCTCGTTCCATGCCATTAAAGGCCTTCCATTGGGCGTTTTCTTTCTGCCTGGGTACTTTCCCCACGACCACCAGTCCTCAACACGCTCGAATGAGTCTGGCGTCAGAACCGCCTCAGTAAGCTCACGAGAGGTCTCATGAATAACATTGTCCTTCACTGAAGTCTCAATCCTCCTAACACAGTAGTACACAGCGCACTCTGTGGCAATCACGGGCTGGTCCATCCAGTACCGTCCTGTACCCGGTTTGTTTGGGTCAACCTGAATAACACTCGTGGACCAAATCATAGTATCCAGGTCCCTCATTGCGACCGTTTGGCCAGGATCTCCTGTGCTAAATGCTGTCATTGAATAGGCCTGATCATGAGGGCTGGACACGCTCCCTATGCCAATAGAAGTGCCATTGTTCATGTTCGCCAAGAAATGGCCATTTGGGAGTACCCATGCGGTAGCCCCGAAATCCGTATCAACCACTTCGGGCATTGATGCCATGAGCTTCAGGACCTCAGCAAAGCCGTCAACCTTCTTTAGTTTGTTCGTCACATTGCTGCACCGGCTGCAAACGCCTATCGTATTAAAAGGATCCCAAGTACAATTTGCGCTTGGGCATCGAACTGGGGTTCCGTAATCCAGACCGTAAAGTCCGTTCAAAATGGCTATTTGCATAGTGAAGTTGGTCTCTGGGATTGTTTTATACACCCGTTCGCTGTCAGTAAAATTCGAGCCGATGTCATCGGTCCAGTAGTCATAGGTCCCGCTTCGGGAAGAATCTGACCGCGCTGCAAGGGCAAGATCGGAGAGGTTCCCTATAATTCCCGACGGCAAGTACCGCACCTCTTGCTCAATTCGAAGTAGTTGTTGAGAAAAGGGATCCAGCGCAACTGCCAGAACCATGACAAGTGCTCCGAGTCGCAACATCGACCTAACCAACAGTTAGTACAAGTATCATAAACCAGCGAGGTGATTCTGGATATGCTTACGGGGTTTTGATCTTCCCAAGAATGTAGAGGCTTCCAAGCGGACCTCGACTAGCGAGATCAATTTGTCCAAACTCAACGAGGCTTCTGTCGCCGATAGAACCGAGAATCCATTTCCATTGGCCGACACATTCTGTGACAGCAAAAATCAGGAAGACTTTGAGAGTCACTGATAGGATAGATATGATGGCGTTCAGAGTAACGCCATGCCACTCAAAAGGCGAGCGACCATTGAACTTGGCAAGGAGAATAACCATCCCTAGTAACGCGGCAAAGCCCACGAACAGCGCAAGCATCTCGTATATCCACAGCCAACAGGTGGACCAAAAAGACGGCCTATGGGGAGCATGAGGAGCCACCCTCTTGTCAGTTGTTTGACTTTCCTCTTCCATAGTCGTTGAGGAGGGGAGAAGTCATGGGTGCCGGATTCAAGTACATGCCGTGGAATGAGAAGCCTATAGTTAAGCCTTTCTACCACCTCTGCCTCTACCTGCAGGTCACATGATGCAGTAATTCCAGCCCACGTGCTTTATTCATTCGCTCAAACGCTGCATGCAATGAAGGCTGAGCGGATGCTAAGCCCTATGAACAGATCGATGGGTTAATTGAAATTTCCTCCACAGTTGGTGCCTCCTCAGTCGGGCAGCATGATAAATTAAAAAGGGGCGATGTGTGGCCTTGAGAGCCAGTTGTTGACGACACTATTGGCCGATATTTTGAGACGCCCCATAAATGTTCGGAATCACAGCCGAGCGCTGCATGAGCTGAAGTGGCGCCTTTGTCTTGGCGTCAGCAAGCGAACGTGTAGGATTGCGAGGCTGACTCTGGCCCCGGCCATGTTCAAACAACGGCTTCGCCCGAAATGGTCGATTGGCTTTCACTTGAGCCCATTGCCACGGGCGCGCTAATTTGTTCGGCCTATCTGCCTAATCGTCTGCTCGGGAGGCCATTGCTTGGGCATCGTCGATTCTATTAACGTTTGCATTTCCTTGTAATCTTGAACAACTTTATTCTAAACCCTACAATAAGCTTATTTGCTAAGTTAAATGTGTTATACAATAACTCATTGCTATCAATTACATCAAGTACTTGACTTTCATTTCAACGAGATCTAGCTCATTTAATAAAAAAACGAATTAAAAAAAGCCTAAATGAACAAGCATCAGTGGCGCAGCTCGTCCGTAAAGCCGTGGCATTACCATGTTCGACACCCCTGCTAACAGAGTTGAAAGTTGATCCCGTAGCGAATCTGGATCACTCCTTTTCCTCAGAACTCACCTCTGGCCGCCCACCAAGGCCTAAAATGAACTGCAAACTACATCAAAATCTAGATGCGTCCGACCCAACCGCTTGACCGGCGGGAGGGGGGCGATTCGTATAATAAGCAAATTAGTAACCATTATTAGAACGGACAGCAGCCATTGATTGAAACGACTTGCACGTCTCGCAAGAAAGCCCATGGGAGCCCATGCGCCTGGCCCTCTGGCCTGGGTGGTAACACCAATCACCGCATGTTCGCGTAGGGCCTTGCCGATATGGGCCATGCCTTTGACTAGGTTTCATCCGTTACAAGTCTAGCCTACGCCACTCTCGCGGAGCTGCAGCAAAAGGCTGTCTCCTCCATTGTGGGTGTAAGCACGCTTCTGCGAAATTCCATTGCCGCTTCACTTCCAGTCGCGCCCGAGCAGTATTTGACTTGGCTGATTACGATCGATGAGCCTCTTTCGTCTATGGTGTTTCCAAACACGCAACGACCCCAACAACTGTCAGACAGTCCGAGGCCAGTCTGGTCGACGGCATAATGCCCGTTGCAACAATTAAGTGAAACACCACCATCAGTGAATGATTATTATCTCATACCCCACAGATTAGAAATACCAGCAAGAACATTGCCCGCAGTTATTGACGGTCACTTGACGCATTGCTCCCTGCCAAAGCCACCATCCCTAGTTCAGATAGCATTCAAAGCCCTGGAAACGATAATTACGAAAAGACCATGAAATTTCTGACGAGCGCACAAGAGGGTACTTCAACAAACATAGTACAAGTCTATCACGAAAAGCAGTTGGCGTGGGCAAAGGAACGATCTGCTTGGAGCACCACCAGAATTGATGCACAAAGTGAGACGCCGAGCTGTTGCCTCCTAGATCTGACAAAGACTTCAACGGCAAGCGGAGGCAGTACATTCAATGATTGGAACTAAGAGAACTACTTTGCGTTCAAGGCCAGCGTACAGGGTTGATTGGATTTTCAATGGCTGAAAATACGACGTAGACTACAACTTCGGTATGATCAATGTCGATTCGATCATGGACCGCATTGAATCCAACAAGGAGTGACTGCGAAACTCTCTGATCCCCGACGCCAATGGCTCTTCTGAGGTCTTCGGTGACAGTCTCACGCCCAATCGATGGGACACCTACTGCAAACACAAAGCTGAAGGCTGGTATCAACGGAATGGGAACTTCACCTTGACCCAGCTCGATAGCGAGATTGCCAGGCTTCAGAGTCTCTTGGACTCTTACAAGTCGGCGATCACCCTGGTAGATGTTAAGGAGGGTGAAACCAGACTCTACCCAGTTACAGACGCGATCCCTCCGACACCCAACCCAGACACCGCTAAGACAAAAGTTGGCGAGAAACTATCAGCTTTGTGCAAGGAAAACGCGGCCTTGTTTGGTTTCAAGTACAATCTCGAACAGCTCAAGGAAGCCAAGCCCCCTGTTAAAGATGAGATCGCAAAGGCTCAGGGACTCGTTGGTGAACAGCAAAAGAAGGTTGCTGTGTCCCAGAAGGAACTCCAGGTTGCAGAAGATGCAAACCAGGCCGCCAGGCAAGCCATGAATGACTACAACCGCACGATTTTAGATAAGACCACCGCCTTCGATGGGACAAAGTGGATGAATCAGAAAGCGTCAACAATCTAGAAAGAGATAGACCGGATGAATGCGCTACGCGCTAGCAAGACTGAAAACAGCCCGGTGGACATCCCTGTTATCTCGGTCGTGACAGCCCGAACTAATTAGAAAGACACTACCAGCATTATTGGAAGGGTATTAGCCGCCAAGGTCTCGGAAGTAGCTAATCCCATCTTCAAGACCCCTTCGATGAGTAGCCAACCACTAGCTAGTGCGGAAGATGCAGACCCATGGACCACCATCACATTTTCGTACACAGCATCTGATGTCAAAAAGCACGCAGAAGAATCCCAGTGGGGCATGAAGGTCAGAGGCTCCGTCAGTTTTGGGCTCTGGTTGGTTGGGGGTTCTTATTCCCATGACGAGTCCCACCAATCCATGCAGGCAAATATGGCAGCTTGTGATGTCAGCGTTTCCTTCTCAGCACTTATTGTCAATATGAACCGCCCGTGGTTATATAGCGAGCTTTAGCGACGTTGACCTCGAGGTTGCAGATGGGGTTGAGCTCAGCCCCGGCCCACTTCTTCTTCAGCAGTTGATCAAGCAGCAGAAGCCTGAAGATATTGCCACGTGGAGCCAGTTTCCGGCTTATCTAACATCTTTCATAATCGCTACCAACACCACGATCGAGTTTACGGGTGCAACGAATCACATTGAGAAGCACTTTGACACCCACAGTAACTCGGGCGGCGCATCAGTTGGATACGGACCGTGGGCGGTATCCAGCATTTTCCATGAGTATGCTACTTCATAAAGTATGCAAGTACATTCAACTGCTAAAGGTTGCAAGATCAGTTTCGGTGCGCCACAAATCATTGCCGGGGTGAGTCAGATTTTACCGGCTCTGCCACGAAGCCAAAACTTCAATCCTCTTACGCAAGGAGGTGATGTTCCAGTGCCTCAGGCGGCTGTATAGAGTACAAAGCACGATACATTTTAAGATGCAGCATTTGAGACAGAAAACAAGATACCAAATGTGCGTGAACCATGAAAAGAAGCAGTAGGATCCACCAATACATGTTGTCTTTTTACTTATTTATCCTAATAAAAACTAAAAGTATTTTTTTTCTATTTATCACAACTCTTGTTAGAATAGATACAGTATCTGATAAAGCATATATTCCACGGTTGTGAGTCAGGTAAATCACTTTTCTATTGCTACCCTACATTTCCTTGTGTAGAGGATGTCCAGTTGTAGACATTGTCATTATTCTGCCCTTAGTTCCCTCAAATTAGTTACAATAGTAGCACTGTAGTACTAGCTCTCTGCTTCTAACTGGATATAAAGTAAAATGGAGCGATCAAATCTAAGGAAAGCCAAACTGAGTATGTTTCTCTTCAAATGTTGAGAGACAGTTTACGGAAATGTGATCAAAACATTCGACAGCTTGATATTTTAAGGATGACATCCACCAAAAATAAAATAAAAAAATGGGAACAGGACTCATTAATGGATCTCCAAAAGAGATGCCTCTTAGTTGGACTAGATTGGAACTACTTGGGGCACCCTGCTCAAGTTCTCATGCTGCAGCGTGGCGCCCATCACTCCCTGTAACCGGATTAACTATTATTCCATTCCGGTATCCATCTCCAATTAAACCCCAAATCTTCCCCAACCACAAAACTATAGATTCTTTGTCAAGCCTTCTAAATCAATATTTTTAGTACTCATTACTCAAATTGAGAGAACAACACCTTGTGCTGCTAGTCTGTGAGGCCAGTGTTACATGTGGGGCATTGCCCTGGCAAGTTACATGGCAGGGGTACACCAGTTACAAGGGCTATCATACGAGACATACCCACATGGGTCGGTCTAATGTCCTTTGGGGCGTCTGCTGGGCAGCGTTGAACCAACACTGTTACTTTCGTTTTGTATCTGAGCTATAAGTAGCCAGAGCAGTCCCTAGACGCATGCAAAATCAACAACCTAACCACGATAACAAATAAAACTCTATTTCGCAAAATGTCTATCCAAGAAACCTTCGAGCCGCCCCTTCGGGAGTTCATCACTGATGCACTTGAACCTCGAATTCCTAATCGCGATCAAACCGCCATCTGGCATATGAGAACGCTAAATGATTCCATGTACCGTACTCAAGAGCTATCGTACGCTCGAGGCACATGGGGCTATACCCGTATGCAACCCGTCTCTTCCTTGCCAGAAGTCACCGTGGTGCTAACATTTCACCTGCCTAAGTTTTCCGCACCGTGTACGACGAGGAATCCGGCCGACTTTTCCCAATTGCGGTGGAAAAGCTGCATCGATGGCTTACTCAATACCACTTTCACTGTAATCGCTTTTCCGGCTGGGGGGAGAAAGACGAGAAAAAGAAAAAGGAAAACGGTTCAGTTAATGACGAGATTGCACGCCGCTTCCGCCTGGAAATTATTGAGGACGAGAAGCTGAATATTCCCAGCATTCAGGATGCCACCCCGGAAGATATCAACCTTCTCTTGGACTCCTTCCGCGATTGGGTGGCAAGTGTTGGAGGAGATTTGACTCCTAGTAATCAGCAGATGAACACGCGAATGCTCTTTTTTCTTGCAATAGACTCCGAATCACTTCATGTCCTCGCTAATCTTCCAGAAGATATTGTGCCACTTCGTACGGCAAGAGATATTGAAGAGAAACGGACTTGGTTGAGTAATTCTTATGCCTGGCTATGGGGGTTTGACTATCATGCGATTCGGGATTTTAATCCACCTCGATACCCTGCCAGCATGCGAGGATTGATGAGGGTAAAACTTAGTACCATTGAGTCTCTCTGGTTCTTCAAAGTCAGAGGAATGGACAAGGATAGAATTGTCGAGTGCCGTGAAGGGATCGACATATCCGGTCGCACGTGCTACTGGGCCGACGTGTAATAGGTAGTTTATTCGTAATATCAAGATATTTAGGTTTTTAGTCAGCTAGCATCCGCGAAAATAAACACCATGGAAGTACCGGGTAGAAATAATCGCTTTGATCTCCGGCAGAACTTGATACGCTGCTAGCATGTTTTGGACCTGTTGGCTGACTACCGCATTTGCCGTGATTGAGGGCACAATTGCCAAAGTTTCACACCATTGAACACCCCATGCACGCACTCGGTTTCTCATACGTTCGAGATTGGTTTGGAGCCAAGGATCTAAATGCCCCAATGCGTAGACCCTAGCATTGAAAATACGTTGGTATTCTCTTTCGGCTTCGCGAAGAATTGTTAGAATCTTGTTGACCACTTGTCGCAAACAGGTGTTGGGGTTTGGCATATTATGCCATAGAGTGGTAATTGAACAAAGCAATATCAGTCTCCAGCTTTCCGAAGCTGGCTTGGCAACAAGAATGACACTGATAAAGTTTGTGACAAGATCTGTGGGTACAATTTGAAGAGTCAGTTCGACAATGAGGCTGCAGACTGTGCGGGCTATCGATTGACGGATGCGGCTCCCATGCTATTAGGCGGCCGAATTTGGGCTGGCTAGAACCAAACATGTGCTAAAAACAGGAATTTAGGCAAGTAGTGCTATGGTGAGCTTTTATCTATTTCTTTCCTTGTCAGTCTTTGGGTTCCCAAATTCATCGAGAAAGAAATGCAGCTGACTTCATGTTCAACAATGAAACCACTGATGGCTTCAAGTCTGCGTCTTCCATCGAAGAGATGCCATACAGAGAGTTGTGTACATACTGCTAGCTCGAACACTACGACGTAATGCGGCTATCGGAATACTCAGCTTATGACGAGTTTATCAAGTCCCAGTTAGAATACTGGTGTGTCAAATGTCAGGTGACAGATTGGGACGCGTCAATTCGAAAGTCTCCAATTGACACGCCCGTCGCCTCCAACTTCTGCGCGTCGGGGTAGAATTACACCCCTGTTGCCGGAGACACATGTGACAAGATCGCAAGGGCCAAGAGCCTGTCCTCTGCAGCTCTGTATCAAGAAAACCCAGACATCATTGTTAATTGCAGTAATATTCCTAAATGCACGGAGTTGTGCTTGCCAGCATCCTGTGAGTTGACGTGGGTTTTACAAACTGGAGATGACTGTACCTCCATTGAGAGAAATGTCACATAAACTACAGGAATCTACTCGATAGGATTTGTGAAAAAGTACAATTTCTGGGTAGATGCAGATTGCACAAACCTCCACTCTGTCAGCGACACGGCCTTTGGACACGTTTTATGCCTTTCGCCCCAGAATGGCTTGTTCAACAGCAGTTCCGCCTCGGCTGGAGACAAGACTATTCCTGGTTTCTCCTCGGGATACGCTAATAAGGTAGTGGCTGCTCCTGAAAATGCAACGATTGCAAAAGGCACAACTCCAAATTTGCGGTCTTTGGCATGTTGCTGCCGTCGGAGGCACTTGCAGAGATATTGCATTTGAGAGTCAGACGGTGATTACAATCTTCATGGGAGCAAATCCTTCACTGGGCAAATCTGTTCCAGATTGTACAGACGCACTTAGTTCCGGTTTAGCATACTGTGAAATGCCTGTGGCGGATTGGGATAAGTTGTAAAGAGTATTGGAATACTTGGTGTGAGTTTTTGGGGGGACGCGCCGTGTACCAACATGAAGTGCACACTGCCCCATTAAGCCTAATTATCCAAACTGGTAGGTTCATTACCACTGGGTCATTTTTATTGTACATAGGATTCAGTCGTCCAGCATAATAGCATCGCACTGAAATTAGTGTTGAGTCTATTGGCTCTGAGATGAAGCATGAATTGTTTGGTAGTGGCCGTGATGCATTGTACTCGCACGTGTCGTTTGCATGTGCAACTCGGCCGCCTCTTTTGTTCTGCGTCTGTCCCAAGCCTCCCGCGGGCGTTTTTTCAACTCTCATAAGCGCTGAGGCTTTCTTGAAAGGGTCTCACTGGAGGGTGACAATTGACGGCCACCTTCATCCTTGGAGAGGCTGCAAGGCGTACAAAGCGTGTCGGGTCCTCTGCCCAATCCGCCTTTGGCTGTGCCGTTTGCCTAATGCGCCTAAAATGAATTCAGTATAGCGCGACTGTCAGCTCCACCCTCGCTGCAGTTGGTGGTGTGCTCGGAATGCATGTGTGGCGGGTTCCACGTTAAGCCTGTATCGAATAGCTGCCATTCGGTTTCGTAGTTAGGTGATTAAAAGCAAGGCTTGGTCCAGGGTTTATTTCGGCTGTGTTTTCGACTTCGTCTACCATCTTTCCTGACTTGAAGCATCTGAACTTGATACTTTCTGCCGTGTCTCAGTTAAAAAAAAAAGCAAAGTGGTGTGGTGTCCCGTCATCGAGCATCAGCATGCATAATCCTGAGAAACCTTTCCAATCAGGAGGCTCAAACAGGCAGCGCGTGATACTACAGTGTTGCCTCGTTGAGGCTCAAAGCTGCAATACCCCTCTTTCTTTGAGCCTCTTCTTCCCGCGCTTTGGTTAGACAGAGCCCAGCCCCAGCCCCCCCGCTGTCCTCTAGTTGTAGGCCACGACCCAGTACGAGGTGTCATTTCATGCAAAGGGCAGCGCAGTCTGCGCCTGCATTATGGCTGCTCCAATAGAGAAGCTGCGGATTAGGAATCAGTTCCGCCAATTTTTAAACGCCGGCAAGTCGGTTAGTTCTCTGAACATAGCCTCCCCAGGTGCAAAAAACCCCAGCCAGCGAAATTACCAAGGCGTACTCCAAGCGAACCATGGCTATGATTGTAGACACGTTCCCCGAGTACAACCTGAGGAAGGATGCCCTCGAAGAGTACCTGAGAAAAGAGTTCCCCGACCACCAGAATGACATTTCTGTCACAGTGAGTCGCAGCGCAGGTGGCACAAAGTCATTCGCCGGGCTAACTCGGGTCAGAAAAAGAACGCAAAATATGAGCTCACAATTCCACAAAGGTTGACCCAAGTATGCCTTGCCTTTCCCTGTCATTCCCGCACAGGCGTGGCGCGACAAGACTCCAAGACTAAGGCTTATCTCGTGACAGGCACAGCGGGACTACATCACCGAGAATGTTCGAGATGAACCTGTGGTTTATTAGCCCTCGTGGGTAAATGTCAACATCAGCTGGCGATTCGTCAATTATAATAAATCCGCAGCAAAGCCCATACACTCCAAAGCAGCGTGAACAGGCGAGGGATGCAGGCGAGCCGGTTTTCGGCGGTGACCCGAAAACGCGAGTCGCCGAGTCTGTCCAGCGGTTTGCCACATGAAGGTGCCTTGTATCAGTTGAACGTGGTATGACGTGAGGGTAAATGATTCCATTATTAGTTGTTTGAATCAACAATACTTACCCTCAAATCCATTATCCTTCCATAGTTGTTCGAATCTTCCCATTGTCTTCACAAAGCCCCCAAACCGTCCCGCCTTTTTCTAATTAGAAGTTTGTGGTGTCTCATAGGCACACCGTCTCATGGGGGGCGGGGCATTCCGGGTGTGCCACGTTAGCTGAAACATGTGGACGCCTAGTTCGCCTTGTATTATCATGTATCAAAGCCTCGTGAGGCAATGGCCAAGACGCCCAAGCTTCAATCCATCTACAGCCTACGCTCGATTTCGAGACTATTCCTTCGCTATATCATTTCGCTTGCCTCCGGGGACATGATATCACGCCATCTTGCGATTCAAAATTCATTTCATGTTCGCTAGAAGTCGCTTCACATCAAAGCATTTACCAATCCTCCTTGACAATGGTTGACTTGCAGGATGATGTTGTCTCGCGGCTAGCAAAGTCCCAAAAGAATGCCGCCACGTACCCTCTGAATCTAGTTTTTTCGAGAGATTTTCCATACACCCTTGCAGTATACAAAGCTAAACTCGACCAAATTGAAAATAAGCTATTCCACGCGAGCAGAAGCCTGATCTACATCTGGGATCTTCTTGGACCCAATAAAGGTTAGTCACCCACATAATACTTGGCGGGCCAAATTCGCGTACAACTGACATTGTGGCATTGTGACCCACAGTTGATTTCCAACATCATAATATCAAGAACGTTGCTAAGCTGCAAAATGTCCTGTCAAGTGCTCCAGAAGACCCACACCGGAGATTCATGTGCGATTATCCATCAGCAACTAGTACATTTTAAAGTGCTTTTGAAATAACCATGCCTTGTAGATTCCTACAATCCGTTTCGTCTCGAGACCCACTCCTTTGCACGCGAGAAGAAATGGCCTATCTTTTTACACACCACCAAGTAATGGCGTCATTCTTAGATTTTGTATTTACTTTCAAAAGGCGAGAAGAGCCACATTCATTCACATCGTTTAGACACGAAAAGCGCATAGGCTCACGCCTCGAGAAGTCCCAAATATCTCATATGGGTCGGTCTGGGATACAGATCCAACACTGTTTCAATATCCTCGGAATTGAACCAGACAAAAAGAACGAAGGCAAATGGCTGCAACGCCAAGTGGCTGCGTACCATTCTTTTGATCTGGTGGAACGCCGTTCTTTGTGGATCATTATTAAAGGTGATGGAGCGATGCGACAGCGCATTGGAGCTGCTCTAGACCAAGCGAAACAAATTGGTCAAGCCCCTGCAGACTCTATGCAGAGTGCCTTTCGCCAAACCCTTGAGGATCAGTTTCCACTTTTTCAGTGGGGCACCGAAAACTGGGAACAGTATATAGAGTCACTTGAGGCTGAGTATAACAAGTTCTCAGACGTAGCACAGTATGCTCCAATGCAACAAATGATGGAGGATATCCCACTTCGTTTAAACGGCGACAGGGTGTTGTCCTGGTCAGCAGAATCTCCTCCTCGGCAAGGGACTGACAGTTCTCAACCAGCTTCTCCTTCGCAAAAACTAATCCGGAGAATTTCGACAAAAGTCAGCACCTTCCCGAAAGTGTATGAAATGACCGGGATACCCAAATCAGAAAGTCCCAAGCAACCAAACCTCAGGCTTGAGGATCTTGTTTCTTTCGACCAACTACAAGATTTGAGCCTCCTTAACAAAGAAATAACGCAGGCCATATCAGTCATTGAGCAAAATAGGCGACTTATGGCAGACGTCAAGAACTATTATCAAACTACTGTGAACTCGCAGGACTTTGAATTTCACTTTCCCGATAAAACAGCGCTCAATTGGTGCAAAACATCTACCTCGGACTTTATTCATCAGCTCACGAGACTAGAAGGAGATTTGGAAAGACACCAAGGAAATCTGAAAAATATTCTAAATAACGTGGACAAGATGGAATTAATGGTAGGTTGATCCAAACTAGATGCCAGTTTGATCTAACAAAGATCAGCTTAATAGCATTTTGCAATACCGAAATATGGAGACGGGAGAATACTTTGCGAAATCATCACAAAGCTCTACCGACATCATGCAGCTCTGGACACAGGATATGCACGAGAAGACAATATCTATGCATGTCATCACTATCTGCACTCTAATCTTTCTCCCTGGAACATTCGTTGCTGTCAGTATCTGAAACACAATATCCACACAGAGGCTAATATTACGGCAGACAATTTTTAGTAGCGGTATCCTGACATTCGGCGACGACGGTACTGATGGATTCGGTCGCAATATGGGAGATTGGAAAGTCCGGTTGTCCGGGTTGAAGCTGTATTTTGCCATTTCAGTCCCACTAATGCTACTGACTGTATGTGCCTGGGTAAGCGCTTACCTTTTGGCCAGGTTCAGGCGATCCCGTTATAGTGATAGAACGCCAGATAAGGTCGCCAAAATGGTATAAGTTGATGCTCTGGCACAATGCTAACATGGCTCTTGCCAGTATTTGATGAACACAGATATACACATGAGGAATAGGGTGATACACGAGATATTAGAATAGATTTACAGTAGCAAATACACGGGTTTTCTTTCCTAGTACAATATATCTTGATTTGTGTCAACTGATCTTTCAACGCTATAGCAGCATCCTTCGGCAACAGACATTAGCAATCCTCACGTTAGGTGATCGCACCCGGAGCGAAGCTAGAAACCAGTAAGTTCTCTTACTCCAACAAAATGGATTTAATTGGTAATATCAAGCTAAAAGGTTTCGTGCAACTTCAGTGCACCAAAGAGGCCTTCGACTTCCTCAATCCTCTTTTGTCGAGAGTACCCATCTAAAAGCCTCAAATGCACTAATTGGATAAATTGGCAGAATTACAGATGCGTGGCTATGCCCTCCGCGTTGAAATGTGGCTGCTGTGGCGTGACACAGCCAGTCTTGCGTGACCATGCGCATGCAGCTACGTTGGGGAATTGGAAAATGATCCGCGTACCATGTCTTAGCTATGGGCTGTACGCCTTGTTAGCTGCCTACCCCCACCAGCCAGGCGTAATCGGAGGCGCCAATTCTTTGCAAAGCCTGCCATGATGATACTTGTCCCTCTTCATCCTTTTCCATGCGACTGGCGCAGCTGTATCACCGGATTGGGCTCTGGGCAACATTTCAGTGTGCCTGTGTCGAACGAATCCCGGCTTCTTTTAATGTTGCACCTTCGCCACCTGACATCCATCCCTCTACTCGCCATCGACCTATCTGTGGTTGTCTACCTGCTGTCCGTCTGATCATCTGGTTGGACAATCCTCGTCCTACGTACTGCCCTTGTCGCACGACCCCACGAGTTTGGCGCGACTACTGTGCCATACTGAAATGAAGCTCGGTTATTGATCGTTCTGTTTGGTCTGCGAGTTGTATCGCTCATCTAGCCGACACGTTTGCGCCTCCACGAACGAATCGACCCAATACTCTGCCGAGCACGCCTGCGCAGCCAAGGCTCAACCATGGCGCCGGAATACATCCATCAGCTGTCAGGGGAGCTCAGCCATCTCATGAAGAATTATATCGGGAGGGACGGAAGAAACAGCGAAGCCCCGAGATATCTGCCTATGTCTGTCCTACGAGAATACTGGAAGAGCCACATGGTTAGTCGCGCTATCTATGCATGCTCAATTTCCGAGCGACCAGATACCATTATGGAGCATTTTTTGCTTGTATTTTCTCTTCTCGTATACCTGGGGAAGGTAAAACATCTGAATGAATTCATTCAGTACAACCTGCAAGACAGCAGCTTCCCCTTAGAGGAGTTCCCGCACCTGTGGCCAGGCACTCCATTTCATCACGCCCTCTTCGACGAGATTAAAGAGCATCAGTGGAAATTCTTTCCCCTCATCTTTTACAAGAACAAATTGTATGGCCAGACGCTTAATCCTCGACACATACTGCCCATATGTCACGAGGAAATTATACAGCATGGCGAGTCGGCGAATGTCTACAAAATTATGACACACAAGGATTCTACAAATTTCGGTCAGGCAAGTTTTGACTATGACATCAACCGGTCATCGTATTTATTTCTAATACCCCAGCAGACAACGTTTGTGAGAAAGAGCTACGATCACCGATGCCGCGAATATTACGAGAGAGAGAAGAAGGCCTTCACCAGCCTCGAGAGTCACGCTTCTCAGTACATTGTGAGATTCCATGGCTCGTTCTGCCAGAAGCGGGACACATTACCACCGACCTATAATATCATATTGGAATATGTCGACGGCGGGAATTTAGAGGAGTTCTTTGCCAAGATGGAGCCACCCCAGACACCGAGCGAGACGATACAGTTCTGGAATGCGTTTGTGGGAATTTTTGAAGCCCTGTTCCTCTTTCATCTTTCTAAAAACGACCCTAGCAATCACATCCAAGGGTGAGGACTCCTATGCATTGACTTGATTTGATGACGCTAACGAGTTAAAGGATCCATCAAGACATCAAGCCCGAGAATATACTCGTCTCCAAACAATCTTCAGGCCGACCTTTTGACTTCACTCTAAAGCTGACTGACTTTGGACTCAGTCACACCCAGATGTTGGAACACGACTCCGAGGATACACCGGGTGTCGACTCTCGTGGTGGTTCCTCCTATGGTAAACATCCCATTGGCCTCGGGCGTCAATTCATTCCATTTAGCTGACCTTGGCCAGGTGCTCCTGAATCTAGTCATCATGCTCCATATACAATCCACGGAAAACACCCCATCACCACCGAGGCCGACATCTTTTCCATCGGTTGTGTACTAAGCGATGCTGCCGCGTGGGTATTCAAAGGCCAAAAGGGCCGCCATGACTATCGAACAGCACGCATGTCCGAAATAAGTACGCTGGAAACCTTTGATGGCAGTGGTAACGATGAGTGTTTCCATGACGGCATCACCGCATTGAAAGCCGTAACAGAAATGCACGCCATCATCATCAAAGAGCGCTCTACCGAAAACATCGACTTCATTACTCCCCAGATTCTAGAAGTCGTCGAACGCCACATGCTTGTTCGGAAAGACAAGCGATGGGCTGCCAAGGAACTTTGCGAACGCTTCGCAAAGATCATCCAGGATGCCAGAGCCGGGATAGAGTCATCACCAACCCGGTTGGAGCATCCAGAGATTTCTGAGGGGGAAATGCATTCACCCAGGATTAATAATAATCTACCAGCGATAAACTTACCCGCTGCTAACAAAGTTACTTTGGGAGATGATCCATCTTCTCACCAACTACCCCCTGTTCGGACACCCTCGACGCCGAGACGCTCGAGAATGAGCGATTCGGCCAACCATTATCCCTTGGACTCTCCAATTCCTAATGTTGTTTCACCTCCTCCGCCCTTAACTCCCAGCCAATCCAGGTCACAGCCTATGTTTTCCTACGAACAGGCAAAGGCTTATCGAGAAGCTAAGAAGAACGGATGGCTGATCTCCAAGGATTTCGAACGGGTAATGTCAAAACTTAAGAACAACCTGAAGGATCGAGACCATATCTTTTTCGTCGAGACATCTGAAACCATGCACGAAAGATTCGATGAAGTATCTGAAGCCTTCCAAGTTTTCGCCTACATGGCAAAACAGATTGATACGGACGGAGTCGAACTCTTCTTCTCCTCGGACCCATCCCAGTGTCACACCGGAACAACCACAGCTCTCCAAAACAAGTTCGAAAATCAGAATTGGGATCAAAGGACCTTTGAAGACAAGTTTATGAAATTTATTGAGAAGAGGATTATTCCTCGGCTGTACTCCAAGCTATCTAAATTGTCATCCAAATTTGCGCCCAAGTCTCTCAACATCTTTGTTTTCACCGATGGGCGGTGGGGTACCGACAAGGATAAAGCCGCCGGAGTTGAGAACCCGGTTAAGCGAATCATCGCCGAAATAAAGAAGCGGAACCTGAACCGAACTCAAGCCGTGATACAGTTTATCCGATTCGGTGATGACATCGATGGCCAACGCTACCTGGCATACCTTGACGAGTTGGGCAAGCAGTATGAGTGGTAAGTGATGTTTGACGTATGGTTACTTGATGTTGCACGCCGCCTAACAGTATTCTTAGTGACATGGTAGACACAAGGCCAGTGCATGGCAATCTTTTCGAAATGTTTCTCGGCGCCATTGATCCCGATATTGATGAGATAGGAGAGGGCCCATCCGGATTGGGCAGCCCAGGATCTCTTGATTCCAGCCCAACAATTACTCGGGGCTCCAGGATCGGCTATAATTAACAAGGTACATGTTACGATACAACCTCCATAACTTCGTATTTGCGTTTCACCGTGAGTATACCATGCATTTACAAGAAACAGGGGGTCTAATTAAAAAAGCAAGCATTGGGGGTTCTCTGTTTTCTTTTGCTTTTCATTTTTTCAGATTTTATCGCCGCAAGGGTGCAATTGTGATTATCATAGTAGTGTTGGCCAGAAAAGTCAGATTTCCAAATGTTATTTAGGTGACAATGAGATACTTCAGAGCGTTGGATCCCATTTGAACATGACGCAAGAATAAGGGGATACAGGAGCCGAGTGTATAGAAAGAGTAATATATATGTGTAATTTAATTTCTAACATTCCTCGAGAGCGCCATCATGATGCAAATGTAAAATACATGTCCTTGCCCTGCTTAAGTGGGCTGCTCGACTTCTCGTTTTGATAAGCCCTGATCACTTCCCATGAAACCTTCATGTTGAGCAGAAATCCGCTCAGTCGAGACGAGGTGATGGCCATTCCACTTTTGTAGACTTTAAAGAGCGATGCGGCCATGTGCTCAACGTGGCGCATCCTAATACGGCCATGTAATGTACGCTCATCCTACAGCAAATTCCGGCTCGTATTTGAGGGTGGTGACCGCTTCTCTCGCTGTGGGTTTTCTTTTTTCACCCCTCTCGTAATCCTTTCCATGTCCCTTCATGCATGTCTTCATACCGAAACCAGTTCGAGTTGCGTAAAAGTTGGGTTCGGTGGTTGCCGAAAAGAGAAGAGGCCGCACAAGATATTGGGATTTTCGAGTGTTTCCGAAAATCCCGGCGTGATGATGTGACTGTTGTCCTTCGTATATAGAAATGATCAACACGTCTAGGTACAGTCGACGGGGGTCAAGGCCGCGCCGGATGGACTGCAGTATCCACTAAAGACTTTCACAGTAGCAGCAAGACAATTATTGGGCTCATTTTCATCGCTAATGAGATGAAGAGAGAAATTGTTAGTTATGCCATAACGCGCAGTCCAAGTCTTGGCGAGAGGACTTACCGACGGATGGAGGCCGTGCACCAAGGCCGGGGTGTGCTGTGGATGAGGCCCTCTCGTGCTGTTGTGCGGAAAACTGCGACATTGGGCTTTGCCCGTTAGATGATGAGTTCTGTATACTGAAGCAATTATTCTTACCCCGTCTGAAAAAGTGTAGCAGCATTCTTCGAGCGAGCTATCTTCCCTGCCCTCGAGAAGGGGGAATGAGAAGGGAATAATGCCGGCGGAAGCCAGAGTGGCAAAGAGCAAGATAGATATCGACTTCATGATGGGTAGTTGGATTAGAATATGGGTTAGAATAGCTCAGGTGTCAAACGAAAATAAGGTGCGAGACGGTGAATATTTATTTCGTCATGCTGCGCTTGGCTAATCTCCAGGCCGGGCGCGCCAACGTCTTTGTCCGCGTCATCCGCAATACGAGAATCGAGTTTAGGGCCTATTTTCGCCTGGCCATGACCGAATCGGGACACGCGGCCCGGGCTACAAACTTTAATGGCGATACGCTCAGTGCTCGCCAAGCCCAATGGTCGCGTGTTCACGTCACAGCGGTGGGTGATTGATTGAGATGATACCCAGTTTTGCATGGATACCAGGCATGCATCTTGATATTCTTGGTTACGGCATTCCTTTTTACTGTGAAACTTCATTCCACACTCGTCTAATCGTCTCTTTGCAGCAGCCCTCTCCCCCATTCCGACTCCGGGACCACAGCCTTTGGACAAGACCACTAGTGGTGCTTGGCAACGTAAGCAAATTAGCCGAGTCGTGGCGGTGTATCCACTTTTCGTCAGCATGTTGCAGAAATAGCGCCGATCGGAGTTTGCCATGGTGAAACCAGTCCGTAAATCCGAAAGCGAAGGCGAGGAGTTCATATCCATCTGACATATTCATCTGAGAATGAGGGGGAAATCATGTGCATTCATATGAGATGGATAAACCAATACCTAGGGGAGTTTTCGCTGTTGTATGATGCGTAAGGCAGGGCCTAAGATGGAAATGTGGAGATGGGCTCCAGGGTGAGGTTGCAGTATTTAGCAAATCAATTGTGGAATTCATCATCCATTTGAAGTTTGTGAGAGAGAAATGTAAAAGAAGATAAATTTATATACATATATAAACAATTTTAACATTATGTTGACATTCCCTTCTTGGCATCAGCCATGTTGGGGAATTTATTCGTAACACATGTTAAGGTTAAGCTATACAGATCATACGTCGTGCCCAATGAAAGCACCCCAAGCCTGCAGACTAGGGTCACGTATCTAGCTAAAGTGAATTTCACTTTTGCTCAGGAAGTATAAACCCAGCCTTCAACTGTCGCCGAAACAAGCCTCTCGGATCATACTTTGCTGAGACTGTCTGCAAGAATTCGACATTGGCTGCTCCGTAGCTGGGAAATGGATCCTGTGAGGGGTCAGCATAATTGAGATATATCCAAGGACGCAGCGCGCCAATTGATTTAGCAAATATTTCTAGCGACTTGGCCATGGCGCTAGCCTTCTCGTACAGAACCCTCTGTTGACTGGCGTTCTGAACGCTGCTAGAGAAGGCCCACAGAATGGAGTTGGACTGAATAGTATCAAGACCGAGTACGTTGCCGCCTTTTTCCAGGCTGATGTCAGCAAAGAAACGAGGAATCGGTTGAAAGTTGCATTGTGTAGATAGTTCGTCGGCGGGAATGACCTTCAGCAGGTCTGCGACGAGAGTTTCATGGAGCTCTGCTGCCTTCTGGATAACGCGACGATCGGTACTGAAAGTAAGAGTAAACCAGAAATTACTCCAAGTGTGTCAGCAAGCATATGCATCTGCAGAATAATATTGGCTTACTATAGGTTGGCTGGCACGCGGTACTCCTCCGCGATTTGGTTCATTGATCTAAGCTGAAAGTCGTTGAACAATTCAGTCGTATTCATGGCCTTTGCAAACACAGGAGGTTCGGAAATACCCGTCGTGTCGATCATGGCTTGCGAAATGATGATTTCTGGATACAAGCTGGGATTATATGTGAACGTGGCGGAATAGGATACCTCGCGGTTCATATGCCACTGGTCCGTAAATTCAACCAAAGCATCAATCACTGCTGAAGTTTGCGACCTGTCGGATGCCCTTGAACCCCCCCAAATCTTTCCAGCAGGAAGCGTCTCGAGATCGAACCGCGTCACGATACCGAAATTCCCCGAGCCCCCCTTGAGCGCTTTCAGAAGGTCCGGATGGGTGATCTTGTTCGTTTCAATGATACTCCCGTTCCCCAACACAACCTGGGCGCCAAGAATTGTATCACAGCCGAAGCCGGCGCGTGCTGTGTAATACGAGTTGCCGCCACCAGTTAGGAAACCGCCGACGCCAACGTTGCCGTCACGGCCTCCTACAACTGCGACACCGTATTTCTCGAGAGCAAGGAAAACGTCAGCCCAGCGAGCAGCCGGGCCCACAGAAGCCACTTTCGTGGCATTGTCGTAGGATGTCTCATTAAAATACTGCAGATCAATTGTGACGCCGTCTTCAATATTGCTACCCCCAGCCCACTGGCTGTGCCCCCCGCTTCGAATGGCGAAGGATCTGTTGGCATCTTGGCCCAGGACCTTGATAACCCTGGAGACATCTTGTGCATTTCTGGGCTGAATGATGCAGCTTGGGGTCAAACGAGCATTTGCTGACCACCAGGAATTGATGCGGTCCTCAAATCCTAACTCACCAGGAAGGAGGAGCTGGCTACGCAACCCAGCAGCAATTAGAGCATTGCACTAAGAGTAGTAATTAGTGACTGTATCAGTAAGAGTCGTATTTATATCCTGGTTCTCAATATCTGTATTGCCTGGTCAGGTATTTACTCACCGATTCGCTTCCCGCGCGCTCAGCATCTGTGACTATAGTGGAGGGAATTGTTATGGCCAAAGCCAACAACAAAGTTGGAATTTGATGAATCATTTTCAAAGAACTGTCGGTGTAAATTTAATTATCGATGGAGTAGATTCCATCTTGGAGAAAAGATACAATGATTATCGTCGAACTACAAAGGCTTTTTATTCTTCACCTATACTGCTGTCATTCTCAACATCAACTTAGGCCGGCATTCGCGGACTGTGAATCTGTCAACGAACGGACTTTACCGGACATAAGCGACGTTCAATGCCTCATGACTAGAAAATCGAAGCTGGTTTTAGGTATTAAGAGCATTCTTGGCATTTACCGCTCCCGGCCTAGTAGAAGATAAATTGGTGTCTTCCTACAAGGAGTAAAGCGAGCCGATAATAACTAATGTCCTTTTTAGGTATTATTGCAATATATGCATAACCAGTTGCTTACCAAAAAGCCAAATTTGAGTTTTGCTCGGCCCTCATCGGATACAAATAACTCCCAGAGAGCGTGGTGGTTACTGGGCGATTTCGGATGCCTCGGATAATGATAATGGGTTCCAAGGGGGTAATTTCTTTTTTGAGTCCGTCAACCAGCCTTAGTCTATCCTCCTTTTTAGGAAAACATTCTTTGTCAATAGCACAGTAAATGGCCAAGGTGAAAAAAAATTGAACACGTGGATGATCTAATTCCTACTTCACGAGCGAGATTATCTCGTTATCGTTTAACCAATTCCGTTTGGGTCACTGATCGGCCTGTTGCCTACCGTATGCCTGTTGATCGCTCTAAAATAGGCAATGCGGGGTATACGCTCTGCAAGTACTGAAACCAACATCGCCGTGAAATTGTAATGTTGCCGTGGAGTTGTTAGGCGACGTACTGGCCGGCTAGTACCACGATCGTGCTAAGCCGGCTGGGCCGCGTTGCCGCCATTGGTGGGTGGATACCGTATCGTCATGGTGGGCTGATGATGAGCTATGACGAATTGGGGTTAGCCTACTCCAGGAATAGCCACTAAAGCAGAAAGTTGTTGTAACAGCCAATTGTGAGTGGTTACACAGTCAGTAGCCACCAGCCTGGTTCATTTCCTTGAGGCCAGTGACCAAAGGTATTCCCGACTTTCACATGCTCTGCGCGGAGGCAATTGAATTACAGGCATGAATGAGCATTTCAATTGCTATCCATATCCCCGTGAGTATGATTCTCATCAGGCTCGGTTTACTACTTGAACAGCCAGCACTTGGGCCAAGTCATTCCGCTATCTTAGCATGACGGATAAATCCTCGGGATTACTGGTGTTGTGCGTCATGGCAAGAGGTGTGTGTAACACGATGCGAGCTAATCCCCACTCGACAAGCCAATGGCATGGTGGAGATTGGCATCACCTCAAACACGACCCCTGATCAAGTCAACGGGATTCCAAGTGGGGGCTGGAGAAGCTTGGATCTTTTGCACCTTTGCTTACGGTCCATTCATGCAAAAAAGTATCCTCAGTTTATGTCCCTTCATCCAACTGTGGAAGCCTCGTGCATCTCGACCCAGTATCTCCCATGTTGGCCTCGCTGTCCTCGATACAGGGTGTCGCCGTCGTAACCCTGGTCGGTTACATCATCTACCGGCTTTGCTACCGGCTGGTCTTTCCACGAAATCTGCCACCGGGGCCGAAGCCTCTCCCAGTTGTCGGCAACATCCACGACTTTCCCCCGCCTGGCGTGCCTGAGTATCAACACTGGCTGCAACACAAGGACTGCTATGGGCCCATCAGCTCCGTGTCCATCTTGGGCACCACGTTGGTGATCTTGCACGACAAGAAGGCGACCCGTGAGCTCCTGGAGCGCACGGCAGTGAAGACATCGGGTCGTCCCTCGATGCCCTTTTCGAGCAAGCTTTGTGGCTATGAGCAGGCCGTCAACTTTCGAGGTTACGATGATGGGTTTCGCCACGCCCGCAAGATGCTTCATCAGGAGCTCGGCACCAAGGTGCTATCAGCGAGATTTCACGACATTCAAGAGGCCGAGGTATCTCGACAGCTTGTCCGAGCGCTTGATCATCCAGAGAATTGGGTGAACCATTTCAGAGCGTGAGTAAAGACTGGAAGCCTCTTTGAGGGGTTAGGTCCCAATGCATGCTAAGTCCCGCAACAGAACCGCCGGGGCCGTTGTTTTGAAGTCTGTCTACGGCTACTCGGTCGATCTCGAAAAGCCCGACTTTTTGATTAGCTTGATCGAAGAAGTTGTGGCTCAGTTCTCAAAAGCATGTGTCCCCATGACCTGGGCGGTGGACATGATTCCCATCCTGCAGCACGTACCCGAGTGGTTCCCTGGCGCCGGCTTCCAGAAGACGGCACGCGAATGGAAACGGTGCGTTCGCATAAATGCCTACACTCCCTATCGTTTCGTCGAGCGCCAGATGGCCGCGGGTACCCACCGTCCATCATTTGTGTCGAGGCTCATCGAGGAATGGAAACCAAAGAACGAAACAGAATCTATGAACCACAAAGATGAAGAGGCCATTGTGTGGTCGGCAGCCTCGCTTTACGGCGCCGCCGCAGACACCACAGCCATCACTCTCACCGGCTTTACCCTAGCGATGGTCAAGTTTCCCCACGTTCAGCAGAAAGCACAAGCCGAGATTGACCGGGTTGTGGGCACCCATCGCCTACCCAGCATCGAGGATCGAGATCAATTGCCCTATATCAATGCTCTGGTAAAGGAAGCTGTGCGATGGTGGCCGGTTGCCCCATTAGGATTCCCGCATACGGCGGACGAGGATATTGAGTATAATGGCCTATTTATCCCAAAGGGTTCATACCTACTCCCAGCCGTTGCGTGGTTCCTCCAAGATCCAGACGTCTATCTCAGTCCTGAATCTTTCGAACCCGAGCGATTCCTAGATCCACGTAACGAACCGGACCCAGCTGCTGAAGCGTTTGGTTATGGGCGTAGGATATGTCCTGGTAGATTCTTTGCTGATTCAGGCTTATATCTGAACATTGTCAAATCTCTAGCTGCTTTCAACATCGACAAGGCACTAGGTCCAGACGGAACAGGGATTGACGTCGACGTTGAGCCGCAGCCTGGAATTCTCAACTACCCCCCTAAGTTTCCGTTCCGGGTGACGCCTAGGAGCTCACAACACATTGAGTTAATTAGACAGGCTGGCCTTAAATATCCGTCCGAGCCAAGTGATGGTGGATTGCTTGAGGTTGTGGCGGAATAGGGTGGCAGTTCGTGGCTGGGGTTCTCAAAAGCGTTTCCAAACCCTAATGTACTAAAAAAAAATATAATCACTTAGGTCACCCATGTGTCGGTATTGAATTGATCCACAGATATTTGATTTGACACGATCAAGCGTATCATAAGCTATAGCCTCGTTCATGCCAAACGCCAAAAGGCCTCATTGTCATTAAGAAAAGTCGATTCCGTTTGCTCAATAACACCGGTACAAACTTTCTAAAGCAATTAGGTTAATTCGTCCCCTCTTCATCTCTACTCCATACAAATGGAAACCTCTTCTCATAATACCCAACAAAACCTCTCGTTTCTAGCCTTCTCAGGCGCAACTCTTCGTAAGACGTTATTTTAAACACACAAGCTGACATGTCTCATTAAAAATAAATGGATCCGGATATACCCACGAGGGAACAAACCACATGGGTCATGCGCCCTAGATTCCGGCTGTACTTGGTTTTCTCGCGTAAACCATTGTGCTAGATGACAAGTCAGCTCCGCCCAGGGTATATCTAAATGCCTGACTTACGAATGATAATATGGTCGAATAGTTTTGTCTCGAATGGCATTGCGCATCCTGGCGACAAACACTTGGATTTCGGCATATTCCCAGCCCATAATCTCCTTCAACAAAAACAGAGCAAATCCCTCCAAGCTCTCGTCAAGGAAGGCGAGATTGTAAGCTCCGATTTCTTTCATTACAGGATCGCTGCTCCACTGGCCCACGGGCATTTGGTAGCTCTTTTCGACAATGTCCACGAAGCCTACCTCGGCCATACGGTTGCGCATGTTGCCGGGCAGACCAATGCGACCAGTCTTGCCGATGCGATCCATGGCTTCGAGGAAGACATTGGCCCACTGCTTGAAAATGTGCTCTGGGTCATCTCTAATAGATGGAGTGTCGCTGTGCAAGGTAATGTTCAACTCGAAATCCTCAAGCCATCCTCCCGGTACGAGGGCGCGGAATGCCTGTCTGTAAAGCTCGGTCCAGTCGCTGATGCTTCCGTAGAGGGCTCGAATGTGTACAAAGTCAAAAGTCTCCGGTGCAAAGGTCCATTCGAGCTGCGCGTCGTCGATTTCGAATTTGCAGTTCGGGGGCACCCACGGCGGTTGGATGGGGCTAATGTCTGTTCCCACAACCTCTGCACTGGGAAAGGCGTCCGCAACATCAATCGCCCAGATTCCTGGTTGCTGTTAGCATCGTGGCGGGATAGCTGCAAAGCGAGGCGAAAATGATAAACCTGTTCCTGTGCCCACATCGAGAATCTTGGATGGATTGTCGCCAATGGGTGCTTCGAATAGTCTGTCGCCCTGGAGCAGTGTAATAAAGTGGTGGGCTATGTCCAAGCCTACATTCTGCTGGTCGTCGTTGGGTCCCCAGTACTCGGTGGTCTTGGAGCTCTGGAACGTCCGTCCATGGATGTTGCGGTACTCGAGGATGCTGTCCGATAACGAAGCGGTCGACGAGACGATGCTATATTTAATCGCGTTAAGCTAACATTCCCCACAAAGGGAAAATCTAGGCTTAATTGAGGCTAACCTTTCGTTGTCGCCAATGGCAGAATCGTTGTCGTCATCCTCGTTCTGGAAAAAAAATGCCTGGTCAACACACCAACTCGATAAGGTTTAGGCGTAGATGCATCACACTCATACAAATGGGATCTGCGTGTTGACGGGAGGAGAATTTGTATCGGCAGCCGGCTCATCCGGAGATTGAGGGCCTGCGCTGGGGCTCTTGGCACTCTTGGGGCTCTTTGGGCTGGACATGGCTGGAGAGTGGTGCTCTGGGAGTTGCAACACAGCAGTGACTTCAGCCGGTCAACACGCACGTGGCCCGTAATAGAAGCCGGCCGTTACGTTGGAGTTGAGTGGATGAACTCTGGTGATCTGAGCCGTGCGATCGGAGCGCACTGCGCAATATAAGCGGCAGCTCCTTGGGCCCGCAGAATAGGGCGGCAAGTATATTGTTAGCCAATGATGGTGCTCTGATATCATGCGTGAGCTAAGCCCAATACGGAGAGTCATGTATCATGATCCGCCATGATGCGATGACTGATTACCAGTCAGGCGGACGCTGTCGGTTCACACCCCTGCTTGCGTAGCTGCAATGGACACGCCTGGACCTTGCCAATGCATGCTCTCTCGTTGGCTGTAGGGTTGTGTATTTTTCTGCAGTGACCTGAACCGGGTAGACGGGTGCATCGCCATAACCTCGATGGATGTGCACCGTGGCATCCTCGCCGTCTCCCAGCTACAGCTAGTGCGCAAGCTATCATGCTGCCACTAACGACCCGTATTGATCGACTCCCTCACCTTACAAACCTGTTAAGTCTCTGCTTCTCAACACAGTCAAACGTAATCATCAGCCATTCCCTGCTTTTTGTGCACCGGAATCAGCCATGTTTCCAAGCCATCTGCCACTAGCCTGCGACATCAACGTGTCCTCATTGGGCCTGTGAAGCGAGCTTGCGCAATTTCGGCTTCCCGACCCTCCAAAAGGAAAAACTGCGGGGTTGGAGCTGCTGTACTCACTTCTTGACGCCATTGTTATTGCTTGCTCTTCGATTCGTCACATCTCAGTTTTGCATCAAGCTTGAGCTTTCCATCCATCGCTGGCCGAGGCTGTTTCCGCGATGGGTATGCTGGCCTCCCTCAGCGACCAGGCTGTGCCAATTCTCGGCATATTGGCCGTCTTTTACCTTGTTAGCAAGATTGTCGTCTACGCCAAATTTAGCCAATTCAAAGGACCTTCATTGTGCGGGTTCACGGATTGGCCGCACAGCAAAGCCTTGCTCCAATTCCGCTGTCATGAATGGTATGCAGAGGTCAATGAGAAATATGGTGCGTATACTTGCTTTTGTGTTTTTGCCAGTTTCGGCCAACTGCATCATCACCCTATCCCGCTGACACATTTTCCATTCTTCAGGACCAATTGCGCGGGTTGCGCCGACCATTTTGATGACCTCTTCTCCTGCTGTGTGGGCTCACGTGAACAACCACCCTGCTTATAAGCGCAACGATTGGTATTATAAGGCCTGTCGGCTTGAATACCGAAGAGACAACGTCTTCTCTCAATCTGATAATGGAAAACATGAAAAAAGGAGAAAGCAAATGGCTCCGGGTGTAGGTTTCGATTCCCCCCAATCACTGCATCCCTCAACTCGACTCCTAACTCACCAAATCAGTATTCCGGAAGAGAAAATCTGGCACTTGAATCATCCGTTGATGAGCGACTCCAAGAGTTCCTTGATCTGCTTCGATCCAAGTATCTCTCATCCAATGACCGCGTGGTACCGATGGACCTGTCTAAAAAGATACAATTTTTCACCATGGACGTGATTAGTGATGTTGGCCTTGGAAAGGCTTTTGGTATGTTGAAGGGAGATGCGGACATGGATCAGTACATCCAGTCAAGCGAAGAAGGTCTCACCATCGCCTCCGCTGCACTCGCCATGGGTTTCAGTTGGCTGGCTCAGGCCCCCTTCGTCGGTAGATTTGTCGCCCCGTCACCCAAGGACAACAACGGTTTTGGAAAGATGATGGCTACTTGTTTCCGCTTCGTCGATGAAAGAGCAAAGAATCCCACGGATAAGAAATCCGACATGCTAGCCTCATTTATTCGTCATGGTCTAAGTGGAGATGAGCTGCGTTCCGAGGCACTTGAACAAATCGTCGCAGGTTCCGAGACTACCGCGACTGCTATCCGCAGCACGATGCTTCACCTCATCACAAATTCCCGAGCGTATACCAAGCTACAACGTGAAGTGGATGATGCTGTACGCGATGGCAAAGCTCCCCAGTCTGGCGACGGCGTCATTTCCATGGCTCAGGCAAAGCAACTTCCATACTTGCAGGCCGTGATACGCGAGGGAATCAGACTGTGGCCGCCCGCTGCAAACATGTTTTTGCGTGACATTCCAGCTGGTGGTGACACTGTCACCGTTGACGGTGAAGAAGTGTTTTTGCCCGGAGGCGCTAGCATTGGTTACTCAGCGTTGGCCATGCATCGCAGCAAGGAAGTTTACGGCGAGGATGCGCAGGCATTCAGACCAGAACGATGGTTTGAGGAAGATTCCGATAAGCTCGCCGCCATGATTCGCACAAACGACTTAGCATTCGGCCATGGCAGGTTTCAGTGCTTGGGCAAGCCAGTCGCTCAGATGGAGCTTGGAAAGATTGTTTTCGAGGTAAATATATACAGCCAGGCACTCCATGCGACTGCTCAATCGTCAGTTTTGCTAACTTGATAAACACAGACGATGCGCAATTTTGAATTGGCACTTTTGAACCCAAATACTCCATGGAAGACACGCAACGTCCTCGGTCTCTTCATGATTTCGGATTTCTGGGTGCAAGTAACGGAGCGCGAAGTGCAGTGAAGGGTATGCTGTAGAGAAGATGCGATCAGAGTTTACCAGAAGGAACATATAAAAAGATTGTTAATCGAATATCCACGCAAGTAATGGAGGTAGAGGGTTAGCATACACAATGAACATATCAATTTTCCTGTAGCTTTCTGCATATGAGAGTGCAATAGATGAATCTGGTGGTTTCTTTTATTTTCATGCACTATAGTTGCAGGTGATCCCTTGGCGATTTGGTAAAATGCCTGCGTAACCGGCTTCGGCGGAGAAGTTCTTATTCTGTGAATATTAATTACGATATTCTAGTCTCGTTTCTTGAACTTCAGACAAATTTTAACATAATTAGTGACAATTTTGTTCAAGTTATATATGCTATGTAATTTTGGCGTAACATATTTTTACCCAATCTACAAACGAATAACCAGCTTTCCGATCTGTCGGCCCTCCCAGAGATACTGAATGGCCTCCTCGGCCTGGTCAAACTCATAAACCTTGTCAATGATGTCGTCAAACTTGAGCTTGGTTGCAGAGAGAGCCGCACATAGATCCTCCATGTCGTGCCTCGATCCAGCATTGATACCCCTGTCGTCAATGTTAGCTATCGCCAGTTGCCAAAAGCTGGGGAAATCTTACCGAATCATGACCCTTCGGTCAATAATTGAAGGAAGAAGCTCCTTTAGCTTAGTGGGATCCTTGCCGCTGAGGTATCCAACCTGGCTAACAATGCCACCACGACGTGTGCACAAGACACTCTGCACTATCGTTCCGTTTCCTCCATTCTCAACAACAATGTCGACGCCAACGCCATCTGTCAGCTTGAGGACGTCCTCATGCCAGTTGGGGTTGGTGGCATAGTTGACACCATAAATAGGGGAGCTGGGGAACTCGTCCTGAACCTTCTTGATCTTTGCGTCGCTAGAAGAGCTGAGGATGATCTTGAGGCCCGAAGCTTGAGCCAGCTTAAGTGCAAACATGGCAACACCGCCGGTGCCTTCAAACAGTTAGATGAAGTTTTCAAGATACATAAAACATCACTCACCTTGGATAAGAACGCTCTTGCCGATGGTGCCGTCCTTCACGGCAGACCAAGCTGTAACACCCGCGCAGGGAATAATGGCACTGTTGATCCAGTCCAAGTAGAGAGGAAGCTTGGCTACCTTTTCCTCGTCGAATACAAGATGATCAGCCAGCACTCCGTCTTCATCTGCTGCCAGCCAGGATCGACCGGCCTCTCGTCCAGTAATGTTCTCGGTGTCAGTGATGGGAGCAACCTTGTCGCCGACAGCCAATGACTTGACTTTGTCGCCTACAGCGAGAATCTCGCCGGCAGCATCGTTGCCCAGCACGCCATTGGGGGTGACTGGCCAAGGGTTTCCGCCGTTGGCGATGTTGGCATCTCTGTAGTTGAGAGCCACGGCGTGGACTTTGATCAGAATCTCAGTCGGTGCCAAAGTTGGGAGAGGCTCGGTAACAAGCTTGACCTTTGCTGTCCCGGGTGTATAGTCGTCGGTACGACGCCAAGCGCGACGGTGTGTGGGCAGAGCAGTGGTCATGGTTGCTAAGTTGATACGTAGGAAAGTTGATCTGTAAGTGGACTTCGTCGATGCTTGATGTTGTTGAATCCTCCAAGTGAAGATCTCGAACAGGTCTCGGATTCTACATTATATGTATCTATCTCGGGTTCGTGCCTTGGATGGCAATCAGCCTGCGCAATCTCGATGCTAACAATTCGGCCCCACCAACCGATCCGAGCACATGTCCACCACCATCACGATGTATTATTAAAGAGTGCGGGGTAATCGCAATGAATGCATTAATAATCACGAATTGCAAAGATTTTCGTACACGGACGTGATATTAGTCAGATAATAAGAGAGTCGGCAAGATCCGAGACGCGGGTCTCATAGATTTTTCTTCATTGAGTGGCTTGATCGGATCTGAACCCGTTATCAAGCGCTAGAGTGCCCCCCAAGCAAACGCGGGGTCGAGCTGGGGGCAGGCGGGATCTCACAAAGGTGACTGGAACAGGTTAGACTTGTGCGGGGGGCTGGTATGCCAGCGCCGGGATACAGCGGCTTCGCACTCATTCTCGTGGCGGGTACTTTGTCGGGATTAATCCCTTGCAGGCTAGAGATTCCGGGAAATTGGAGGTTGGCTTGATGGAGGGCGACTTTGGTAGATTACAGAACAACATGAGCAAAGGATGCAGGTAGCAACAGTGTTTGTGCAGTCATGTTATATAGTATGAACGAACCGTATAGCACCAGTGGTGGCATGTCAAGATCATTTTCACAGGAATACGCGTGAAGGCCCATAGTTCTTCTCTAATTAACGACGCCAATCTTGACTCTCGAAAGATTTTATTACTATCTCATACTAGATTCATTCCCGTAATTGCAACCACAGATCTAAGTGTAGCTAGCTACAGGCTCGCCCAAAGCATCCAGGCGAGGAGTGATTCCCAAGCCAGGCGCAGTGGGCGCCGTAACGCGTCCATCGCGAACCTGGAAATCACCATCCGCAGTCTTGACCTTGACCATGTCTCGGCATTCCAAAACACACCGCAGATTCTTCTCGGGAACTGTCTGCGCCAGATGGATAATGGCAGCGAATGCAATGTCAGAACCAGTCGTGTCCTGGACACTGAAGGTGTAACCAGCCGCCACGCAAATGTCTCGTTGACGGCGTCCGCGAGTCAAACCACCATTCTTGGAGATCTTGTAGCCAATGCCCTCGGCAGCATCGTCGGCAATGAGCTGAACGATCGAGGCCTCGTCGGTTGCAAGCTCATCAAAAATGATTGGAACTGTGGTCCGCCTTCGCAAAGAATGGCACTCCCGGGCAGTGGGGCAAGGAGCCTCGAGAACAAAGTCCAGCCCATCGGGAAGCAGCCTCAACATGCGCAGAGCAGTCTCAACAGACAGTCCACCATTGGCGTCGACGAGGAAGAACTCGCCGGGTTGCTTATCGGCCAAAGACGCGGCAATTCGCGCCGCGTCCACCGACGGCTCTCCTGCAATCTTTACCGAGTGGCCGATATAGCCTTGTGCCCGGTGTGCAGCCACGCGGGCTCGCATTTCTTCGGGCTCACCGACGTAGATGGAAGAGATGATGGGCAGCTTAGCATTGGTACGGCCTCCTAGGAGCTCGCAAACAGGAAGACCGGCCCACTTGCCCAGGATGTCCCAGCAAGCAACGTCAATTGGAGTCTTGACGTGCAAGTGGCCGACCAGTGCCTCATCCATGGCATCATTGATGCGGTCGACCCTTCGAGGGTCCATTCCAATCAGTCTGGGCGCAATCTCTGCGATTCCCGCTCTGACTCCAAGGGCATGAGATGCGACATAGGTAGAGCCAAAAGGCGTGCTCTCACCCCAGCCCTCGATTCCGTTATTTGTGGTGATACGGACGATGGTAGCATCAAAGCTTGTATACTCGCGTCCACCGGAAAGCCGGTAGACACCGCCAGAGTAAGGCAGGTTGATTTGGAACACATCGATCCGTGCAATCTTGAGTTCAGACATGTTGGCAAAGATTGATTGAAGTAGGTGCAGTCTTGGATTAGAAGGGTAAATGTTATCGACGATAGGTTTGAGAAATTGCCTTTAGATCTGCATACATTGCATATGTCTATGTTATATACATTTCCTTGAATAGTATCGTGTATACTGCCCCAACACAGACACCCGAGATCCGAAATACGGCTCCTGATGCCGACTCCACTCACAATCGAACCCGAGAACCACGTTTTTACTCAAGTTTATCCCCCCGCATCTAGCTACACGTGACCCTAAAACCCTCAAAGTAGTCGATTTAAATGCTCTCAACCAATTTTCCATATTCGGATTAATTGCGTTGCAATAGTCACGGTCGGGAAACCCGATCCTAGTTAGAAGAGGGGAAGGTGAACTAATGCATCCTGCTGACGTCGGCTACCCTAGATACGGGCCTCAAAATCGTGATGTTTCCGAATATTGCGACAAGATATCTCATACGTATAAAACTTGATGTTACTTTATTTCTGTTTCAAAAGATACTTGTTTTTAAAAAAAATTATTCCAAAAGCAGAGCAGTTCCTATTGAGGATCCCATTTTGTTTACTTGTGGAAGGTCATTCCACACATCCATCAGTTAGCCTGCAAATGTTGCTGCTTAGTCATACCACTAGAGACTCTTTTTTCCAGCATTCAACAGATGGAGACACACCATCTGAACCAGAGCATAGCATTCAACCAGAGACAAATTGAACAGTCATTACAAATCCAGCCAGCACCCTGCCTACATAACACTCCCCATATTTTATATATCACTAAAACGGTTCGGGTTAGTTTTTCCTACATCCAGCCTCAGTCAAGGTGGGCAAGTCACAATAACGCTAGTAGTGGGAACGCTTCACTAGAACAGATCCACCTAGCTGAAGGTGGATAATGTCAAGGGTAACAATCAAGCCGCGGAGACGATCCTATTTCCAACTAGTAACATTGTCACTGAAACAACAAGACATGCATTGAGTCAATCGGACGCCACATATCCACTTCCGGTTCCAGAGACATGAAGAAAGTGTCTTCTTCAATTCATTAAATTATGAAATATGTACATTGAACGTATTAATTATACAAGGATAATTCTTCGAGCCATTCAGCATTGGGCTCGTATTACATTTGTGCTTTCCTACAATCCCAGCAACACTTTAGATTTCCAGCCTTCGCCGTTTGTAAATTGGCCCTGAGACGATCCAAATATGTCGGGCTTAGATCGAACAAGACCAGGGGATGACATTGGGGTCTAGTTGTTTCCAAAGGAATGGCATGCCCTGGCTGAGACCGTCGGCATCAAATGTTCTTGAGCTTACTTTGGTGCTGAAGGCCTGCATGTCAGTCATGAATTTGCCAGCCGCCGTGCGTGTCTGGCTGTTCATACGACCGAGCATTGTCTGGTCGTCAAACATGTGAACGAGGGTGCGGTTGGTTCCCTTCAGCATGGGGCGGGCGAACAATGCACCCGAGCTGAACTGGAGCAAGACCTGCGAAAGCGGCGGGAGATACGATGTAACATCAGTCACACCCTTGGTGGTGGGAATATCCTTGTACAGAGCCAAGGGGTGGAAAGGCAAAGTAGCAGAGACGGCGAGGATATCATTGGTGTTGACTGCGTGGTGAGAGACAGACACCAAATGCGCCTGCGAGGTATTAGTTTCAAATTCAAGTAAGTAATGGGGCTACTACTGACCATGTGTGTCATAACGTCAATGAGATCATTCACACCATTGATTGATGGGAAGTCTCTAACCGCGGCAGGGCCATTGGCTTCCTGAACCCAGGCTTGGATCTCTGCATCGGCCTTAACAGCGGCATCGTTGGGGTAGTAAGACGAGACGAAGCTTTGCATAAAGGTGCGAATGGACCCGTAGATGACAGAACCGTCCTGGAGAAAGGGGAATGACTTGAGATCAGGGCCAAGGGTCGAGTTGATCAACCCCCGGTTCTGGAGATTGTCATAGAAGTAGTTTGGACGGAAGCGACCCTGCTGTCCATTTTGGTACAGGCTTGTGGCGTAGTCCATTGAAGACAGGCCGGTGTAAGGGAAAACCAGATCGAACACGGTTCCAGGAAGGAAAAGAACCGCCTAATGCCTTGAAGTTAGCAACCATATGAAGAGCAGGTTTTCTTTCATTGGGGTGAGACATACCAGAGCTAGTGGCTGAATGGCAAAAACCTGGTACATTACTGCAGTGGGTTTGATTAGTGGCTTGCATGTGAAACAAGTGGCAATGAGACATACAGCGATTCATCAACCCGAGAACAGGGTGGTTCTCGCTCAGGGTTCGGATCGCAGCCATGTAGGAAATCTGCACGACTTCGTGGGTGCTAGCCAGATGCGATGTCTGGGCAAAGAAGAAGTCGTTGACATTGTACATCATCTTTGCCAGCAACCAATCGTTGGCGGTGTCAAGAGGTGTGTAGATCAGGTTGGCGCCGACATTTGTACGAATGGCAAGAGGAAGGAAATCTCCTGGAATAAGGGTTAATATTTACATTTCGTCTCCAATCGACAGCAGAGTGGGTTACCAGATTTGGGATGAATGTAGAAGTAGGCATCGCAAGCAGCTGCATATCTAGGGGCCTTGATAAGGTTCTTGTGTGCGCGGTAGTCGGCATAGAAGAGACGACCACCCTGGAACAACTGCTGAAGAGTGGAGCCGGTGAGGTTGGTCACGATGGAATCATCAACAGTGAACTGCAGTGTGTCTGAAGATGGGTACAGCCGCCTGATCATGTAGGGGCTGTTTGCCAGGCGTTCCATGGAAAAGAAGAGATCCTGAGTGAAGTTGGTGAGTGTACCAAGCTCTGGGCCATTGGGCAGCACCCTCGTCAAGTGGTTCTTGTAGAGGAGGAGGTAGTCATCGAGAGTCTGCAACCCATTGTACCCGGTTGCACCTGCAGTTGAGTCGGCGAGATCGAGAGTCACTAATGCAGTCTGCGGCGTCAACTCGGTCTGGATCAAGACCTGGTCTGCAGCGATCTTGGCCAGACCAAGGGCTCCGGTGGGGAAATATGGGCCGCCACCAACAGCAGGGCCGTAGAGGAAATTTGTCTGCTTCAGCAAGATCTCGGTGGACCTCAGAGTTGCGTTGGCGTCTTTGAGAGAATACGGCTGAGGGGTGATGATGCCCGTCACAGCCGAAACAACTTGTGTGACGACGGGTTGGACTGCGCTGGATACGCCGCTAAGGATTGGATCCAGGAGACCGCAGGATCCCTGGGTAACAAAAAGGAACAGTAAGGAGCGTGGAGAAAGAGAAGACTTGGCCATGTTGAATTACACGTGGTTACACAAACGACAGAGAAAATAACAGGCTGCCGGGCGCGTTCACGAGGGTGAAACACCAAAGGTGCTTTTGTATTTGTATAGTCAAGTGCACTGGACAACGGGAATTAACTAGTCATTGCTTTTGTCCGTGGAGCACCGAAGGGGCACACTTCTTCGCCCCCCCTATCCTGCCTGCAACCAAGTGGGTGGTGTCGGCCTGCGACGGCGTCTTGGGGCTTGTCAAATTTAACGCGACATCGACAGATCCAAAAAAGCCAAGACGAGTCAGGGCGCCGACACGCAGCCACCAACTCCCACATGTGATCCGCACCGCATGCTGGGAGGCTCACGTCTGCGTCGGGGGCAGCGAACTGTGTCTCGCTCACACACACTTCCAGAACTTCGAGTCAGGAACGAGCAACTTTGGGCGAATAATGCCCCCTCTTGGCGGCGCCCGCCCAGCTAAAAACCACGTGAGGTCTGAGCGGCGACTAGAACCGCCGCAACTGCAGGGACGGGAACTACGCCATCTGGCCCTGAGCCTGCTACTCCGCTTGCGGCCAAGGGCAGACGAATTAGCCCGGTGGGCAGCCGTCGTCGTGGAGAATTGAGAGCAGCCAAATGATCATCGCAACTGTGCCTTAGCCTGCGGATCCGTCGTGGTCAAAGCGCAGCAGCATCTGCTCATCGACACGTTTGTCGTCTAACTGCTGTGCCGGATCCCGCGGCCACCAAGGTTAATTCTGTGAAGATGATGGCCCCTAGCGGGATCATCATTGCCGGGGTATGGCCATATTGCTTTTTCTTTTTTTGCAATGCCGAAGGAGGCTGACCAGCCAGTCTGAACTGTGTCCGTGGCCCCGAGAGACAGATGAGTCAATCGCGTCAGACAGGCGAGTCAAGCGCATCAGCAATGTGAACGGCGGCCAAACCGACGATAACACCAGCGCTTTCCCACAATTAAATCAACCGTCTCTGTCCGTAAAAGGGACACTCGGGGAGTTTCGGGTCTTGGTGAGCACTGTCTGGCTCTTGGCAGTCCCTTCAGCTAGCAGCACTAAAGGGCATAATTGACTCGACGACATTTTGCCCTTGCAGATCATCCGTGCGGGCTAAATGCCAAGTGGGTACGGGTATAAGGGCTGGGTTCTCGGGGAATCTGGAACCCCAGTTTAATCATCGTTTAATTATCCGTAGCGTTGAAGGGTGCAGCAATGGCTCTGCGCAGTGCAGTTGGGCCTTGGAGAGGCGCGCACGATCCCTGCGACGCACTGCTCGACTGCTACTGGTCATTGGCCCTGTTAGTATCGACGTCCCAAAAAGACGCCGCGCCCTGTAGGGCCGGGGAACGCTATGGGCATCTGGAAACGCCGGACTCAGTCAGTGTGGAGCAGCCCTTGGCCGCTCCTGGGCTAATGGCACTCCACAATGCAACTGTCTGGATGCCACCCAGCCATCGACAGTGGTCTTATCGCATGACGGATGACAGGCTAATTGTCGAATAGCCTTCTGGCTAGCAACATGGAGGGGGCTGCCACGTCTCGTCCCTGGTACGCTTTTTATAAAACGATTCTGGGATGCCCCAGCTGGCGACCTGCAGCGTCGTTGTCTTGCGTGTCTCCGCCCTTCCAAGATATTCACGATGCAGACTCGGTTCCGGTTGGGGCTTCTGCTCTTGTGTCTGCTCGTTGGGGTAGCTGTCGCCAAGATCGAGGTTACAGATGCAGATTTACCTGCATGCTCAGTAAGTTACGCTTCACCATTATTGCTTAGTACAATTGGAAGACTCGATGGCGCTAATAGTACTTCACACGTCAGCTAGCATGTTTTGACCCAGCACCTCCTCAAAACGATTCATCGCCCTCATGCAGGTACAAGCAGGAGGAGGATTTTGAGCAGACGTTTTCGCCATGCTTCTATGACAATTGCACAGTCAAGGAGGCGCTGTCGGCTCTCAATGTGACGTCCATCATCTGCGGTGTCCCAGATCGGGACATCTCGGTCGGCATTCGAGTCTATGTTATCTGCACCATGGTATTCTCCTCCGCCATCATTGGCGCCAGATTTCTGTTGAAGCTCAAGTCTCTGGCTGGCGAGATTGGCTGGGATGACTGGACCATTGTTGCTGCTGTGGTAAGTCTGGACGAGTGCCAATTTTGGTACGTGCGCTGACGGGTTTTGCCTAGTTTGTGACGCTGGACGCAGCTGTGGGCCAGTACATGGGTATGTTGTCATCACCCTGTCGTTGTGTCGTACTTGTTGCTAATCTTGTATCCACTAGCCGCGCAATACGGCTTAGGAAGAGATGCGTGGAAGATTCCCTTTGAAGACCAGGACAAAATTTTCAAGGTACCACAGAACAATGCTGTCGCCTATAACCAAGTTGTAGTATGCTGACAATTAATAGGCCTTTTATGCTTCCACAGCAGGATACAAGATTGGCAACATGTTTGTCCGCATGTCGATTCTCTGTTTCTATCTCCGCATCTTCAACACGGCTAGCTTCCGCTGGGTGGCCTACATCGCCATGGGAGCCAACTTTGTAATTGGTGTCACGTTTGCGTTTGTCGACTCGTTCCAGTGTAAGCCTGTTGACTTCTTTTGGAACCAATGGGACGGAGTGCACCAAGGCACTTGCATGAGTATTATCAAAATCACGTGGGCACATTCCATTCTCAACATCCTCTTGGATGTAGTTACGCTCGGCATGGCTGTGTGGATGGTCAAAGGTCTCAACATGAGAGTGGACAAGAAGTTCTCCGTCATCGGAATGTTTGTCCTTGGATCTGCGTTAGTACCCCTTATTGTGTCTATTGGATGAATTTGACCGCTAACCTCTTCGCGTAGTATCACCTTGGTCACATTCTTGCGGTTACAGGCCGTGCCGCATTTACGCAATACTCGAAATCGCCCCTGGAGTGTCGGACCACTAGCCTATTGGTCTGGTATTGAGATGGCATCCGGCTTGATCTGCTGCTGCTTGCCTGGTTTAAAGAAGATACGATACTTGTGGGGTGGGCGAGAAAAGTCGACATACAACTTCAGCTCATCCGGTGGATCTGGCTATCCCAGCAATATTAGCAATCCTGTGAGCTCCCGATCAAAGCGGTCACGGAATGCGTCACGGAATACAGATTTGGATCCAGAATTATTCCTGGAGAGCTTCGCGCTTGAAGACACGAAGCCAAGTCAAGGTGTTAATGCTAGTACGGCGGATCTAGTACCCACTAAACCGGTGATTTGAAGACGTTTGATGATTCGCGGTATGGAGTTGGGGTCTGGAACGGCGAAATGAGATGGGTTCATGAATGGCAATGTGGAATTGGCTTCCACTTAGTTAATTTTTACTTGAATGCTAACAATTAAATAAATTATTATGTCACATTTTGTCGAGGGGCTTGTCTATGGAGTTATGTCTCGCAGCGAGGGCTCGGCTTTTTTTCATTGGACGCAACTATTACTATTGCGCCCG